>JAKSZT010054334.1:50410117-50420912 GCA_026826555.1 Tolypeutes matacus
TTTTTTTTTTTTTTTTTTTAGCCAAATGCAGGACCCAAAATAATTCCTCCTCTAGACCAACCCCCTTAAGGAAGGGACCCTAGCTGGGCCCGTGGAAATTAATCAAGCACGTCCCACTTTCCGGACTCCCCAAGTTAGCTGAAGCTCTGATGTTAGTCAGTGAGGAGTGCTAAAGACGGCGGATTCCGCCCGTTCCGGCGCCGAGCTCCAGCGTCACTGGGCTGCTCAGTAAATCAGTTTGAGTGCAGATTCGCGTCTGCTCTCAGCCTGGTGCTGCTTCAGTTCGGCTTATCTGCTCCCCAAAGCTATGGGGCGGTGCAGGCAGCCAGATCGATGTCTAAAAATATAAAATACCCTTCCCTGTCTTCCAACCGAACCCTCCCTTCTTTGGGAAGTGTCCCTTCCTCCTGGCTCCGCAGCGGCCCGGGTCTTATCCCTGGGTGGCTAGGGAAATCAGCTCTGTTCCCCGAGCAAAATCCCCCCTCTGTTTTACTGGGTGCTGATTAGCTCGTTTGCTCTGTTCACTCAAGGTCCAAGGGGCGTCAGGCAGCCAGATCCCCAGAAAATAAAACTTTTTCGCCCCGCCCGCGGCTCCAAATGGCCGTTTTATTTTTTTTTCCCTAACCGCGGGGCTCAGCCGCCTGTGCCAACCTCCACCGGCAGCCTCAAAACTCACGAATCTCCACCGTTAGTTCCACGCTGCAGATTCGCGCAGATAGATGTCCCAAGCTTCTCACTCCACGCGTGCACAGCACAGATCCCCGGGCAGGACCCTGTCCCCAATCCGCCTTGCTCTGGGAGCTTGCAGTGTGCGCCCTCCTACACAAACGCCATCTTGGCCCGTCTGTACTTTTTTTTATTACATATGTTTTCCCAAGTATGAATCTCATGAACATGGGAACTGCATTAAAATCTTGCTGTAGTTCTCTCTCTAGTTCAATGACCAGTGTTGGAAGATGCTTGATAAATGTTCACCAAATTAATAAATGAATTATATAATAATGTAAAAATGAGTGATTATATTTATAACAAAGAAAACCTGTCTGGCTGCCTATAGACTACCATATGGTATTAATGCTTATTTAAATGTTCTTTAATTGTCATCTCATAATTTTCAAAACACTTTATATTTTTGAGATCAGCACATTAAGATTCATATCTTGCAAAAAAATCTAAGCATCAAAAGTTAAGACTAAAAAAGCAATTTCACGCAGTTTAGCAGTCTATAAAAACACAAGTAAGCAGATACTGTAAATCCCTAATAGAATGCGCAAACTCTCTCAGAACACAATGTAACAATGCTCAAAAGTGCTGTAGATATAACTCGTGGCAAACCTTTCAAAGCAGACTCTATTAATCTTAATTTTTACTGTTACATTCATCAGAATTAACGCATGGAAGATTATATATGTGAGCTATTTATATGATAATGAAATTGTGTAAAATCTGTTGTATGCACAAATCAAACATTTACATTTGCTTTCTTTCCTGCTTATTTTGTTGTATTTGTGATTTGTAATTTATTTTCATATGCCTTATTTATGAATAGGAAATTATAATCTATATAAACTGTCTTCACAGAAGATACCACAATATAAAGACTTTTGTGAGTCATTTTGCTGATGCATTTTCCCCTTTCTTTAATATATTATAAATACCTGCTCTAAATGATTTTATACACAATTACATTCTCAACAGCTAATCCTATATACGTAATTCTAAATGAACTTTATTTGCAATTTGGTTCAGTCCTGCCACAGAACATATTAAACACATGCAATTATTCTGTGAATAGTATATCTACATAACAAAATAGGAGGCTGGTATTACATTTGGATTAGGTAAAAATCATTAGATAAAAATCTTTCTCAGTATTAAAGGGAATATTTCTTCCTGGAGATTTGAAGATATTACAAATCTGGATCAATTAAATTATTTTATTTATAATCTAGAATAGTAAAATTTATCCCTCTTCCCTATTTTGTCCTTTGACTTTCTATAGAACTTTATTTCACAAATAACTATCTCAGGAGGATAATTATGCCCTTCATGTCCTAATGAAAATATAATCTCAAAGCCAATAGTTTAGTTTTCTTCTTTTTTAAGTTGTGAAATGACTGCATCCTTCACATTACTTTATACAAGATATTAGTCATCTCTCCTTCTTCAAACTTCCATATAATTTAGAAATTCTAATGTTTTATAAATTCAATTTTTTAAAAGTAGTAACCACATTAAGATTATTATTATATTTTGTGGTTGTTGTTGTTATGGTATTTCTTCCTAGAGTTTTTATTTGCCTGTAATTTTTTTTGAGAAAACAATTGTAAACTCTCTAACCCTTTATTCTCTTCTACATCTTTTATATTTTCATCCACCCTTCCTTATTCATTTAAGCTCAAATGTCAAAAAGCATTTTATCCCCTATGGACTGCACATCTAATTGTGTAATGAAATTTAGTATGAAATCAAACACCAAATAAATGAAATTTACAAGTAAGTTTTCAAAAGCTATTCAACAAGTGTGTTTTTTTGTTCACACATGTCCTTTTTTGATGTATAAAGGCTGTAGTTTCATGATATTAAATGATTAAAGTTATCAAAAATTTGTTTATAATATAGATATACATATATGTGTATAATATGTTGTAAGAAGCTGCAATATTAATAATGCTTGTAAAAGGATTCTTTCTAGTATGTTTTAAGCAGCTAATAAAATCGTAAGTAATTTCATATGGGATTTCACTTTCTGAGCTTTCCATAAAATCATATGTAATTCTAAGCAATGAAAAGAGTATTTTTAGAAATTTAATATTTAGTTATTTATTAATTATAGTTTTAGTTATTACTATGGCTGTTGAATCTAATTAACTTAAAACTATCTTAAACTTAAATCATACCATATTTAAGGTCCTAACTTCTCTAAAATTTGCATTCTAAAAAAGTTTTTTGTTACTTATGTAAACATTTATAAAAATAGCTATAGCTATTCTCTGGAAACTTGTTAATCCAAATCTTTATCTTATTTAAAGTAAATCTTCAACCTTTATGCATTCATTAGTTTCAAAGGTACATCAACTTTGTATATTTTATTTCTCATCCATTATCTTCCCTTCCTACTTCAATTCTCTGTTATTACTAAAGTAAATTTTAATTTTTAAAAGCAATTCAATTCCAGTCTACAATTGAAATAGTACTGCAACATACAATTAAATGAGCCATGCCCAGCAGGTCTCCTGTCCCCTGAAATCGATTCCTGTTTCTATGGCTGTTTTTCCATTAATGGCGTATTTCCAAATAATATGCTTATACTTATCGTGACAGTTTCAGATTCTTTTTATGAATCCCCAAAAGAAAAAGATTATGTTTATAAACTAGTCTATTCTTCTGGGTGTGACACCCTTTTGATTATGTTGGAGTTAGTTGAGGAGTCGTTGATTAAATTACCTGTTAAGATTAGGGCTTCTATTAGACCACCTTAGTGAGGTGTGACTCAGGTTGAGTCCCTGCCACCTTGGTGGGCCATATAAACAGACACTCACTTGAGAAGACACATGATCATGGGACCCTGGGGACAGCGATGAGCCATTTGCCTGATAGTTTCCAACTGACCTTGGGAAAAGAGTCAAGACTGATATAGGAAGCCCTGAGAGATAAGCCTTATGCCAGCCTACAGCTGAGATCAGGAAAAAGCTGGGCCTACGAAGCCTCAAGCAGAAGAGGAAGCCCAGGAAGGAGAGGCCAGGCAGAGATCAGCAACCATCTTGCTTCAACCTCTGGCAACTGACTTTGGTAAGAAATCAACCTTGAATTGGACTCATTAAGGCCTTGTAACTGTAAGCTTTCACCCCAAATAAATACACTTTATAAAAGTCAACAGATTTCTGGTACTTTGCATTGGCACCCCTTTCATAGACTAATATGTATATATCTAGATTTTTCAATTTTGGACAGATTTTATTAATTCTAACTATGGAAAATGAAAATAATTAGGCCTTCTAACCATTCCCAATGTACACTCCCTCTTCTTCCATCATTCAAAAAGGGAATCAAATTTTTTTAAAAAATTACTATTATGTAGTCTCATTGTTAGTACTACTCAAATATTGTTTTTAATGCTAGATTTGTATAACTGATTTATGTTCTTTTATTGTTTTGATCACAGATTTTCATTTGAATTTGTTCTAATGGGCCTATTGATTCTTGACTCTGTGTTCATTCATACTTAAATACTTCTAAAACTCTCAGTGTGGTTTTGAGCTTTACTTCTTCCAGATTTTAATATTAGGGTAAATGGTGAAGGCTTAAATTCTGGTTTGAGGAGATTCACATATCACCATTCATTGTTCTTTTTAGCAAGGGTTGGTCATTTATCCCAAGAAGACTCCACCCTTCCCCCATATGTTTCCAGTTATGAGAATTCTGGAATGTTGGCAGGAGAAGGAGGCGGGTGTTACCAATCATTCAGACTAGAAACTTTCACTTAATACTCCATTTTTATAAGGAACCTCCAAAGCCCATCCCTGTTCTCTCTGAGCTCCTCCTGGTGTTTCTTAGTCCAAACCTCTAAGTGAAGACACTTCCATCCCTACCATATGTAATAAAGAAGGCGGGTGGGGTTATTGTGATGAGAGAGCCTGAAATAAGATCTGATGACCTTCTCATCAGAAGAAAATTGGGAGAAAATATTCATTCTAACATTATTTTTTTTCCAAATAATGGAAGAAATGCCTCTCTATGATAAAATATAATAATCTTAGCATGTGTAGCAACAGAGAGCGGGAGCAGTAGAGGATTTATAATCCAGCTTGTTCTTTATTATTTCCATATGCTGGATAATTCTAAACAATGTCGGTTACAAAATATTACCTCCACCCCTATTCCATCACTCCTCCGATCCTACCATTCCTTGAATTTTGCCAAGAAGTACTCCTGGTGAAACATCTACCGCTTCCTATTTCAAGGGGGGTCTGTATCCAGTGAGTCTCTCTCTATAACAAGTTCTCTGTGCACGAAAGGGATAGGGAGGACACAGGGGTGGGAGGTGGGAAATAAAATGAGGTGGGGGGATTAGGAGGAAATGGACGACCGTGCCACATTTACAGTAGGGCTGCAAAATTTGTATATTTTGCCTCTGAGCTACTATCCCAAATATTTAAAAAGTTCTTGATTTATTCAATTTTCACAAAGGTCTGGGAGAAAACTAGGAGTAAAACCTAGTGGTGAGAACTGTAAGTTGTCTCTCCCTGTTCACAATGTATTAGAAGCTATTTTGTTAACTGACTAACTTAATCCAGTATCTTCCTGGCTCATCTCACCTTTCTGCCATCCTTCTTATCTTCCTCCCACTAATGTCCAGTTTGTCACTATGCACAACACAGTGTCTAAGTATTAAGGGGACAGTAGTGAACCAAACAGGCACTGATTTTGTACTCATTGTGTTTATAATTTAGTACCTGGTATAAACATGTTCTACTCATGGAAATATTAGTTTGCAGAAATTATTAATGTCAGAATAGACAGAAAGATAGGTAATAGGCCAAAAATACAGAGTAGAGAAATAAACAAATATATAAAATTACAGACAATACTTAATTATCTATAACTAATTGCTTGAAATAGGTATTATACATTCATATATTTACCCATTTAAATGCACTTAAATAATCTTAATTTGTTTCCAAGATTTAAAAATGCAACTAACTAGAAATGTTTCAGATATAGAATATGGAAATAATTTGATATGTTCAAATGCTTGTAACATTCACTACTACTAACTTATATTGATAATAAACCCCAGGATGAGCATAAAAATTTAATAAAGGAAATATGAAATCAGCCAAAGTAAAGACAATGAGTACATTGCAAAGGTATCTTACTGGAATCAAAATGCTGACTGCTTAGAATGATAGCATGCTTTAGGAAGAAAAAAAAAAAAAATCATATTAAAAAGAATTTCTCTTTTAACTCTCAAAAACACATTTTCCCAAAATTTGATAGTCAAGAGAAACTCCACATTGGAGGTGTACTCTCAACTGTCCAGAGGAAATATAAATCTTTAAATATTGTGTTATTAGATTTATTGCATTTCCTCTTACATCATGGTCAGAAGAGCCCTATTAGAAAATTTAATTTTTACATATTTTCAGGAAATATGACATATAACATTTGGTGTGCTATTCCATTAAAAGCACTGTCCATATGTATTGTTTAAATGCATTAATTATATGTTTGATAATAAATTAGAATATCCATTATTGTAAATAATTGGAGAAAAATGAAGGTCAACTTCAAAAGAAGACACATTTCCCAAACTCATTGTTGTGAATTATTTAAATTGAATTTTAAATTTGGGTCTGGTTGGAGGTCAGGTGTGACACAATGGGAAACCATGGCCATAATGCATGAGAAAAGACAGTTTGTTCTCACAGGTCCCAAGTAAAGAGGGGCACCAGGAGGGGTTGTCAGAAATCAGTATTGGCTCCAGGGACTTAACCAGGTGGGGTGCACATAAGCAGAGTCAGAGGGACCATGGGCTGCCGACTTTTTTTGTGGTCCAGGGACGGTGTTCAGTAGATTTCCTGTGGGAGTCAATAATGGGTTAGTTTAAAATAAAAGTCGTGCAAAGTGGTGAGGAGACTGGGGGTCCAAGGGCGGTGGGAATGGTTAGCTTATTATCTGGGACCACCTGGGGCGGTTAGGGTAAGGTATGTGGGTGGTGTGGGTGGAGGCTGAAATGCAATGCCAGCTTGTTTTTGCCCTGGCGAGAAAGTTGCTTATTAATTAGGCCAAAGGTCAGTGTTGAGCCAAGTGGCTGGATGCCCAGGCAGCACACAAAAATTTTTGATAGTTGTAACATTCATAGAATTCAACTGTGAAATAAATAAGTTGGTAAGATCAATAAGTACCTTAAACATCCCATATGCTTTACATCAGAGATCACCTTGGAATCATGTATAAAATGAAACCCTAACATAAAATTATTTGTATTCTTTGCATTGTCTGAATGGCATTTGGTGATAAAATAAGGGATCAAATATTTTATCTCCAGACATAAATGAATGCCCCTTAAAGGACTATCTCTGTTTTCAAAGATCCTGTTATCTAATGGGAGTGGGAAATTCAAAACACATCTTTCATAGTGCTTGGTACATATATATATACTTTAAAATGTTTTCGTTAAATTTATAGGGAAAGTAGTTATGACTCAGTGTCCATCCCTGCCTGATTCTGTTATTGTTATAATTATTTACACCTGCCTTTTCATACTGACAATTTAAAAATAAAATAAAGATAAAAGAAAATGAAAAACAAGTAGAGTCTGAAGCTTTGGGGAAATTTGGTCATTTTTCAAATAATATAATTCCTTAAGGTCACAAATAATTTATATAATAATGTTCTTTCCATGTAAGAAGAAAGGTATTTGTAGGAGCACAATTTCTAAAAAGCACTACATCTTGTTGTCAGAGTCTAGAAAGATATTCAAAGATTGAAACTGAGGGTCCTTAGTGGTCCCAGGGGGTAAAATCCTTATAATTGCAATTCACATTGAGAATTTAAAGAACATTAAAATGCCATTAACTTCACACTCTTATATTACATTAAATCTAATTATTATATTATAGAAATATGTGTAGTATCCAAATGTCTTTTAAGGTATTTACAAAAGTAAATGTAAAAGTGCATTTGGCATTAGCCAACATGTACATTTAATTGTAGGGGGAAAAAACTACCTGATTCCATGCGGAGATAATTTAACCCAAAGTATATTTGTATCTACGTTCAAATTCTCATCACAATAATGACCAATTAAGTTTATTGAAAGTGAATGACTTTCTAAAAACTGATTACCCAGGAATAAAAACTGAAATAGAAACATGAGAGGAAAAACAAAAACTGAGTATCCCTCAGTTTCTAACTGATTGTTTTATTTTCTTCAATTATTTTTGCTTCTATGTTTTTTGTTATAAATTGTGTTTTGACTGGCATTCCTTTTAATATACCGAACAGAGAACTGCTGCCAAATTTGCCAAAGGCAAAATGTTGTTAACTGCCAATTGAGCTTTTAATGTTTTGTTTTGTGTTAGCATAGTTAAAATCACTAAATGATTTTCTAACAAATCACACCAGTGTGCTGTAGTTGTTTTGGCCAGCAAAACAATCTGGCTGAGCACAGATCTCCCTGGTTTGACAATAACTTGAAGCAGGAAGGCATTTTAAAAGTAAATATGCTATGATAATGCTTAAAACTAGATTCAAAGCACTAAATGAATATTTAATTGTATAAAGCTCATTCAACTGGAAGGGGTTGTGCTCGCTCGCTCTCTCTCTCTCAGAATATTTCAATCTTTCTATGAAGATTCCATATATCACTGAATGAAAGAAATAACTTCCAGGAAATGCACTGGGATTTGTTTTATTACCTCTTGAGTATATGCAAAAGAGAGACTAGTTATGAAGTAAACAAAAAAAATAGACCTATGTCATTTACTAATCTTATAAACCTGAGCCAATGGGATCTCCCCAAATTAAAATATGACTCACAATACACAATTCACATCTCAAATCCAGAACCACTAAAACCTTGCTGTCTCCACAGAGCATGATTCTAATGGAATTATTTTTTAATTGGTTCACCATTCAAGAAGCCCACTTATTCACTCATTTGGACAGATCACTGGGATGAAAGTTTAATAATCCGCCAATATAAATATGAATGCATTGTTGTTAAATACATAAGTAGAATGGATAGTTCTGGATACCACATTTTAAATTAAAATTTGTGCTGTAAATAAAGAACAAGCATTAAGAAAACTTATATTGTCCAGGCTCTCATTTACATAAATATTATTCCTGATGTATGTGACAATTATATATTCTGGGAGGCTAATAGGTATTTTTGAAATACCTGCATGATTTTTCCAGTATGAGATACAAAGTAAATGTATCTAGTTATTGATTGGGATGATTTTGACAATTTGTATATTAGCATGGATTATTTTATATTCTTTATCATTTTCCCAGTTTCTCCTTTATACAGTTCATTTTCATTTTCCTTATGAAAATTGCATACATGAACAATGAGTTTACGCAGGTCACTTGTCTGTTTGAAATCTCTTTAAGTATCTCTTAACATTGATGACACATAAGCTCAGATCTTCTTCACAAAAGAACAGATCTCAAGGACCTGTCTTATATCTACTGATTGAAAATCCATGAAGCGAGAAATTCAGAAAATTTTCTATTTTCAAGTTTTCACATGAATTTCAGATGCATTGACATAAAACCCCGAACTATAACTGATTTATTGAAGATTTCGACACAATGGAGTATGTATATTAAAAAAAACTAAATTTGTCCAAACAATTATTTCAAATATATTATCTCAGTTTCACTTTCCTGTACCTTAATGGCTTTTGGACAGACACCATAGGATTCTATTTGCTCTCAGTTATTAAAAATCCAGTAAAGCTTTCATTCTATTTAATTTCACTAACTACTTAATTTTGAACTTTTTTATTTTCAAATTATTACCCAAATATTGAAAAAAATCTAATAATACATATTTGATCTGTACTTGTGGAAACAGAACTATATGGAAATTTTATATATGAAATTTTTTTTCTAATTTGATTGAGTTAGATTTGTAGAACACTGAACTGCACATATTAGATGTTCATGATCTGATTAATTTTGACATCATCATCACAACCAAAATAAACATTTTCATCACCACTAAAAGTTTCCATCTCTAAGCAATCATTGATCTGCTTTCACTACAGATTCGTCTGCATTCCCTTGAATTTCTCTAAGATGTACGTATGTATACATTTTGGAGTGCAGGTAACTGGTTCCTTTCACTCAGCATAATGATTCTGAGATTCATCCATGTTTTAACGTATCAGCAATGTATTTCTTTTTATTGTAGATTAATATTTATTTTTATGTTTATACCACAATGTGATTATTCATTTATCTGTTGATGAAAATTGAGTGCTGTTTCTAGCTTTTGTTTTTTACAAATAAAACTGCTGTGGACATATGTTTTCTTTCTCTTGGCTATATACCTAGCTGTGGAATGAATAGATATTATGGTAAGAAGTGATTAACTTTTTAAGACACTGCAAAACTCTTTCATCGAAATGATTTTAACATTGTACATTTCCACAGTAGTGTAGGAGAGTTCTAGTTTCCCCCACATCCCTGCCAACAACTGTTATGAGCTTTGTTTGTTGTTTGTTTGTTTTAAATTTGAACCATTCTAATGGGTATGTATTGGTATCTCAATGAGGTTTTAATTTGTGTTTCTCTGGTGGTTAATGTTGTTGAACATTTTTTATGTGCTATTATACACACCTATGTTTTGCTTCATGACGTTTCAGTTCAAATATTTTGCTCATTTATTTTTTTGGAAGGTTTGGTAATAGTCTATGTTCTTTTTTTTTTCTTTGCCATATCCATTGTTGAAATGACTTTCCTTTCCACACTGAATTCCCACAGCATTTTGTCAAAAATCAGTTTACCAAATATTTGTGATTTGGGGGAGTCTATTTGTGGACTTTGTAATTTGTTCCATTGATAGATATTTTTCACTATACCAAACACCTTAATTAATGTAACCTGATAATAGCTCTTGAAATAACATAGGATAAGTTCTCCAACTCTCTTCTTCTTTCTTATAATTGCTTTGGTTTTCCTATATCAGTTGCAAAGATAGATTAGATATAGATAGATATAGATATAGATATAGATATAGATATAGATATAGATATAGATATAGATATAGATATAGATA
>JAKSZT010054334.1:50420922-50434657 GCA_026826555.1 Tolypeutes matacus
ATAGACATAGACATAGACATAGACATAGACATAGACATAGACATAGACATAGACATAGATATAGATATAGATATAGATATGGATATATATATAGAGAGAGAGAGATAGAATTTACAGTTGTGCAATCATCACCACAATCTAATAATCAAAATATCTTCAACACCTCCTAAAAGAAACCCTGTACTCACTAGTGACTACTCCTCCATTAGCCCTACTCCACCACTAATATACTTTCTGTCTCTATAAATTTTTGTTTTGTACATTTCATATAAATAGGGTTAGACAATATGTGACCTTTTATGATTGGCTTTTTTTTCACCTAATATAATATTTTCAATTTTCTTAATGTTGTAGCATACATATTGTTCCTTTTTATTGCCTGCATAACATTCCATTTACAGATATACTGCCTTTTCTTTATCATTACTTCATGGTTATTTAGGCTGTTGTTTCTTTTTTAAACACATTAAAGTTGTTATGAACAATGTAGCTATGAAAATTCCTATACACGTTTTTGCATATCTTTTCATTTCTCTTGTATATATACATACCCAGGTGTGGGTAACTCTGTATTTAACTCTTTGAGGAACTGAAAAAAAAAATTGTTCTCTAAATTAGCTGCATCACATTATGTCCACAGCTGCAATGTATGAGGGTTTCAATTTCTTCAAAAACTTTCCAATAGTTGTTATTTTCTGTCTTTTTTATCTTAGACATCCTAGTATAGATGAAGTGATATTTCACTGTGGTTTTAATTTGCATTTCGCTAATGGGTAATTGTATTAAGGATCTTTCCACGTGTTTAGTCTTTTCAAATACTTGGTTTATTTTTTGCATTTTTTTTGTCTTTTTATTATGGAATTGTAATAATTATGCTGAAATTCTGGATAAAATCCCTTAATCTAATATATGATTTGCATATATTTCCTCCCATTCTATAGACTGTTTTTTTTTTTTTTTTTTTCCATTTTCTTTATGGTGTCTTTGAAGTATAAAAGTTTTAAATTTGGGTGGAATTGAATTTTCCATCATCTCTTTTATCTGTTTTGCTAAGAAATCATTTCCTAAACCAAGATCACAAAGCTTACTGTGTTTTCTTCTACTTTTATAATTCCAGCTCATACATTCATATCCGTTATCCACTTTGAGTTAATTGTATTGTTTGCTGAATTGTATGTATGAATTATAGGTACTTAGCTTCATTATTTTGCATGTGGCTGTACATTTCTTCCAGCATTATTTGCTGAAAAGACTATTCTTTCTCTGTTGAATTGACTTGGATCTTTTGTCAAAAAAGTCAATTGACTTTAAATGTTAAGGTTTATTTATGGGCTCTCAATTATATATGTCCCTCTATCCTTATGCCAACACTTCACAGTCTTGACTACTGTAGCTTTAGAGTATCTTTTGAAGTTGAGAAGTGTTTGCCCTACAAATTTTTTCTTTCTCAATATTATTTTGGCTATTTGAGTTGTTTTGCCTCTCAATATGGAATTTAGGATCAGGTTTTCAATTTCTCAACAAAAGGCAGTGGAAATTTTGATAGAGATTGAATGTGTTCATTATTTGGGCATTATTACCATCTTAAAAGATTAAATCCATCCCTTCATGACCATGGGAGGTCTTTTGATTTATTTATGTATTCTTTAATTTTGTCCACAATATTTTGAAATTTTCAGTGCATAAATCTTTCATTTCTTTTAATTTATTCCTAAGTATTTTATTCATTTTGATGCTATTGTAAATGGATTTTTTATTTTTTGTTTCATTTTCCAGTTTTTCATTCTAAGTTATAAAAATACAGCTAATTTTTGTATATTGATATTGTGTCTTTGCTGAACTCATTTATTAGTTCTAATATTGTGGGGGTGGGGGTGGAGGTTGTATCTCGGGATTTTTTTATATGTAAGATTATTATTATCTGCAAATAAAGATTGTCTTATTTTTCCTTTCCAGCTGTCTTTTTTTAATTTTTTCTAATTGCTCTGGCTAGAGATCCCATTGCAATGTTGAATACTAGAGGTGAGATTGGACATCAATGTCTTGTTCATGAGCTAGATTTATTTTTAGGTGTTTTATACTTTGGAATTTCTTTAAATTATATGTTTTTATTTCACTTTCCAGTTGTTTACTGTTGTTACTGTTAGTATATCAGAATGCAATTTAGTATATTGATCTTTTATCCTGCCATTTGTCAAATTAATGTATTTATTCTATTAGTGCTTTGTATCTTTCCTGTGGTTTTGTACATAAACAATCATATCTTCTGAGAACAGACTCAATTTTCTTTGTACATTTCAATCTTTATTCCTTTAAATTTATTTTCTTGATTTTTTTTACAGAGGTTAAAAAAATAGAGCAATGTTGAATAGGAGTAGAAAACTTCTTTGTCTCATTCCTGATATAAGAGGAGGGCATTCAGCATTTCCTCCTAACATTCATAAACATTTTAACTATTGTTTGTTCAGAGATAAACTTTTAATTAATTTGAGGAGGTCTCATATTATTTTTAGTTTTCTATTTCCTTCATTGTGAACAGATGAATTGTGTCAGGTGCTTTTTCTCCATCTATTAAAATGATAATGTGTTTTTTCTTCTTTATTTCCTTAACATAGGCAAATCATACTGGTTGATTTTTTAAAGTTAAACCAACCTTGTATTACTGGGATAACTATTTCTTATTCATGAAATATTGTGTATTTTGTTGGATTATGTTTGTTTCTATTTGCTAAGTATTTTTATGTATATTCATGAAGAATATTAGGCTGTAATTTTCTTTTTTCATGTCTTTGTATTTTTTTTTTTTTTTTATGAGGGTTAATCTGCTCTCATAAAACAAGCTGGGTATAATACACCCTCCTCTCTTTTTTAAGTGCTATAACATTTGCACTGTTATCCTGTAATTTTCTTTTGAGTTTATACAAAACACAATTCCTTTTACATATATGGGGATATTCAGATTTTTGGCTTCTCCTTGTGTCAATTTTAGCAAGTTGTATTTTTCCAAAACATAGTAACAGGCTGTTCATCAATGTTTATGATCTTGATATAACGTAGTTCTTAATCTTTTACACTCTTTTTATAGTTGTAGGGTCTGCAAAGATACCTTATTCCTCTTATTGGTAATTTATTGTATTTTTCTCTTTTATTTGATCAACCTAGTTTGAGGTTGTCAATTTTGTAGTTTTTTTTTCTCTCTTTTTTCATTCAAAAAGTCTCCCACACCTATGGATACGTTTTCCTAGCTAGACAAACCTCCTTATCAAATGGTCTAGTGGTCCAGGTGCAGCTTTGGCTTATCTCTCAGCCCCCACTTTAGTTCCCTGGCAGCCTGTGGGATTATCAATCAAGCCAACCACATCCTCCCATGGGAACCAGGGTCACTCCACCCTCTTAATACTAGAAAGCTTGCTTCCCACAGCCACACATTGTTCACTCTTTCTTTAGTGCAACCCTCTTGTGACCCCGGGTGGTGTGATGTGTCCTCTTCACCTGGGCTGTGTGTAAATATGACTAATAAGCTACTGCCAATATCATCTGTCTATTGTCTTTGGTCCAATACTCAGCCATCCCTATAAGCCTAAAACAGGAATCCCTCCTTTACCTATGGATGAAAAGGATGAAAAGGAATAGTGGAGATATTTTTAAAAACAAAAGAGTGGAGTTCAGTGGTTGAGCACTTGCTTCCCATGTATGAGGTCCTGGGTTTAGTCCCCAGTATCTCCTAAAAAATAAAAAAAGAAAATAGTCTTTTATAGTTCGCATTTCTGTTGCTCCTTCTTCATTTCTGAGTCCAAGTTTCCCTTTGATATCATTTCTTTTCAGCCTGCAAATTTCATATAGAGAAGTTCTGCTGCCAAAGTTTTCTCTCAGTCTTCCTTCATTTAGAAATCTCTTTGTTTCAACTTCACTCCTAAAGAATATCTTTAAAGATATTTGATTTGAGTTTGCCAGTTATTATGTTTTCAGATCTTTAACCATGTTGCCCAATTATTTTAAATTTGTGATTTCTATTGAGAAATCCTGCACTATTTAAATAATTTTTCCCATACATGTAGTTTTACTCTGGTGTTTTACTCTAGCTGTTCAAATTATTTTATTTATCTTTGGTATTCAGTAGTTTCATTATAATTTGTCTTTTCATGGTGTTGTTTTAGGTTATACCATTTGGGGTTCACTGAGCTTTTTGACTCTGAAAATTTATGTCTTACACCAAAATCTGGAAATTATTTTCTCAAAAGATTACTTTTTCTGGCCAAATCACTTTCTCCTATCCATTTAAGAACCCAATTACACATACATCATACATTGTTATAACAGATCCTCAGATGCCTTAGTTACTGATAACCTGTTTTTTATTTTTATTTTTGTCTGTTCTTCAGATTGAATAATTTATTTTCATCTATATTCAACTTAATTGAATCTTTCCTCCATAATTCCCATACTGCTATTATGTCCATCAAGTATATTTTTTTAAACTTCAAATATTGTATTTTTCAGTTCTAAAACTTTCATTTGATCCATATTTTGACTTATATTTACTTATTTTAAATTTTTATCTTTTCATTCATTCCAAATGTGCTCACTTCATCTATGGGCCATAGTTATAATAATACATTTTATATAGTCATAATAATATAAGTTCTATAGTGTTTGATAATTTCAATATCTGTGCCATAATCTAGGTTGATTTGTGTTAATGCTTTCCCTTGAGAATTTGTCACTTTTTTTTCATTCTTTGTATGTCAAGTATTTTTGGACTGTATTCTGAACATTATAAATGTTATAATGTATAGATTCTGGGTCTTGTCATATCTACTGGGGATGTTTTTAGAAGGAAAATAACATGGTTAATTTCAACCTGAAAATTTCGCCTTATTTTCCGTAAGAGATGATTCCAGTATCAATTCATTTTCCCAAAGTTTGTCTTTTCTATCTTGGAAATGTCTTCCATATATACCACTCAGCTTAGACTCAGACTTGGACCATATTGTAATTATAAGTACCATTATCTTATTAAACACTGTACTATGCTGGTTGGATCTGCCCCAGCTATGCACAGTTCAAAGGTAAGCCTGAGTTTTATACAGGTTAAGAAAGAGATGACTGATGCTTATTTGCAGTGTCTAATATGTGAATAGAATCAATGGATTGAGTAGTCTAGGGAATCTGGTAAATCAACAAGAAAAATGCAGGAAAATAAGGAAAAATCTGCAGAGGATATGAATGTTATTTCCTCAAACTGAAAAGTTAAACACAAATAAATATATGTAAAGAAACAAATGTGAGATAAGCAAATTAAAGAGCAATAAAATACCATAAAATTGGCAAATATACAAAGTCAAAAGGCAAACATGCAAAACCATGCTCTGCTTGTAGGAGTATAAATTGGTAAGGCCCTTCTTGAGAGAAGTCTGAAATAATTATATTCATATACTGTGATGCAGCATTCCTATTTCATGAATATATTTCTTGAAGGAAAACTCATGAAAGTCTATAATAGGACTTCTATTAAGAAGTTCTCCTCATCAGTGATTGTCTTGTCAATTATTTAGAAGGAACCTAAATGTCCAGCATGAAGAAAATGCATATATACAACATGGTGGGTATATGCTATAAAATAGTATGAAGCATTTGCAAAGGATAAGTTTTATTTTACATGGCATGATGGACAGATTCTTTAAACATATCTTAAAAGCATAGTGGCTCGCTATGTAAGGGAGGATATAGATAAGGGATTTGGAGGATTGTAACTGTGTCTGTTGGTGTCTCAACCATTCTCTTCAACATTCCTATTTCTGTATATGTCAAAGACTTCTTACTAAAAGCACCTGATTTTCTTCCCAAGAGCTTTTCCTGGCTTCAAAAGTATGCATACTTTATCCTCAGGGAATGCTAAAGTGAGAGTGAGACACTCACAACCAGTAATGACAGAGCACTGGTGGATCAATGGGCGAAAGACAATTAGGCAGGCTTTTCCAAAAGGACACTAGCTTCAATAAAAGGATAAGGGATGCAATTACTGAGGGAGGACTCAGTGGCAATATCCGGAAACTCTGTGGTGGTTGTCCTCGGTGTGCCAAGTGATGGAACTAAATGCAGTTAGAATTTAGCTGCCTAAGTGTAAAATGGTATATTAAGATTTTGGAATTATAGAGAAGATAGTGATGTACTTAACTGCTGACAAGTTGAATTATTTTAATGGCAGTGATCTAGGTAAAAAAAAATGGCAATGACAATCAGGGATCTGTGACAATAGATAATTAAGCATGCTCCTAAGGGAGATGAAGAAATTGTTTGACTTATAGAATTCAAAATGATCAAGAATAGGTGACCAAAAGATCAGCTCCTGCAATAGAAAGTCACAATTTCCCCACCCAGTTTCCAAATTTGGGCCACTTCTTACAACAGGAAGATCATATCATAAGGACTATATATAGCAATCATTGCCCTAATCTTTTCTATTTTTCAGATTAGTTGTAAAATGGAAAAAGGAAATACCAAGATATTTTAATAGATATTGGTGTGAACTCATCGTGACGGCAGGAAACCCAAACATCCTTATGCCCCCACAGCTGGAGTAGAAACATAAAGATAGACGCATATATATAGAAGCAAAATAATGAAAGGAGTCTTGGCCCAATTTCCTCTCATAATGGGTCCAATGATTGGACACCTGCCTGTGACGATTTCCTTGGTCCCTGAGTACATAATTGGAATTGATATGTATATAAGGTGGAAATCTTGTACTGGTCCCATAATTGTGGAGTAAGATGTCATTAGGAAAGAAAAAGATAACTGGAAGCCCCTGAAACTGTCTGCCACACAGCAGAGCCAAGAAAGTAAATCAAAATCAGCACTAAGCCTGGGTGGAATGGCTAACATTAGTCTTACTGCTAAATCCTTGAAGAATGCATGGGTGGTGGTCCCTAACAAATTACAATTCAATTCTCAGTTTGCTTTCTGCCAAATCAGTAAGATCACATAGCCATAAGCACAACTACTGGTATTTTTATTAGTATAGTAACAATATTTTGCCAACTTGGTATGTGTCTTTTAATTTGATGAATGGGCTTGTTTTAAACTGCCTCAAAAAGGAACAGCGGAGAACAATACCTTCATGGCTTTCCCCAGCAAAAGGTTAACTCTCCTGCTTGTTTGCTATATAATTCAAAGAGAACTTAACCACCTTATTTGTTGTGGAACATAACATTATATAAATAATTCACTGATAATACCTATCATACTCTAGTGAATTCAGTTCACCTGAGAAGCAGATGGGGAAAATGTATGTTAGGGAAAGGGGAGGTGCCCCAAGGAGGCTGGAGAGCTGTGAGCTTGCAATGTAGACTGTGAAGGCTGTGAGAGAAATAAGGAGGGTGGATAGACATCTCAGCCTGCAGTGCAGTTCTCTGAAGACTTTGACTAGTCCATTTGGGATTCTTTGAGCCAAAGTCTAATGACAGAGAAATTTTCCCCATCTAGTAGGACTGAGCTTCCTGTTCTTAGTCACTGATTGAGAACTGCCTGTGGGAAGTGATGTACTGATGGATTCTGACTGCAGGAACTGAGGCTGCCCATCAATTATTTTTCTCTCAGCTGGAGGTCTGAGTGGTGTATTTTCAAGGACATTATAATAATATGTACTAATGTGTTTCTTTGACTTTGCACATGCAGATTCCTCTATGTATAATGTCTTCCCTATTCTTCTTTGCCTAAAATCCTTCACTTCTCTGGGCTTGAAATATCTTGGAAAGGAAGTCTGCACAGACATCTGCCCACTTTGTATCTTTTTTTTTTTTTATTGTGGGTAAAAATCAAAATTTACACAATACATACCAATATTTGTAAAATGATATATAAATATATATGCATATATGTGCATTTGCTCACAAAAATGTTATTTATATATATATATATAAATATATTTTAAGAAGTGCTTAGATTACCTAAAATATTACACAGAACCCACTGGGATTCCCATGTTGCCCACCTCCCACACCTCCCACCACATCCCACACAAACATCTCCCACAAGTGTGGACCACCACCCTCAATGGACTTACACATCCTGGGGCCTTGCCACCAACCATAGACCACAGTTCACATCGTAGACCACACTCTCTCCCACACAGATCTGCACATCCATCTCTCTCAATAGAGTTGGGAAGTTTTCAGCCATTATTTCCTTCAACACTCTTTCTGTTCCCTTTCCCTTCTCTTCTCCTTCTGGGATGCCCATAATGCGTATGTTTGTGCATTTTGTATTATCGGTTAATTCCCTGCATCCATGCTGGATTTTTTCTATCTTTTTGTCTATCTGTTCTACTATCTCTTTGATTTCAGCTGTATTGTTTTCCATATCACTAATTCTTTCCTCTGCTTGTTCAAATCTGATGTTATGTGAATCCAGCATCTTTTTCATTTCTTGGCTTTTGCCATTGTTCACCATCATATCCATTACCTTTTTAGGCATGTTTGCTATTCCTTCAGTATGTTCTTCCAGTGTCTTCTTTATATCCTCAATCTCTTCCTTCAGTTCTTTAAGTTGGTCCATGATATTTGTTTGGATAGCTTTGATTAGTTGTTAGATGTTCTGCATTGCTTCTTGGTTTTTATTTTGTTCATTGGACTGGTCCAGGTTTTCCTGTTTCTCAGAGTCATTTGTATTTTTTTGTTTCCCTCTGGTCATCATATTATCTTGATGGGTTTGTTCAGTTGATTAGCTTTTCTCTATGCTAAGAGTTTTATTACCTGGTGGGTCTGCATGTGAGTTAAGTTTTCTCTTTGGCAGTTTTTCTTCTTATTTTATGTCCTTACTTCTTTCTATGTTCCCTTGAAGGCAAAAGATTAGGGCGAGAGGAATCAAAAGATGTAAGGAAGGCAGAAGGATAATAGTAATATTGATAAAAGTTAGAAGAGGGGCAAAATGAGACGTAATGAGATGAATATTTAACTTGTGTAGGCAGTGTAGAGTAACAGGAAAAAAAGTGGAATTCCTACAATGGACTGGGAAAGCAAATGAAGGAATATATATTAGTGATTTAGAAGACTAGAATTATGAGGAGGGAGAGAAATAGTAAAGAAAGGGCTGAGAGTAAAAATTAATAATAATAAAAAAAGAAGAAAACAAAATAGATGGAATAGAAATTGACACCCTTAAGTTGTGGGCCTATGAAAAAATGTTGTATCTAAGAGCCACAACAGAAAGTAGAAGGCAGAAAGATGAAGGAAGGATAAGTGATAGTTTGTAATAAAGAATCAATATAGACAGAGAGTGAGAAATTACTGAAGAAGAAGCACAGCAAAGAAGCAACAAGCTAGCAGCACCTAATTTTAAAAAAATGAAAGAAAAAAGAAAAGGGGGAGGAAAGAGGAAAGAAAAGCAAGAGACCAGAAAGAAACAGAGAGAAACCAAAGATCTATATAGGCAAGCAGTCAAACAGAGCTAAGGGGGGTCAATGATTCCCCTAGGGTCCACGTGGATCCTCTCTGCCTACTTGTGTTTATCAATCAATTTCCCTGCAGGGTTCTATATGCAGGTCCTGCAAAAGCTTTTAGTTATTTAAACTAAATTAAAAAGACTTTATTTTTCATTTATTGAAGTGACCTTCTCACTTTATTTTTATTTTTATTTTTTTAGCGAAATACAGGACCCAAAATAATTCCTCCTCTAGACCAACCCCCTTACAGAAGGGACCCTAGCTGTGCCCGTGGAAATTAATCAAGCACGTCCCACTTCCTGGACTCCCCAGGGTAGCTGTAGCTCTGATGTTAGTCAGTGCAGAGTGCTAAAGACGGCCGATTCTGACCCTTCTGGAGCCGAGCACCAGCTTCACCGGGTTGCTATGTAAATCAGTTTTACTGCAGATTCGTGTCTGCACTCAGTCTGATGCTGCCTCAGGTCGGCTTATCTCTTCCCCAAAGCTATGGGGCGGTGCAGGCAACCAGATCGATGTCGAAAAATAAAAATAAAAAATACCCTTCCCTGTCCTCCAACAGAACCCTCCCTCTTTTGGGGAGTGTCCCTTCTTCCTGGCTCCACGGCAGCCCGGTTCTTATCCCTGGGCACCTAAGCAAATCAGCTCCCTCCCCGGACCGGGATCCCCCTACTCCTTCACCGGGTACACGTTAGCTCCGGCTTTTCTGTTCACACAAGGTCCAAGGGGCACCAGTCAGCCAGATCCCCAGAAAATAAAACTTTCTCGCCCCGCTCGCAGCTCCAAGTGGCCGTTTTATTATTTTTTCTTTCTTTTTTTTCCCCTAACCGCGGGGCTCAGCTGTCCATGCCAACCACCACCGGCAGGCTTAAAACTCATGAATCTCTACCGTTCCATCCACGCTGTTGATCCGCACAGATAGATATCCCAAGTTTCTCACTCCATGCGTGCACAGCACAGACCCCCGGGCAGGACCCCGTGCACAATCCTCCTTGCTCTGGAGCTTGCAGTGTGTGCCCTCCTACACTAATGCCATCTTGGCCCCCTGATTCTCCATTCTCACTTTGTATTTTATTCTTGGTGAATTTCTAAAAACTTCCACTATATCTAATTTCCTTCTATGTTTATGTTACAGAACATAGAGCTTTCACATTATATTTTAATTTTCTATAAACATATCTAAGTTCCTTGATAAAATTTATGTCCAGCATCAAATCTTTATATTTATGTGCTCATGCCTTCTAGCATGTACTTTGGCTGCTGGTAATCACTTTAAAAGGATACTTCTGAAAATAAGTGTTACAGGGTGTTAATAATTATGTACCTGGGGGGGGAAATACAGCAAATATAAGATATTGACTATAGTTAGTAGTAATATTTTGATGATTCTCTTTCACAGTTTGTAACAATTGTTTCACAACAAAGCAAGGTTTTGGTGGTAGGGTGATGTACGGGAACAATGTATGATGTTATGCACGTTTGTTTTGTTCACAACTTTTCCTATACACTTATTGTTTATGTATGTTCATATTATGAATGATAAACTTCAATTAAAAATTTAAAAAGATTGATAAATAGAAATAATGAATGGCTTGATATATTTTACTTTCTTTCTGTGTTGCTCTCACTTGAACAATAATAACAGCAATTGAATATTACAATGTAACAATATACTATAGATGCTCAATAATTGATCATTTACTTCCTGCCCCTTTTTTCTCTCTTACACACTGATTTCAAAATGTCTATAAAATTGTAATGTACTCATTATATATTAAATGATGTTTACTTGCATTTATCTTGTCTGTTAAATCATGATTTGTGAAATTACTGTGTGTCATTTTCTTCTTTAACGTCTCAAAATGAGAAAGTTAATCATGTTTATGGCAGACCTCGATAATTGTTAGTAAATACTTATTCCATTGGACTGTAATTTAAACCTTAAAAGTGCTTTATAAAACAATCTAATTTAATGTCCTAAACCAAACAGTATGTTATTTTCCTTTATTTGAATAAAAAATAGATATTAATCAATGTTAAATTTTTCTCAATATCACAAGGACAAGAATTTGTGCTTCCTCAAATTATTTTTACAGTACATTTGAATAAAATAGTCATTTTTGCAATGGTGCTTTCACAGAAAGGGAAGACTTTTGGTGAGCTACTGAAAATACCAGAGAGAAAATGTAATACATTAGTAGCTCTTTAAAGAGCACAAAGATGGAAGTATCTCCTTTAATAATAATAAAATAAAACACAGAAACATTAGATTAGCTTGGAGAGGGAAGCATGTACATGACCAAGAGGGAATTTCATTTGAATCAGTATTAGGTGAAACTTTTTGATATGCATAATGGAGAAACCCACTAAAATATAAATGGAAGCCATCTGTGAATAGTAGGTCAGCATTCAGGATAATAATTTTCCCTCCTAGAGTTCTCCCCAAGAATCTAAGATTTTTCGGTGATGGTATAAACCCAGTAAATGAATACATATATACATTTTCACATCATGTACATATATAACTGTAAATGTATGTAAATTATGTGCATATATATGCATATACATATATACATATATATACTACTACTTTTCTCCATATAGTAAACATTTCCATTTTTGTAATAAAACCAGTAGCAAAAAATTTTAGATTATCATAAATACTTGACCCAAATAATAGATATTTTCTATGTGAAAAATTTTACCAGTAAAATTTGAGTTCCCAAGAATAATCATTAAATTGTTAAACACTCATTGTGAAGAAAACCTTTATTTTTATATAATCATATAAGTCAAAAGTTCATTGTACTATTTCTGCCCTGACTGTGCCTTAGGGCTAGTGTAGAGAAGATAAACATTTGGTGTAAATAAATTGGGCAAGCAATATGGAGACATAAAGGGGAAAAGCTACATGTAACATGGTACCATACTTGTTCCCTCAGTATAGAAAATAAAACCACTAGTCCAGAGAGTATAAATAGACTACTCAACCTATGCCAAGTCTAAATGCTATATAGTATAAAAGTGATTGCAGCATAATTAGCAAATTTATCTAGGATAGATTATCTGATGTTAGATCTTTAGAGCACAAAATGATGATGAGCTATTTTATTTTTCTCATATCTAGTTCAATAAGATTCAAATGTAATGAGCTTGACTTTGATAATAATAATTTCAAAACAAAAGTCTGCCATTTAAACTATAATTTTTCAAAGAAATGAACATGGAAGCAGCAAAACCTCTTTTGTTTTCAGAATATATTACCCAACCTAGATTGCCTACTATTCCCACCCAGAAGAACCTCTTCTCTCTCTCTCTCTCCTCCCAACCAACCATAAGTTAAATAGATACAGAAAACATCTGTATAGATTAGGAAGGGATTGTTTTTCTTGGATGAAGTATACTTATATATTAGTCATGAGATTTATATTCTTCTTAGATCTTGGGTTTGGTGGGATTGAAAGAAGCATACACCTCAATGTTATACTTTAGGCACAGACTGTCTCATGTTTGCCTCAGTAACATTTCTAAGTACGTCATACCATTCCTTTCAGAGATCCATAAAGAAAACAGCGCCATCATTTAAGAATTTTATCTTTTCTTAAAGTAGGCTCTCTTCTCAGATTCTGAACCATCCCTTTGCACAGCATGTGGAACACAAACAACTTTGGCTTTAAAACCGCTAAACACCATGTAAGCTCAGCGCAGTGCACAATGTAGCCATTTATTTTATCACATTTATAAGTGAACATTATATGATGCTGTCTCCAAAGAGGGCTGTTAATAGAGCTGATGAAAAAGTACAATTCAGACAGTTGGTAAAAAGCCACTTAACAGAACCAAAGTATAGGGAATGTAAAACTCCAAGGGAGATAGAACGGTGACATGGTTGAAAATAAAGACAATATTATATGATGTGTCAGGTGTATAATTTGAAATGATTGTAGAATCTCCTATCAGCCTTTATAATAGCATAATGCAAAGGTGGATTCATTCATCTAAGCAAAATTTTTTTAGACATCTTGGATCTGCTTTCTCATATTCCTATTAGCATTTGCCTCTTTGAGTTAAGTCAAAAGGATTAGCACAGTAATATGACAATTAAATTGAAAACTGGCTTCAGCAGTTGTGTCTTTTGTTCAGGGTACTGATCATTAGCATATATGGTGGCAGGTTTGAAAATTTTGTATAATATTTTTATCATTTCTTGAAATGATTATTGCAAATATATTATTTGCTGATAGGAATTTCTTCTTAATATTTCAAACACAACTTTTTTTTTTTTTTTTTTTTTTG
>JAKSZT010054334.1:50444657-50471542 GCA_026826555.1 Tolypeutes matacus
AGAATAGAGAAAAATATGTATAATGAATTACAAGGCTAGAATGGCACAAAGAGGGGAAAAGAAAAAAGAAAAGAGAGGAATAAAAAAGAAGCAAAAAGGTAAGAAAACAGAAAAAAAGGAGAGAGAAATAAAAACAAGAAAAATTGAAGCCAAAAAAAGAGGTGGAATGAAAGAATAACAGTAAAGAGAAGATATAAAACTGAAGGAGAGAAAAGAAATAGCATAGGTAGAGAACATGGTAAATGAAAGATAAAAAGAAAAAAACCAAACAGAGAAAAAAAGAAAGGGGAAACAGAGAAAACTAAAAACAAGACAACAATGACTCATTTAAAAAGAGGAGAAAGAGGAAAGAAAGAAAAAAAAAAACCAAACATAAAAATGAGAAAAACAGCCTTCTCTCTTAGACCCCTAAGGTTCTTCTCAGGCTGACCATATTCATCAATCAATCACCCTGCCTGTCCTCTGAAGGTTTTGAACTGGGTTTTAGTGAGTAAAGTAACAAAAATTAAAAAGGAAGCATTCTTTTTCTTAAAAAAAAAAAAAAAAATCCAAGGAAAGCTAATACAACAAGAATGTCTATATGTTCCCTGTCATAAAGTTTCAGGTGGATGCCTAATAACCTGGTGGATCACTTTTCTAAGAGCTGGGAGTCTAACCAGGGATCTTGTATATGCTAGCCAGGAATTCTCCTACTGAGATATTCCATCTCCTTGGGTTAATTTACCTTTCTGAAGGCTACCTACCCCTTTTCCCTTTGGCAGGTTAGATTGCCTGCAGTTCATGGGAGTCCTGCTAATCAGCCGCCGGTCTCTGCCTCCTCACAATGAAATTCCTCTCTTTACCTAGGAGGCTGGATGTGACAGCCAGCCTGAGGAGATCCCCTCCCTTCTCCCTATCCTGTCAGGGTTCCTTCTGATATTCAAGGGTAGCCCAGCTGAGTAAGCTCACTGTAAAGAAACCACTCTCCACTATTGTAGGCCCTTCTTCCTCCCAGGGAATCTGCTATCACACTCTGTTTGGCAAGGGGGTCAGCAGCTCCACCTAGGCTCTCTGTGCTGAAGGTGGGGTGTATGTGCCACTTCCAGCAATAGGGGCACATGATCCATGATCGTTCCCTGGCTTCCCTCTCTGTTGAGTACTCTCCTAGATCACTCAGAACACCTTCCTGTTCAATATATATTCAAAGGAGCTGGCAGGGAGGAAGATGCCCACTCTCCTCTCAATTAGATACAATCCTCCCAGAATTTTACCCTCAATTGATATTTTGGGGTTGGGGGAGGGGAGCCCTTCCCAATGGCTGGGAAGTTTAATAACTCAACCTGTTGTTTTGGCTTCTTCAACTCTCTGTCTCTCACTCTCCTGGGAGTGGGAAAGCAGTGTTCTGGTCCACTGTACCCCAAAGAAGGTCCCCAACGCATCTTCTGGCTCCCTCTTTGGGGAGGTTTTCGATGACTATTTTAATCTCTTCACTTGTGAATGTTTTAGTGAGGTCTTCTATTTCTTCTAAAGTCAGTGTAGGTGGTTCATGTGTTTCTAGGAATTTGTCCATGTCATCTACATTTTCTAGTTTTTTGGCATAGTTGTTCATAGTATCCTCTTATGATCTCTCATTTCTCATGTCCCTCCTCTCATTTGTGGCTTTCACTTTTAATCTGGTTGTGTCCTTACATCTGAGGTGAGTCTCTTGTAGATAACATATAAATGGCTCAGATTTTTATCCATTTTATCAGCCTATGTCTTTTGATTGAGGGAGTTAAGCTATTAACATTCAATGTTAATTCATCCATTTTGACCTTTCACTTTCTGTTATTATATCGTACTATTGTCTATCTTTTTACCCTTTAATTTATCCTTTCTAATAATCTTCATTTCTACACACTTCTCCAAGTTTCTTGCCCTTGTTTTTTCCTTTCAGGTTGCAGTAATCCCTTTAATATCGTTTGTGATTCTGGTCTTTTTAGTAACATATTATATCAGTTTTTGTTTTTCTGTGAAGACTTCCATTTTTGAATGAAAACTTTGCTGGATATAGAATTCTTGGCTGGTAGTTTTTCTCTTTCTATACCTTAAATACATCATACCGCTTTCTTCTCTCCTCCATGGTTTCCGATATGAGGTCAGCACTTAATCTTCTCGAGTTTCCCTCTTATGTGATGCTTTGCATTGCTCTTGCTGTTTTCTAATCTTTCTCTTTATCTCTGATATTTGTCATTCTGAATAGTAGGTGTCTCTAGGGTAGATATATTTAGGTTAATTCTGTTTGGGGTGCATTGTCCTTGAATAGTCATGTTTATGTCTTTCAGAAGTGTAGGGAAATTTTCCATCATTATTTCCTCAAATATTCTCTCTGCCCTTTTTCCATTTTCTTCACCTGGGACACAAATAATCTGTATGTTTTTGTGTTTTGTCTTGTCATTGAATTCACTGAGGCCCTGTTCCATTTTTTCCATTCTCTTCTCTTTCTTTTCTCCTGTCTTTTCCACTTCAGATTTTCTGTCTTTGAAATCAGTAATTCTCTCTCCAAGTAATTCAAATATGTGGCTCTCATGTATTTTTTTTCTTTGTATTTTTTTTATATTCTTTTTTTTTTATTATTATGGGTAAAAATCAAAATTCTCACAATACATACAAACATATGTAAAATGATATATAAATATATATGCATATATGTGTATTTGCTTACAAAAATGTTATATATATATATATATTTTAAGAAGTGCTTAGATTACCCAAAATATTACACGGAACCCACTGGGATTCCCATGTTGCCCACCTCCCACACCTCCCACCACATCCCACACAAACATCTCCCACAGTGTGGCCCACCAACCTCAATGAACTTACACATCCTGGAGCCTTGCCACCAACCATAGACCACAGTTCACACTGTAGACCACACACTCTCCCACTCAGTTCTGAGTGGTGTGTGCTGATTTAAAATGGCCTACATCCATTGCCAAACACAACTTTAACCTTTGAAACTCTACATTTTTCTTATAATCTCAACCTGGAGATGAGAATTTATAAAATTTCAGCTCACTAATGCCAGGTGAAAGTTCATAAAAGAAAGGATCTGTTTATTTGGCCATGTTTCTCCCAGTGTATCATGATGCAAAAGTAGCATCATTATCACATATTATATAAGAGTAATGTTTAAATATGAACAAATTCTCTTGTAATTGAAATCTGGTAAACTGACATTTCCCCGCATCTGTTGCTACTTATCACTCTCCAACCTAAATCACAGCTTCTAATTCTGAAAATCCTCCCATTGATAAACAGCACATTTGCAAACTTCTCCCTGATCTGACTTTTAAGCACTTTGGTCCCTCTGTTGTAAATTCAGTGCTTCCCTAATATGCTAATTTCCACATACTTGTTTAGTCTCCTGCAAAGTGTCAATTGGAAAATACCCTCTTTTCTTAGTAAGATCCTCAAACTTTTCTTGTTAATCTCCTTCTATTTGCTAATACCTACTAAATGTCAGCATTTTCCACATGATACATCTTCAAACTCCTTTTTCCCAATAAGAATCTTCTTACTCCCTTTCGTGGAGTAAAATGTACTTCAATATCACTCTTTTATCAGCATTAGGATACCTTCATTCTTCAACTGAAGGAACCCATAGTCAACTTCTGCTGCAAATCAGTCGCAATCATACTTGGAATCTTGGGATTGTAACACCTTCTTTCTTATCAGTTATCAACCCTGGATAAAAGTATCACCAAATAAATTTGAAGAGGCAGAGCATGTAACCCATGAGGCTAAACAGATAGAGAAGTTCTGAAAACTTACTCAAATCAAAACATTAAAAAGCAGAGTTTACAGGACAAAAATCTCAAATAGCCTGTATTTTATCAGGCTTAAGTTTGAAAACTTACTATATGAAAATTAGCAAATGTGAACTATACCGGTTGACAGACAAAAAATCCATATTAGGCAAACAGAAGCACCTCAGATTCTACTTCTCAATTTATATTGAATTGCCCTATTCAACCCAGGAAAAGAATAATCAGCAACTATTATGGTATAAACTTACAAAACATACTAGATACTGGAAAGACACCTCTGCTGGCCAAATATGATGGGACGTATATTTTTAATATTTTATTTAATGGGCATACTTTTTGTGATGAAGGCTAAAAATACTTCACTTTTTCTTAAGTTTGATAACAAAACAGAGCAATTAAATTCAAATCTCTTTCCTATTTATATTTCCAAATGTTATTGAATCTATCAACAGATCTAAAGGAGAGGGAGCTAAATTTTAGATTCAGGTATATTTGTGGAAATGTCTGAGAACTTCATGGCCTCCGTGAACAACGCAAGGTCCATTAGGGATGGCAATTATTTTAGTATCTGTATCGTCTTTCCTACTACAGTCGATTTCATATACATTTTATTTTCCTGTTCATCATTTGCTTATCTTTTAAATAATTTTTGGAATATCTATTTAATTTTTCCGGCAAGTAGAGCTAAGGCAATCAGATAAATATCAGACACTTGTTTATGACACAATTCCCTTTGTAAAAGGTGAAAAGATACTTCCAAATTATGTAATTTAAGGACATAAATTGAGATGGATTAAAAATCAGTGACAAGACATGAACAAATTAAACTTTTTCTTGCATCACTGGCTCTACTTATTCTTTCTAAGGGCTGTGATTTCTAAATTGGGAATCAATAGAAAATCAGATAGAGGGAGTTTTCTTAGAAAGACCTAAGAAAACTTGTGTACCAAGGTGAAAACTCTATATGCTGACTCAAAAGGAATAATTATCTTTATGATGACAATGCAGGTACTTGTGCTTTCTCAGTTTCTCTTGTATGTGATTATGTCACAGATTACCAAAATATCTACTTCAGCTCAGGTTCTATCCTTAGATTTAGAACTGTAGACCTGTAAGTAGCTAGATTTTTAATTACCCTTGGTATTTCCATCCCTGCTATAAACTATTTTGAGACCAAATGACTCCTATTGCCTTTAGTAAGTTTGCTTCCTACCTAAATTTAGAGAACCAATTGTCTCCTCACTCATATTTCCCGCAGCTATTAATGCAACTCCTCATAAACTAATTATTCAAAAAGTGAACCAGTTTCCATCCTGTCTGTGTCTGCACATAAGAGATGACGGGATCCCCTTTTGAATCGTTTCCCCAACCATCAGCAGGGTTCATTTAATATAATATTTAATTATATAGAAGAAAGGAATTTTTAAAAATCCCTATGGATTTCTCTGAGTTTGGCTCTTTGCCTCCAATACAGTGTTACATGAAAATATGGCAGTAAGCCAATCTTGCCCTTCTTCCAAAATCAGCCACAATAGAACCTGCTGGATTGAAATAGAACATTAGGAGTTTAGTTTGCCATTCAGTAGTTTCAGCCAGTACTATATTTGTGAAATGATTCACTGGGCCAACTGCCCAGAGAAGCTCTGTATCTAGGTGCCCAGTTTTGAAATATGGAGACGAGCTCATGACCACCATGCTTTGTAATCTCAAATTTCTGAAAATTATATTTCTCTATTTTAAAAGGCTGTGAGATAGCCAGATGTGTGTATTGGGAAAAATCAACCACTTTGTGAAAAGGCTTTTGTGTACAATTTCTAAAAACTCATTGGGATTACTTGAATTGGCTACACATTGCTTACTGGCAGAGTAGTTTCTGAATTTCTATAGTTGGCTAAAAATGATCAGCATTCAAATTTCATTCAAAGATTCTACAAATATATAATCAGTGATATTGTGTTTTTATATGCTGTTAGGGCAACTGTGTGGCATAGTAGAGAGAACATGAATTTCATGTCAGAAAAATCTGGGCTTGAATTTTTCACTTGCTTTGAAAGCACAGGTAAATTTATTAACTAGATTTACCAAGATTTAGTTTTTCAGCCATCATTCCCTCATTGGACTGTGGTAAGGATTAAATGACGTGACCTATACAAACCCTAAGAGGTAGAAACTATCATTTTGCCCATTTTCAAATAAGGAAATTAAAGGTTAAATAATTTCATTATGTTCACAAAGGAGGCAGGTGACAAAGCTCACGTTTAAATGTAGGCAATGTGACCTCAAACCCCCAAACACACTTAAACAGTTCTATTCCTTTAATATCTCCTTCTTTATCTGTTCATCAACATGCTCCTAATCAAGATCCTCAGCAGCATCATTACAGTTGTTGGCATTATAGTCTCATCATTGCTGCAATCATTGAATTCATTATCATATCATTATCCTTATCATCATAAGCAAAAGTTCTAGAATCTAGAACCCAGGTTATGTGGAAGTCTCACAATCTCTTGGCCGTGTGAAATTTTGCAAGACACAACTTTTTTAAACCTCGGTTTTCTAATTTTCAAATTGGGGAATAATATTTTTATCTTCATCATAATTTCACTGTCAAGTTTAAGTAAGCAATTTGGGAGCGAAATATTTTGCACAATATGAAAAATAACTAGAGATAGACAAAAAGTGATGGTAAAAAATTATTAACAATAACAACTTGCATGAATGTTGATTGGATGAAGTGTAACTTGAGAAAAGTATCTGGCCTTATTGGATGCTCCATAATGACAGTTATTAATAGAGTCTTTTAGATTTAAATTGATTCCTAAATAAAAATATGTCAGGTTTATGCCAGGATATTGTAATTTAAAATGCCCTAGTTCAGGAGTCAAAAAAAGTTGAGTTGAAGTGTTATCATAATAATTAATAAATCACACTATCATTTATAAAAGTATTAACCAGTCAGAACCTCATTTTAGCATCAAAATTTTTCAAAATAACAAATAGAACCTTTGCTACTTGAACTCCAAGAATTATGGAGAAGATTATATCATACTAGAAACAAATGTCAATTGAATGACAGTATAATGATAGTAGTATTTGGATTGTTAATCCTTTCCAATAGATAATACCCTAACTACATTTATATTTTGGGATGGAAGTGAAGAAGGTAACTAGACATGTTTCTTGATCAAATCATGTGAAAGATGAAAATGATTGGTTAGGGTACAGAAGCTAATATTTTAAAATTTTTATGTAAATAGGAATACAGCCATAAATTGTACCAAAATATTAGTACTCTTACAATTGAGTGTCAATGATCAGAAAATAATCTAGGAGAAAGAATAGTTATCTTTGCATATGAATAAGTGAAATATTAATAATGTAAATAATTAGAATTCACAAAGCACAACAGACTAATAGATGGAAGAATACACTTCTTTTAGTCTAAAAAGTATTTAGTCTTCATTTATGCAAATCGCCATAATGAGGACAGTGCTGATTGAGTATTTTGACCCTTTTCTGTACATCATTTTTTTTACAAGGCAAAATTTAACTCGCTCTTTTTCTCATTAAGCTTCTGTTTGAAATTGATTCATATTCTGAACTGAAGGTGAAGAAACCTGGGTATTCATTTAGATGATTAATTAGGAAGAAAAATTTTGTTCAGTATTTAAAAAATGATACACAACCCTATTAGCCACTCAGCATTGGCTGAGAATGAGATGTGATTCCCAGAAGGATGATTCGTTTCCTGGAGGTGAAGGAATTACAATCAGAATTAAACCTCTACTGGCTAAGCTGACTTTACTGCACTGCACAAACTCCAAATGTGCTCATGACATTGATTAGCAATATTCCATTTCATTTAAAGCACGGAATTTGAACTAACATTGGAACTGATTTACTCATACCCTTCATATTTAACAGATGGAATCAACTTTTTCTAAAGCAGAACGCGGATATATTTTAAAATTCAGTATTTTTTCCCTTTAAATGTGAAAAAGCTAGATTTTAGAAATGTATTCCATAGATATCCTTAGTGGGTTTCTTTCCATCTATAGATTTTCTATCATAGAGTATCATAGAGATTAGATAAACTCTAATCTCTACGATAGCCACAGGGAATTAAGAAGCCTCCCTTCTATGTCTTCCACTAAATTTAATAATAAATAATATAGTCCTGTGTAGTGATGTATGCTCAAGCACAGATAGTTTTTAAATATGAAATTGAAATATATTTTATTGTAATATTAGGCTATTTATTTCTAAATTTTATTTCAGGGTATGTGTCCCTGGCACAACTAGGAAAGCAAATCTTTGTTAAAGTAAATACTATTGTATGCTGTCACTGCATCATTTAGGGAAAGTTTCCCTAACTAAAAATAAAATCTTTTGTTATGATATTCAGTAAGATAAGACTGGATGAAGTTTCCCTAATCCAAAGAATTGCAAAATTTAGGGCACTTAAATATGAAGGAAATAATACAAAGTAATGATATTCGCACTTTGATAATATTACAAACTGAGTCAAGCCAACTTGAATAATTACATTTATTACCTTCTTTTGTCAGATATCAATAATTCAATAATTAGAGACAAGTAAGGGATAAAGTCCCTCCTCAGCGATCTCCACCCAAACTTTTTACCATGTGGTAGCAAATCTTTAATAGGATTTTGACACCCACAAACATGTATGAGAATGCAAGCATAAAACTATCATATGACCTGTAATTTTTATGAAGTCCCAGCTGTCATCTTACCACTAAGCATGCCATCCAGCATGGAAAGTTTATTTGAGATTTTATGACAGCATTCTAGAGGCAGACTTTAGCTTAGCTTACAGTCTGATTGTGTAAGGATCTTCTTATTTGCTGAACATATGGCAGGATGAGGGTCTAGGCTTAGTGCAGGAGTCTGAAGAATTATTTGGATTCTTAACATTACTCATGGATGGTAAGGGTGCTTGAACATTTAGCTTCAACATATCTTGAACACCTTTGAAATACAGAAAAAAAAAGTGTAATACACTTTAAGTTAATTAAGAAACCCTATACTGATGATCAGGGATAAATATAGTTGAAATATTCCTGAATCAAGATTTTCAACCCTAAGAAAATATGCAAAGAGTATGCACGTTTTCTTAGGGTATTTCAGACATGAACTACCTAACTCTAGGTTGTGGATTAAAATTAATTTACTTCCAAATATGACCACAACCAATGATGACATTAAAAGAAAATTACAAACAATGTAAATTTCAACCCCTAACTGTGTCAGTACGATTCTTTAAAAAAATTAAGACATCTTATTACATTGTGAAGATCACATTATCACAAATTCAATAATAATTTATTGATACAGTTAAATATTCAAGTTTAACAGTTTTCCCCAACATGTTCCATCAAGATCTAATTCAATACCAATCACATTTGGTTGCTATGTGCCTCCAAACTCTTTCAATTTTCAACAGTCATTTTTGGTAATGATATTCTGATCTGTTGAAGGGTACAGATGCCTTATTTTGTTGATGTTTAAATTACCCCAATCTCCTGTAGTTCTTGTAGAATGATATGCCAAAACAAAAGGCTTTATTAGAGTAAAAAACTTTTCTTTTGTAAAATTGCATTATAGTCCATATGGAATGCTTCATTTGCATTAAGTATTGCATTGCCTCCAATACTGGGGCTGCCAATTGATTAAGTTGGTAATAATTTGATTCCTTCTTTATGTATTGATTTTCCCCTTGTTACCAAAACATATCTTGGCATTACATGAGTATACCAATCCCCACCTCTAATCAGCTCCAGAAAATTGCCTCATGATGTTAATACCAGTTGATGACTCTTACCTAAGTTAATGTTAACTTTAGGAGATGAAAAACAGTGATTTTCTTAAACATAATCTCTGAATTTACCTATAGTTATTATATTTTAACTCAAAAGTAGAGCTTCTCCTTTTGTGTAGGACTATTCATTGATTTGGGAATGCAGTTCCTATTGAAAAGGGACAATAATACTCAAATTTTTACTTTTATCACTTACAAAACTATTATCTTGCAGTCATAATATTCTCTCGTTTCACATCTGTTCTAGACCATTTAGATTGTTCTAAACTTTATCTTGCTACTTCAGTGATTAAACATGCCCCACAGCTACTTGAGAATGGAAATACGAATTGCTGTACCTGTTTGTTGCCAGTTATTATTTAAACTCCCTTGAATATCAGAAAATGTCTTAGTTGTTGCCCTTACGATATCTAACATATCACTCTATAAATTGATGAAACTCAATTCATCCAATGCCACCATTTTTGTTTGGGTATTTCTAGAAAACTATCCCAAGATGCCTTGCATAGTTTTGTGTACCTTTTATACTTTGAGATTAATTTAAATTTATAGAAAATCTATGACTCATTTTCCTTCCTTGAATATCTTACATATTATATTTTATTTGCATTTTGCATAAATAATTTCTATCAAATATCTGATGGAAATTTAAGTTTGTCACTTAAAAGTGACTTGACATTTTTGCTTGGATACTCAACAAATATTTTTCTTTGAAATCCAGCATTTATACTACACCATATCTCAGGGTTGTCAATTCTGGGTTGATTTTTTTTCCAGGCAGATATACAGTGTGACATGTGATTTTATAGTTTCAAGTTTCCTTCTGTTTGACTAGCATTTTCCTGAAATGTTACTGCTAAAATTTGTTCTATTCCCATTTTCATTTGATTTTCTTCTTTGAATATTGTCATAACTATGTTGTATGATTTCTTTGCCTATGTACCATAACTCAAACTTTCTTTTCATTACTTTTAATTTCTTTTCTCATTTCTTAAATGTTTAAATTTTTACTACTTTCTTTGAAGGCATCTTTTGAATTTATACACTCTGGATTAGTCTTTAATTTTATTTTGATTTTTAAATGTTATTACATTTTTTCCTAAATTCTGTTACTTGTCTTCTCAAATATTCTTTTTATCTAATCAACTGATTTATGAGTTTTGCCTAATCCTGATTTTGTTGTTCTCTTATTGTTTCTAAAGTTTTCTCATTTTTTTTTAAATCTAAAATTTTAAGTTACCATTTCCATCTTTGTTGCAATAATGCTTTTCTGGCATTCCTTCACTGATGTTCCGGGTGTTATTCTGCTCCTCACTCTCATTTTTATTTTTATAACTTTGTATGGGATTACATTAAAATCATTTTCTCTTACTGATTTTTAATTTGAAAAAGTGTTTTCTTGTTATTTTAGAGGGAGAGGTGGGTAAGGATCACTTTTCAAGCTTCACAGTTCTCAACTTTCCTCTCTTGTTGTTTTTGCAGGGTAATAAAAATATAAGGTCTCCTATTTTCTGAGACATTCTTCTTTTGCACAGTTCTGTCAATTTCCCTTTAACTCATAGATATTTTATTCTATTTCCCTACCTTGATCAATTTCAATTTTTTTATTTAACTATCAGCAGTTTCTACACAGTTCAATATTTTACATTAAAAGAGATGGTTGGGCAGTGGATGAGCATGAGAGTGGTGGCAGTGAGGTAACTGGGTTCGGCAGTGATGGTCTGTGAGGGGGAATTGGGTGGGAGGGTTGGGTTGGACAGTCCATGCAATGGTGGGGAGGACTAGAGGAACGAACAGGTGAACTCTGGTGATTTGTAGGTCTGCGGTTAAAACCACAATACTGGAAATGTTCTTTTGGAAAATATGGCAGGGAAGGGTTACTGGTAGGGCGTTGAGGTAGGGTGATATACAGAATAGGGTGCACCTGGGACATGTTTCTATGGAATATGAAAGTGTTGATCGTGTCATAGTGTGTTATCTCAGTGGGTGGAGACCCACACAGTGAACAAGAAAATATTAAACTCCTATCCTGGGAGTCCTGCTATGATCTCAATTAAAGGGACAAGAATCCCTCAAGAACATAGGCAGTGCCTAATAAAAGAAAACAGACCAATATGTCAAGCCATCAATATTATTACAAGTAACGATGAATCTTATTCTTCAAAATTGAAACAGTGGTTACCATAGGTTCCGAAGGGAGGGGGAGAAAAGAATAGAATAGATGGAACATTTTTAGGGCATTAGAATTGTTCTGCATGATCTTGTAATAATGGATACAGGCCATTTTAAATTTCATCAAAACCTATAAAAGTATACAGTGCAAAATGTAAACCATTGACCATGGTTAATAGCAATGCTTAAATATTTGTACATCAATTATGACAAATGTACCATCCACACAGAAAATGTGATCAGTAGGGAAGAGTGGAAAAGGGGGAGGGTGTGAGGTATATGGGAATCCCCCATACTTTCTATGTGACTTTTCTGTAACCTAAAATTGCTTTGAAGATAAAATGAAAAAAAATTAGACACTGGGGGACCATATGGAAGAAATTGTCACTGTAGATAATAGATCTTATGGTGATGAAAGACATAATGTATAAAATATTTTTATTTTATTTTAATTTTTTTTACTTTTTATTTTTGTATTTTATTTGTTATTTTAAAAATTATCTATTTTCTTATTAATTTTCTTTGATTTTTTTGGCTTTGTTTTGTTTTGGATCACAGAAGGGTCACAGCAGGGGCAGGGGATGATCATTGGTGCAGGGTGTCAGTGATGTGGAGATGCACAGGGAAGGGTTCACCAAGGGCATACATATAAGACATAGTAATATGTTCATGTGTTCATGGGATATTGTCTTGGTGGGTAGAGAGCCACACAATAACCAAAAGAATAATGAAGTCTCATCCTGGGGAGTTCTGCTACATTCTCTAATAGGACAGCAAGAATCCCACAAAAGAAAGGGCAATGTCTAGAGAAGGAAGACAGACCATTATGCCAGGCCCTTAACATTGATGATTATACTTATGAATTCTTTCTTCTAAAACTGAAACTTAGCCCAGTATTTTATACTGCCTAAAAGTTACCTCCTGAAAGCATCCTTGTTATTCAAATGTGACTTTTCTCTATGTCACACTCAGCATATAAATGCACTACCTTCCCCCTGGCATGGGACATGACTCCTGGGGATGAGCCTCCCTGGCACTGAGGGATTATTACAAGCACCAACTAGAAAGGTATCTGGAAAAAGACCTTGACAAAAAGGGGGAAATGGTAAATACAAATGGATTTTTATGGCTATGAAATTTCAAAGTGAGTTGGGAGGTCACTCCAGAGGTTATGCTTATGCAAGTCTCAGCAGGATCTCATTGACTGCCACAGTACACAGTGCTTCAAACAGTGGGACTCCTGAAAGCTCAAGAGCTATCCAGAAACTATGTGCAGGGCATATAGCTCAGGAATTTGGCCCCCTGTCAGTGGGCCTTACTGTGGAAATTATGCTTCCCAGGGTAACAGAGTTAGACACATTTATAGGCTCTCTACACATTGCTCTTCTGCCCCTTTTATTTGAACCCAAAATTAGCACTATACTTGATAAATATATTTTCCAGAGACTTAACTATTTGGTCTGCCCATGTGCAAGTTGAGCCCTGAAGTTCAGCAGAGTTGCAAAACCTACTCTCCAGTTCATTGGACTCACCCAGGATAACTAACAAGGAGATAATGATGGACAATGCCTATCCCAAGGAACAGAGAACGTCTGCAACTGCAAGCAAGATAGCTCCATCCATATGCCCCATGGGATCTAAGCCCACTCTAAATTAGAAGCATAGTGGGCATTGCCATTGCAAAATCCTCAAGACTGTGGATGAACAATGGACTAAAATAGACTTATTATTATTTCTACTGTAGACTTATTATTATTCTAGCAATGGAAGAACTCTTATCATTGATGTAAAGGCAGTGGCCACCAGAGGTTCTGAAGGATGGGAGATGGAAGAATAGGTGTAATATGAGGGCATTTTCCAAAACATTGGATTTGTCCTGTATGACATTGCAGTGATGGATACAGGCCACTTTATCCAGAAGCCCAATGTCTCCTTCTGCTTCCTCCTCTTACAGTTATTAAAGGTATTGTTATCAGTTCTCATGCACTTATACTTGAAAGTTAGTGGAGATAGCATATCCCCTAATTTAGTGGGTCTTTGAATTTGCTAATGTATTTGTTCTGCCTGTGTGTTGTTTGTTTCTTTTTCATTTTTTATTGGGGGGGGCATGGTGGGTTGAAGAAGATTCACAAATCATGCTACTAGATCCTCAAATCCACTTACTTTTAAATGTAGGAAACATCATTTAACATCATTTGGACACTCAGTAAATGTACTAGATTTTAGCCTAAAATGCATAGAATACTCTCCAGTCAGGAGTGAGTTTGCATGATATTTGTTGAGTTATGTAACTCAATCCTTCATTAGGTAAGCTGCTTCATATGTCATTTTCAAAAGTGCAAGGTTTCCAGGAGTGCCTACCATTTACTTATTAACTCTTCTAATAAATATATATTAATCAGACTTTTTTCCTAAATATTGTATTTAAAGAGAAAGAAAGCATTGTCTAACAATGATTGCTGATACCCATGATTCCTCCTATTGATGGCTTACAAAAATAATTATTATACAAATTTATGAAACTGGCTAGTGAAGTCCATGTGAGGGCTTTTAAAAATCAGTTGGTGCACTTGTTCCTAACAGCTCTTCCTCTGAGACTGATAAACATGACTCCAAAGTCCATAAAACTGATCACGTTAGGAAAGGTATGAACATTCAGCAATTATCACCTATTGGTGGTCTACCATTGGCCTAAATCCCTACCTAAGTTCACATTCAGCCTTTAACAGAGAATTCTATCCCATGCCCTGACTTAAATATTATCTGAGTACTATCAGTTTGTATTATTTATGGCACCATGTTGTATTATTGCATGTAATAAAATTTGAAATACATGTTTGAGTGGAGAGCTATGTTTTTTTCCCAAGCCTGTAACATGGTGGATAATTATACTTGCATCAAATTGGCAAGACCTATTTTATGTGTACCAAATGCAATCTCAGATTGGCTTTAATTGTAATATACCACCTGGCATCTTAGCTAAGGAAAGTCAGTCATACCCTCGCCTACTGTTAACTATTGGAGACTCTTGATAGTTTCGAAAAGAGCTTGACAATACTGAACAAACAATGTGGATAAAGCCAGCTAGCACTGCAGTGGTAAGACTTCATTGTAAGGGAAGACTTCAACTGGTGTTATTTAAAAATTGTGCTAAATTTTAAGATAATCATTTCATATCCAAATGTAATAGATTAAATCCTATTATTAAGTCCTATTATTAAGTCCTATTATTAAGTCCTATAACCTTGTTCTCTAACCAACAGGTTGTCATATCAGAACTAAAGAGAGAATTTTGAGAAAACTATTCAGACATCCTCAGTATTATGTATGTGAAACACGAAAGGAAATTTCAAAGAGAACATATTCTTGTATGCAGTATTTTAATTTAGGTGCAAACCTAGAAATTATATCATAAATATTTCCAGAAGATCCCTGATACTGGATCCTGAGATGACATTGTTTCACTGATACAAATGAAGTGTAATATAAGTGATGTTACTTAGGCAAACCTTATTAAATATATAAAAAATATTTATTTATCATCAAAAAGAAAACATTAAATTATCACACTGCATAACTGTGAGGATTTTATTACCAGATTTGGGGATTTCAATATACCATGATAAAAAAGTACCTTTAAAATGGTAAGATGAATAAAACATTTTAATCGAAAGCCTGTAAAAAGCATAGTAGGGAAACATTGGAAACGAATAATGTGCAAAATAATTTAATAAATGTTAGATTTAATGTTATTATATGAGATGTTCCAGACATGCTCTATTTTATTTAAAAGTTTATATATTAGGCAAGGATTGCCTAAAACTCTATTTATTGTATGCATGCAGTAATATATAAAATTAAAAAGGGTGTTATATATTCCTCTTTAAATGCCATTGTTTGGTATATCTATGGGTAAAAATTGATATAAAAATAGAAGCAATGTGACTATCATTTTTTTTCAATGGGGAATAATACTGACCACTCCTTCAGTTACCACATTTTATCAAATCTAAGACCCATTTAACTATAAAATACATCATTTTAAAATTTTGTTACTATGTGAGAAAAGAATAATGCATATTAATCTATAACCCAATGCCATGTCCTACTGCTACAAACATATGCAAATACCCCAGGCTTATGGTCATCAAGAGAGAGGCTTCCATTTCTCCAACCAAGAATACCAAGCTTTCAGCATAGAAGGCAGCCATGTTTCCACCATGGCATATGCTACTGAAACCCATGGACTTCTCAAGGGAGGGTGTGAGCTTCCTTAATCATGCATCTTAAGAGCTGCAGAGTCTGAGTCTCTTTCCTGAACTCTGATATCCAGCCTGGGTAGGTCTCTCTGTTCTGCCTTAAAATGGAATGGGTCATGGGGATCCCACACACCTGCAACCGCTACTGTCTCCTGTCTCTGTGAATTTACATGACCAGTCTTGGAGTATGTGTTTTCTAACCTTGTGCTTTTGTTTGGGTAACATTTTACACTTATTGAATGAATATTTTTAATTTATTAGACAGATTTTTTTATATACAAGTATTGGGGACATATTAGAAAAAAACTGTGTGAAAATGAATAAGGCATTAAAAAATGTTCCTTTCCTACATAATCAAATTTATATATATTTTTCTAATCATAATTTTAAAAATCCAATATTTTTCACAATAATGCTCTTCTCCACACCATCCAGAGCATTGCTGATGCAAAATGTGTTAGACAACTAATTATTGTCTCTAGTATTTTCTTCCAAGCCACTGAAACCCATTTTTCTAGTTTTGTTGCTGGTATTATATCAGTGTTTCTTAGTTGACTACATTCTTAGTTTGATTTCCTTTTTACCCATGTGAATCAATTGTTGCTGGAAATTAATCTGCTTCCATTTATAGTCACTAGGAAATTCTAACAAACTGATGTCCTGAACAATATATAAATTGATTACAAGTAGCCTATCATTTTTCAAAAGTGTCTTTCATGTCTTAAAAGGGTTTGGCAATTTCTTCTGCTTCAGTATTTTCCCCTTGGCTGGTATTGGAAATTCTTTTACATGAATCAGAATAATAAAATTAGATAGCTTCTTTCCTTTTTCAAGTCCCATAAAGCATTTGCTTGCTGCTTTGAAGGAAATTTGAATTTGGAACCATTGCTTCAACAATGAATATTTGCTTCAATAAGGTCATACATTATGCCCTGTGATTCTGTTTCTATGGGTCTGCATACATAATAACATTTTGTGTTTCAATGAGGAAACATAGTTGAAGATTTTAAAGACATTGTAAATAGTAATCAGACTTGACAAGTATAGTTACAATAATGTACATGATTCAATTGAAGTAATTACAATGCGAATAGCTAAGATCAAGGTCATACATGGCAGTTAATGACAGCTCTGTCAAAACTGCTAACCGTCTAACAGTGATTGTAAGACAACAGTTGTCAGATGCATTCTGTTACTAGAAGTATTAAAATATCCAAAATGTGTTTCTTAACGTCAGTGGAAATTTGGCTTATAATCAATAGAATAAGATTTTGCATATTCCAGGTACAAGTTTTGTCATAAAATGTAGATATAATTGCCTTGATTCTCAAATTAATTTTTCTCTGCTAAATCATGGTAATTTTCATAATTGAAAATGCATTTACTACTCAGTATATCATGTATTGTTATATATACAAGATGTACACTTAAATTATTCATCAATTAATGTATATTTCATGTGTATCTCAAAATCTCAAAACTCTGAAAGTATTTAAGTAGTAATACAGAAAAACTAAACATTTTGAAACCGTTTTTAGAGGATTTCAATTCTTCACATAAAAACAGTGTGCAGTTAACCCTGGACATAATTATTAACTGCTAAAAAAGCTTTAAAATTATATAGCTTTAAAAGGTAAGGGGAAACATATCTACATATTACCCACCCAATGTATAAGAATTTTTAATCCAGTTTTATCAAAACTTTGTGAGCAATAAACTCCAATTAAAGTAAAAATTTTAACAAGATATAGGCTGATAAATTTAACTTAAAATGAAATAATTTCTGTCAAAGGACTATGAGATTGTAAAAGAGATTAACTTAGTAGAGGAAGAAAGTCATTTTCACATGGCAGGTTGTAGAACCAAAAAGAATTATAGAGGTTATTGCCATATTTATCATGACCAAAATTATAAATAGTATTTAATATTAGTGAATACACAAGAGAAAGTTTTCTCTTCATTCTTATTTTATTTAGTTCATTCTTTATTCCATTAATTTTCTCACTTTCTCCTCACAATGATTTTCTCACTCCCATTCACTTCCTTCCCACCCTCTTTCCCTTCTTCTCTCTCTCCTCTGTCTCCTTCTTTTCCTCCCTTTCCATCCATCCATCTATTGTTAAATTTAGTTTAGAGGAATAGGATTCAACAGAGCAAGTAAGGTACATTTTTATAGCAACTTCATTCATTTTCATTAGGAAAGATTTCACCTGTCTATTCCACTCATTTGGATTTGTTTCCCACAAATATTAAATTACTTCTCTTTTCATTGAAGTTAAACCTAAGCATAGGGCAGGGATCACTTGTGTCAATGATAAAAAGAAAAAGAAAAATATTTTTTTTTAGTTTCCAGTAAATATTTTAATGTAAATATGATACATATATACATACAAAGTGAAGAAATCATAAGTGTATGGCTCAATGAATTTATTTCAAAGTGAACACAATCCAGATTTAAAAAATAAGATATCAGCACTAGCTAGTCCCCATGCCTTCTGCCAGTCACGACACTACCCACATTCCAAAGGAAGCTGATAATTTGAATGATGTTACTATACATTATAGGTTTTGCTTGGTTTGAAATTTTATAGTAATAGAATCATACACTATGCCACATTTCATGTCTGGCTCTTTTGTGTAATATAAAGAGGCTCATGTTCATTGTTGAATGCAGCAATAGCCTGTTTATTATCATTGCTGTATAGTATTCAATTATAAAAATTCACCACACCTTCTTTTATCTACCCATAAAGATTATCCATCCATATAGATTATCTACCAGTATAGATTTTGGTTGCTTCCAGTTTTGGATAATTATAAACAAAATCTTCTTAAGTATGTCTTTGATTATATGTATGAAATACAAGCATTTCTCTGTGTTTCCAGGAATGGAATATATGGTTCAAAGAGTAAGCATACATTCAACTTTAGTACATCTAGTATATTCTAATGTGGTTGGACCAATTGAAGAAATGTATGTGTGTTCAGTTGCTCCACATCCTAAATCTTCCTGATGACTAAAGGCTGTGAAAATTTTAGGTATTTAGCCCTTTTCATATCCTGTTTTTAAGAAGTTCTTATACAAGCAATTTGCCAGTTTTTCTATTTGATTGTTTGTATGCTTATTGCTGATTTTAAGAGAGCTTTGTATTAGGTTGAACCCTATGAAATTGCTACTTTTGTATGATAAAATGGTCAGATATCAGCTTTTCATAGGTTCCACCTGTTCTATTTTGGATAGAAAATATCTGCAGTATTAAAGTCCTTCTCTGAGCCTGTGGCTTTTATTTATCTATTTTTAAGACTTATTTTATTTATTCCCCCATCATTGTTTGTGCTCACTGTATGCTCTCTGTGTCTGTTCTTTTTTAGGAGGCACCAGGAACCAAACCCGGTGCCTCCCATGTGGGAAGGAGGCACCCAATGGCTTGAGCCACCTCCGCTCCCTGCTTGTTGTGTCTCTCATTGAGCTTCCTCATTGTGTCTTTTTGTTGCGTCATCTCATTGCATCATCTCTTGCCTCAGCTCCCCATACCAGCCCGTCACATCAGCTTGCTGTCTTGCTCTTCTTCTTTAGGAGGCACGGGGAACCAAACACAGAACCTCCCATGTGGCAGGCAAACACTCAACTGCTTGAGACACATCTGCTTCCCAGGTCTGTGGCTTTTAGAAGCCACACAATTAGATCTTTGGTCTGAATTATATTTTATAGCTTTCTGTTCATAGAGATTTTCCTTTCACTTATTCACTGTTTTTTGGTTTAATTTCTAGAATTGTCCTAACTTCTTAAGACATATACTCCTTGATTTCAGCTTTTCTTCTTTTCTAATATATATATTTAAAACTATGGATTTCTCTGTATCACAGCTTTAGCTATTTGCCCTAACTATGGCTCTGTCATATTTTTATTTATATAGTTGAAAATATTTCTAATTCTTATTTTGGAATTGGGTAGATATTTGACAATTTTTCCAGTTATATTATTTAATTCTATCTTAATTCCATTGAGACTAGAAAACAACTTTTAAATTATTTTACTCCTTTGAAATTTTTGGAAACAAGCTTTAGAGCCTATTTTTGTCAGTTTTGGTAAATTATTCTTGAGCTATTGAAATTATTGTTTATTTTGTCATTGTTTGGTATAAAGTTTTATATATGCCATCTAGTTGAGGATTCTTAATCACAGTGGTCTGATATTTTCTATTTTTTAATTTTCTGTTTAGTTTTTTCCATCAGTTACTGAGAGATCTAGAATTATGGATTAGCCTATTTTTCTTTTCAGGTATGTCGATTTTTCCTTTACACATATAAAAGCCCTAATACTAGTTAATACAGATTTAGAACTGTTATATGTTATCTGATGGGTTAAACATTCTATCATTACAAATTATGCTTGCTGCCTTACTTCTAAAAACTTTTCTTACCTTAAATTATACATTGCATGATGTTAACATAGGTACAACAGCCTTAACTTGGGTTATTTTTTCAATAATGTGTCTTCATCAATCTTTATGCTTTATAATTTTTTGTGTGCTTATATATATGTATCTCTTGTAGTCTGCATGTGAAGGGTTTTTTAAAAAATTCATACAGAAAATTTTATCAGCCTTATAAATATAGTTCAAGTATAATATTTGATATAATTGCTCATATCTTGGGTTATAGTTACAATACAAATATGCATTTTCTATTTTTCTCAACTGTTCTATATTTCTTTAGCTCTTCTTTAGACATATTTGGATTAAATATATCTATTATTAATTTTCCCTTATGTATTAGTCTGCTAAAGGGGGTGCTGATGTAATGTATCATAAATCTGTTGGCTTTTATAAAGGGTATTTACTTGGGGTAAAAGCTTATAGTTACAAGGCCCTAACTAGTCCAACTCAAGGTTGCTTTCTCCCTAAAGTCAGTTGCCATGTGTTGAAGCAAGATGCTCACTGATATCTGCCTGGTCTCTCCTTCCTGGGCTTCCTCTTCTACTTGAGGCTCCATAGGCCCAGCTTCTTCCCAATCTCAGCTGTAGGCTGGCATAAGGCTTGTCTCTTAGGGTGTCCTATATCAATCTTGACTATTCGCAAGGTCGGTTGTAAACTATCAAAAGAATGGCTCATCTCTTTCCCTAGGGCCCCGGGAACAAAAATGACAGAGCTTTCTCTCTTCCCATGTGTCTTACTGAGTGAGTGTCTGTTTATATCAGCCCACCAAGGTGGTAGGGACTCAACCCGAGTCACACCTCACTAATGCTTTTGAAATCAAAGCCCAAATTTTAACAGGCAATTTAATCCAGGGCTCCTCAATGCAACCCAATATAATCAAAAGTGTGCCACACCCAGAAAAATAAATTAGTTTACAAACATAATCTTTCTTTTTGGGATTCACACAAAAAAAATCTCAAACTGTCATAATAAGTATAAGCATATTACTTGGAAATATACTATTGATGGAAAAAATAGCCACAGAACAGGAATCAAATATAGGAGGTCGAGAAACCTGCTGGTCATGGCTCTTTTAATCATATGTGGCAGTACTATTTCAAATGTAAACTGAAATTGAATTGCTTTTAAAAATTTAAATTTACTTTAATAATAGCAGTGAATTGAAGTACGAAGGGAAGATAATGGATGAGAAATAAAATACACAAAGTTTATCTACCTTTGAAACTAATGAATGCATAAAGATTGAAGATCTACTCTAAATAAGGTAAAGATTTTGATTAATTGGTTTCCAGAGAATGACTATGGCTATATTTATAAATACTCACATAGCTAACACATAACTATTTTAGAATACAAATTTTAGAGAAGTTAGGACATTAAATATGGTATGATTTAAGTTTAAGATAGTTTTAAGTTAATTAGAATCAATAACCGTAGTAATATTTAAAACTATAATTAATTAATAATTAAATATTAAATTTCTAAAAATACTCTTTTCATTGCTTAGAATTTCACATGATTTTACAGAAAGCTCAGAAAATGAAGTCCCAAATGAAATTGCTTATGAATTTATTGGCTGCCTAAAATTCTACCAGAAAGAATCCTTTTACAAGCATTATTAATATTGCAGCTTCTGGGAAGCAGCTGTGGCTCAATCAGTAGGGCTCCCGTTTACCATATGGGAGGCCCGGGTTCGGTTCCCAGGGCCTCCTGGTGAAGGCAAGCCCGCCCGCACGGCGTGGTTAGCTGACCCAGCGAGCACAAGCAGCAAGGGGGGGATAAATGAATAAATAAATAAAATCTTAAAAAAAAAAAAATATTGCAGCTTCTTACAGTATAAACACTTATACACATATATGTATATCTATATTATAAACAAATTTTGATAACTCTAATCATTTAATATGATAAAACTCTACAGTCCTTATGCTATCAAAAAAAGCACACATGTTGAACAGATTTTGAGAACTTACTTGTAAATCTCATTTGTTTGGTGATTGATTTCAAACTAAATTTCATTACACAATTAGATGTGCAGTCCATAGGGAATAAAATGCTTTTTGACATTTGAGCTTAAATGAATAAGGAAGGGTGGATGAGAATATAAAAGATGTAGAACAGGATAAAGTGTTAGAGAATTTACAATAGTTTGTTCAAAGAATTACAGGAAAATCAAGGCTCTAGGAAGAAATACGAAAACATCAAAAGAAATAATATCAATAATCTTAATGTGGTCAACACTTTGAAAAAATTGAATTTACAAAGCAGTAGAATTTTTAAATTATGTGGAAGTTGGAAGGAACAAGAGAGGACTAATGTCTTGTATAGAGTAGCATGAAGGATACAGTCATTTCATAAGTTAACAAAGGAAGAAAAGTAAACTATTGGCTTTAAGATTGTATTTTCATTAGGACATGAAGGGCATAACTATCCTCCTGAGAGAGTTATTTGTGAATTAAAGTTCTATAGAAAGTCAAAGGACAAAATAGGGAAAAGAGATAAATTTTACCATTCCAGGTTATAAATAAAATAATTTAATTAATCCAGATTTGAAATATCCTTTCCCTTTCATTTCTTTTTTCTTCCTATCTTCTATCAAGGTCAAAGGGATAAAGAACTCATTTTAGAATATATTGTGAAGGGGACCTTTTAATAATAAATTCTTGCCAAATACCCCATCTTCAGTATGTGTTTTTTTCACTTTCATTGTTTAATATATTCCCCCAACTATAAAATTATAGATTGTAGTGCATTTTCTTTCAAATTATGATTTATTTTGCATGTGGTTTCCATCATTTCTGATGAGAAGATATTTGCAAATCTTACTGTTGCTCTCTTAAAGGTAATAAATCTCCTCCACTTTCTGCCTCACTACTTTTAATATTTGGACTTTTGTGGTTGGATTTCAGTTCTTTTCCTTTGATGTGCCTTAGGTGTAATTTTTTTCTTTCCATTTACACAGCTTACTATACATAGACCTTATTAAATCTATAACTAATGCCTTTCAAAAGTTTTGGAAAATTTCTAACCAAAATTAGGAAAATTGCACCTGCCCCATTTTCTATTTCTCTTCTGTTTCTCAAATACACATAATTTAATCCTGTTCATCATTTCCCATATATCTCTAACACTTTTCTACTTTAATTTCTTAAAATATTTGTCTTTCAGTATGAACATTTTGTATTTAGCTATCTTTCAGTTCACTGATTCTCTTAATGCTATTACCCATCTCCCCTATTTTTAACTTCAATACAGAATTTTGATTTAATACTTTGTTACAGTTTTCAACTCTCTAGTAAACGTCCCCATCTTGTCATCCCTCTTCTTGAATGTATTAATCATTGTTATTTAAATTATATATATGAAAATGCCAATATAGAGATCATTCATGGCTCTGTTCTGTTTCATTTTATATCTTATCTTATCCTGTGTCTTGTATCTTGGAATATTGTTAATTTTTGATTGGTTGTCAGTTATTATGTCTGAAAACCTGCAGAGGTTTTGGATATTGTCAGCCACTTTTAGAAAAAATTTACCCTTCCCTCCAGCAGAAAACTAAATTAGGGGAAGATCAAATCAATTCATTCAAGGACTTAGCTGACTAGAGACTGAGTGTCAATCTTGGTTCCTTTCCATTTCTAAATGTATTCCTGCAGAAGTTCCAAATGAAAAATTTTGGTCTTTAGTAGACCTCCATCTTTTGTGGGGTTTTGATACCAACTTCTCCTTATTAGAATGGGAGGCTGCTGAAAACAATGTTCAGGTTTGCTTTCATTTTTGTTCCATTTTTGTTCTTTTGCTTGGCTTCTTAGCTTCAAGAAAAAACCCATGAAACAAAACAAAACAAAACAGTGTTGGTCTCATTTTTCTGCACTTCCATTTTCTTTAGGATATTAATACCCCAAGTCTTTGCAGCCTCACAAACCCTCCAATTATTTTTTTGTAAAGACATTTATTTTATTTTAGATAAAGCATCTGCTTGTTCTTAGAATCATTTGAATGCTACAGACCACTGTACTATTTGGAGGAGTGACGTTTGTCTTAATGATATATATGTTCATCCTCCTGATATTTTAGTGGAAAGTAACCAAAAACAATGTATAATTAATATTTAATTCTTATAACTCTAAAAATATTTTGTCACCATTAGACACCAGTAACAGGTAAAATAAAGATGCAAACAAAAAATATTAATATGCTGTTGCTATAATAAAATGAAATCAAAGAATTTTAGGTAAAATTTACTTTATCTTCACTCTAAAACATTCAATTTAATAGTGTATTGAAGACTTAACATAAAATAAAGAACATGACTGCCATTTTTGGCTAAGATGGAGTAACAGGAACCAGATTTACCTTATTGTCTCAAACAACTAAAATATCTGGACAAAATTAATGAAATGATGTGTTTCAAGGAAATGGACACTGGGAAAGAAGAACAATAAATAAGAAATGAGAAACAATTGAGGTGAACTCTACAATTTTCCAAATTTATTGCATTGTTTGAATTACCAGGCCACATCACAAAGAGGAGGAATCAAGGCAGATTCTGAGGAAAAGGTGTTGAGGATAAGGAGCTGAGATCCTGGAATGGTCCAGGCATCTAAAGTATACAGGGCAGAGCCACAGAGGAGAGAGCTTCAGAGGTTGCCCCACAAATGTTCATCAGAGTACTGACTGGTGCATATTGCCAAAAAAATAAAGTACCTCAAGGAACCATCAAAGATTAGAAAAAATACTATTTGGAATTGCATAGGCAAAGAATATTTCCTGGGGTGTCTTGTAATTCATGTACCAAAGAGAATATTACTCATAAGATTCTTGCCTCAACAGATAGGAGTAATTAGTTATTGACTAAACACTTTCTGCTCCCATCTAACAATTTTTTAAAGCAAGACTTGAAAAGATAAAAATCTTTTCAATAACTTAATTGTGTGCCAGAACAATGTTTAAAATATTTACAGAGAAAAAAAAATATGTAGCACCCAGCATGGCAAATTCACAATGTCAAGCCTCCAATCAAATCTCAGCAAGCATGCAAAGATGTAGGAAAATATGACCCACAATGAGAAGAAAAAAAAAACCTGACACAGTTTTTTGAGTGACCAAAGTCAATAAAAATGATCCAGAATTGGCATCTTTTTTATTGATCAAAGTCAATAAAATAGATCCAGATGTTAAAATTATCAGACAAGGGCATCAAAACAGTTATAACTGAGATCAATATATTAAAGAAGCTAGAAAAATTATTGAGATGAATATGACAATTTTGGAAATTTTTAAAATACACTGTATGTCATTAACAAAAAGGCACATTGAAGAATAAAAGATTGGTGAACTCAATGACATAGTATCTGAAATGACACATGAAAAATAGAGAATAAAAAAAAACAAAGCACCAGTGTACTATAGGAAAACGTCAAGTGGTTTAACACACATATTTTCGGAATTATAAAAGGAGATGAAGAAGAGTAGTAGAAAATATATTTAAAAAATAATGGCCAAAATATTTACAAATATGGTACAAACTATGCAACAAACCCCAAACGGTACACACACACACAAACACACATAAACATGTAGAAAGCAACATCATTGCACATAATAATCAAGTTGCCCAAAACCAGTGAAAAGGAAAAAAGTTTAAAAAGCAGTCAGAGATAAAAGACATGTGTACAGAAAATCAAGTTAAATATAACAGCAATTTTTCATCAGGAACAATATAAGTACGAAAACAAAAAATTAGCAACTTAAAGGGCTAGAAATAAATCTTAGGATTATTTAATCAGTGAAATATATAGAATTCTGTAGCCAGTGTAAGTATTGTTCAAACACAAAGTGAAATATTTATGAAAATATTGAAAAATTTAATCATAAGTAGACCTACAGTACAGAAAATGTTAAAGCAAGTCAAAATGATAACAGATGGTAATCTGGATCTATAAAAAAAATGTAAAAAAACTCAGAAATGTTAAGTACATATGTAAGATCTTTTATTAATTAAATCAATTTAAAATATAATTGTTTATAGGCCAAGAAGTATTAGAGCAAGTGGCCAATAAGCACATGAAAAGATGTTCAACACCTTTAGCCATTAAAGAAATAGTGGCATTATTCATTATTGTCAAAAGACAGAAGCAAGGGTAGTATCCATCAACAAATGAATGAACAAACAAAATGTTGTAGCTACATATAATGGAATATATATTTAGTCATAAAAAGGAATAAGTTCCGATACATGAGACAACTTGAACAAAACTTGAAGACATCATGTTGAGTTAAATAAACCAGATGCAGAAGGTCAAAAGTTTTGTGATCTCACTGACATGAAATAATTAGAATAAGCAAAGTCACAGTGTCAGAACAGAATACAGGCTACTAG
>JAKSZT010054334.1:50473282-50593828 GCA_026826555.1 Tolypeutes matacus
TAAAAAAAAAAAAAAAAAAAAAAAAAAAAAAAAAAAAAAAAAAGAGAGAGAGAGAAGAGAAAAAAAAGAAGGCAAAAATATCCATATCAAAAAGAGAGAAATGATATCACTGGAAATTCTGCCCCTATTAAAAGCATAATAAATTAATTAAATTAAATGGGCAACTGTATTAGTCAGGGTTTTCTAAAGAAACAGAACTGACAGGAGGTATCTGTAAATATTATGAGATTTTATAAAATTGTCTCACACAATCATGGGGATATATAAGTCCAAATTCTGTAGGGCAGGCTGCCAGCTGGGAACTCCAATGAAGGTTTTCAATGAATTCTCCAGGAGGAGCTGACTGGCCAAAGTAGAGATGAAATTCTCTCTTCTGACTGATGACATCATCACTTCTCCTCTTCAGGTGTTCAACTGATTGGATGAGACATCTCTCATTGCTGAAGGCAAATTACAAACAATCAGTTGATTGCAGATGTAATCAGCCATAGATGAAATCAAGTTCCTAATTATTTAAGTGCATGAAATGTCCTCACAGTAACAATTAGGCCAGTGCTTGTTCAACCAAATGATCAGCACCATTACCTGGCCAACTTGACACATGAGTCTAACCATTACAATCCACCCTTTATCAACATGGCAGCCATACACATCATCTAAACCATACTTAATCTCTAAATAAAAACAATAACAAAAATATTTTTTGCCTAACAATAGTCAACTGTCCTGAATACAATCAGAAATGCATCAGTTTGCTCCAGAATATAGTGTAAGTCCTTGGGTTATACTTACTCTTTAGCTAGATATTCTTTAACTTAACTATTATGACATGAAACTAATATAACTTATGTCATATGATAAAGGGATATGATAGGGAAGAAAACAAAGATATTTTCTTTATGTACCTATACAAACATATTCATAACAAAATAAGAAAGAAATATTAATAATCATTACAGTTCTCATTTCTGTAACCAGTCACATGGTCGTAGTTTGTATTTATCATTACCTTCTTCCTTCCACTACCCATTCCATGTTCCCTTTACCTTCAGTAGCACCTCAGCTGGATGTGGTTCTTCACCTGGTAGGGTGACCCAAACCTTCATTCCTAAAGTTTCTGGGCTATCCATAGTCCTGCCTGGATTGGGTTGTTGCTGGTTTCCATTAACTTTATTTTATTTTATTTTTTTTTAAAGATTTTATTTATTTATTCATTTATCCCCCCCTTGCTGCTTGTGCTCGCTGGGTCAGCTAACCACGCCGTGCGAGCGGGCTTGCCTTCACCAGGAAGCCCCAGGAACCGAACCTGGGGCCTCCCATATGGTAAACGGGAGCCCTACTGATTGAGCCACAGCCGCTTCCCTCCATTAACTTTAATCACAGGGCATGATAGTATTAAGAGACTCACCAGGGGATCTCCTGTATTCCAGGCAGACACTTCTTTACCACAATTGTGTAGGTGCAGTCTTATTTCCACTTGACAGTCAGGATCAATCACCCTAATCTGTACAGTAATTCCCTTCTTTGATTCAGAGGCATAAGGAGCCCAAATTGGCCAAGTGGCAGTCTTAACTCCAGTTCAATGGAATCGTTGTGTCTCCTGGTGGAAGCACTCCTCCTTTAGGAACTAAGTCCTATAAATCAGCAGAGCTTAAGGTCTTCAGAAACAGGAAACAAAAATTTTCCTAGTGGATTGCTAGAGGTAATAATGAATGGTGCCACTACCATTTCCACCCCTTGATTCCTGGACCCATGAATCCTAGCTATGGGAGAATCAGCACCATAGAGTGTAGGTTGATTTAGAGCATGCACAGCCTTCTGGAGAAGACTGCCTCATCCTTGCAAGGTATTGCCACCTAGTTGACACTGTAATTGAGTCTTCAAAAGGCCATTTTACCATTCTATTAGTCCAGCTGCTTCAAGATGATGGGGAACATGGTAAGGCCAGTGAATTCCATGAGCATGTTCCCATTCTTGCATATCATTTCCTGTGAAGTGGGTTCCCAGATCAGAAGCAATGCTGTGTGGGATACCATGACAGTGGATAAGTCATCCTGTAAGTTCATGGATAGCAGTTTTGGCAGAAGCATTATGTTCAAGGAAGGCAAAACCATATCCATAGCATGTGACTATTCCAGTTAGTAAAACAAATTGCTGCCCCTTCCATGATGGAAGTGGTCCAATGTAACCAACCTGCCATCAGGGGAAAGGCTGATTGCCTTGGGGAATGGTGCCATTTCAAGGACTGAGTGTCTGTTGCTGGCAGGTTGAGCACTCAACAGTGGCTGTAGCCAGGTTGGCCTTGGTGAGGGGAAGTCTATATTGCTGGGCTCACGCAGAACTTCCATCCCTACCATCATGACCACTTTTTTCATGAGCTCATTGGGCAATAACAGGAGTGGCTAGTGAAAAAGGGTGATTGATATCCAAAAAATGGGTTATCTTACCCACTTGATTATTAAAATTTTCCTCTGCTGAAGACTCCCTCTGGTGAGCATTCACATGTGACACAAGTATCTTCATGATTTTTGTCCACTCGGAAAGATCTGGCCTCAAATATCTTCCCCAGACCTCTTTGTTACCAATTTTTCAATCATGTTCCTTCTAAGTACCTGACCATCCAGCCAAACCATTAGCAGCAGCAGATGAATCATTGTACTAATGGACCTTCAGCCATTTATCCTTCCAAGCCAAATGAACTACCAGGTGTACTACTCAAAGTTCTGCCCACTAAAAAGATTCCTCTTCAACACTGTCCTTCAGTGACATCCCAGAAATGGGCTGCAGTACTGCTGCTGTCTACTTTCAGGTGGTACCCGAATATTATGCAGAATCATCTGTGAATGAGGCTTGAGTTGTCTATTCCTTAGTGAACTAATAGTAAGGAACTCCACAAGAGACCATAGCTTTGGGCTGGGAAAAAGAACGTAATGTTGCAGGATTGGGGGCCACGGATATTTGGGCCACTTCCTCATGTAACTTATTCATGCCTTCAGGACCTGCTCAAGCCCTATCTCATATGTACCACTTCCATTTTATGATGGAGTGCTTCTCTACATGCCCAACATTATGGTTTGGCAGGTCCGACAACACCCAGCTCATGATAGGCAACTCAAGTCTCTTGGTAACTTGGTGGCCCATGGTTAAGCATTTGTTCTCTGCTAAGGCCCAGTAGCAGGCCTAAAGCTGTTTTTCAAAAGGAGAGACATTATCAGCAGAGGATGGCAAGCTTTGGTCCAAAATCCTAAGAGATTAAGTTGTTATTCTTCTATAGGAGCCTGCTGAAGGCTCCAGATGGCATCTCTATTTGCCACTGACACTTCCAGTACCACTGGATCTGCTGGATCATACGGTCCAAGTGGAAAAGCAGTTTGCACAGCAGCCTGAACCTGTTTCAGAGCCTCCTCTTGTTCTAGTCCCCACTCAAAATTCTGCTTTTCTGGTTACTTGGTAAATGGGCCAAATTAGCATATCCAAATGAGGAATATGTTGTCTCCAAAAGTGAAAGAGGCCAACTATGTACTGTGCCTCTTTTTTTGGTCATAGGAGTGGACCAATGCAACAATTTAACCTTCACTTTAGAAGGGATATCTCAACAAGCCTCACATCATGGGACATCTAGAGATTTCACTGAGGTGGAAGTCCCCTGTATTTTTGTTGGGTTTATTTCCTATTTTCTGGCATGCAAATGCCTTAACAATAAGTCTAACATAGTTGATACCTTCTTTCTCACTAGGTCTAATCAACATGTTATCATCAATATAATAGACCAATGTGATGTCTTGTGGGAGGGAGAGACAATCCAAGTCCCTATGGACAATATTATGACACAGGTCTGAAGAGTTGATATACTGCTGGCCTTCCGAGCTGAAAGCAAACTGATTCTGGTGGTCCTTACTAACAGCAATTGAGAAAAAAGGATTTGCCAGATCAGTAGCTGCATACCAGCTACCAGGGGTTGTGTTGATTTGCTCAAGCAACAATACCACATCTGGAACAGCAGCTGCAATTGGAGACACCCCCTTGTTAAGTTTATGACAATTCACTGTCATCCTCCAAGATCCATCTGTTTTCTGCACAGGCCAAACAGGAATGTTGAATGGGAATGTGGTGGCAATTACCAACCCTATATCCTTCAAGGCCTCAATGGCACTGATCTCTGCAATCCCTCAGAAATCTGGTATTGCTTTTGATTTACTATGTTGCTAGGTAGGGACAGTTCTTGTAGCTTCCACTTGGCCTTTCCTACCATAAAAACCGTCACTCTACTCCACAAGTCAGGAAACCAATGTGGTGTTTCTGCCAGTTGCTGAATATGTCTATTCTAATTATGCATTTCAGAACTGGAAAATAACCACAGAATGGGTCCATTGATAACCTGACTTCCATGAGCCCCTATTCTGACTAGTGTACCACAGTGATATTTTGCATCTCCCAGAATTAATGAAACTTCTAAACCAGAATCTAATAGTCCCTAAAATGTCTGATCATTACCTTTCCCCAATGCCCAGTTACCCTGGTAGAAGGCCATCGGTCTCTTTGGGGAAGGCAGGAAGGAATTTTAACACTATAAGTTTTGGCAGTTTAACTGTTTCCTTCCCCAAGGGCATCCGGATTTCCCCTCACTCAAGGGTCTCTGGGTCTGTAAACTGTCTCAAGTCTGGGAATTGATTAAGGAGCTATGACTCTCTTTTAATGTAATTCATCTCAGACATTTTTTCAATTTACTAGACCTCTTCTGCTTATACAGATGGAGGAAGAATTTAATAGATTGCCCATCTATTTTACTTCTAGGTAACTCATGATCTATTAGCCAACACATAGGTCTCTGTAACTCAAACTATTTTGATTGTTGCTTTGAACCTGCTGTTCATTGTAGTAGCCATGCCCACCTTATCTTTGGCAATTAAGTGCTGCCACTTGGCTTCTGCAATCCTGGCATCCAATGATCCCCACTGAGTTTAAGGACCCAGGTTTAGCACAGCAGTTCCCACAGTAATGTCTGGCCAACAGAGAAAAGTAACCACAGAGCTCTTCAGGAAAAATCAAGTTAGTCTCACAAATGTATTCCTCACAGTGGTGAAAGATATGTCTTCTGTACATTCCTGGGGTGGATGAGCAGTCTTACATGTTAGATCCACTCTAGCATTCCAATCTCTCTAAGCCTTTGGATCCCCTCATCTGCATTATACCAGGGAATTTCTGGAATTTTCAACCTCAGGTAATGTTGGCCATTTTTTTGGTCCATGTTTCAGCCACCCACCTGAAAACACTGATAGCGACATTTATTACCCCTTGAGCTACAACATTGAATCCAGAATCTCTGCTTAATGGGCCCATATCAATAAATTCCTACTGACCCAACTTTATATTCTTTTCACCATTATCCCACAAACTTAAATTCATTCCCACACATATCCTGCTGATTTCTGTCTATATGCACTGGAAAACTCATGCAGTACTTTTGGAGTATAGCATACTTCCTCATGGGTCACACCTTGTACCTCACCTTTTGGGGCTTGTTGGGATTTTAGTCTAGTTGTAAATCTGGAAGAAAAGAGGTATGATGGGAATGAGTAGGGAGAAGGATTAGAAGTTTCTTGCAAACCATACCTCAGGACATTCATTTGCAGTTACACTTGGTGAAAGAGGATTACCCTCTTCAGGTAGAGGCTGGATAACAGACTCTTTGGGCAGACAGGATGTCTGGAGGATGTCTCCTCAGAGCAGTCTGGAGGTCAGGTGGATGTTTCCTCAGGATAAACTATTATAGATTTATCTGATAAAGACTCAGCAGAAATTAAGATTTCAGTGCCCCGCTGCCATCATTATCAACCCATTGTTTCATTCCAATTTTCAGGAATCCATTCCTTTCCAATTATTACCTTTACTCTAACAGCAAACACTCTGCAAGGATGAAATTTTACTTTCCACTGTAAATCTGCTACTTATGCAATGAGACTCCGGGTCTGATTTTCAGAGATCTCATATCTGTAGCTACATGAAACAATATTTTGTTTCAGGGCACACATAGAAAACCTTCACATCCTTCATGCAGCATTTAAGTTGCAAATGTGGAGCCCTCAGCTCATCCCTTTCTTTTATAACTGTATTCAGTATATTTAGGAACGACCAGCCAACATTGTTATAACTTTTAACTCCACAAAACCCTATTAAGGTATCAAAAACACTCTCACCTAGAGCCTTACCTCTTAAAACATGGAAGTAGCCATATCTAGTGGTGATATTTTGCATATTTCTATTGCCAGCTCACACCCAGGACTATCAGCAGCATCTTGATTATTGGAAATAGAGTCATTAGTGCCTTTGAATCTACTTAGATTAAAGAGCCAATTTGCAAAAGCCTCAGAACCAATTCAGAAATCCCATTTTTAAGATTATGTTTCTCAAGAACTACTCCTGATATCAAGCTGCATTAATCAGGGTTCTGTAGAGAAACAGAACCAACAGGAGAGATCTGTAAATATTATGAGATTTTATAAAATTGTCTCACATGACTGTGGGAATGCATGAGTCCAAATTCAATAGTGCAGTCTGCAAGCCAGGAACTTGAATTAAAGTTTTCAATGAATTTTCTCAAAGAAGCTGGCTAGCTGAAGTAGGGATGGAATTATCTTATCTGGCTACTGAAATCATGAATTCTCTTTTTAAGGCCTTCAACTGATTGGATGAGACATCTCTCATTGCTGAAAGCAATCTTCTTTACAGATGTAATCAGCCATAGATGCAATCAACTTCCTAATGATTCAAGTCCAAAAACTGTCCTCACAGTAACAATTAGGCCAGTGCTTGTCTGACCAAACTCCCAGGCACTATTACCTGGCCAAGTTCACACATAACAAAAACTAACAAAGGGGAAATTTCTTTCAAATTTTCAGAAATAGCAAAGCTCATGCAAGAATAAATAGATAATCTGAACAACTCTATATCTATTGAAGAAATTGAGTTTGTGGTAAAAACTTTAACGAAGAAAACTTTACATATGGATGCATTACATTATAGGTGAATTCTAGTAAACATGTAAGAAAGAAATGCCAATTATTGACAAACTCTTTCAAAATATTGAAGATGAGGGAATGCTTCTCAATTCATTGTATGAGGTGAGCACTTTTCAGATACCAAAATCAGATAAAGACATTACACAGGAAGGCAAACAAACCAAATCAAACAAACAAGGAATTATGAATTCATATGTAATTTTTTTTTGCCAAAAATTTAGCAATTCAAATCCAAGGATATAAGGAAAGGGTGCTATACAATGATCAATTTGTATTCACCTAAAAAAGATAAGTTGAATTAAAATTCAGAAGGTTTTCAATGTATTAACCTACTTAGAAAATCTGATGGAATCTACAGAGAAAGCTACTATATCTAACGACTTTTGCCATATTGCAGAATGAAAGAATACTGTATAAAAATCAGTTGTTTTTCCAAAGGCTAACAAACCATCGGGAATTTATATTTTGAAAGGTAATACCATATCATTAACATCAAAAATAAGAAATACCTATGTTTAAATCTGGAAAAGATGTGCAGGACTTGTATACTGAATGAAAATACTTCAAAGAGAAACTAAAGAAGATCTAAATAATTGAAAGGATATACTGTGTCAATATAAACAAAGGCTCAACATTGTTTGATAGTAGTTTCCCCCATATTGATCTATAAATTCAATGAAATCTAAAAATCTCAGCAAATTTTTTGGTAGAAATCAACATGATGGTTCATAAATTGATATGGAAAAAAAAATTTTAAAGTGACCATAACAATTAAAGAACAAATTTGGAAGATTAAACCTTCAGATTTCCTGTGTTATAATAAAGTTACAATAATCAAACCAATGTTGGTATTGGCTTAAAATTAGGCCAATAGATCAATGGAACAAATCATTTTCAAAAAAATTAACAAATCCACACATATTTTCAACAAAGATACAAAAAATATTTCAATAGGTCTTTTCAACAAATGATGCTGATAGTACTAGATATCCACATGCAAAACACTGAACTTCAATCCATACTTTGAATCATACACAAAATAATTACTCAAAATGAATCTTAGGCTAATGTGTAAAGCCTGAAATTATAAAACTTCTAGAAAAACTCATAGGAGAAAATATTTGACACCTTCTAATTCAAAGATTTCTTAGATATATCAAAAGTACCACTCATAAAAGAACAAATTAATAAATTTGACACCATCAACGTTAAAAATCTCTGTGCTTGGAAAGACATTGTTCAAACAATTAAAGACAAGTCACAGAGGGAGAAAATACTTGCAAAGTATATATCTGATAAGTGACTTGTTTGCGGAACACATAAAGAACATTCCCAATTTGATTATAAGAAAACCAACAACCTTTTTTTAAAAATGGGCATAAAATCTGAACTGACACTTCACCAAAGAGATATAAGAATGACAAAAAAGAACAAAAAAAGGCACTCGTTATCGTTAGGTCTTAGGAAATTGCAAGTTAAATCTGCAATTAGATATGTTTGGATACTATTAGAGTTGCTCAAATGATAAAGACTAACCTCATTAAGTATTGGTGAGGATGTAAAAGAATTTGAATTCTCATACACTGTGTGTATTCTCATACAGCCACAGCATGTCAATTCCCTAAAAAGTTAAGTATACAGGTATGGTACTGTATGATCTAGCCATTTCAGTCTGAGATATTTATATGTGTGTGGGGTGGGGTGGGGATATGTTCATGCAAAAACCTATACACAGATGGTCATGGCATATTTGGTTGTAAAATTGGAAACAGCCCAAATATCCATCATCAGGTGAACAGATATATAAATTGTGAAAAATTTATACAATGAAATACTACTCAACAGTAAAAAAGGATTAAAATATTGATGCATACAACAACATAATATTTCAAAACAATTATGAAAGTAGGAAAAAACAGACAAAAATGCATACCTGATGATTTCATTTATTTAAAATTCTAGAAAATGCAAATCAATTTATAGCAATATTAAGCAGATTAGTGGTTGCCTGGGAAAGGTAAGGGATTGGGGTTAAGAGGGAGGATGTCGAAAGCCAGGAAGGAGGTATTAAAAGAAGACAGAAGGAAACTTTTGGGGGTGTTGGGTATGTTCTTTACCATTTTGATGATGGTTTCATGGGTGTATACAAATGTCACAACTTATCACATAATATACTGTAAATATGTGTAATTTATTGTATGTCAGTTGTAATTCCAAATAACGATAAAATAAAACTTTGAAAGAAGAATAAAATTTCCATCTGTGAAATATTCAGTTATATTCATATTTCTTCTCAATTTAAAAAAAATGAATTTATGTAGATTTATTCTATTTGTGTAATATTTAAGCACAATAGTGATTTCTACTTAACATAGATTACAGAGTGCCTGACAAGTAAAATAAATAACAAAAGAGTATTTGTGTCAGATTAACATTTATGCTAATGGTTATTTGAAAGTTTAGCATGTTTGCTTAGCTTTTAATTCTTGATTCAAGTATATTTCCATAACATTTACTTATAAACAACCTAAATGCTGGAAATTGCTTATTAATCATGGACTTAAGTAGTCTACCTGTATAATTTAGCTTTGTCATTCTGACACTAATGCATAAATTTGCATGGTTGCATAAAATGTTAGTATTATAGCTGTCCATACACAATTGTTAATGAATTCCTATTGTGTGCATATCACTAAGGCTGCTGTGACCTTCTTTTTATTTTATCCTGATTTTTTGTTAAGGTCTAGGATACTTTGTTAAGGGCCATGAATCAAAACCTGTTACAGATTGCTCTACTCAAGAATCCTCTCTTCAAAAGAACATTCTACTTGCAGTGAACATTGTGAATTGGGGCAGTCTACATGGCTTACATAAGCATTTCTTTGTGCCTATGTAAAAGTAATTTATTAGTTCAAGCCCCAGTTTTTAAGGAGTAGTGGCACATAACCCAATAGCAACACATATCCAAATGAGTGAAAATGGGTATTCTGATGAATAACAATACAGGGATTGATGTGAAATACTTTTCTATTTTTAAAAGGTCACTCAACTTCAGAACAACATTAATCAAGTATTGGATTTGCAATTAGAGATACTATCACTTTGAAATCCATCAGACATGTGTATGAACAGGCATAATCAATCACACACTGATTGTTTTGCAAGAAAAAGGCATTTCCATTCCAGTCTCATTGGGTTCTGCCAGAGGAAATAGTGTTATATTATTTTAAAGCACAATACCAAAATCTTGATATTTAAATTTTCTGAGATATAATATTCCTTTAATCTGTTCATGTTCATTAAAAAAAAATCCTGCTAATGATTATAATTATCAACACGATTACATGCAATTTTTAGGTTATCTATAGTTGTAGAGATTACATTATATTTTTTCAAGGTTTTCATAAGAAAACATTTCATCAAAGTTATAGTTTGATTCTGGATTTTACGATTTCATTACATTTTTTGTTGACTTCATTTAATGGTTTGGTATTTAAAATGGATTTACAGAAAAAATGTGTGCATATTTTATAGATGTTGGGTGGAGAAGGCATAATAAAGAATGAGAAAATGTCTAACTGACATTTTCAAAAGGCCAAATTTGTCTTACATATTTTAAGTATTTGTAAATGAAAAACAATTAAAATCAGAAGAGATAAATTAAAAGCCATACACGCACATATATAAACACACATTACAGAGTGCTAATATCCTCCTGCTACCAGTGAAATTTAGAAGAAAATAGAATAAACCAATTGAATCATATAAAAATTTGATGAGGAAAAGATATATTTTTTAAGTCCAGAAATACAAAATCAAAAAGAAATGTGAAGTCAAAAGGAAATATAGCTTTTCCTTCATCCCAATAATTCAGGAAAAGGAGCACTCTCACACAATCTTGGCAAAAATGTAAATTGGAACTACTTTGGGACTACATTCAGACAATATGTATCAAAATTTATTTGAGCCAGTAACTTCACTTGCTAAAATTTATCCTAAGGAGATAATGAGTCAAGCATGCTTAGGCATACTATAAAGATCTTCAACATAAGGTTTCTCATATTGGAAAATTGAGAACCAACAGTTGAGGATTGGTTAAATAAATTAAGGAAGGTTCACAAATTAGAGCTTTATGAAACTTTTCCATAAAAGATCAGTTAAATCTAAAGGTGATTTTAGACATATTTAATAGCTGGTGAGACATATAAGCCAAAATAATTTCATTTTAAATAAGCATGTGGTTCTCTGATGCATTCTGGCTGGTTTTCATCATTGTCTTTATCCTATGATAGAAAAGTATGAGAAAGACACATTGCTAAATGAAAATAGAAGATGCCATAGAAATCTCCCATGTCTATAGAATTGTATGTATGTGTGCAAATAGCTACCATTTCTATACAAACGTAACTTTGGGTGCACACACAGATGCACAGTTGTGCTTATTTATATAATCATGGAGAATAAGGGAGAGATTGAGATTGACTAATAGAAAATAGAAAAAGTGATTGAAATGATTTTCATGATTTTCAATATTGCTTGAATTACCAAAAAAGATTACATTATCTTTATAAAAGAAATGACATAAACATATTTTCATTTTGAAAATTTAAAATGATTGGTTTCAAAAGAATTTAAACCTTATTTGTTAGCAGTTAAGGTCCATGCACTAGTACAGGGATTCTACATTGTATGCCTCATTTTTAATGGCTATCTTAGCTCTTCTTTCTCTCACACACATATACATAAAAGATGTGTGATAATTCCATGGTGAGCATCATTTGCAATAAACAAAAGCACCCATTTAACTTAGGTTTAATCAAAATTCTTTCCTACTTAATATCTAGAACAAACATTAATACATATTCAGTTGGTTAGAAATTTTAGGTCTAGATAAATAAGGAAGAATAAAAATCACCTATTTTCTGTAGTGTTTTACAACTTCATTGTGAAAATAGGTCTTACAAATAAAATATGTAGTAAGGCATCTAATTGAAGAGAAAGTCAAATGTGGTCTGAATAAGGTATTAAGGAGAAATGATAGAAACTGATTTGAACTGTGAAGGAAATGTAAGATACATTTAAAGGAAAATGAGTGGACCTATAAGCCAAGGAACCAATGTAAGCAAGAAAATTAGATCATGAGATTTAAGTCACTTTTAGGTTATATTGTATTTATTTGAATAAATTAATTGGTTTGACTAAAATATAAGTTTTCTTAGTGGGAATTTCAGATATAAAGTTAGTTTAAAAATTTACTAGTCAACTTATGGATGTCCACTTAATTATTTCAAAATCATTTCTAAATCTTTTTTATAACTTGAAATATCTTATTATTTGGAACCAAGTATATTAAGAATCATTTCTGGTTTGTAAGAAATATTTAATTCACCTGGTGCTTATTATTGTGCTAAAAAATCCTTAATTAATTCAAATGGAATAGCAATTTGTTTTAGTTTGCCAAAGAGCAGCCAATACAAAGTACCAGAAATGGGTTGGCTTTTATTTGGGGTAAAAGCTTACAGTTTCAAGGTCATGATAAGTCCAAATCAAGGCACCATAAGACAAGTTTTCCCACCAAAGTCATCTACTACATGGTGAAGCAAGATAGCCACCATCTCTGTGGAGTTTTGAACTCAGCTGAACACAACAAGTCATAGGGCTTCTCTTTCTGGTCTCCTATACAAGTCTAGGCTGTACCACTTTCTTCTCCAGTTCAGCCATAAGCTATCAGGCATGTAGCAGTGCTCCTCTTGAGCTGCTCCATGGGCCCGTCTCGGGGCTTTGTGCTTAAGCAATACTCTCTTACATGGCAGGATCAAACATGGTGGCATACTTTTCCTGTGTCTTTTCTGTCTCTCTGTGTGTCTCTTTTTTATCAGACTCAGAAGGGAGCAGAGACAACTTGAGTCACACCTCACTCATGTAATCTAGTCAAATGGGCCCCATACCCACATGAATGGACTGTTTTAGAGATTCATAAAAGAACTTCAAACTGCCACACAATTCATAAGAAATTTTACCTCTTAAAAATTATAAGTGTATCTTAATATTTACATAGAATAATATCTGGGAAAAAGTTATAAGAAAAATTCAAAACTAATCATCTCAGTTTTCATGACTTCTAATTTGGTCCCAAGACATATCAGTCTGATTATTTGGTTATTTTAGGGCCTTAACATATATTTTGTCGGTGATGGTAATTTTTGTAAGATATGATACTACTTAAAATTCCAACTAGCCCAAGCCAAATCGGTGTAGGATAACAAGTTTACCCTTATATTTTCCCACTCCTATCACCAAGCTCAGCCTCCCTGTTCAGAATCCCTTCCCTCAGTGATGTAGTAATTTCTGAGTCAATTCTATGAGTGCATATATATTTATATATACACACACATATATATACATACATTCACATAAATTTTTACATAAATCAAATAGACTATTTTGTAATTAAACACTCATATGAATAATTTTTTATTAGACCATTAAAATACTTTTCTTTGATGACAGACTTCATTTCATTTTACTAGCTAAAATAAGTGTCAGTAGCAGCCATTACTTCCACTTTCTAATGAATAATATGATACTGAGAAACATGAAATTAATGAACTTGCCTTTTCCTTCATTTGCTTGGGGCTCTCAATAAGACAGTCAAGCTAGCTGGAATCTTGCCTGCTCTGTTAGACTATCTGAGCAAGCTAAATAAGTCTTTTGGCTACACTCCTCCAGAATCCAGATCAATAGCAGTAACCATTTGACTTCAACAATAATCATATCAAAAGACACAAACTGCAGTCGTTTACACAGTATTCTTCAACCAGAAATGAGGAGATCTATTATACAATTTTCTCTGAGGGATCCAGATTCATTTGTATATCTGTAGAACCCAGAAAGCTTGTGGGGATTCAGTGACAACAGATTTGGAGACTATATATCACTGATTTGAGAGTCTACTAATTAAATCTCCCATAAAAGAACAACTATTATGCTTTTGTAGAGTGCTATCATTTATAAGAACCTGACATTTGGGTACAATAAAAAAGTACGTCAATAATTTATTATCTATAAATTTTTTACATATTTTAAATTAAAATTAACTTATGATTTTAAAACATGAAAGCAAATTTAACTGCATTTGAAATGCCATGTAAATATATACCAGATCTTTTATTTAAAAAAATATTGCAACTGTCACACTCAACTTTTTTCCTGCTCACTAAGATTTTACAATAGTATGTATTAAAGAAAAATAAGTGAAATAATCACTGTAATTATCTGAAAATTTAAAAAGCAAACTTTTTCAGTCCTTGCTCTGTGAAAACATTAGAGTATGCATTTCCATGTGAATTGAGTTAGGCTAATTCACTACATTACATTAATTGAACAACTGATAAAAAAGTCCACCTCTTTTGCCTATATCTGTGTTGTTTTCGAAATAGTGCCACATTGAAATAGTGAACATAGACAATAGCCTAAGGATAACATTATACAACATTTCATTAAAGATCTACTCCTATTTTCTTGTGACCACAAATCACCCAATATTTAAAGGACACAAGAAATATAGCTATCTAAAACTCAACCCTCCCTAATTCCAACTTTCAGACATTTTTTAACTTCAATATAATTTGTAATGCTATATACTCACTGTTTCTCTCTCTTCTTAGCTATAGAAGATGGAAAATCGAAGAGAAAAAAACTCTTCTAAAATACTTAAAAGAAATTTTATTTTCTTGCTTTGAATATGTGGCATTTTAGGATGTTTCTGAGAAAAAACTGCTGCCTTAGTTTAGAGTATATGGAACGAATACAGCACAGAGAAATTTTTCTGACTTTGATAACATTCTATATTCTATGCAGAGAATTTTGATTTTCTACATTCTTCAGTATGTGCTACATACTCTTCTCTCTATTGAGTACATACACATAAACTATATGACAGATTACTGTATTTTACTGAGTGGAAAACAAATTGGAAGTCTAGACTGCAAATGCATTTTACTCTCTTTTAAACTGGGACATTACCTTCTTTATCAAATGCTACCTATTAAGTATCCACCATTATAAGCTGTTTGTCAATATGTGATTAAAGGAACTGGAGAGAAATTCTACCTTCCCCTGCTAGTTTACAATGTAAAACAAACAATGATATTAAAATGTATATGAAGGTATACATTCAAAGTGAACTGTGCAAACCCTGAGAGATGACTGACTTCATAGCTTGATATTTTATATCCTTTATAAAAAAAAAAAATAAACAAAAACAAAATGGACAACATGAAATTTCATTGTTATTTTTTACTATTGTTCTGTGCATTGAAAGTCTAAATTGTCTCAATGGGCTTATGCTGCTTTAATGTTTTAGACTTTCTTTTCTTTCATACACAAAAAATACTATCATCATCTATTACATTACTACACATTTTAAAGTCTATATTTTACAAGGAGTGTATTGTGTGGTACAAAATTTGACAAATTACTCCATCTTGTAAGCATATTAAAATAATGCTATACTTTATGTGCAATTTGTCAAAAAAAAATTCAATTACTTGGGAGAACAAAGATGTCATTATGACTGCAACAAGTTATGTTATGTTCCTCAAAAGAAATCAGGCACAAGGTCCTTTCTTTCTCATTTACTATATGTTTCTACAATGCATAACCATTTCATGAATTTAATTTGCAAACTCCTAAAGCTTAAAGAAAGAAGCATCTCAGTGACATGGACTCTTGGTCTTATTTCTGGACAAGGAGAGTGTTTGTTTGTTTTTTATTACATGTTTTACAATGTTGCTATCTACATTTCTTCGAAACTGAATATTTTACAGCTTTGGAACAGAACCAGGATCTAAAATATTAGAAATATTTCAACATTAGGACTTGAAATTTAATTATTATAACCAGTATATTATTCCTAAATTTGCATGTTATTGTTTAAAATTTTTAAACTCTTGGTTTCCATATTTCAGTTTAATGGGTTTAGAGCTAAGAAAGCATGAGGTAGAGTCTTGTTACAAAGTACTTCCTACTTTTCATCAGGGAATTTTATTTAAGAAAAATATTTAGCAAGTTTACAATAACTTTTCCAGAATAGATAATAACTCAGGAAAGTGAGGAGAAATACAAATTGAGAGTAGGCCATTGAATTCGTTGTTATACTCATTGGTTCCAGTACATTGTTGACTACCTGGCATGCCTGCTTTGGAGAACAGTTATCCATCAAGTCAATAAATTTTTGCTTCTCCTCAATCTCTAGTGCCCTATATGGCATTTCTTAAGAGTGAAGCAGCTCGGTTACAAATCAATGCCTGGACTTCACATCTTCTGCCACTGTGACTGTCATTTGTTCCTCATATCGAAAATTATTTTGTTTTCTTATCTCTGGAATACAAATGTGTAGGGCACACATTTCCTAATCTACAAGGGGCATTTTCAGTGGCAATAGAGCTTCTGTTCCTTTGGAGGAGCTGCCCATAACTCAGAGGAACAGCTCTCTGCCCCTTCACCAGGTGGATTTTATTTATGTCACTGGACCTTTATTTTAATCCAAACCATCAAATTCACATTACAAATATGAGGACTATCTTCCAAGACATTTTCATTTGACAAGGTTGTAGGTTAAAAAGACAAGGAAAATAACTTAATTTCATTTATATAGAAAAAAGGGGGAAATAAAGGTAAATGAATAGTTGTACTCAATATCAGATGAAACATTTTTACACAGCTCTCAAAGTACCAGTAAAAAGTTGTTGATTATAAATAGCACAGCTAATGTCTCTCTCTCTCTCTGGCAGTAGATTGGTAGTAGAATTGTGACTCATTTATTGGGAAGCATTGTTTATATTCATAGGATTTCTGTGTGGTTTTTTCCCTAATGACTCATACCTGTGACATTTTCTGGTTATTGTTTAAAGGATAAAAGATATTGAAATACAAAAAGAAATAACATATCTTTAAATTAATTTAACTCATATTTTCCTTCCATGAGAAGAGTGGGTACAAGAAATATTTCCACAAATATAAGCTTTATATAAAATATTATATGGATATTTTTGCCTGAGGGAATGTGTATATATAAATATATATATTTCCTAGGTAAGTGATATTTTAGTTCTTCTCTGAGAGTTTTTAAAATTAATTTTTTTCTCTGTCAAACCTATATTATGCATGTATTATTTAAATTTTTAAAATTTAATATCACTACAGAATCACAAAAACAAATGTTTATTTGCCCTTACCCCACCTTCTATCCTTAAACACTGCTTAATATAGTTAAAGGACAAAAGAGAAACCTAGTAGAACTGTTCTTTGAAAATGGGGCAGAAAATACAGTGGGAATATTAGATTTTATGCATCATGACATTTGTGAAATAATTTGTTCTTTTTTGTAAGATCTATTTCTGGAATAACTATTCAATGACTTTTATACTCAACAAGTGATATTTTCTAAAGAAAACAAATCATTATGTATAGATAAATTTATATTAGAAATATATAGAGTAATATTGGCAATAAACTGGGCCAAAATATTTTTAAGTCATTGATTCATAATGCTTGGCTCACTGCCTTTATTACATTATTTTATAATTTTATTCACAAAGGTAAATTTTTATTGGTGTGATTAACTTTCAGTAGAAAGAACTTTTATCAAAATGCCACTATTAGAATGGCTAAAATTCAAAATACCTAACAAGTGTTCTCCAGGACGTGAAGCAACTAGAACTCTCATACACTTCAAGAAGAAATGAAAAGTTGGGCAACTATTAGGAAAGTAATCTGTAAATTTCTTTAAAAATATTAAATTTATCATCATTTAAGCCAGCCACTGCATACCTCGTTTTTCACACAAGGGAAGTGAAAGAATATGTCCACAAACAACTTTTGGATGTTCATAGAAGCTTCATTTGTAAAGACAGAAACTAGAAACAAACCAAATGTCCACAAAGAGATAAAGAGAGAAACAAATTTTATATTTGTTTTGTATATTTGTATTGCTCGTGGAATACCACTCAGAAATAAAAAGGAATGAACTATGAATACATTCGATAACCTGGATGAATCTCAAAATCTTTTACTGAATGAAAGAAACTAGACCAGAAAAACAAATATGTAAAGATTGCAGCATTTATCTACAATAATTGAAAATGAAAACTGATCTATATTGAAAGAAAGCAGATGAATGACTGCATGAGAATGTGACTGGAGTGGGAAGGAGTGGGATGGAGGGATTAAAAGAGAGCATGAAGAAACATTAAGGCACAATGGATATATTTATTATATTAATTGCAGTGATAATTGCATGGATGCATCCATATATATGACACACCGAAGTTTTTTGTGGATTCCAGAAAAGATCATGTCCTTGAAGCTAATTCATTCCTGTGGAAGTGGGACACTTTGGATTGGATTCAGCTCGGGGGAGGGTGTGTTAATAAATGGTTGCTTCAGTGAAGCGTGGCCCAGGGTGGGTCTTGGTCCTCTTGCTGGAGTCCCTTATAAATGGAAGACTGAAAGCAGAGACATAAAAAAAAAAGCCTCGGAAACACAAGGAGAGATCCTGGAGGCCAGAGGCTAGAATTGGCAGAGCACAGGGGCACAGTTTGAGGCCTCCAAGAGGTTAAGCCCACAGAACAGCTTGAAGCTGAAAAGATGAGGCCTGGGGTACAGGGGAGAGAGGAGTGTGCTGTTATTTTGCCCTGCCATGTGCCTGATCACCCACAGTTGCAACTTGGTGAGACAGCATCTCATGATGATGCCTTGATTTTGCACAATTTCATGGCCTCATGATAAAAGTCAACCCATTCTGGTATATTGCATTGACAGCTTTTTGCAAACTAAAACAATATTTAACAAAAATAAAGCAGAAATGAAAACTATCCTCAGAAAAGCAGTTTGGTCACAAAATTTGGTACTGATTAAAATAATTAGAAACCTAGTAAATTTTTGAGGAGCTGTATTGCTGAAGAGACCATAAGGAAAACAATCATATTTCCACCAAACGTACACAGTCAGGAAGTGGAATTTAAATGTTATCCCCTTTCCAAGGAGGAGAGACTCCCTAATGCCCACTTTACATGAGGTCATGGATGATTATGGATAAGTATGTTCATTAAAGAGGACAGATGCAGCCTCCACAAAGCATGATGGATATGGAAGTTATTCTCAGTGATAGAATCCAGTCTAAACATAGATCTTCATCCACAGTTATGCCTCCCAGAACAATTTCATAATTCATAGGTATCTGTTATTGCTTTGGGTTTCCCACATCTCTTGAGTGGTAGTTTTCATTGTTTCTGTCTCTTCATTACCATTGTATGTTGAATGAATGGTATGGGAAGGAAAGACAAATTTGCTCTTATTCCAAAGTCATTGGAACAAAAGGAGCCATATCTAGACTTGATGGAGAGGACAAAACACCACCAAGAGATCCTGAAATATTATTTAGATTCATTAACTGAATGAGAGATTGTGTTGCCTCCCTTGGGGAGGCTGAAGCTATAATAAAGATAACAAGGGGGAACAAATAGATACTGTTGGACCAGGTGGGTGGCCTGATGCAGCTTGCTAGCTATTCACCAAAACCCAATTTTCTCTTCTTCCTGGTTAAAAAATAAGACTGCATTTCCACCACCCTTTGTATTAAGTTTGGCTAAGTGTGCAAATTCTGGCTAATGAAAAGTGAGCAGAAGTGATGTGCCTGGCACATAAAAACTGTCCATACGTGCACTCCTCTGTTTTCTTTACTTTGTTCATGTAATAGTTAGGTTTATCAATAAAGTGACCTTGGGAATCATATGTTGAAGTCATGGGGTCACAAAACAGAAGCAGTCTAGTTCTCTGTATCATTGCATGAAAGAGAAAATCCCAACCTTTTTACTTTTATGTGAGGAAGAAATAAACTATTGTGCTTGGACCATTAAACACTTTGGGATATATTTGTTACGGCAATTAGAACACGTAACCAATACAATCTGCATCTGCCTGAATCATATATGTCAAGTTCCCTTTTCTTTATAGGCTCACTACTCTTTAGATTGAACAGCTGATCATATTCCTTAATGTTATAGAGCCATGAAACTGAAAGACATCTCCTTCGTTTTAACAGCAAACAAACAAAAGCCAAAAAAATTTTAATGACTTGCTTAAGGTCAGAAATGAAATTAGTTTCAGGGTCAATGGCGATTTTTTTTATCCCATTTCCCATTCCGGTATTGCTGTACCATTGCATGCTGCTCCCCAAAGATAAATCCAAACTTCTAATTTATTCTCTGCTTAGTAAAACTATCACTGTTGAGAAACACTAGATGTATTTTATACATAATTTGCCCCAATATTACTTACGTTTTATCACGTCAATGCTTAACTTATTCAATATTTATTGACGTAAGTATCTTCATACATTCTGTGGAAAATAGGGTGAAATGTGGCCCTGGCTTTGGAAGATTGTATTTTATCTGTAGGAGATAATCAAAATCATATAATACCTAAACATGTATCATCTGCTTAAATATTTGACATCTTAATAATATACAGGTAAGTTTTCTCACAAAATTCCTTATCTCTAGCTTCAGTAGGAATAATTCTAAAAAATTAAATTTTATCTAAAAAAATAACAATTAACAAATGCATTAGTTTTCTATTGCTGTGTAAACAAATTACCACTAACAATCATTTATTGCCTCACAGTTCAACAGGCCAGAAGTCCAGGTGGGCTCAATTGGGTTCTCTGCTTACAGCTATACAAGGCTGAATTTGAGGTGTCAGTCAGGTGGTGACTTAGGAGGCTTATTTGGGGAAGTATTTGTCTCCAAACTCATCCAGATGTTGACGGAATTTAGTTCCTAGTGGCTATAACATTGAGGTCTTTGTTTTCTTCGTGGATCTCGGCCAGACAGCTCTCACGTCCTTGTCCTGTGGCCCCACATATCTAAGCAATGAAAACCTCCCTTACATTGAATCCCTTCCAGTCTTTGAATCTCTCTGACTTCCTTTTATGCCACCAGCCAGGATAAAATCTCTGCTTTTAAAGGGCTAATATGATTAGTTTGGGCACACCTGATAATCTTGCCATTTTAAAGTCAACTGATTAGTATCCTTAATTGTATTTGCAAATTACCTTTTTCCATGCAATTACATAATCATGGGAGTAACTCAGAAGGTAAAAGTCATGGGGGCATTCTCTGAGTTTTTCAGATCACAACAATTCAAATCCCCTGTAGGGGAGCCACATCTTAGTTAAAAAAAAAAAAAAAATATATATATATATATATATATATATGTGTGTGTGTGTGTATATATATATATAAGTACATAAATAAATAAATGTTTTAAATAAATAAATAATAAAACTATTTTTTAATTATTTGTGTTTTCATTGATTATTAGCAAAATATAAGAAGTAATTTGTTAATGGCCATGATAAAATTTGCCTTCCACTGAAAAAACAATAAGGTAGAAGAAAAACTTCTTGATTCAGGAATAAAAGTTTGGAAAATTGAATAGAATGAGAAATATTGGAGTGCAAAAGAAATCTTTGAATTTGAAATGTAGATACGCAGTAAAATTTAGAGATGCAAGCAGCTTTTGATCTAATGTAAACAGATATATATCCAAATGCTTGCACTTAAGTCATTATGATATATTTATTTAAAATGTATGGTCTTTAGAAATATGCATTAAAAATCCTAATGTCCAAGAAACTTCCCATTAAGCTATATGAGTATCACAGGCTATAAACTTAGTAACTATTATCAAGATCCAAATGAAAGAGGGAAACCGAGCAATCGAAGCCAGGATGGGAAAATACAAGGTATTACTCAAAAGACATAGGGTACAAAATAAAAGTGTCACTCCCTCCGTGTCTTACTACTACTACCTTTCATGTGTCTGACCTAAAATAGTCAAAGTCATATTGTAGACAGTTTAGGACTTCTGAATCTGGAACTAATTGCCCGTGATTGGATACAGAACCAAGTGATGCTTCCTCATGAGTTTTTTCATGTTATAGACATAAATATCAAATGTCTTTTATTTTTATCTTATCTTTGTTGACTCTAGATTGGATATTTATATACATGTTATAACAATTTACCTAGAGAGCAGTTAAAGATCTAACAGAACAAATATATTATGACAGGTGATGTAAGAAAGTAGATTGATAGCACTGTGTCATTTTAAATAAGATGAATAAGTTTGGTAATTTAAAATCTCAATGATCAAAAACATCCAAAATAACCCATGATTATAAAGGAAGGGTCTTTATTCCCAATTGAAGTGCTAATTGTGAGTAATTAATAAAATAGACTCCCTTTGGAAACCTTACTACATTTGTTGCTTTTTATTTCAAATTCTATTATTTGACATTTATATACTAAATCCAGAATTTTATTGATGAGTCCCAATTCCATTATGCCATAAATTGTTATATAATGACTAATATTAATTTTCCATGAGTATTCCATAAAATAAGTATGGCACATACATATATAAGGGATTATAACATAAAAGTCCATAAACATAGGATTTTCTAAAGCCTACAAAGCAAAAAATTTTCTACTGTTAAAATGCAGTGGCATATTATATACCCATTATTTTGAAATGTTACAAATCCTAAGCTAAAATGCTCATTTCTAATGCTATTTTCTCCAGATATAGGAAGAAAATAAAAAATAATTACAAAGACAAGATTACAAAACCAGAAAGGCATGTGAAAAGAAAATGAAATAAAACAATTCACGTTGTTGAATACATTTTTGGAAAAATTAAATGGAATGCCAGGGGAAAAGGTAAAAATTCATAAAAGCTAATAATGCCAGCAAAATATAGTTCACACACATCACTGTTAGTGCAGGATATGAATTCAATCATATCTCTCTGTCAACCAAACATGTTGAATTTCAATAAAAACTGGGGTATTAAAAGAATTAAAATTGTACTAAATCAACCATACTTTCTGCCAACTCAAGCTATTTTACAATATAATTTGATAATGACACATTGGGAAATCTTGTTCAAAATATCTCATATAAAAATCTCATATCTCAAAGAAAAATAATTAAAATTTCCAAAAGATATACAAGCAGGACATTTTCAGAAATGTATTAATACAAATCTTTAAATGGTGAAAGTATTGCTAGATACTTGTTACTTTATTTTAACTCAAAGATTATTTTGGGGACAGAAAAAAAATCAATAGTAAAATGAGACTGGATGTAGCATCTATTATATAATAACCAGGATGAAAGTGAAATGCTTATCAATAATAGGGGTGAGTGTTCAAAATTGAAATTTGTCCTGAAAAAATGAAACCTTGTTCTGCAGAACAGAGACTATAAATCTGATAAAAACAAATCTGCTGTACTAGATGTAATAAATGTCTTTTGTTTTCTGGTGAGACTGCCATACAGCTAACGGAGAGAAAAAAAAAAACAAACAAAAAACAACTTTATGTACATCAGTAAGAACTTTTTTCCCTTTGAAGAAATCACAGTAAAATTTCTCAAGGTTATAGCAGTACATTTTTTTGAAAAATACAAATATCATACCAAATGATGGTAATCACTCCATGGGATAAATGCAAAAATAAATAATTAAAATTATAACATAAAATGATTATAGTTGCTTTAGGTAATAACAAATCTATGCATTACAAAATTATGTAATATACAATGCCCAATATAAACCATGTAGACTTGTAAACAAATGCTGTCTCATTTTTGGATTTCCAAAATAAATATATTCCCATTAACGAATATTATTTGGAATATTCTCTAGGAGATAATGCAAATTGGAAAGGATTATACATATTTTAGCAACCAACTCACAGAAATTGAGCAGGGGTAAAATGATTATAAAACTTTTGGAAACACAGCAAAATTATAATAAAATGGACATAGAAAAATAAAAGTAATCTACAAAAATTCTAGTATATTTTATAAGCTTTGACCTGTCAACCTTGTTAGGTAACAATGCATAAAAATCCTCTTATACACCATTGTTTTCTTAAATATCATCCAATTATTGTTTGGCTTCAATAAATTTTCGAATTGAATTGTAAAATTTGTTAATAAACTTAATTTGTAAACACAATTACTTTCATAATGGGGAAATTGAATTGATGTTATTTCTATAACGTCAGTTCCATGAAGTGTACACTACTTTTTTGCATTATTTCAACATTGTAAGCAAGTTCTTTACCAATAAAAAAATACCTTAAAATTAACAAAGAAAACTCATTAGCCTATCTACAATCAAAAAAAGTAAATTTTAAAATCTATTTTATTTCTATCATATGCAAAAATATCATAGTTACTGAAATAATACTTGAGGTATTCTAGATAATAGATTTAAATTGACAATAGATAACCATTAATTTTATAATTGAAATTAACTGATAAATATTTACTATTAGTGGCTTGCTGATGAATTACAAAGTAAAACACTTAATTTTTATTTCACATAATTCTCATACATAACTCATACAAATTAATGAGCACTTATTTATTTGATTATGTTTCTAACTTTCAGAACATATTTAAATTTGACAATATTAGTGCATGTGTATAGTAAATGTTCTAATAGTTAAAATTTATTAAAAACTAATTAATTTTTATTATCACAATTAGCTCTACAAAATCTAACAACAGTTTCTATTAAAAAGGAAACCATAGTCCATGTAACTAATAGTGAAATTTCCATAAAAATTTAATTGCTCAAATTGGAAGAAATATAATTATTTAATTAAAAATTATATACCATACTGACTTCAAATTATTGTTTGTTTTATTTAATTGGATTTTCTATTTTGTTCAATAATTTTATTTTTTAAATTTATACACCATGAATTTATGGTTCATATGCATTTTGCTCAGAAATAAACAGTATTCTACTCACAATCATTTAAATGGTGGTAGAGATGCTTTTTTATCCTCATTCACATTAAAGTCTAGTATGGAACAGAGGAGGCTTTGGCTTTGACTTTTACCAGCTGTGTAACCTGACCGTGGATGGGGTGTTTAAACTTCCCCATGCATCCATGGTTTTACAGGAGAGATGTGGCAATAATGAAACTTCTCTCACAAGATTGTTGTAGGAATAAGTGCATTAACATGTAAAAAGCATTTAGAACAATTCCTAACAAATAGTGCTCAGTACATGTCAGCTATATGCTGATATATTTGTCTGCCTTCAGTAAAATAGTGTGGGGCTTCTGGGAATATACCCAGAAGAATTGAAAGCAGGGACATGAACAGACATATGCACACCGATGTTCATAGTGGCATTATTCAATATCGCCAAAAGTTAGAAGAGACCCAAGGGTCCATCAATAGATGAATGGATAAGCAAATTGTGGGATATACATACAATGAAATATTACCCAGCTGTAAGAAGGAATGAAGTATTGACACACGGGACAACATGGATGAAGTTTGAAGAGCTTATGTTGACTGAAGCAAGCCAGTCACTAAAGGACAAATATAACATGACCTCACTGATTTGACCTAAGCAAATTGAGCAGACTCACAGAGCTAGAGTCTGGAAGATAGGTTATCAGGAGACAGAAAAGAAGTAAATTAGTGTGGTAAGCCAATGCTCAATATGGGCATAAATGACAATAAGATAGAAAGTGGGTGGTTTGGCAGTGTATGGGAGTGATAGTAGTGCAAGGATGCAAGTGGGTTTGATGGTGCTGGAATGTGAGTATGAGCAGGGTGGAGGAGTTGGGTTGGGCTATCCATGGAACTGTGGGTAGGGCTAGAGCAAGGATTTGTAGGTCTGTGGTTAAAACTACAATGGTGGGAATGTTCTTTTACAAATATGGCAGGGGAGGTTATTGGTGTAGGGTGTTGGGGGTGGGGGAATATGTGGGAAAGGGGCATGCTTCTATGGACAATGAAAGTGTTCATCTTGTCATAGAGTGTTATCACAGTGGGTGGAGACACACATAATAAACAAGCAAATATTAAACTCCTATCCTGGAGAGTCCTATGTTTTCAAATAGAGGGGCAAGAGTCTCTTGAGAACATAAGCAGTGCCTAATAAAAGAAGACAGACCAATATGTTAAGACCTCAATAATAATACATGTAACTATGAAACTTATTCTTCAAAAATTACACCTTAGTGGCTACCATGGGTTCCAAGAGGAGAGACCGGGAAGAATGGATGGAGCATGGGGCACTTTTAGGGCACTGGATTGTTCTGCACCATCTTGAAATGATAGATACAGGCCATTATACATAAGGAAGAATTACACAGGGAATTATTGAGACATTGGAATTGTTCTGCACAACACTGCAATGATGGATACATTTTGTCAAAACCTATAATATTGTGTAGTGCAAAGTGTAACCATAATGTATTAGACCATGGTTAGTAGCAATGCTTCAATATGTGTTCATTAGTTTTAACAATATACACCACTAATGAAAGTTGTTATTAATGGGGGATAGTGTGGGAGGGGAAGGGTGTGGGTTATATAGGAAACCACTATATTTTTTATGTAACATTTATGAAATCTAAGGCATCTTTAAAAATAAAATAAAAAACAAAAACAAAATAGTGTAGCAATAATATTTGGAAATGTCTTAATGTGAATGTGTATACTAAAAAAATATTATATTCCCAATAATTTGTAGTATGTTACAAAAGATCCCCTTCTCAACCGTGGTTCCTGGTACATTAACAAGAACTGTTAAAGATTCTGGGGAAAACTAAATGCCAACTGGTGATGTTTCTCTATCATATTTCCTTAAAAAAAAACCCAAAACATTAACATTCCATAAATTGTCCTGTAGGGGAAAAACAAATGTACTGTCATCTAAGCAATGTAGATTCTTTCTCTACTTAGCAATTTATGCTGTGCGTTATATGTTGTTGTGCTATTATTTATAGAAATAAACAAATGACAACAAAATTGAGAAGATAACACTATATATATACACAGATATGTTAGGAACGGTAAATATTTAAATTAACTTATCACAGAATAAATTCACTGTGCAAATTACAATCTGCTGCAGACACACACTCAATTCTGTTCTAAATAATAATCATTCATATTTAAAAGTGATTTTTATTTTTATTTTAACAATTGTCTCTATTAACAATTAACTAAATCAATCAAATAATATTAATTACCTTCTATTTATAACACTGCATGGTATAGAAGATACCATCACATTCTTTACCACAGCAGAATTTTTTAAAATACACTGAAGAAACTTAATGTTGCTAAATGTCAAGGCAGCTATCCTATTCCAAAAAAATTTGCAGTGACATATGAAAATACAAAGGGATTTTTTTTCTAATTTATTTGGAACAATTGCATGATGATATATTGTTTCATGATGGCAAATTGTGAAAAGAAAGGCACAGATTTTAAACAAGTAAATCAGCTAGCATTTTGGTTGGACTGGACAAGAAAATTAACATAATCGTAGTTTACATTAAGTGAAATTGAGCCAAGGAGGAAATGAAATACATTGTTGATCGTTGCTCTTTTCTCCTGGCTCATGGTACCTGGCCAGGACAGGAATACTCTCCTGCCCTTCAGGAGAGGCAGTCTCTTGGCAGCCCCAAGAGCATATCTAAATTGTCCAGAATTAGTCATGGTTGGCTCAGTCCTCTCTTGAAATGATTAGTTCAGGCAGGGACATATTTTACACTCATGGTCATGGTGATATGAGAAGGCTGCAGGATGCTTCCTAGAAGTTTTATATCTCTCTTTTTTTTTTTTTTTTTTTGATACTTAGAAAACATAAATTTTACACACAAAAAAATATAGGGATTCCCATATGCCCCACTCCCCACACCTCCCACACCCTGCCACATAAATATCCTTCATGAGTGTGGCACATTTATTGCAGTTGATAAATGCATCCTGGGGCTTTGCCATTCAGCATGGACCATAGTTCACATTGTAGTCTACACTTGCTCCCACACAGTTCTGCATGTTATGTGATGATATAAAATGGCCTATATCTGTCATTGCAATGTCACTCAGGGCAATTTCCAAGTCCTAAAAAAGCCCCCATATTCAACTGTTTTTCCCTCTCCCTGCCCCCAGAGCCTCCAGTGGTCATTGGCTCCACATCAATGTTGTAATTTCTTCCATTGCTAGAATCACAGTTTGTCTATAGTAAAATACCAGTAAGCTCACTCTAGTCCATAGTCTTCCCCTAATCCCGAGGATTCTGGAATGGTGACACCCACTCCACCTCCAATTGAAAGGGGGCTTATATCCCATGGGGAAGATGGATGGTACTATTCTGCCTGCAGCTGCAGACTTTCTCCGTTCCCAGAGATGGCCGTTGTCCATCATCATCTCCCTGCCAGTTGTCCTGGGTGACGGCTCCAATGAGCTGTAGAGTAAGTGTTGCAACTCTGCCAAGGTTCTGGGCCCAGCTGACACATGGACAGCCCAAAGACTTGAGTCTCTGAATGTACAACTACAAAGTCCAGCACCACATATAGGTTTAAATAGAAGGGACAGATGAACCATGTGCAGGGAAAACATAACTGAGTTCAACTCTGTCACTCTCAGGAGCACAAACTCCAAAGTAGGGCCCACTGGCAAGGCACCAAACTCTGGAGCTATCCACCCTGACCATGGGACCTGGGTGTCTCCAGAGCTCTCAGGACCCCACTATTTGAGGTAATATCCACTTTGGAAGTCTATGAGATCCCTCTGAGATGTGCATAAGCGTTACCTCTGAGATGACCTCCCGACTCACTTTGAAGTCTCTTAGCTATGTAAACTCATTTGTCTTTACCTTCCCCCCCCCCTTTTTTTTTGAAGTCTTTTTCCAGTTGCATTGCTAGTTGGTGTTTGGTAGCAATCCCTTGGTGCCTCATTCCCAGGAACCATGTCCCATGCTGGGGGGGGGCAGGTAATGCATTCATATGCTGAGTTTGGCTTAGCGAGAGGCCACATTTGAGCAACAAGGAGGCTCTCAGGAGGCAACACTTAGGCACTCCACAACACTAGGCTAAGTTTCAATATCAAGAGCAAAGACTCATAAGCCTAGCGGTCAATATCAAGGGCCCATCAGTGCATCATCCTCCTTCACCCTTGCACTTGGGGGACTCCCTTAGAAAATGTGGCAGAGCTCTCCAGGATGGGAATTCAGTATTCTCTTGGTTATTGTGTGAGTTTCCACCCACTGTGACAATGCCCCATGAATATATGAACATTTTTACATACCTTATATGTATGCTCAGATGAACTTCCTCCCATGCATACCCCATCACTGACACCCCACTGGTTTAGGGGGTTGGATCAGCAGGCATTTGGGACAGGGCATACCTGGAGCAGACTTCTAGGGAGTGTGTGAATGTTCATTCTGTCATAATGTGTTGTATCAATGGGTGGAGACCCACATAAGGAGCAGGAAGGAGTTGGACTCCAATGCTCGGGAGGAATGATTTGTTCACAGATAGAAGGGAGTCTCTCAAGGGCATGGGTGGTTCCTAATAGGGGAGGACAAATCAGTGTGTCAAGATCTCAGTCTTGTTGCATGTAACTATGAATCTTATATCACTCTTTTTTTTTTTTTTTTTTTTTTAACTGAGAAAATAATTGTATTAGTCAGGGTTCTCTAGGGAAAGAGAACCAACAGAAGATACTGTAGATAGTATGAGCTTTTATAGAATTGTCTTATGTGACCATGGGTATACATAAGTTCAAATTCCACATGGCAGGCTACAAACCAGGGACTCCAGTGAAGGTCTTTGATAAGTTTCCAGGAGACACTGGTTGTCTGATGTAGAGATGAGTATTTTTTCTCTGATTGCTGGAGTCACTTCTCATTTTAAGGTCTTCCACTGATTGGATGAGATGTCACTCATTGATGATGAAAATTTCTTTAGTTGACTATAGATGTAATCAGCCATCTATGCAATCAACTCCTTCATGATTAAAGTCCATGATATACCCTTGTATTACAATTTGCCCAGGGCTTCCTTGATCAGTTGGGCACCATTAGCTGGTTGAGTTGACACATTAGCCTAACCATCACTGTCCATCCTTTGTCAATCTGGCAACCACAGACATTACCTTAATAAGCAACACATAAACATGAGATCTGTTTTTTCATGTTTTTTTTTTTTGTTGTTGTTGTTTTTTTTTTTAGTTTTTTTGGGTTCTTTTGTTTTGTTTGGCCCCTCTTTACCAACCTATGAGGAGGGATGCTGGAAACAACATGCAATTTGGGGAAAGACAGGATAAAAAGCACAATCGCAACCAATCTCAAAATTGCCCATTCACTTCTTATAATGTAGGCTAATGTATCTCTTTATTATTGCATCCAGTTTAGTTTGCCTCCTCTTAATTGAAGGCAAAATATAACTAAAACAAAGAATAAATTTCTCACTGTGTTCTTCAGTGAACAAGTTACTTCTTGAATACTGTCCCGGAATAAAGAAAAGACTTGGTAAAACAAGGAGAAAGACCATACTGTATTTCAATTAGAGGAACCAATTTGACAGCCTGTGGGCAAAATCCAACAAAGAATTTCAGCCAATACTTAAAGATAGGAGATTTCACATAAAAACATGGACTTCTCTCCCCTCTTAAAAAATGAAGTTAGGTTTTACTGGGCATCTTCCTGCTTGGTAACCAGGAAAAAAAGACTTAACATTGGGTCTGCAACTTGCTTTCTCTCTCCTAAAAGACCCACTTGTTGACCCTCAACAAGATTTCCTTGGAAACTTGCTGAGGGGCTTGTAGGATCTGCTGGATAATAAGTTCTTATCTAACTAGATTGCTTGTTATAAAAGCCACTGGGCTTTGTGGATTAATGAGATGCATCTGGCTAAAGAATAGAAGGTATCAAGTGATTGATTCAGCCAGGTAACACAGGTTCTCCAAGTATATTACCAGTAAGGTGCAAAAACTGAACAGGACCCATATCTAAGTGGCCTCCTCATGCTAACCTGTACTGACTGAAGTTGGCATTTGTCATTCTACAACTATTAGGTTCCAAAGTGGAAAGAGAGACTTTCAGAAAACTGGATAACTGTCATCAGAGTGATGACAAATTTGTGGTTGTTTCTTGCTTGTTGGTATTCTTTGCTAATCATTAGCAAATATCAGTGCTGGGGAAGGTCTGTCATTCTTGTGGGTCTGTTTTGACAATTCAAACATTTCTGGTGGTACACCAACAATTGATTGGAAATGATAGGCTAAGAGTATCTTTACAGAGCAGTAGAACTCATGTGCTTGGCATTTGCATATGTTATTTTAAACAGAAGCCTCTTCTGCTTGTACAAAATATCACTGCAAACTCACAGGAAAACTGTGTGGTAAAAAAAATGTCATCACTCATGAAATTTATGAAAACTTTGATGTGATTGACAAACTTTTGGAAATATTACAAAGACAGGCATAACATTATGAAAAGTCTAATTCAACTGTTTTGAGAAAAATCATGATATACTCAATAAAGATTATCAAATTAATTATAAGTGAGTGATGATGGGGCTTCTGCAATGGAGAGGCCTAACACTAGACATGTACCAACAAAAAAACAAAATAATAACACAACAAATTAAGTCAGCAATGTTCAAGTTAAAAAAAAATCGGGTTAATCAGTTTTATGATATAACACAGCTTGAATATTCTCTCGTTGTTTGAGTCACACATAATCAATGCTTTACTTGGTGTGATACTTAGGCTCGTGTGTCAACTTGGCCAGGTAATGGTACCCAGTTGTTTGGTCAAACAACCACTGGCCTAACTGTTATTGGGAGGACATTTTATAGATTTAAATCATCCGTAAATTCATTGCATCTATGGCTGGTTATATCTAAAATCAACTGAGGAGATTGTATTCAGCAATGACAGATGTCTCATCCAATCAGGTGAAGGCATTAAAATGACAAATGATGATTACAGCAGTCAGAAGAGAGAATTTCCATTTCTACTTCATCCAGCCACCTTCTCCTAGAGAATTAATTGAAAACCTTCATCTGAGTTCCCAGCTTGTATCCTGCCCTAGGGAATTTGGACTTGTGCATCTCCACAGTTGCATGAGACAACTTTATAAAATCTAATAATATTTACAGTTATCTCCTGTTGGTTCTGTTACCCTAGAGAACACTGTGTAATACACTTGCTAAATAGAAATACAACAAAATACACTTCCCAAAACTAAGGATGTTGAATTGTTTGATTGCAGGTTTGCATTAAAGAGATCACTGAACTGATGATTGAAATGGAAATGTTTATATTTTCAAAGAAAAATGTGTTTTAACTTACCAATAAAGACTAAATCAAGACAACCTAGATGAGATGGACAAATTCATAGAAACACACATCAACTCAAGAAGAAATAGATCTCAACAAACCAATTACTATTAAAGAGATTGAATCACTAATCAAAAACCTCCCAACAAAGAAAAGCCCAGGACCAGATGGCTTCATACTGGAATTCTATCAAACATTCCAAGAAGACTTAACTCCACTTCTGCTCAAACTTTTCAAAAAAACTGAAGAGGAGGGAGCACTCCCAAACTCATATGAGGCCTACATCACTGTCTTACCAAATATGGAAAAGATACCACAGGAAAAGAAAACTACAGACCAATATATCTTATGAAGATAGATGCAAATATCTTCAGCAAAATAGCAGCAAACCGAATCCAACAGCATATTAAAATAATTATATTCTATGATCAAGTGGGATTTATCCCTGGTATATAAGGTTGCTTCAATATAGAAAAATCAATTAAAGTAATACAACACATTAATATTAATATGAAATCAAAAGGCAGAAAAAAATTCCTTTTATAATAATAATTGCTATTAATGTAATATGTTACACACAACAAGAAGTCACTCAGACTTTATTAAAAGCAACCAATAACTAAACAAATATATCAGAAATATATTGTATAAAATAGTATAACCAAAGGCAAAGAAAAATGATTAGTGATGATATGGTAAGTAAATATGAACCAAAATATATGATTGACAAGGACTTTCAATATAACAAATATAATTCAAGTTCAGATGCATCAATATATAGTAAGACAAGACATTAAATACTAGAAAAAGTAACATCAGATAAAAAATATATGTACTTAACAATATGCTCAAATTATACATAGCAAAAATTGAGAAAACTAGAAAGATAAATTACATGTCAAAATGAAGCTTGAAAAAAGAAAAAAAGAAAATGAAACCTCAAAAAAATGACAAACAAATAAAAATACATAGCTTGAAACTTTTACAAGCATCCTTCAAAGCCATTAGTTCAGGCACAAAAATAAGCAAAGATGTGTAAACATTGTGTATTTGAATTTCACTATTACTAAAACAAAACTACTCTCTAATATACAGACATAATATATGTGTTTGTCTATATTTATGGAGCAAAAACTTTAAACTGAACAGAAAAATCATTTTTCTCAAGCACAATGAGAATTTTGAATATTGGCAATGAAGAAATAATATATAAAATATAAAGAAATAATCAATAAGTAACCACCAAAAACCTATATTCAAAAGAAATATATATATATTCATATATATAATTATTTTACATTTTACCCTGTTAGGCTGCATTTTATTATATCTCTTGAAGGTAAGAGGAAATAATTAAGTAAATTAGTTATTTACTTCTAATTACTATTCTACTTTTAATTTACTTAAACTTAAAAAGGCAAATGTTTTCGTTTTTCCTGCTTTCTACAGAAGAACTGTATTAGAGGGAAATTTATACCTTAAATGCAATAATCAGAAAATAAAATTCTGAGAATCAGTGAGTTAAACTTTCATTCCATTACATTGGGTGGGGGGAAGAAGCAGAGTAGACCCATTGAAACAAGAGGGAAGGAAATAATAATTTAAAAGGCAGAAATAATGTTTCAACAATTAGCAAGAGAAGTATTCATATGTCCTACTAGGTCTTAGGGACACAATAGCAAAACAACAACAACAACATTTCATTTCCCTGGGAATTTATAATTCAGTGGGAGTAGATTGATGAAGATAAGGAAAACTTGAACCAAAAAAGCAAATTCTCCTCTGTAACTGAAGAACAGTAGTTCCCTGATCACACCTAGGTAATGTTCATCCACAATTAATGCAGACAAATAATTTCACAAAATAAGTCTGTTAAATAATTTTTTGTAACCTTATTTCATTATTTTGAAAGTGGTGGTTTACAGATACTTTTTTAAATTTAAAATTTTCATTGAAAGCTTTCAATATTATTATAAATAGAAAACAGGCCTTGTTAAAGTTCACAACAAATATTAAAGCCAAAAATTTGTTATTTTTAATTTGTAGGGCATCTGGTTACGATTATATACTTTTTTAATGGTTAGGAATGATTAAAATAACAGCTATGTGTAGGGCAACTCCTTGAAAGAATGGTAAGATTAAGGCAAATGAAGGATTCCTTTGGTAATATGGTAATACAGAAAAGACAGACACAAGTCTGAGTCAAGAACTTGATGTGGTTGCATAAATATGTTTTTGAGTTCCCTGAAAAAACTCAGTAGTTTGTATTTTTACAGGAGAGTTCAAAAATAGAGTATTTAATATATTGTAAGATGATAAGAGGTTTGTGATTATTGAGAAGTTAAATATTTATATCATTGATTTGCTTAAAAATTATCACAAGCTATAATTCCTTTACAAACCAAAAACTCTAGAGAAAAACACAGCCTAATTCTGACTTAGGATACAACTACTAAAATGCACACATGGGGAATTTCTTAGAACTTTCTTGGCTGCCAAGTATTATAGGTTAACCACAATAATTCTTCCCATCCCTGTATACATAAACTATTGTAATCTGTGACTATCTTATCAAGGGGTGAATATTTATTTTCCCCCACCATTTGAATCTTGTCTGAATTTTTGTGTTTTGACCAATGAAAGGCAACAAAAGAGACAATCTGGGCATTCTGAACCTAAGGCTAGACTGCTAGAATACTAGACCGTATTCAGCAGATGAGCAGCTCCAGCAAAGAACCCAAAGAAGCTTCCAGAGGGCTGCAGCTACATGAATAAACACAGGTGGGACCAACAAAAAAACAGTTCAGCTGAGCCCAGCCAAAATCATGACCCATGGAACTGTGAGCAAATATATGCTTGTTTTAAGCCACTAAACTTGGGATAGTTGATCTCATACTTAGATAACTGCTAATACCAACATGCAAGCATTGTCCGAAGCAAAACAGATTATTAACATAATGAATTGACACTATTTGTGACTGTAGTAGATACTTATCAATTTATTTAACTATAAATATTTTCAAATGACACCAAATTTTAGTTTAGACATTTTCATAAATTTATATTCGTCCAAATAGTAATCTTAAATTGCCTTGGTGAATATAAGTAAAGAAAGTAAATTAGGAACCATGTAGATATATATTCCAAGTGTTTTTTTGTTTTTTTGTTTTTTAATTTTTAATTTATTTTTATTGTGGGTAAAAATCAAAATTCTCACAATACATACAAACATTTGCAAAATGATATATAAATATATATGCATATATGTGTATTTGCTTACAAGTGGAGCCAGTGGCCACTTGACACTTTTGGGGTAGGGAGGGGTTGAGCAGTTGAAATACTAGGGCTTCTTTGGGAGTTAGAGGTTGTCCTGAGTACCATTGTGGCAACGGATGTAGGCCATTGTAAACCAAGTGTTTTGAATTAGATGAGTTGGCTTTTAAATTCCTGTCCGGCTGGAGGTTAGGTACGACACAATGGGAAACCGCCAACATAATGGATGAGAAAAGATAGTTTTTGTACTCATGGGTCCCAGAGAACGAGTGTTGCCATGAGGGATAAACTGGCAACATCTAAGGCTCTGGTGGCTCTACCAACAGGTAGGGAGCACTCAAGCAAAGCCAGAGGGACACGTGCACTGGTGCCTTTATTGTGGTCCAGGAATGGAGTTTAGTAGATTTCCCAGGACGGGAAACAAAGATTGGTTTGTTTAGAGCAAACGCGTGGAAAAAGGTGATGAGACTGGAGCTAGAGAGCGGTGAGGACGATTAGCTTATCCTTCGGTGCCAGGGGTAGATTTTGGATGAGGTGTGTGGGTGGTGGCCACAGATGCTGGTTTGGGCTCTGGGGGAGTTTATGCCCCAGCGCTGGAAAACTGCTTATTAACTAAGCCAGAGGTCAGTGTGGAGACAAGTAGGTTAACCAAAGTAAGATGAAAGCCAAGGCAGCACACACAGAAAAAACATCTGAAAGTTATTATACCAGGCCTATTGCTTCTAAAACATATAGCCATCTATACTAATTATATGCTTGAAGTCATTCAAATATATCACAAGTATATGTAAGTACACTTATATTTTATTTCTTTAGCAAAGATGATATACATAATTGCATAATGGAATTAAATCTGTATTTAAAAATTTATTCGTGTTAAATTTTGAATTCTATAGTTACATGTAAGAATTCTCTAAATATTTTGCTGAAAATATTGCTGACATGTTGATTATATTAACGGTGATGCTTCCAAAATGTGAAAACATACCTCTCCCCTGCATCAATTTACTTCCTCTACATCGTTCATTCAGTCATCAAAACAACTCACTCGTGTTCAATTTTAAATTCTAAAGTAGAGTAATATGGAATTCTCTAAATATTTTGCTGAATATATTGCTGACATGTTAATTATATTAAATGGCAATGCTTCCAAATGTAAAAACATTTCTCCCCTGCATCAATTCACCTCCTCTTCAACATTCATCCAGACATCAAAACAAAGTATAGATTGTATTATATGTTAATATAAGGGAATCAGTTTCCAATTTAAAGACATATTTTAAAATATGATCTCTTTAGTAGGAGAGAAATCTGGATGACATTTACACAGCAGGATAGTTAGTAAAAATTTTTGTCAGAGTTCAATATCAAAGGAAGAAAATTGTTGTCAGTGGGAGAAACATATTTATATTTCCTATAAATATAAGGATTAACCAGAGAAATAAATGAAATTCTTTTCACTTCATTTTGAAAAATAAGTTTTGAAGAGGTAGTACTATATTACTGTAAGAAATTATAATACCTATATTAAAATGTCAGAATAAAAATAACACTAATAATTCATAAATACTTGGAATATATGAGATACTAATATAGTAGATGAAAATAATTTTCCCTTTTGTGTAAAATCTGATAACAAAAATAGTTTATTCATCATGACATTTAATATATATATAGAAATGACCTGGTGATCATAGACTGATATATATTTTATTTTTTGATAATTTGACATTCTTGGTAATCTATGTTTGGCATTTAAAATCTGAGAAACTTCAAAATTTTGTTTATGGTCATTTACTACCAAAACTTACCTTTTGCTACTGTTTGTTACAAGCAGTATCAGTTTTCATGAGTCATATAGAATAACATGTCATCAGATAACTCTGAATTTGGAGATTGCCTATATCAGACAGACATACAAAACTGTGAAATATATTTCTAAATAGATGTCACAAATTAACTATCAAAATATGTGTGGTATATATACAAAATCATTTACAGGACAACCAGCAAGATGGCAGAGAGTAAGGAGCTCCTGGAGTCATCTCATGCTACAGTTAGTAATCACCTGTTTGGGGGTCTTCAGGAGACCAGAAGAGCATCTTGCAACCTCCTTGAAATAATGGAAGGAGGAGACTGCCCATCTGCAGAGAGGATTCCTGAGTAGAGCACTCCACGCCATGGAGGTCTGTGCCCATCCTCCACTGGAGGCACAAGCCACCTCGGGAACTATTCCGCTGCTGGAATTGGAGGTTCTACTTCCCAAAACCGGGGGAGGAGGGGATGGATGGGCACCAACTGCAGCTACTGATTAGTAAACTCAGCTGGCTAAAGTATAATCCTAAGAACAGCTAAGGTTTGAACCTGTCCAAGTCAGAAAGAGGCTGGTAGCTGCCATTTTAACTCCGCCCCTGGCACAAGGGGAAACGGGGTAGACTGAAAATCACAGTGATGGTAGGGACCGGCTTCTTCCCATCCAGACGGGACTGCAGCTGTAGCCTAAGCCCTGGGCCCACCTCTGGCAGGGAGGAACCTGGAGGGACCTGCACCCGCCTCTCTGGGAAAATATAGGCCATGCCACAGAGGCTGGTGATCATTCTACTCTGGCTGCACAAGCCACCTCAGGAGCTGTTCTGAGGCTGGAGTTGGAGGCTCAATTTCCCAAAAACAGAGGAGGGAGTGACGGTTGGCCACGGACTTCAGCTACTGATTGCTGGGTTTGGCTGGCTGGAGTATAACCCTAGGAACAGCTGGGATTTGGGCTTTTCCAGGTCAAAGAGGGGCCGGTAGCCATCATTTTGACTCCGCCCTTGGCATGAGGGGAAGCCAGGCCGACTGAAAATCACAGTGAGGGTAAGGACCGGCTTTTTCGCACAGACTGGACTGCAGCCCTATCCTAGGCTTTGGCCCCACCATTAGCAGGGAAGAATCTGGCAGGCCATGCACCAGCCTCTCCAGATAGCTGCAGGTACATTCAGCTGGCACAGACTGAATAGTCAGAAGTCTAACAGGGTAACTGTGGTCATTTTAGACCCACATGGCATAGACTGCTGCCCACATCTGCAGCTCCATCCCTGCCCCAGGCAAGGGAGAAAGGGGTGTGAAGCTTCATCAGACTCTGAACAACTAGAGTCTAGGCCTGCACAGCCTGGATTATTACACATGGCTGTGGTTCTGTCCATACTGCTGGCAAAGGAGAAAGTTGGGAGAAGCTTCATCTGTCCCTTGGGCAATGTGGGGGCAGCTAGAGCCTCCACAGCTTACAGCACCAACTACATCCTCAACTCCTACTACACAACTAGCAAGGGAGAAAGGGCAAGAAAGCCACAAACTAAAGAGAGAAACTGCACCAAAAATAAATACATCTAGTAAGCCAGATGTCAAGATGCCAAAAAAAAATTACAATCCACACCAAGAAACAGGAAGATATGGCCCAGTTAAGGGAATAAGAGAAGCCTTGAGATTACATAAAGGAGATGAGACAGCTAATCATAGATGTTCAAAAAATCTCCCTAATAAATTCAATGAGATTGCTAAAGAGATTAAGGATACTAAGAAGACATTTGGACGAGCAAAAAGAAGAATTTGAAAGCATATGTAGAAAACTATCTTATGGGAATGAAAGGTTCATTAAATGAAATAAAAAACACACTGGAATCATATAATAGCATAGTTGAGGAGGCAGAAGAAAGGATAGGTAAGCTTGAAGAAATAGCCTCTGAAAGTGAACATATGAAAGAAAAGATGATGAAAAGAATGGAAAGAATTGAACAAGGTCTCAGGGAACTAAACGACGCAAGAGATGTGCAAACATATGCATCATGGGTGTCCCAGAAGGAGAAGAGAAGGGAAAAGGGGCAGAAGAAATATTTGAAGAAATAATGGTAGAAAATTTCCCAACACTATTGAAAAGCGTGAATATCCACGTCCAAGAAGCACAATGTACTCCCATCTGAATAAATCCAAATAGACCAACTCCGAGACACATCCTAATCAGAATGGTAAATGCCTAAGACAAAGAGAGAATTCTGAGAACAGCAAGAGAAAAGCAATGCATAACATATAAGGGATATCCAATAAGATTAAATGCTGATTTATCATTAGAAACCATGGAAGCAAGAAGACAGTGGTATGATATATTTAAGATACTACAAGAAAAAACTTCCAGCCAAGAATCTTATATCTGGCAAGATTGTCTTTCAAAAATGAGGGTGAGTTTAGAATATCCCCAGATAAACAGAAACTGAGAAAGTTTTTAACCAAGAGATTGCCTTTGCAGGAAATACTAAATAGTGTGCTACACTCTGAAAAGAAAATAAAAGGCTTGGAAGAGAGTCTAGAAAGGAAGATTATATCAGTAAAAGTAACTAAAAGTCTCAAAAGAGTGGTAAAAATAAAATATGACAGATAAAACCCAAAGGTCAAAATGGGTGAAATAAGAACTGCCTTTACAGTAATAAAATTGAATGTTAAGGGGTTAAACTCCCCAATCAAAAGACACAGAATGGCAGAATGGATAAGAAACTATGAGCCATCTATATGCTGTCTGCAAGAGACTCACCTTAGACCCAACAATACCAATAAATTGAAGGTGAAAAGTTGGAAAAAGTTATTCCACACATTCAGTAAGTTAAACAATAACAACAACACACACACACACACACACAAACTGGACTACCTATGCTTGTATTAGATGTATAGACTTTAAAAAACACTAGTAATGTGCAATCTGAGGAGGAAGTCAGAAAGAAAATATTCCACTTACAATGGTGACTATAGGAACCAAATATTTGGGAATAGACTTTACCAATGATGTAGGGCACTTGTATTCAGAAAACTACAACTTATTGTTAAAAGAAATTAAAAAACACCTAAATACTTGGAAGAATATTCCATGCTCACAGGTTGGAAAACTAAATGTCATTAAGATGTCAATTCTACCCAAATTGATATACAGATTCAAAGCAATCCAGATAAAAATTGCATCAGCATTTTTTAAATAAATGGAAAACATGATTATCAAATTTATTTGAAAGGGTAAGGGGACCCAAATACCCAGAGCCATCTTAAAAAGGAAAAGTGAAGTTGGAGGACTCTTACTTCCAGACTTTAAATCATATTACCTAGATACAGTGGTAAAAACAGCATGGCACTGGCATAAAGACAGACACATAGACTAGTGGAACCGAACTGAAGGTTAAGAAGCAGGCCCTCACATCTATAGTCAAGTGATATTTGACAAGCCTGTCAAACCCAGACAGCTCTGGCAGAACAGTCCATTCAATAAATGGTACTGAGATAAATTGATATCCATAGGTAAAAGAAGGAAAGAGGACCCCTATCTCACACCTTATACAAAAATTAACTCAAAATGGATCAAAAACCTAAATTTAAAAGCAAGAACCATAAAGCTAGAAGAAAATGTAGGAAAATATCTTCAAGACCTGGTGGTAGGTGGTAGATTCTTAAAGGAGATAAGAGGACGACTGAGATGGACTACTGATGTTTAATGTATGTAGAAGTTTTAATTAACTTTACTGTAAAAGTGTGGAAATGTATAGAATTGCTGATAACACATTATAGTGAGTAACAGCTGGTTTATAAATCAGAATGTGGCTGAAAAGGGTAGTCTACGGATGTAAATGCCAATTGAAAGAAAGCTAAAGAATAATCTAGGGACTGAAAAACACAGTAAACCCAGAGGTAGATGAGAATTGTGGTTGATGTACAAATGCAAGAGTGTCCTTTGTGAGCTAGAGCAGATGTACATCACTATCGCAGGGTGGTGGGAATGTGGAGAACCATGGAGAAAATAGAACTGGAGTGACCTATGAACTGTGGTTAACAGTGGTAATTTAATATTCATGCATCTAAGCCAAAAATGTACTGTGTTGATAATGGCAGAGTAAGGAAAAGTGTGCCAAATATACACTATGGACCTGGTAATAATCTGTTGATATTATTTCATAATCTGTAACAAATATTCCACCATGGTGTGGTGTGTTGATAGAGCGGTGTTGTATGGGAATTCTGCACATTTGCATGATTGTTTTGTAAGTTCACAACTTCTGTCATAAAAATACATTTAAAAAATAATATGATGAGTTGGGGGAAAATACACCAAGTGTAAAATAAGCACTATAGTTAGTAGTAAGATTTTGACGATATTCTTTCATCATTTGTAACAAATGTCTCACAGTAATGCAAAGTGTTGGTGGAGGGTTGATATATGAGACCCTTGTATGATGTTATACTTTGTAAGTTCACAACCTTTACTATACAGTTATTGTTTATGTATGTTCATATATAAATGATATAAATAATAATAATAATAATAATAGGGTGGGTTGGAGAAAAATACACCAAAAGTAAAATACTTTGGTTGGTAGTAATATTTTGAGGATGCTCTTTAATCATTAGTTAAATATGTTTCACAACAATGCAAGGTATAATTGGTAGGGTGATGTATGATGTCCCTGTATGATGTTATGTATGTTTGTTTTGTAAGTTCACAACTATTACTATACATTTATTGTTTATGTAGGTTTATATATGTGTGATATACTTCAATAAATTTTTTTAAATGCAAAAAAAAACATTTACAGTTACATTTTGTAAAATATAATTTAAATTGCAGCCAATGAAATACCTAAAAGAAATTTAGACTACACCATAAAGAAAAATAAAGGACTATTATCAGCTATAAAAAATATTTTCTATTTATATATGCTGTTCAATTTAGTAGCTTTTGGTCATTTTCTATCTTCAAATTGTTCTGCTGTATGAGTTAAGAAATTGGCAGTTTAGGTGCTGAATCTATCTCCAAATTTTATTAGCCTGATAAAATACAACAGTTGTCCATAATTAGTAGTACTCATTAAAACAAATCAATTCTCTCAGCTCCCTGTACAATTAAACTAATTTAAAGTGTGTATTCTTTAATATACCATTTTCTAATTTTCTATAATTTTGAATTCTTTATTTCCTTTCCCCTCTCTCTGTGTGTCTCTCTCTCTCTCTCTCTCTCTCTCTCTCACACACACACACACACACACAGATGGAAACATTCATTTATTTCATGCATGTTAGTTTGCCATTTCCTGGCACATTCATATTGATATGTCATTTTTATTTGAATATTTGAGTACAACCAAAATACATTATGCAATTCTATTTAAGTATAACACAATTGAATGCTACTGCACTGCTTATAAATACATAATTAAATAATCTCATTTTAATCAATGCTCCTAATCATATATACATATGTATGTGTGTATATCTATATATACATATATATATACAAGAGAAAGAGATGCAACAATTTAGGGTCTTAACACTCTAACCTCTATGATATATATTTTATGTTAAAACAAACATCTGAATAAAATACTGACCAATTCAGCAACATACATAAGGTACATAGAATTTATATAATGTAGATAGATGATAGATAAATATAAAGTAGGTTGATAGGTAGATAGATAGATAGATAACCATAATACAGAAATGAATATCTATATACCTTTCAATGAGCAAGGAAGATTAAAATTCTTGTGATATTGAAAGGTAAAACAAGTCAAAATGTTTACTTGATAAAATGTAAAAATATATAATATATATATGTTTACCTATTTTGCTAAGTATTTGGATTTCAGTTAACTGTGAATAAAGTTATTGTGCTTGGACTTTCAATATCTGTCATCATAAACCTAATATTGGCATTCACATTAAGCCATAGTCTACATGGAGATGCAATGACAAAAATATTTTGGTCATTAAAAGCCTTGTTCAGGGCATATTTAAAATATCTGTTTAACTAACTTATAGTTGTTAAACATGTCGTTTTAATTAAAATATGTTGGCTTTGCTATTGTTTTAATCCTTCACAAAATATGTTTGTGAGTCATTTAGTTAGAAGCATCATAGGGCAAGAGTAGGTAAAAAACAACAAGAATTTCAAATGCTTTAACACAGTCAACAAATACTTGTCTCACATCTGCTTTGTACCAATACAATGTAAAGATTAACAAGAACAAAATACAGATACTTAAATTATAAGTCACAGTCATAAAACATGCAAAAAAACCTAGGACTGTATAACACAGTGAACCCTATTGTAAATGATGGACTATAGTTAATAGTGCAATTATAAATATGTTCTTCCCTGGATTGTAACAAATGAACCTCACCAATGCAAGGTGTTAATAACAGGATGGTATATGGGAACTCTGTATTTATGCATGATTTTTCTGTAAACCTACAACTTCTCTAATAAAAACATGTAGGTAAATAACTAAAGTACAAGGTAAAATGTCTTATTTCATACTGCTTAATTTAGCTAGGTGATTGGGGCACATTTGAGAGTAAAAGAGATGCTATAATAATTATCCCAGAACAGTAGTCATAACCTGGGACTATTTGAGGCCAATCAGGGAAGAATAATTGCCAACATAAAGATAAAATACAACTGAAGTTCAAAAATGGCACAAATTATATTTAATTGGGCATAGGCTTTGGAAGGGTTGAAATATGAATTGAACCTTAAAGAACAGGAATAAGCCAGACTTGCAGAAGGGAACAAAATTATTAGCAGAAAAAGCAAGCATTTAAAATGCAGGCTAGGAATGGAGTGGAGCTTCTGGAATAATGGAATACACATTTCCTTATGTCGTCTCCCTGTAAAAAGTCTTTATCTCTACCTCTGTCTCTGTCTCTCTAAGTCTGGGGCTATGGTTTCAAACCAGGAAAGATAGGATTCTGGCATTTTTCTCCCTCCACAGTCCTGTGTTACAGAAGCTGTATTCTAGCAAGGCACAGCTGAGAAACCAGATCTCCCTTTTCTCACCCAGTATCTACTTGTAGAACAGAAACTACCTCAGCTAAGCAGTCCAAGAATATTCATGCCTCAATCCTTACCACCAAAATTCACTAATAGGGCCAAGGTTCAATGTTGGGATGTACAAGCAAAAAAGGCTAAGGGCTGTCACACACTCCAATGCCCACTCATGCAAAAGAGATATAATTCTAGGCAAAGCAGGTCTTCAGACCCAGCTCCAATGCAGTGGTACAGGAATTATGCATAGCTGGAAAGGCAGGCCATAAGTACAAACTGTTGTGTTGCTCTTCCTAGGAGGATTTTCTTTATTTAGAACAGAGTAGAGAAGTCTATGCATAAAGCATTGGGAAAAACCTTGAGGATCTTGGTGGACAACAAATAAGAGAAGGCTGGTAATTCTGGCACAAGTCATATGACCAAACAGGCAGAGGGTTTACTGCAGAAACCTAGGGACAAAGACAACCAAGAAGAGCCCTCCGGCAATTATAGACAACTCTACTGCTCAGGAAGGTTGTTCTCATGCACTATGCTGCATACACACAGGAGCCGTCAGAGCAAGAAATAAGGTAAGCTTGAAAGTATTCTCCAAGCTATTAAAACGGGACCAAAGCCTCACTAGTGCAAGGGGCTTAACCACATCATCTTACCAACCACTGACTGAACAATGAACTACTCCTACCCTGGCTCCTAGGAGGCTAGGCTTAACATCACAGTCATCCATAACTGTCTGAAAGACTTCATGCATGCCCGAGGATGCACCCACTCTGAAGAGTGATTGGAGAGGGAACTTCTAAACTTCTAGCTTTCAGTTGAATGTGAGACGAAAAATGCAAACTCCTTGAATTGAAATAGCACTTTCCAAGCCACAAATTTCCAATGTAAAAAAGCAAATTAAAACCGGTGAAGGGAGCTTAGCCACCACCTTTAACCAATAAGTGGTTTATATCAACTAAGAGGAAAACGCTAGGTATCCAGGCTAAAAGAACAAATAAGCATTAAAAATCTGAGCAGGGCTACCATAGGCAGCACACTGTGAGGGGAAATAGACATTGTGGAAAATTGTTCAGCCAAGTAACTAAACAAATAAATGACCAAGCAAAAGCAGCAAATACCACAGGTAGAAGGAAAATTATTACCTATAGTTGCCACAATATATTATTGAAAGTGTCCATTTTCAATGAAAAAATAAAAGACTACGAGAATTTCAAAGAAACAGGAAAGGGTAACATTTATAGAGAGAAAAGATCAAGAACGTTGAACTTTCTCTGAAGGGCCTTAGATGATGGACATAGCAGACAGATATCAAAGAACTAAAGGTAACCATGCTTAAAATTTTAAGAGAGGTTACAAATACAATGTCCTCAAATATAGAATATTACTAAAGAAACAGAAATTCTTAAAATAGCCAAATATATATTCTGAAGTTGAAAAGTACAGTAACTGAAATGGAAAATTCACCAAAGCAACTCAATAGTAGATTTGAGTTTGCAAAATAAAGGTAAAGGGAACTGGAAAATATATCTATAGAAGCTATACAGTCTGAGGAACAGACAGAAAAAGTGAATGAGTGAGAAGTAAAACCTCCTTGAGCCATAGTTTTATGGGGAGACCAATACTTTTGTTGGATTTACCACCAGGAAACCCATTAGGTTTTAACTGTGATGATTAAAGAAAAAAAAAAAATCCCTCTTGATTTTGACAGGGTTTGAAGAAGAATTTTGTGAAATGGACCTGGGGGGGGGCATTCTCCGTTATAGTGGCCTTCCCTCCAAAAAAAATAGATCCCTTTCAGCATCTCCTAGCCTTCCTGTCTTACTTAAGGGAAAAACAGAAAAAAAAAAACAAACAAAAAACTAAGAAATACTTGTGAAGGTCACAGCTCAGGAACACAAGCCCAGTGAAAGGCTGAGATTTAACAAGACCATAAAATACCCTTTCTTACATATTACCACCACCTTAACTGGACTCCAGTAACATAGCAATGCATTACAACAGGGAGAGCTGTAAAACAAAGATTTTCTTTGATTTGGGTACATAGAGAAGCTCAAAGACAAAAGGAGTGAAAAACAAAAGGACCCCAGGGAATGTGAAGTAATAATAATGAAGAACTTTCAAAGTTAGTGCCAGATACAAAACTACAGAGATCACCAAGCAGGAAAAATACAAAAAATGAAAGGAATGATAACAACAGCAAAACTACACCTGCAGAACCAAACTCTAGAAAATCAAAGTTACCAAAAAGAAAAAAAAAAAAAGTAAAAAGAAGCCAGAGGAAAAATACCTTTCTTTAGGAGAACAAAAGATAAATAAACTAATAATTACAGCAGACTTATTGTTAGAAACCAAGGAAGCAAGATGATCTATTTCATCAAGTATAAAAGAATTTTACACCATGATCAAGTGGATTTATTCTGGGCATTTAATACTAGTTCTACATGGGAAAATAAATCACTGTAATCTTCCCCATCATCAGACTAAAGAAAAAAATCCATTTGATCATATCATTTGATGCAGATAAAAAGCATTTGACAAAACAAAATACCCATTAAAGTCAGAAACTCGAGGGGAATTCCTCAACTTGTTAAAAAGCATCTGCAAAAAATCTAGAGCTGAAATCATACCTATGGTGAGAGAGAGGATGTTTTCACCCTATGATCAGAAGAAGCTTACCTAGCACCCAAATCTTTGTTTTTAATACCATTGTGTAATAAAAGAAACCAGAGTTCCTTAGAGAAATGCCTTATTCTAGGACTAGAATAGGAAAAACACAAATGAACCTGAAATATCTTATAGCACCAGAAAGTAAGAAAGTGCTCAAGGAAAAAAAAAAAAAAATCATTGTTGTAACTGTCAACAAGACTCCAGAGTGAATTGAAAGTTCCCAAAGTTCCCAATAGCCAAAGCTGGAAAATAAGTGTAAAATTAAGTACTATTGGATTATAACCCAAAGTATACAATAAATATCTATGAGTCCATGCTGATATAAATAGATGATGAAATAACTAAATAAATGAGGAAGAATAGACAAATCTCCTATGCAGAAGAATTCAATATAATTATGTATATTTACTCAGTCCTCAAGAAGTGGGAAAATAACTGCTCCCTACTTAAGTGTGGGCTATACATAGTAACTTCCTTCCAAAGAGTGTAATATGGAAATGTGGGAGAAAAGAATAACTTTATAATAGAGAAAAAAGACAAACACTACCTCAGTCCATTGATCAAGATCAATAAAATAGTGATGTCATGTTGATTCCATGCACCCTTAACATGATGTGATAAAAATGACACATGGCCTCTTTGTTCTTCTCTCCCAGATATAAAGCCCCTTTCTAATCATGGGGAAAACATCAGTCAAATCCCACTTAAGGGAAACTACAAAATACCTGAAATTTCTTCCTCAAAACCATCAAAGTCATCAAAACCAAGGAAAGTCAGAGAAATTGTCCCCGCCAAGAGGAACCTCAGGAGCTATGACAGCTGAGTATAGTGGCATTCTGGATGGGATCCTGAAACAGAAAAAGGATATGAGGTAAAAACTAAGGAAGTCTGAATAAAATATGGAATTTCATAACTAATAATTTAACAAATGGCCGCCGGTCCCGGCTCTGGGAAGGGCCTAGTCTCTGCGCTCTTGGGAGCTGCTGGCCGGGAGCGGCGCTGCGTAAGGACTTCTTGCGCGTCCATGTTTTGTTTCCTTTTTACTCTTTTTCTCGGTCTCTCCTGAAAACGAAAGTTTCAGGGGCAGGGCGACAGACAGATCACCCCATTCTGCCACCAACACGTATCCTTGACCCAGTGATGCCGAGTTTTTCAGGGTTAGCTGGAAGCCACCGCCCAGTCTCTGGATGCAATCCGGAACCAGCAAGTGTGAAGAGGAGACTCCTTCCCTTCTGTGGGGTTTGGATCCTTTGTTCCTAGTCTATGCAAAACTCTACATCAGGGATCTCTTAGGCTTGAAGGAGTCCCGGAAGGTGCCAGATTCAAAATAATATAAAATCCCTGAGAAGAAGCACATCATCTGCCTTGTTCACCGATGTAATCCCGTTGCTTAGAGTAGTTCCTAGCATGTGTTGGCCCTCAAGAAACACCAACTGAAAGAACAAAGCACCAGAAATGAGGCACTGGACCCGACCTGAGACCTCCCATGTGGTAGGCGGGCACCCAACTGGTTGAGCCACATCCGCTTCCCTGCATTATCCAGTTTGAATGAAGCAAGGCTTTGTGTGTCTCCAGTTTCATATACAGATATGTATATATTTTTACAATGGACATCCAATAAAACAAGTAGATGTCTTGGGAACTGTAATTGCAGGAGAGAAAGAGATGCTTTCTACATTTATGGAGTGGATGATACCACTGGAGTTATAAACTGCATCTGCTGGGAAAAGTTGAGCAATGCCGAATCTACATCAAATACAACTGCTCCAAGTGTAGCAAGAGATCTGAGCTTAACCTCACAGTTTAAGAAGCTTCAAGGAACCATTGAGCAGAGAACAAAGCTAGAGATTGGGGATACTATCAGAGTCAGGGGCTACCTACGCACGTACAGAGAAGAGCAAGAAATTCATGCCACTGCTTATTATAAAGTGGATGATCCAGTGTGTAACATTCGGACTGCAAGGATGCTTGAGCTGCCCATTATCTACAGGAAAGTTTATGACCAGCCTTCCCACAGCCCGGCCCTAGAGAAAGAACAGGCACTGAGCAGCAATCCAGGTGCCCTGTACCTTGCCAGCCTCACATGTTTGCTGAGTGAAAAAGTCAAAGAATTCCTCATGGAGAACAGAGTGCAAACCTTTTACCAGCAGGAGTTGGAAATGGTGGAATCTTTGATGTCCCTTGCCAATCAGCCCATAATTCACAGCCCCTGCTGTGATCAAGTGGATTTTAAGAATGATACCACTTCCAAGGCAATTCATAGTATATTTAAGAATGCTATACTGCTGCTACAGGAAAAGTGACATGTTTTCCAGAAAGAAGGTGGTTTTGACAACCAGAGAAGACAAAGAACTACACAGAAGAATACACCGTATTATTAAAGAAGACTGCCAGAAACCAAACCATGTGGAAAAGGGCTGCCACTTCCTGCACATCTTGGCCTGTGCTCACCTGAGTCTCAAACCATGCCTGAGTGAAGCTGTGCTGCAGCAGGTGCTGGAGTTCCTGGAGGACCAGAGTGACATCGTCAGCACTATGGAACAGTATTACATGGCATTCTGAGGAGAGGCACTGAGACAGCAAGGGCCGGAACTGGGCCAGGCCAGGCTGAGCCAGGCAGAGCTAAGAGGTACTGCCTGGAGGAAAAAGATGGGGTGTTCACTCCTAGGCTCTGATTTTAAACATCATTCAGGAGCTTATATGTCTAGAGGCAATTACTTAAGAATAAAATATAAAATATGGTCATTTGGGGAATGGAATTTGGTGTAAAACTGCAGGCTGTCTTGTATCTGCTGAACCCCTGGAAAAAAATGGATTTTAGTTTTCAAAATGAGATCCAAGGCTCTTGGGAGTCCCTAAGACCCTTTCAAGGGATCCATGATGTCAGAATTATTTTTATAATAATGCTAAGATGTTATTTGCCTTTTATACCCTCATTCTCTCATAAATGTATAGTGGGTTTTCTAAGAGGTTACAAATGATATGTGATGTTATCTTTGCTCCCTTAACTAGTGGAATGTGTATTTGTGTATTGTATTTCAATTTTGTCTTAGTGTCAATTTCTGATAAGGTAAATAACAATAAACATAAGCCACATTAATGAGAAAAAAATTAATAAATGTACCATACTAATATAATATATTAGTAATAGTAGAAACTGGGTGTGATGTTTATGGAAATCATCTGCACTATCTCTGAAATTTTTCTCCAATTCTATAAAACTTCTAAAATGAAAAGTTTATTAAAGAAAAACACCATTTATATATTTCAAACATGAATTAGTCCACTTTTACAGGGATATGTGGTACATAACGTTAAAAAACAGATTTGTAAAAGCTTTAATAACATGGCACACTGAAATGAATTTAGGATTAGGTTAGAATTCCTGGGTTTGAATCCTTTTTAATCTTTCTAAACTTTGCAACTCTCATTTGTAAATGGTCTTCCTTTCTTTTCTTTGAGCTATTTTACCTACTAGTCCATCATCTTACTATAAATTTAGTTTTTATTTTTATTTCAGGCAACAAACTGTCTATTTGGATCAAGGTCTAATAAATCCAGTTGTATAACCAGGGTTTCCTATCTTCAATTTTTTAAAAAAATTTTCTTAGGATTTCCTATCTTTAATTTTTTAAGAAAGTGAGCTCATATTTGGATACCCTAAAATCACTTCATTTTATGCTTTACTTAGTTATCTCTCTCTTTAAAAGGACAACCCTCAATGAGGAATGCCATACCAAAAAAAGTTACCTCAATAAAGTTACATTAATAAATCAACCAGGTACCTTTCAAGATTAAGCTTATTACAAATCATTTCTAATTTTCTTGATCCATTTTCCCCTCCCAGTCTGGGTTAATATCCCTTTCTACGTACAACCACAGCACATTAAGCACATGCTGTTTCAATGTTTAGCTCACCACATTACAGTTATTTGATTACTTAATTCTTTCCATTATTAGACTGTATACCAAGTTCAAGAAAGTTGACCAAATATTTAAAAATATATTTAAAAGAGTACTCTTAATTGGGGTAAGGAGCTGAAGAAATCAAGTTTACCTGCCTATAAAAAAATGTTAGTTTCATTATAATTTCAATGGGAAAACATTTAACTCAAAATACTTATCAAGGCAATGCATGTGATTGAACAGAATGTGGCATAAAAAGACACGGCCATGGAAAAATAAATCTAATGAAGACAGGAGAGGAAATTAAGATAGAAATATAAATAAAAATTAATACAACAGTCCTTAAGGAAAAGACCAGAGTAATCCCCCAATTCTATATAAAAAATATATATTATATACATTTTGCAAAGAAAAAAAGTTAGATACCTGCCTAGCAGAGAGCATGTGGCCTTGTCTCCAGTACCTCATAAAGGATAGGCAAGTTTATGAGATGTAAACAACATCCAGCAAAGTATTTGACTTGATTATGTGCCTGTCTTAGTAAGATAGGTATAAAGGTCAATACATTAAGGATGTAGATTAATTAGCATATTATGTAAATGAGCACACACGTGAAATACACCCTACAACTTATGATCAGTAAAGCATGCAATTCCATTAGCCAAAAGTAGGTTCATTTGAAAGTGTTAAATGCTCTCTTAAATCAGCAAGTCTGGAAAAGCTATAAAAGTTCAGATCTAGAGTCTGTGCTTCACCTTGAATCCTAAAGGTGTTGGCAGATTGGTTTTTGACCACAGAGGAATTATTCCTATCAGACCAATTCTTCCTCAAATAGCAACTGTAAACTATGGAGAATTTAAAAACAAAACACAGGATCAAACAAAAGCTGCATATAACCAATGACAAGCAACCCCAAATCAAATAGAAATTGGTAAAAGTGAAGGCACTATATGAGTTTCCTGGTGTTTGTTTGTTTCTTTTGTTTTATGGCTTTTTTCCTGAGGGAAAGTGCCAGTTGACCCCAGGGGCAGCTAAAATTTAGGGAGAAACTTTCAGTCCCATTGGCTTGAAGAACCAGAGGACAGAATTCTGGGTTCCCACAGCCTCTGGATACTGAAGGAGGAAATGTATCAAAGGATAGGGCAAGGAAAAGTGAGTCCCAAACTCTGTGTATAAATTTTAAGTATAAACTATATGTAAACCCAATGTCTGGCTTAACCTGGACTCTCCTGCTTATGGGGTGGATTCCATTCAGACCATCTGATTGTGTAAGAACTCACAGATATTTCAGCTACTGGCACTGAAGTAAGGGCAGAATTTGGAGTTACAATTCAGACTGCCATCTCTTTTGTTTTCTCTCATTCTTCTTTTGCCTACATTTCCAGTTTATTTAGTTTATACCATAACAATTTTATATATGACACACATTTTACTTATTTTATATGCTTAGTAATTAATATGTCTGTATAAATATCTATCCTGATCCTGAAATATACTTGAAATAACTATTTCTGCATGGAGATCAGAAAGAATCTGAGTGAAAAATACCTGCTAATAGGTTAACCTGTCAGTTTGTGGAGGGTAAAGAATATTATTTTAAATTTTTATGCCTAGTATTACAGTGGAATTTTTACTAAATAGCATGGTCCTAGAAATCTGAATCATGTGTTAACAGAAATACACCAAATCTTTGAAATTTGAAAATTTACTTATAGTTGAACAATTTAAAGATTGTGTCTAATTGAATGCACTGTGTATAAGCACAACATAATTTTTAAGCTATGTCTATATTTACATAAAACATATTTCATTTTAAAAGTCAAAGGAATTTGAGTCACTATCAGTCTGATAAAATCGAAGATTTCAACACCTGAAAAAATTATCCATGTAAGATAAAAAATATGTCAAGAAATTGGTTACTTACAAATGATACCTATAAGTGACAAACTCACTGGTTATTTCATATATATAATACATATGAATCATGAGTTCTTTTCATATTCCTTTATATTTTCTTCTTAATTTTGTTAAGGAAAATAAAGCTATAAATGTATTCTATTTTTAGTTTGCATCCTTAACTATATTTTCCTTAGAGTGAAAAAAATGCTTTATTTAAAATCAAGCACACCATAATAGTAGATTTTGTTAAACCAGTGGTTCTCAACTTGGGATGATGCTTTCTGGAGACAGTTTTGCTTGTCTCAACTGGGGGGAAGGTGCTTCTGGCATTTAGTGAGTAGATGTCAAGGATATGACTAACAAAGAATTATCCAGTCTAAATGTTAAAAGTCTTCGATTGAGAAACTTTGATGTGTACTAAAACAAAATCATAGTATTTTACTTCTTGTAGCTTTTTACAATATGAGAAAGAACTGCTCTAGTGACTCAGGGTCCAGTCTCTGGAAATAGCCTTAGTTCAACTTGCCACTGCTGGACAAGTTACTGAAACTTGATAAAAGCTTCATTTTCCTTCCCTATAAAATGGAGTGATAGAGCAGAACCTATATCCTAATTTGAGGTAAGGATGTTCAATCTGAAATGGATTCTAAGTATTGATTGTGGTGAAAATAGCCTTGAATCCAGGACTTCTACTGAATAGCAAATCTATACAAACATACAATTGTATGAGGCTTATCATAAAATTTTTAACTGCTGTCTTCAAGGTATTTTATTTAAGTAAACCCTTTTTGCCATGATCTAATTAAATATGCTTCAATCTCTTAGCTATGTAGAATACGCAATTACTACAATTTTGGTTTTGAATGTATGGATATAGAACCCACTTACCTACCTGCAGTAACATGGTAATTGCTCAGAATAAACGGAAATTATGTCTCAGGCTAGAAATGCCATGCAATGATGGTTTTCAACCAACATTCTGCATGTAACTCTGAGTACTGTCTCTTTAATAAGATATTCATCATATGAAATGGCAATGAAACTAACAAAAGAGCTAAATGACAATACTGACAGTGACATGTCAAGAACATTTGGACCTTAAAAAAAGAAAGACACACAGACTCTGGGCACCTTTGGTAGCCAGTAAGACAGGTGGTGGGCACACTGGGATCCGTTGTGTCCAAAAAAATCACATTGGAGAATGGTCTCTGTAAGCAATTTATGGGTAAGCTACGTATCCAGGAATAGGATTAGAAATAAAATTATCAGTACCAATTTAAGAAGAAATGCAATTAACCATTCCACTAAAGTTCAACTGATCTACCATAAAAGTACTTTTATAATGGGAAGGTCAGAGAAACAAACAAAATATGACGTTAGGAATACTGTTCTCCTAATATGATATTTCTAGTTATTTTGGACAAGTTTCTTCTACACTGCACTTAACCATGCATGTAAATCAAGATTAACAATGATTCCTCACAATTCAGATCTTACAACAATTAATTGTACCTCACAGCACTACTGTTGTGGAACCAGGCTATTATTTGATAAAATACTGATTAATAAGCCTGTGTTTTTAAACTTTTTCAAGATTCAGTACCACTGATTTCTTTCCTGCTTGGTATTCTTTATCTGAGTTAGGGTCTATTGGTGGGGTTTGAGTTCTGGTTCTTCCATATCCTTGCATGTGACATTGAAGAAGTCACTGTAAAAAGCGTGGAACAATTTAGTCAGAGAATCCATTGTTTAATACAAAAAAAAAAAAAAAAAAAAAAAAAAAGGAAGGGATAACCTAATGTATTTTAACTCAGGTGATAATAAGCATTGAATTAGATAGAAAATTTGAAATAACATTACAAATATAAATGTATTTGAAAATTAGGTGGTTATACTACTACTGCACATTTGTCACCATTGTCACCACCATAACCACTAATAGTGCTTAATTTTGAGTAGGCACTATAGAAAAAAGTAATGGGTATACTCATTTTTACATCCATTTTACAGAAGAGAATATCAAATTTATAGAGTTCATGTAAATTGTCCAAAGTCACATAATTAATGGGAAAGAGTTAAGATGCTAAGCACAATATTCACATCTCCATAATCTATGATGTTCAATCCCATGATATGTTGATGAAATTGAGTATTATATGTACAAATGGGGATATCAAATATTTTGTTGAATACTATGGGGTGATTGCATAAATAAGCAGTTTATAACTTCTAACCACATCTGAGTATATCTACGTACAACACAGGGATGGTTATTATTGTTTTTTACCAAATTCCTCAGGCTTTCTCCTCTGGGTACACAGTAAAATTGAACTTTCTGGCCTCTTTTGGTCAAGTTGGATGAGTAAATTATGCCCAAGTAGTTGTGACTGTGTCATTTCTGGACCAGAATATTTAATTGCCATTGTGAAACTCTCCCAAAAATCTTTTTCCTGGCAGATTGAAGATTAGCAACATTCAAGATGGTAGATGCAGAAAATCCTAGTAAGCCTCATTGAACATTCATTATGAAGTAGGCAAAAAATTATTTGTTATTTTAAGCCACTGATATTTGGGGTTGTTATGAGTATCTGACCTCCTGTGGTGGATATAAATACACTACATTTACATACCCAAGATCATGCAAAATTCCACGAGTTACTTTCACACTCAAAAATCAAATATCCATGTAAGAAAGGGAAATATTACTATAGAATTGGTCTAAAATATAATCTAATATTATTAAATGAATTATTCACAAATATTTATTTTTTAAAATGTATTGAAATACATCACTCATACATAAACATACATAAACAATAAGTATATATTACAGTTGTGAACTTACAAAACAAACGTACATAGCATCATTCAGGGCTCATACCTCACACTACTACCAATATCTTGCATTGTTGTGAAACATTTTTATCTAATGATGAAAGAGCATTCTCAAAATATTACTCCTAACCAAAGTATCATACATTTGGTGTATTTTTCCCCCAACCCACCATATTATTTTATTATTGTTATTATTATTTTTTATATCATTAATCCATGAACATTCATAAACAACAGTGTATAGTAAAAGTTGTGAATTTACAAAGCAAACATACATAACATCATATGGGCTACCATACATCAACCCACCACCAACACATTCAATTGCTGTGAGACATTTTTACAAATTATGAAAGAATATCATCAAAATCTTACTACTAACTATAGTCCATATCTTATATTTGGTATATTTTTTCCCCCAACCCACCCTATTATAACTTTTTAAAACAATTTTTTATTACAGAAGTTGTGAACTTACAAAACAATCATGCAGATGTGCAGAATTCCCATACACCCCTCTATCAACACAATACACCGTGGTGGAACATTTGTTACAGATTATGAGATAATATCATCAGATTATGACCACTAACCATGGCCCAGTGTACATTTGTCGCACTTTTTCCACACTCCCCCATTATCAACACATTACATCCTTGGCATAGATGCATGAATATTACAGTATTGCTGTTAACCACAGTCCATAGGCCACTCCAGTTGTTGTTTTCCCATGCTTCTCTACATTCCCACTACCCTGCAATAATGATATACATCTGCTCTGGCTCACAAAGGACACTCTCGCATCTGTACCATCAACCACAATTCTCATCCACCCCTGGGTTTACTATGTTATTCAGTCCCTAGATTATTCTCTCAATTGACTATTAGTGATTTGATTATTCTTTCAACTGACATTTACATCCCTAGACTACCCTTTCCAGCCACATTCCCATTTATAAACCAGCTGTTACTCACTGTAATGTGTTATCATTAATTCTATACATTTCCACACTTTTACAGTAGAGTTAATTAAACTTCTACATACATTAAGCATCAGTAGTCCATCTTAATCCTTTTATCTCCTTTAGGAATCCACCACCTACCAACAGGTGTCAAAGAAGTTTTCCTACATTTTCTTCTAGAAGCTTTAAAGTTCATGCTTTTATATTTAGTTTTTTTAATCCATTTTGAGTTAAATTTTGTATAAGGTGTGAGCTAGTGGTCCCCTTTCTTTCTTTGGGCTATGGATAGCCATTTCTTCCAGCACTATTTGTTGAATGGAATGTTCTGCCCGAGCTGGGAAGATTTGACAGGTCTGACCATAGTTGTGAGGTTTGTATCTGAACCATTAATTCAATTCCATCGTTCTGTGTGTCTGTCTTTATGCCAGTACCATGGTTACTGTTTTTACAATTGTAGCCAAGTAATATGATCTAAAGTCTGGAAGTGAGAATCCTCCAACTTTGCTTTTCCTTTTTAAGATGTTTCTGGCTATTTGGGACCCCTTACACTTCCAACAAACATTTCATAATTGTGTTTTCCATTTATTTAAAAAATGCTGGTGGAATTTTTAATCAGGATTGCATTGATTCTGTATGTCAATTTGGGTAGAATTGACATCTTAATGATATTTAGTCTTCTAATCCATGAGCATGGAATGTTATTCCAATTATTTAGGTCTTTTTTTTTTTTTTCTTTTTACAATGCATGGTAGTTTTCTGAATACAGGTGCTTTACATCCTTGGCTAAGTTTATTCCTAAATATTTGATTCTTTTAGATGCTATTGTAAATGGAATTTTTTTCTTGACTTCTTCCTCAGATTGCACATTATTAGTGTCTTTTAAAATCTATTTTCATCTGATATAAGTATAGCTACTCTGGCTTTTTTTTTTTTTTTTTTTTTTTTTATTGCTAGCATGGAATATCTTTTTCCAAAGTTACACTTTCAATCTATTGGTATCCTTGGATCTAAGGTGAGTCTTTTACAGACAGCATATAGAGAGCTCATATTTTCTTATCCATTCTACCAGTATGTGTCTTTTGATTGCAGACTTTAATCCATTAAAACTTAATTTTATTATTGTAAAGGCAGTTCTTATTTCACCCATTTTGACCTTTGGGTTTTATCTGCGATATTTTATTTTCACCACTCTTTTGAGACTTTTAGTTACTTTTAGTGATATAATCTTCATTTCTAGACACTCTTTCAAGCCTCTCTCTCCTGTCTTTTTTTTCAGATTGTAGCATACCCTTTAGTATTTCCTGCAAAGCAGTTCTCTTGGTTACAAATGCTCTCAGTTTCTTTTTATCTGTGAATAATCTAAACTCATCCTCATTTTTGAAAGGCAATCTTGCCAGATATAAGCTTCTAGGCTGGAAGTTTTTCTCTTGCAGTATCTTAAATATATCATACCACTGTCTTCTTGCCTCCATGGTTTCTGATGAGAAATCAGCACTTAATCTTATTGGATTTCCCTTATGTGTTATGCATTGCTTTTCTCTTGCTGCTCTCAGAATTCTCTCTTTGTTTTTGGCATTTGACATTCTGATTAGTATGTGTCTCGGAGCCGGTCTATTTGGATTAATTCAGATGGAAGTATGTTGTGCTCCTGGAAATGGATATCTATGTCCTTCAATAAGGTTGGGAAATTTTCTACCATTATTTCTTCAAATATTCCTTCTGCCCCTTTTTTTCCCTTCTCTTTTCTTTCTGGGACACCTGTGACATGTGTTTGAAAGTCTCTTGCTGTTGTTTAGTTCCCTGAGATCTTGTTCAATTTTTTTTCCATGTTTTCTTTCATCTGTTCTTTTGTATGTTTACTTTCAGTGGCCATTTCTTCAAGTTTACCAATCCTTTCTTATGCTTCCTCAAATCTGCTGTTAAATGATTCCAGTGTATTTTTTATTTCATTTTCTGTGACTTTCATTCCTGTAAGATCTACTATTTTTCTATGTATTCTTTCAAATTCTTCTTTGCGCTCATCAATGTCTTCTTAATTTCCTTAATCTCTTTAGCATTTTAATGGAATTTATTTAGGAGATTTGTTTTAACATCTATGATTTATTGTATCAACTCCTTTATGTCATCTGGAAGCTTATCTTGTTCCTTTAACTGTGCCATATTGTCCTGTTTCTTGGTATGGATTGTAATTTTTTGTTGATGTCTTGTCATCTGGCTTAGTAGAGTATTTATTGTGGATGCAGTTTCTCTCTCTTTTTTTAGGGCTTTCTTGCCCTTTCCCCCTTGCTGTTTGTGTAGTAGGAGCCTAGGGTGTAGTTGGTGCTGTAAGTTGTTGGAGCTCAAGCTGCCCGCATTGCTCCAGGGACCAATGAAGCTTCTCCCACCTTTCTCCTTTGCTAGGGTTAGGGACAGAGCCACAGCCATGTGTAATAATCCAAGTCACACAGGTCTAAACTGTAGTTGCCAAAAGAGAATGATGAGGCTTTATAGCCCTTCCTCCCTTGCATGGGGTGGGGATGGAGCTGCAAGTATGGGCAGCAATCTATGCCATGCAGGTCCAAAATGACCGCAGTTGCTCCTGTAAGATTTCAGGCTTTAGTCTGTGCCAGCTGAATGCACCTATAGTTACCGGAGACGCTGGTGCAGGGCCTCCAGCCTCCTCCCTGCCAGAGGTGGTGCTGAAGCCTAGACTTGAGCTGCAGTCAGATCTGGGTGGAAAGAAGCAGGTCCCTACTGTCACTGTGATTTTCAATCAGCCTGGCGCCCCCTCATGCCAGGGGCAGAGTCAAAATGGTAGCTTCTGGCCTCTTTCCAACTTGGACAGGTTCGAACTTTAGCTATTGTTAGGGTTATACTTTAGCCAGCCGAATATACTAATCAATAGCTGAAGTCAGTGGCCAACTGTCTCTTCCTCCCCTGTTTTTGGGAAATGGAGATTCCAACTCCAGCTACAGAATAGCTCCCAAGGCGCCTTTTGCCACCAGTGGAGGATGGGCACTGGCCTTGAGGCATGGAGTGCTCTACTTACGAATCTTCTTTGCAGATGGGTAGTTTTCTCCTTCCATTCTTTGAAGGATGTTGCAGGATGCACTTCTCTTCTCCTAGAGCTCCTAAATGGGTGCTTGAGATAGCTCTGAGTAATTACTAACTGCCCTGTAGCAAGAGCTGACTCTACGAGCTCTTTATTCTGCTGCCATCTTGCTGATTTCATAAACATTGATTTTTATTAATATCAAGTTCTTTGTGACAGAATTCAAAACTTATTAGGGTAAACTAAGGTCTTTCAGTTGATAAAGGATGATATAACAATAATAGTAGTATTTTTGCTTTGGATTTCAGCAGCTTGTATATACATGTTATCAGTATAAAAGAATCAAGTAATAAATAATAATTTAAAGCAAAAATAAAGTTTCTCATTTATCCCCTTATCACTCATCTTCATTCCAGCCAACTTTCTATGAATTTATATGCATATATTTAAATGTATGGATACCCATAATTCTTTTTTCTTAATATAAATAGTATCATTCTTCATTTGCTCTATTTGGGTTTTCCTTTATCTCTTACAGGACATATATATTTAATGCATGAATTTTTATAAACCTATAACCTAATAAAGAAGTATAATTAGAATAATATTATTTCATCAATTGTAACAATGTGCCACACTAACACAAAATGTTAGTAATGTGGAAAATTGGGGCAGGGCACGGCAGTTTACAGGAACCCTGTACTACCTACTTGACTTTTCCATAATCCTAAAACCTTTCTAATTAAAAAGATATGTAAAAAATATATGCCTGAGAATCTTATAATTATGGCTAATAGATCTCTATTAGTCTTTGAAGCTGTGGCAAACTAGTCCATAGTTTGCATTCACCATATTTTATTTAACCACTATCATATTGATGAAATTTAAGGGGTTTATATATTTCACAATAGAAACAAAACAATGCATGATTGCACATACTCCACATAAATCTTAATCCAATTTTACTGTGAGTTATTTAAACCTCATCTTCATGAGTTTGCAGGCTTTCCATGTTACTGTATTCTCTAAAACATTTTTATATAATATAGGACTTACATATTAGTTCCTTGGAGATTGTTGACATCACTACAGCCATTCTGGCCTTTAAATCTCTCTGGACCTTTAAAATGTTTTTAAAATCTATTTATTTTATAATTATTGAATTACTCACATTTTCTTCTCCCTGTTGAGGCAAACTTGGTAATAGATTTTTTTTCCCTAATAAATTATCCATTTTTCTAGATTCTAAAATTTTTGGCATAAAGTTACACATCCTGCTATATATGGATTCTCTCTATGAGTTGTAGTAGCCTTTTAACATTCTCATTTCTCCTATTAAGTCTGTCTTTTCTCTTTTTTTTTAGTTGGACATTCAAGAAGATTATGCACAAAACCCTGTTGTTGGTTGGTTGTTGGGTCTTTTTTTTTGCTGTTGTTGTTTAACTGGTTTTGTTTTTAATTTATTTGTGACCTTTGAACTCTGATAGGAAGCACTTAACACAGAGGGTTACATAGGCCTTGACATCTCTGATTTGTAAATGTACTCCATATATAATTGGAAGCTTAAATTTTCAGTGAGTATCAGATCTTAGAATCATTATCTTTTCAACTCACAGTTGTTATTTTTTGTTTGTTTGTTTTATACTGCCACATTAACTTCTGGGGTTCAACTTATCAGAGGAAGAACCTATGTTGAAATCACTTTTGTCCCTTTGAAGGGTATTTAAATTTTCTCTCTAGAAATTGCATATTTTTTTATATCTTCAATTTAAAAATATTGTTAAAACATATCCTGTTTGGGTGTTGATTTGATTACCTTTTCCTTGAAGAATTAATTATTTTAATTTGCTGACTCAGGATATTTTTCAGCTCAGCTTGATATTATTATAATTTGACCTGGATTATTTCTTCTGCTTCAAGATCCTAATTTCAACCATGCAATGATCTAGTTTTCCTCATTAGGATATGCATATTTTATCACCCTTTTATTCCTCATATTTACTCTCCCATTTTAATCCCTTTTTTGCATGTGTTCTGATTTCTTTCCTGTCTGGGTGGGCAACTCAACTTGAGCCATCATATCAGTGAATTGATTTTCTATTTTGCTGGTTCTGTTCTTCACTAATGAAAGGCCAATTTTCTTTTTTACTACTCCATTTGTTTCTTTGTTCTCTAGGTTTTCTAATTCAATTTTCTTTTCTCTCTGCTTCCTGATTTTTTTAGTCTTCATTCTTGGAACTCAACTTTCTTATTCCTATGGAGAATTTCACATTTTTTTCTAATATTTTATTCTAGTTTCTACAGTAAATATAAAACAATCTGTTGAATGTAGGCAAAACATGATGGTAGCAAAATATCAATAAGGCAAAGTGTGATGTGCTTTTTTGCAAGTTTTTATTTAAAAGTGGGTTCCGTGTAATATTTTGAGTAATCTAAGCACCTCTTAAAATATATGTATATATATATATATAAATAACATTTTTGTAAGCAAATACACATATATGCATATATATTTATATATCATTTTGCAAATGTTTGTATGTATTGTGAGAATTTTGATTTTTACCCACAATAAAATAAATTAAAAAAAAAAAAAGTGAATCATGTAATGAATAACAAAAACAACAAAGCTGTTAGTGTTTACAATATGATATTGATGCTTCTTGTTTGTCTTTGAATATAACGCATAGCATGAACAAATTATTGCTTTAAACAGGTATACATTAAAACACTTTAATGCTTTAATGTAATGAAAATAAGCATTAAAACCCACTTATTTTTATTAATTTCACAATTATTTCATTGGTATATAAGTAAAAATTATCTGAAAGTCATGCCTAGTAGGAAAATAAATATAATTTTAAACTTTACCAACAATTAGTTATTAAGAAGCTTAAAACAAATTAGTTAAATACATTGCCAACTTATTATGGTATGGGAACATCTTGAGGTAGTAGCATAGATGCTTAAGATAACTTTTTTCTTGAATGAATTCTGACATTTTCAGGAGAGAGAAGGTGAAATTTGCATCTAGAACCAAGGGACAAAATATTTTGCATTTAGTAAAAAAGATAAAATCACTTAAATTTATAACTGGTCAAGGTTAAATTTGAAAAGCCAGTACTCTAAAGAGATAAACTTAGGTCAACCTAATTTTTTATGTATAAAGTTGCATGTAAAAATTATAGGATATCTTGAAATGATTTTAAGCTATTACAAAATCAAAACAGTCCTTCACTCCCCAGTAGAGCAGGCCCTAGAGAAACAGTGCAAAGGCAATGCTTGGAATGCTGAATGCAATTCTCAGAATGATTTCTATCCAGAAGGATTCTAAATGAGATTTTAATAGGTCAGGAAGGAATTAAGATCTCTCAGTGTTCATAGATGCTGTTTTATTATATATGCCTTGCCTGGAACAGTTGGGGGATTGCAAATTCCTTGAATTTGGGTTACTATTTGATCAACACTATTAGCTCTCATATGTTTGTTAATAAACCACAACTTTAGCAAGTCAATATTTTTCAGGAGGTCAGGAAGCTTATACCCTGCTTTAAAATTAGCATATGACTTAAATTGTTCCAGACAGAATATCCCATTTTATTGATTTCAAGGCTTTATTGTATGAACACAGTATATACTTTGTTGAGTGTGTCTATTATCTGTTATCTGTGCCTGAATAATAAACCACCTCCAAACTCAGTGACTTCAATCAACAATGACTATTTTCCATGAATATGGGGGCTGGGTGTGTTCAGCTTGGCTGTTATTTTGCTCCTTATGGTATAGTGTAAGATTACTCATATGACTGAATCAGCTGGCTTCATCATCTCCGCACCTCTCCATTGTAGCCCCTAACAATTCTGGGACCTGGCCTGGAATTTCTTACAAAATGACACCTTGGTTTCAAGATGTTGGGGGCAGAAGCTGCCAGTTTTCTTAAAGCCTGGATTCCGATATCATGAACCACATTTTTAAAGTTTTATTGGACATAAGGCCAACTCAGATTCTGTCTCTCGATGTGGGTAGTGACATCCACATATGGAGATGGGAGAAAATGTTGGTGACCCTGTTAAAAGACTATCTACCACAGAGAGCAAGGGCAACACAGGGAGAGAAGTTGCCATCTTGTGGTCTTTTAGTTATTATATAAAATTTTCAAAATATTTTCCTTTAGAAGACTGACATTATACATAAGGAAATCAAAACATAACTAAGAATATTAATTTTATTTTCAAAATACCCTTTTTAAAGTATTTTGATTATAAAATAATTCATTCTAGTGGAAAAACATATTTAAAAATGGAAAGTATAAAAAAATTTATTTGCAATTCCTTATCTAACAGTAGACCCTTTATTTAACATTTTATTGAATACCATTCTGGAAATGGCTTGAAACTACTTCTACTTATAGAATTAAGTATAATAAAATCAAATATAAAATATATAATTAGATATTTTCCATCCTATTGTTTTTATCTATAGTTATATTCAAGAATTTAATCTTGTTACATGGACCACCTTAGAAAAGTGATTGATGTACTATGTCTGATGAGGAAAGTAACACCTTTATTTATAGTAAATTTCATGCTTTTTTCCTTAAACATCTTCTTATGGAGTTTTATCAGTTGGACCATTATTTTGTTTCATTTTTAACTTTTAAAATACTTAATTACTATTATTTTCTAATGTACATTTTCTAAATATTGACATTCAGATCCATAACTTAATTATTCAAGTTTTGTCTATAGGTTGATTCTAAACATTGAAAATCAATATCAGGATTTATAATACTTTTGCGAAACAAGTCAATTTTTGCACTAATAAGAAGCAAATTAAATCTTTGGCACTATTTCTGTGCAGGTTAAAAGAATATGATGCAAGCCACAGGTTTATTGGATTTTCATTTCTTAGTCACTCAAAATCGTGCCACAATTTAATTTGCTTCATGACTTGGCAATCTTTCCTTTTATGTAATTTTGTTTCTTTTGCACATTTTTCTATTTTTTTTTTTCCTTTTATAGGTTAGGAAATTATATTCCTCCATTGTACCATTATCATTTTCCAGATTCACAATGTGGCGTTCTTGTAAAAGAATATACTTTTCTTCTTGAATACACTTTTTATGGAATGCTCTGACTTCCTCTTCCAGTTTGAACCTTTGTTTTTTTAATGACATACTCTCCAGCTGTCATCCTGGAATTTCTAATTTGTGTGTAGAACAGTTAGGTAATCCATTACAGGACATATTATTTTCTCTTACCTTGTGGTCCTTTTTTGTTTTACCAGATTTTGTTCTCTGGCAATTTTTACCTTTATCCTTCCAGAAAGGATGTATATGAAACAAATGTTCTGATCTCTTGTATTTTTGAAAATGTTTTATTTTAGTGTAACTGTTTTTTCTTATTTTGGCTAGCTAAAGAAATAGTAGTTCAAAACCATTTTGCTAAAACTTTGAAGGGTTTGCATGACTATTCTTTTTATTATTCAATATTACTGATTTGATTGCTGACTCCAATCTCTTGATTTTTCCATGAAAGCTCTGTGTAAAGCATTGAATCTCATTGATAGACAAGATTTCCTTTATCCTTATCATTTACATAGGTAAAGCAAACAATTAGGCTCTAAACACCAACAGTTAGCAATCTAAGGAGGATTCACTGTCCAGATCCTGTGATTCTGTAACTATTATCATTGCTGACCACACGCTTTTCGGTCTATCAACTAGAAGAATCTATTTGCCTATGGTAAAGATAAGGAAGATTACAGGAAAAAAATGTTTGAAGGAGAATATAAGGAGCTACTCATTCATTCAGCAGGCATATTTGAGCATCTTTGAGCATATGGACTAAGCAATTTTTCTAGGCTCAGTTTTGTTCGTATTTATTTGTATAATAAATCTCCAAGTGGAATTCAGGGAAGAGATTTTGGTTGAAAGGATAAATTGTGGAGTCATAAAATTACATGACGATTGAAATTGGTCAACAGTGAATAAAACATAGCTAGAGAAGAAAAGAAGCCCATGACAGAGTCCTGGACTACTCCAATATTTAGTGGTCAGTGATCCAAGGAGAAAAGTAAGAGAAATGGATTGAGTGGTGGAAGAAAAATCAGGAATGGCTGGGGCCCTGGAAACCAAGCATACTAAGGAAGATGGTTATCGATTCTCTCAAATGCTATTTTTAAATCAAGTAAGATGAAGATTGAGAATTGACCATTGGAGGAATTGAGAATTTGATAAGGCAGTTTGCTATAAAAGTGGAACTTTATTTTAGAGATACCAAGAAAGAATGTAACATGAGACATTGAAAACTGTGTATATAGATGACTTAATCGATAATTTTTCATGAAAGGAGAGTAATATATGATGTGCATTCTTCAACTCAAAAAATTTGTCTGAGCATTTTATTATAATTCCAGTTGGGTACATATATATCCAAGAGGGAAACACAATCCTCAGGAACTGAACTTAAAGTTTCTGAGGAGAAAAAAAATAAAAATTATTAGTCAATGTCCCTTGTGATAAATCTAAGTATCACCTCAAGAAAGGAATTTGGAAAAAGAGTGAAACAAAGTGAACTCCCTCCACTGTCCTCTCAAATTCAACAAACTAACTTGACTCATAGGATGATGATCTGGTAGAATTATGGATCTATTTCTTGAAAAAAAATAGAAAACAATAATTCAATTAAAAATTTGCTGGTAATTTATTTTGCAAAAATGCAAACAATACTGAGCAGATGACAAAATAGTGTTGTTTTTTTTTTAGAATAAATCTTCTTTCGCCACCTATTATACAATCTTTGCCTAATAGATTGCCTAAAATAACATTTCCCTAACTTGAATGACCTTGGGGATATTTTAAAATTAAAACTAAATAAAGGAACATTAGGAGCAAATTAAGAACAGTTGTAATTTGTACTGAAGAATTCAGAGAAAATAGTCTCTGTTGAATTAATAATTGCAAGATATTTCTTCCACTCATATTTTAAAAATGTTAATTTGTATAAAAATAAATTGGATGCATTCACTTAGTTAAGTGTGGTTTTACCACATCACAAGACAAAACATAATACATACTATGAGACAATGTTTGAGGTTTTCCTAGTGGTTTTGCGAGCCCCCTTTGGATCACCTGAAGAAATAAGGGATAAAGTAATGATTGGAGGTTGTGGTAATAATAAGGTCTCCCACTCTCATTTCCGTTTATTAAATTTTCATTTAAACTATGCTTGAAGAAATATTTCCATGGCCAAATCAAGTTTTAAAAATCACAGATTTGGAACAATGACAAAGAAACAAGGGTTGTATTTTAACTACATTAAATCACACAATGTCAACTTAAAAGATGCAGAGGGAACATCTAGTGCAAAAGTACTAAGGTGGGAACAATGTTTTTCTTGTTCTAAGAACAGAAAGAAGGCCCGTGTGGCTGGACCACAGTGAGGGTAGAGGTAGAATTGTGAACTGAAGTCTAAGGGGCAGCCAAAGGCCAGAAGATCTGGTCATTGTTTACCCTCTGCTTACTACAGGGAAGTCTAGGCTTTATCCTAGTGCAAGGAGATGATCTGAATATGGGAAATGTCAGTTAAGAAAGAGAATTCTGATCTCTACATAGAATATTGACAATAAAGAAAAACAAGCAGACGCTACGAAGGAGACTATTCCTTATCTCATATTGTGGTATGGATGACCCTCCCATATTAAGGTAGAGCCCTGAAGCTTAGAGCCCAGGCAAAATATTGGTAGGACAAAGGAGGAGATACTTTTAAGGAGTAAGAGAAAGCAAAAACCTGTATACTTATAATGGGATTGTAAAGGAGAAGTGAAACAAAATGAAATAGAGAAATCAGATCCATTTTCTTCTTTCCCCAATAAACCCCAAGGAGGGGACAGGGTAAAATATTCACTTGGACATCAGGAACATTGTACACTCTGAACACAAGGATCATGGTTCCTTCGTGGCTAGCTTCTTCAGGAGTAATTGGAGACATCGTACCACTTGGAGAAAATATTTTTTCAAACTGAAGGTGACATCAGGAACATTGTACACTCTGAACACAAGGATCATGGTTCCTTCGTGGCTAGCTTCTTCAGGAGTAATTGGAGACATCGTACCACTTGGAGAAAATATTTTTTCAAACTGAAGGTGACAACCTATTAGTGGGTCCTGATCAGCATTAAGTTTTGTTTGTTTTTTTGTTTCGTTTTGTTTTTAGGAGGTGCCTGGGATTGAACCCAGAACCTAGTACATGGGAAGCTGGTGCTCAAACCACTGAGCTACATCTGCTCCTCCTTTTAGTTTGTTTGTTTGTTTTTTTGTTTGTTTGTTTTTTAGCATCTGCCAAGTCTTTGTTGTTTGTTGCTGTTGTTGTTGTTTTGAGGTACCAGGGTTTGGAATTGACGCAGGACCTTGTGTGTGGGAAGCCAGTGCTCAACCACTGAGTACTCCCCTGAATTGTTTTTTTTTCATTTGTTTGCTTGTTGTTTGTTTTTTTTTTTTTTTGGAGGCATCTGGAACTGAACCCGGGACCTCCCATGTGGGAAGCAAGTGCTCAACTGCTTGAGCCACTTCCGCTCCCTGCTTGTTGTGTCTCTCATTGTGCTTCCTCTTTGTGTCTCTTTGTTGCATCATCTTGTTGCATCAGTTCACTGCACCAGCCCACAGTGTCCTCTTGATGTCTTGCTCATCTTCTTTAGGAAGCAAGGGAAACCCGGGACCTCCCATGTGGTAGTTGGGCACCCAACCGCTTGAGCCACATCCACTTGCCCCTCTCATTGTTTTTTGAATACATGATGCTATGAGTTATGAATACCTATCTAGTCTTATATACCTACAAGTGAAAGATTATTTCCCCTCTCCTTTACAGAAATCAATGCTATTCTGCCCACCAACCTCCATAACGACTCTGAAGAGCAACAAAGCATTCTATTAAATGACAGCTAGAAGCAGCTGGGGAAAGATGGATACCAGAACAACGTCCTTTGCTCATTTGCTCCCTTTACAAACTTCCTGAGGAAATATTGTCCCCAACTTGATTTTATTCATTGCTGACAGTTAAGTAGATTCACCTCAGGTACTCATTTTGTAGTCCTTCTAACCTCATTATTTTATATCTTGCCCTCAGGATAATAATGAACCAAAAAGTTACTTAATTGTGCCTGATAAGTATAAGAGTTGTGCAAGTATGAGCTGTAAAATCAGGAAGAAGAAAACTCATAACATAATTATCAACCTGCACATTTCTTTTTTGTTCAAAGCTGTTTTCAGAATGTTGTCTGAAACATCTATTTACTTCCTCTTCTTTTCTTAACTTGCTTTTTCTCAAACATTAGCTTTCAGGGTACATTTTAAAAAAATCTGTATCTGCTTTAATTCAGTATATTCTGCTTCTTCTAAAAATAATTGAATCAATACCGGTTAATGAAACAACTGAATTTTAGTAGTCTTATTTGCCATATTAAAAACACAAATGTATATCTTAGGTATTTAATTACTTTGTTTGCAAATCTAACCTTCATATATAACACTGTTCCTATGGAAAACTGCATACAGAGTTGCACGCAAATAATTTTAAAATACACTTTTTTGTTTTTATTTTTCTCTATCATCCTACTTTCATTCCTCTTTATATATGCTCAACATATAAAATTGTTATGCTGCATGATTGGTCTCCTAGCGATACAATTTTCTGTGAGACAGTAGGAGCTTAACTTCACAGTAGAAGAAGATCAGAGCAACATATGGTCCAAAATTTCATGCTGGGAAAAAGGACAGCTTACCTCTGGGAGGAAAAGAATGGATGGAGAGTTTAAACTATGATTTGGCCTAGAGTTTTCAGAGATGAAATGAAAAGACTCGAATGCAAATATAGACAAGCAATAAGTTAAATGTTCAGAGAAAATCCACACTTTTAATTAATCATCAGTCAGATTTTTCCATTGGTTCAACTAATTTCCAGGAAGAAGTCAGCACTTTCAGAAACACATTGGTCATTATTTTTTTTTTAAGCCTTTAAAAATTTTTAAATATTTTTATTTTTAAAGAAGCTTTAGATTATATAAATGTTACATAAAAAATATAGGAGATTCCCATATACATCAACCCTTCCTCTCCCACATTTCCCCCATTAACATCTTTCATTAGTGTAATACATTTGTTACAATTGTAACATTTTGAAGCATTGTTACTAACCATGGTCTATAGCTATGGTTCTTAACCTTTTTTGTTCCATGGACCCCTTTGCCAGTCAGGTGAAAAACACGGACCCCTTACTAAGTCCACGTTATACTGCATATTATTTAATAAATATATCACACCCACACCAACATGTCTTCACAAGAATAATGTTTTTTTGAATTTCAATTCAAGTTTATAGACCCCTTGTTAAGAGCCTTTGGTCTATAGTTTACATTATAGTTTATATTTTGCACTGCACATTTTTATAGGTTTTGACAAAATGTATAATGGCCTATATCCATCATTGCAATGTCATGCAGGACAATTCTAATGTCCCCAAAATGCCCCATATTACACCTATTCTTTCCTCTCTCTCCCCTCAGAACCTCTAGTGGCCACTGCCTTTATCAATGATACAAGTTCTTCCATTGCTAGAGTAATCATAAGTCTACCTTGTCCATAGTTGCATTCTCCCCTTATGTTTGTTCATTCCTCAGTCTTGAGAATTTGGGGATGGTGATGCCCAATCTGTTTCTGATTGAGAGAGGGCTTAGATCCCACGGGGAAGATGGATGGAACTATCTTGCTTGCAGTTGTAGATACTCTGTTTTCTTGCATGGGCTTTGTCCATCATCATCCTTTTGTTACTTACCCTGGGCGAGTATGGTGAACTGATGAGTAGGTGTTGCAACACTGCTGATTTTCAGGGCTCAACCGGCACATGCACAGCTGGAAGATTTAAGTCTCTGGGACATATATTTAAAGACTGTAGTGCTAATTACAGGTTCAAATAAAAGGGGCAGAATAGCCTTGTGCAGGGAAATTTTAAATGTGTCTAACTCTGTTACATTGGGGAGCATATATTCCAAAGTAAGGCTCACTAACATTATTTTTGAAATTATGGAAGAATACTTTAAGGATTACACTGAGATTTCTGTGGTTGATGTTCGTCTTTGGGAATAATATAGACTATGGGAAATAATTTTACATTGCAATTATTATATTTACAATAGCTTTCACATTAGCAATTTTCTTATATTAGAAATGAATGACAATGTATACTACAAAATGTTCTGGAATGGCTAAAATACTTGCATTAAATACATAGACCCAATGGAAAAATATTGATACCAATTTACAAGGGATCAGGTTTGACATTTATTAAATAAGTGTTAACTTAAACATCAATCACCTATGGAGTAGATTCTGTACATATTTTACATTTATCTGTCCTATTTCATTCTACCAATAATTCCAAGATACAAATTAATAACCTTATTTTTTTAATTAAAAAAAAAAACTCTGGCCAAATGAGGCTAAGTATCTTATTCCAGGTCGCAGAGTAACTAAATTGAACAGACAGGTATTCACACTTAGATCTGAACTCAGAGTTCATTGATTTTTCCTCTATATAATATTGCTTATTAAATCAATGTGATGTTTGTAGGGAAGCCCCCATGGTATTTGTTTGAAGTTGATAGCTCAGAAATAATTCATATACATGCTTATATGTAACCACACACATATATGAATTATTTCAGGACTATGAATTTCAAAAAATATATGTATATCACTTTGCAATTGTATGTTTCTAAGTCTGATATTAGAAATTACTATTATTATTATGAAGAATAAAAAAATGACGATTATTTATGCTGATGAAAGTTTGTGTGTTGAATAAAATATTTTGATTGTATTATTTTCTTCACCTGGGTAACATCTGGCTGTAGTACACACACACAAAATAATAGGCAGTAAGCCAAAAATTTGTGTATATAATTATGAATATTTATATTGATTAGCCTTCATGTAATTAGTGGAAATTTATTGATATAGACAAATCATTGTCAATACCCTGCCACAGGGATATCATATAACACTTCTGGTATGTGACCACTGTACAAGGATAACAATTTAGGCTGCTTAATTTTCTTGGTCATTGTTTTCTAATCCTTTTTTCTCTTGACGCATTGTAGAATAAAGTGAGAATAATTAATTAATTGCCCCCAGAAAACCACTTTGAAGTAAAAAGTTTGTATCTAGATAATTAATTTGACAGTGAAGCCCATTTTCCATAGAGTAGGAATAATTTCCTCCTCTTCATTCTCAACTGATTAGACAGAGACTGGCAGATGAACAATAAAAGAGACCAGAAAATTATCCCATTTTTCTCTACTTCATATGCAAACACTCAAGAAGCCTATTTAAAATCTCCACCTAAGGACAGAAACAGTGTCAACTGAAATGAATGGGAACACTGAGATCTTTACTTCAAAAAGATTAAGAATCTGTCAAGAGTAATTCTGATAGTTCACGTTGGTAGACAGTTGCTTAGAATGTAATACATTTCCCTTAAGTAGGAAAAGTAGAAACACAAAGCCTGCATCAGAGAATCATGGAACCCATGTAAAGTATGGAAGGGCCAGTTCACCATCCAGTTCTAACAAAACAGAGCCTTGGCATCTCTGAAGAGTGACATGCAGGCAGAGCTTGCAGCCGAGAAGGCGAGTCAGCAGCAGGTTGTCTGCTCCACAGAGCCTGATGGGACACTGAGGAGGGCTGGCAGGAGGAAGCAGCAGGCAGTGTAGATAAACAGATTAGGACAGCCTGGCATAGAACAATTACCAAAGATGTGTTAATCATCCTCTCTTCATTCTTCCTCACAGTCCTAGGTAGTCCACAGATATTAGGACACCAATCTTCGCAAAGATAATCTAGTTTCAGAAATACCTAATTTACAACTAGCCTGTGGGGGAATTTGCCTTAACACTTCATTCAATCCTCCACATTTCCTTATAAAGTATTGTCATTACCACTGACACAGTGAGAGAAACTGCAACACAGGAGGTGCCATGCTCAATTAACAAACAAAATTGAATCTAAACTCTATTGCCCATCTTATGAAACATCATGTTAACAATGATGATTTCTCCCCAAATGACAACTTTTCCCTCTTCCTCAGACCCTAATTTTTTTCTCTAATAAGACATATCTAGATCTATATCTAGATGTATAAGGTGTCAGGATTGTATAAAATAGCTCTCCTTTCTCTCTACCATGTTCCCAGAAGGGTCTTTTAGCTCCTTTTATGTGGTTCCTGATAGTTTCCCAATAGGTACAAATGTTTGAAAAATGTCTTTTCCCTGTAAGAATAATAGCTAACATTTATAATGCTTGCATTTTGTCAGGCATTGCTTAAGTTTGTATTTTTACTCTTCTAATCCTCACAATAACCTTATTATTACCTCTGTTTTCCAGATGGGAAAACAGAGGCACAGGGACCCATATCCAGGGTCACGGAGAAGGTATGTGGTAGACCAAGGACTCAAAACCAGGCCATTTACCATCTGGAGTCCATAATCTTGACCCTTGTACCATGCTAATCTTGTTTGCATTCATTTTGCCGGTGCTGAGAGACTCTTCATTATTCAGTTCATTCTGGGTTTGCCCATGTGAGTTAGGTTAAATTGATTCTAAAGGCATAGCTGATTTTATATTTACTTCCCCCAAACTAAATTTATACATTTGTGTTCCAAAAGTTTGTGTACAATTAATGTTGTGAATCACTAACAAGTCTTTCCCAAATACCACCTCTTCTATGTGGCCTAATTTGAGCAAACAATTTAAAATTGGAATGGGCACCTCCCAACCATCACACTCCTTATTCCCCTTTACCTCATGACTTAGTTTTCAAAGGCTGTCATAATAAATTTGTACAAAGTTGGTGGCTTAAAACAACAAAAATGGGTTCGCTCAGTTGTGGAGGCCAGAATTCCGAAATCCAGGTGTCAGTAGGGCCATGTTTCCTCTGGAGCCTCTAGGGAGGGAAGAACCTCTCTTTGCCTCTTCCAGCATCTGGTGACTCCAGGTGTTCCTTGGCTTGTGGCTGCATATTGTCCATCTCTGCTCTGTCGTCACATGGCTTTCTCATATGTGTGTCTCTGTGTCACAAATCTCCTTCTGCCCTCTGTATGACTCTTATAGGGACAGCTACCATTGGATTTAAGGGACGCCTTAAATTCAGGATGATTTCATTGTGAGATCTTAATTATATTTGCAAACCCCCCCCCCTTTTCCAAATGAGGTCAAATATGAATACACAGTTTCCAAGGGTTAGATCTTGGACAAATCTTGTATTTACTTTTGTTTTTGCACAGCACACATTTTCTATCAGATTTTATGATTTACTTATTTTCTAGAAATGTTGTGGAATGTTTGTCTCTCCTTGATAGAATGTGAACTCCACAAGTCAAGAACCCCTATCTATTTTGCATACTGACAAATCCCAAGTGCCTAGAATAAAATCTGTTTTCACAATCTTTAGAAAAGATGTTTTAGTGATAATGTCAAAACACAGATATGCAAACCTTCCTGAAAATCTCTTTTGAGGGTCAAAATTTTTTTTTCTTTTTAAAGCTTTTCATACCTTGATCATGTAAATCTATATATTCTCAATACTTGGAACCACAGAGTATTGGTTATGCTTTGTGATTCCTTCCCCAAATATTGATATTGGTACACATTCAGTCACAAAACAAGAGTTGAAGCTTTAGTTACACGGAATATTTAGAAATTTCCCAAGACAGGGTACAGTATGTTTACCAAATATAGAAATACTAATGAACAACTATTATATATTAAATCTTGTGTTTGGTTCTAGGACATATTAGGGGATGGTGCAGGCTTGTCATCAGGATGTAATACACCAGAGAATGCAAATAAATAATTGGAAGTTTCCAAAGTAATTTTATAGGCATTTTGGCTCAAGATCACCAGGAACCTGGCTATAGGCCTGGAAAGGCTTTGGTCCTCCCTCCCGCTAGTGCTCTTCTTCAGTCTATCATGAAGAGAATGAGCGAAGACCTCAGAACTAAGGAGTTTCACTCCCTTCACCTCCCTGTAAACATAGGTTTAGTGTTAGAGCATAATTTCTTATCCATGTTTTTTTGGAAACCATCTGCAAAAACCATTTTCTGCTGAAACCTCAAGAAACCTCTGAGAACTCAGACTACTCTAATTGTGAACCTAAAGTTATAATTTTGTATACAGTCATGCATTCATTCAAAAATATTTGTTAAGCACTTGCGATGTGTCATGTTAATACAGAGAACAAAGTAGATAACATTACTGCTTTAAATGATCTGACATTATATTAGAGGAAACAACAATAAGCCAGGAAAATAAATGAACTATAGAGCATTTATTTATTTAGTAATAAGAGCTGAAGAGAATTATAAGCAGAGCTGAGAGAGGTTAGGAAGTGTGAATGTGATAGGAGAATATTACAATTTTAGTTCTGATGGACAAAGAGGTCACTTATTTTCACTTTAAAATCCTTTTAAAATAAGGAATATTAGGATTTTTCCACTGATTTTGTTTAGTAATAGTAAAATCTAGAAATACTATTAGAAGGCCATGGAAGTAAAAGATATTTAACTATCATTACTGATCCAATGCAAAATCCTAAATTCGGGGATGTTGTATATGATATGTTAAAAACATATTATTCAGCAACAATTATCATGTCAAAACACATTTTCAAAATGCCATTGCAATGTGTTTTTCAGTAAATCACTGGAATCAAGGTGGCGCATGCTAGCTACTTGAAATTATAAGCATGCAATCTCATTTGTATTAATTCACAGATGAGAAGAGATTTTGGAAGCAGATGAACTTATTTCAAGGTGATTTTATGCTATATCCTATTGACAAGGATGGAAAACTCTCTTAAAAAAGGAAAAATCAGACCCATGAGCCAAGCAAGGACTTCCATTTCCACCAATTTCATCCATTTAAAATACCTTAGAGGCATTTGTTGACAGTGTTAAATCAAAGCAATGACCAAAAAGAGATGTTGAATAGTGTTTTTTCAAGTAGAAAATGACAGTTACATTGTGAGTATTTATTTTCTGTTTGTCACAATAATTTACAATTATTTTTTTGAAAAACAACAAACATATCTGTTATTTTCAAAAGACTCCACTCACATGTAATTGCAAAACGCACTTAATAAACAGTCATTAAGACCTCAATGTGTGAGCTGACAGTTTTAGGAGAGACAGGAAAAATAAAATATAATGTCTCTTTGTTTCAATAACCATCCAAATGTAGTTGAAGTGACAAAATGTATGTTCATGCATAAGTTTTGTTTAGTTTTTAAACTTTTCTGCTGCAAAATATCCATGCAGAAAAGCACACCTATCCTAAGTGTACAATCTAATAAATTTTCACAAACTGAAAACACCCATGTGGTCAGCATGCATATTGAAAAAGAGAAAATTACCAGCACCCAAGAGCCACCTTGTGCTCTTTCCTCACCAAATGTAGTCATTATCCTGACTTCTAATATCATCTATTAGTTTTCCATGAATTTGTTACATAAATTGAATCATGCAGCATATTTGCATACCTTTGCATCTGGTATCAATATTTTGACACTTGTCTATGGGATTTAGACATAGCATTGTATATAGTTCTGGATTTTTCTTCCTCAGTATTGTAGTATTGTTTAGTGTTGCCTTGTATGAACATATCAAAATTTTCATAATTCATCTACTTTTTTTTTTTTTTTTTTTTTTGGCATGGGGATACAGTTTCCTATTTGGGCTATTGCAAAGGGTACCACTATGATGATTCTAACATGTCTTTTGATGAATATATTAACATTTTTCCTATAAGTTTATACCTATAGAGAAATCACTGCATTATTTGTATGAATATATACAGTGTTAACAGATATTGCCAAACAGTTTTCCAAAAGTAGTTATACCAGTTTACACTACCACCTGTATTGTGTTATCTCCTTGCCAATACTCAGCAATTTCCTGCCATTTTTATTTTATCATTCTAGAGATAATACATTGGGATTTTAATTTGCATTACCCATCCCCTTCCAGACCATCTGACCACCAAAGGGAGTATGGGATAAAGGACTGATTGGGTGGTATGGTCTTGGAAAGGGCTCCTTTATCTCATGTCTGTTGCTTAGATTCCCATTTAAGTTATTGTTAAAGCAGTGTGTCCATTCCAGTATAAGATTGAACATCACTGATTTAGACCAAGGTTTACATTTAAACAACACAGAATCAGATAAGGTAAGTTTCCTTTGTTTTACTATTTGCTTGTCTTAGAGGGTGTAATTCACCTCTAGTTTTTATGTTAATGCCTTACTCTCTCTTCTGAGCCTCACATTTTCTTTTTCTCTATCTGGTACTCAGAGGTCAGTTCACCTATGGATTCAATGCTTATCTATTTTTGTTCCTTACTGTCACCTCTCTCTCTGAATTGTGTCTTTTCTATTACCTATTGGGGCTTGAAACACAAGGTATGCCACAAAATATTCATGGCATGAATGAAAAAATGGAGAGAGGAATGGATGAACGAATAATAGCATTCTCACACAGGGCTTAATTTACCACGTGTAACACGATGCCCAAAGCATCAGTCTATATATAGTCTGGTCGTCTCTCCTGAACATGGAAATGCTACATAATGTTATTCTTCATTTTGATATCTTAAAATAACCTCAGACTTTAAAATGTTTAATTTCTCACATTAAAAAAAAATGATATACTTTCAACTGAGATGTCTCAAGTCTAACTAAATTATGAAAATTATTATATTTTCCCATTAAAATATAATATATGCTCCTTTTATAAATTTAAGAAATGGAAGAAAATGAAAAGAAGGAACTTAGCATTCTCAAACTGGGAATCACTCTTCCCTCTCTTTTTCTCTTTGTCATCTTGATTCTCTTTCTAGTTTCCTCACTGAGAATGGTTCCACCATTCTTTGAACTAATGAGTAAAAAAAATTAAGGATGATCTTGCATTTTTTCCACTCTCTTAACTGGAGTACTAAAAAACTAGCATATCCTTTTAATTCTCATATAGATTTCACTCCCTCTTCCTTCTCTATCACAGCCTTAGAGTTCAGGGTTTTATCATTTTTCTTCTAGCTCACAATAAATCAAGTCTTATCTATAAAACTCATCTTTGCTATAACAGATTATCTCCTTAAGAGTTGTCTAATCTAACCTATCTTCACTATTAGCTGAACTACTATTTCTTCCTTGAATAATCACTATCTTATGCAAAATCCTTTAATGTTGCTACATTCCTTTTAGGATAAAATCTTACCTCTTTGCTGCTAGATTGTTTTTAATACCACTCCTCCTATCTTTCTAAATAACAAACTATTTCCAGATCCACACTTTCTTTAACTTCAAGACCATTCCACAGACTGTTCCTTTTTCCTGATAAACCATAAATAATTCAACCTTAGATAACTCCTAGTTAGCCTTTAAGACTTCAATAACATCATCTCTACTACATTCCCCAATAAGATTGATTCCTGTCTCTGTCTTTTCATAACATCCTGAGCAAACATTTATTTTTAAATTATTTGCTAATTTGTGCCTTTATTTCTTAGCTACTTTTAAAGTGATGTTTGCCACATCATTGACAAGTGAACAAATGCTGAATGAATGTTATATGATTTTAAAAGAAAGACATCAGTGTCTCTCAGAACTATTTCAGACTAATGATTCATACTTTTAGCTTAAGATCCTTTGTTTTCAAGTATGATTATTTTCAAGATTGAGTTGGAAGTTAATAGACTTGGCCTCCAATTATGGTTTGCTGCAATACATGTGACCTCAGGGAATTCAGTTAAACTCCTTTAATCTCACCTTTTCATCTATAAAATAGGTGTGTTTGACTAGCTGTGTTCTCCCTCTTAAACAGAAAACAAAGCAAAATAACAAACAGAAAATCATACTACCTTCCTAAAAATACTATTTAAAGAAGTTTAAACTGATATACACATGCACACACACACATATTTTTTTCCTCAGTGTAATAGGCAATGGAAAGTCTTGAAACATGAGTTACCTAGACTATGGAAAAGATTCTAGAAGAAAATTTTCGAGGGGGTAAGAATAGTATAGTTTTGAAGAGTTAGAATAAAAGATATTTTAATCTTTTTTCTATTCGAACTACTTCTAAGGTAACGGGTTTGAGTCAAGCTTTCTTTAAAGATTTTTAAACTCTGGATTATGATCATTTAACTAATTTTTCCTCCATTTTAGCCCAAGTGTAAAACTATGTTTGTTTTTTGTTTTGTTTTGTTTTGTTTTGTTTTATGAAATAAAGACTTTCCTTTCCTTTTTCTGATAATGGATAGAATCCACCACCTGTAGCTTGGATTTAGGAAATGACCAATTATGTTTAGGGATTATGTTATAAGCAAAATCTATTTTTAAAGTATATTTTGAACAGGAGGTAGAGTTGGGAAACTCAGACAAATTATCAAAAATATCATGAATTATTTGCTCATTTCCTCTCAGATGTTATAGTATATCTTGAGATAGAGACTGAATTTGGGTGGGGTTGGGGACTTTGAAGACTCTGGCTTAGCACTAACTAGACCTAGACTCAAGAATATTAAGGCAAACTCATACCCAAAGCCTGAGCAACAAAAGAAAAAAACAGATAAATGGGACCTCCTCAAAATTCAACTTTTGTACCTCAAAGGATTTTGTCAAAAGGGTGAAAAGGCAGCAGACTCAATGGGAGAAAATACTTGGCAATCATGTATCTGATAAGGTTTAATATCCATGATATATAAGGAGATCATACAACTGAACAACAAAAAGTCAAAGTATCCAATTAAAAAATGGACAAAAGACTTGAAAAGACACTGTCCAAAGAAGAAATACAAATGGTAAAGAAAAACATGAAAAATGTTCAACATCACTAGCAATTAGGGAATTGCAAATCAAAACTACAATGAGATACCATTTCACACTTATTAGACTGGCCGTTATTAAAAAGTTGGAAAGCTCTAAATGTTGGAGAAGACGTGGAGAGGTAGGAATGTTTATTCACTGTTGGTGGGAATGTAGAATGGTACAGTTACTGTGGAGGACTGTTTGGCAGTTCCTAAGGAAGTTGAATATAGACTTGCCATGGGACCCAGCAATACCATTGCTAAGTATATAGCCAAAAGAACTGAGAGCAGTGACACGAATAGCTATCTGCACACCGATGTTCATAGCAGCATTATTCATGATAGCCAAAAGTTAGAAACAGACCAGGTGTCCATCAACTGATGAATGGATAAACAAATTGTGGAGTATACACACAATGGAATATCATGCAGAGGTAGAAGAAATGAAGTTGTGAAACATATGACAACATGGATGAACCTGGAGAACATTATGTTGAGTGAAGTAAGCCAAACACAAAAGGACAAATACTGTATGTTTGCCCTATTATGAACTAAATATATCATGTGAAATATGAATATGGGTAAAATTGCATATATGAGACTGTTTTTCTTTGGAGCTGAGCAAAAGTAATACTACAAAATGTTAATATCAGATCAAAAAAATTATTCTAAGAGAAGGAAACCAGATACAGAGTACTACATATTGCATGATTCCATTTATATAAAATGTAAATATAAATCAATTTATAGAGATAAATGAGATTAGTAGTTATGTAGGTCTGAGAAAGGAATGCTAAGGTATGTGGAGTGTTTCTTTTTGGAGCAATGAAATTTTCCTAATATTAATATTAAAAATTTTTCTAATATTATAATATTGTGATTATGGTTTTTAGTACAATGGAATCATGCCGGAAACAGCAGCTACATACAGTGTGGGAAACATAGAGAGATTGAAAGTTGAGGAATTTTCTTGCTTGTTTGTTTGTCTGTTTTTTGTTTATTATTATTATTATTGAAATAATGAAAATGCTCTAATAATGGTTGAAGTGATGAACACAGAAATATGTGATTATAGCAGATACCACTGATTATACACTTTGGATGAATTGTGTGCTTTATTAATATGTATCAATAAAATTGGTTTGATTTTTTAAAAAAAGAATATTAAGACAGGCAAGCAGATGTAGCTCAAGTGGTTCAGTGCTTGCTTTCCACCTATGAGGACCAGGATTCAATCCCCTGCCTTGGCACCTAAAAAAAAAAAAAAATTAAGACAAAACACCTCACGCATGAATGCTCTGTATTCAATGTAGAATTTAGCCAAGTTTTGCAGTTCAGATTTTTGGCACACAATACTGGCTTAGAAACAAAAATATGGGGGGAGGGGGTGGGGAAGAAACCAAACTATGTAATAAAAATAATAACTCCCGTTGTTAGAAGTTGTTTTAGTTTCCTGGCTTCTATAGCAAATACTATGCAATGTGTTGGTTTAACAATGGCAATTTATTGGCTAACAATGTTAAGCTTAAGAGAAGTTCAAAATCAAGGGGCCATCAAGGTGACGTTTTCTCCCAGGACTATTGTGTTTTGGCTGGTGTCAGCCTTGACTTTTCTGTCTGACAGCAATGCACATGGCGGCATCTCCTTTCTCTCCAGGTCCCCTTGCTTTCCTCTGGTTGCTCCCTCTGGCTTTCTCTCTCTATCACATTCCCCATAAAAGCTTCAGTAGTAAGGCTAAGACTATCCTGATTTAGCTGGACCACCCCTTAACCTCATGAAAAGGTTCTATTTACAAGAGTCCACACTCACGGGAATGGATTATGTTTAAGAACATATTTTGCTGGGGTAAATAGCTCCAAGCCACCACAGAAGTAAATTTCCTTTGGCTCTACTATAAATTTTCCCCCATGCTAATCCCATTGTTGATGACTGGGTCTGGTAAGATCCAGGGCCCTAACTAAAAAAAAGGAGCATCAGTTTATTTCTCCAAGTGGATTGTCGATCGCCAAATGCCAGTCTTTGAGCATATGCTCAATAGGTATCCTGTGAATGTTCCATGTGTTGGCAATTGCAGGACTTCTTTGGGTCTGCTGAGGGCTCTGCCACTGAATGTTTTGGCCTCACACTGTGACCCAGGTTGACTGTGCTGCCACCATCTGGAAGAGAGACTGTGGCAAAGCATCCACCTGGAAGTTACATTTATGTTTGCAGTTCATTAGCCAAAGAGACAGAAACTGGAAGGTAAGGCAGTAGGAGATACACAACGTATGCCACCAACTGTGTATAGCAATATTTAACAAAACATGCAAATAGGAATCTTTAGTTCTTTTTGGCATTTTATAGCTAGCTTTCTATAACTCTTAGAATATATTGAAATTCCTGAATAGAATCATACACAGTTTGTAGTCTTTTGAATCTGGCTATATTTGTTTAACATATTTTGTGAAAGTCATCATATTCCTGTGTGTAATTTTATGTCCTTTTTTATTCATTGCAATATAACATCTGATTGTATGAATATTCCATAATTTATGAATCTCTTTTCCTGGTGATGGATATTTAGGTGGTCTCTATTTTGGTGATATTAAAGTTAGTGCTGCCATGGACCTTTATGTACAAATTATTTTTGTGAACATATATGTACGTTTCTATAGATATATGACCTGGAGTGGGATTGTTGGGTCATAGGTTATGTGTATGCTCACTTTTGTAGATACTGCCAAAGACTTTCAAAAAATGTATACCAATTCACTCTTACTTTATCAGTGCCTGATAGTTTCAGTTGCCCCATATTCTTTTCAAATTTTAGTATTATCTGTTTTATTTTGTTTCATTTTAGCTAATGTATAATAATATTGCATTTTGGTTTTATTTTAAAATTTCCTAATGAAAAATGATTTTGAACACCATTTCAAAATGTGTATTGGCCTATCTGGATATATATTTTGGTGAAATGTGTTTAAAATCATTTTTCCATTTTTGTATTGTTTTTGTGTTTAACTCATTTATTTAAGGATTTCATTATATTTTTTACATTTGTTAAGTACTCTATATTCATCTTATATATGTATTTGTATACAGAATGCATACTGCCATATATATTATAAATATGTTTTCCAGTTCTGTGGTTTGACACTTGCTTTCTAACTTTTTAATTATGTCTTTTTATGAACACAGGCTACTTTTGAATTTAGTCTGATTAATCATTTTCTTTTATGGTTGTTTTTTGTATGATGTTTAAAAGATTTTTATCTACAGCAATTTAAGGCGTTTTTGTTGCTGCTCCCTTCTAGAAGTTTAAATTATTTACATTCACATTTCATTCCTCAATCCTGAGGATTCTGGGATAGTGATGCCCACTCCACCTTTAAATGAGAGGGGGCTTAGGTCCCATGGGATAGATGAATGGGACTATCTTGCTTGCAGTTGCAGATGCTCTCTGTTCCTTGGGATGGTCATTGTACATCATCATCTCCTTGTTATATGGCTAAGATATTTCAAAGTGAGTCGGGAGGTCATTCCAGAAGTTCCACTTATGCACATCTCAGCAGGATTTCATTGACTGCCAAAGTAAATATTACCTCAAATAATGGGGCTCCTGAGGGCTATAGAGACATCCAGACACTATAGGCAGAGCAGACAGCTCAGGAGTTTTGTGTCCTGCCAGTGGGCCCTACTTGGGAATTTATGCTGCCCAGTGTGACAGAGTTGGACTCAGTTGTGGTTTCCCTTCACATGGCTCTTCTGCCACTTCTATCTGAAACTTTAGTTAATACTAGAGTTGATAGGTCTATGTCCAAGAGATTTAAATCTTTGGGCTGTCCATGGGCTGGCTGGGCCCTGAATTTCAACTGAGTTTCAATACCTTCTCTCTAGTTCATTGGACTCACCCAGGCAGCTACCTCTGTTATTAATGTAGAAGTGTATGGTAAATATTTATGAAAATTAATGTAAAATTGAACTCCAAGAAAAAAGATATAGCTCCAGTGCCAGAGTCAAGAATCATGGGAAAATTCAGAGGGTAGAACTCTATATACTTTTTTTTTTTTTTATTATGGGTAAAAATCAAAATTCTCACAATACATACAAACATTTGTAAAATGATATATAAATATATATGCATATATGTGTATTTGCTTACAAAAATGTTATTTTTTATATATATATATACATATATTTTAAGAGGTGCTTAGATTACCTAAAATATTATACGGAACCCACTCAGATTCCCATGTTGCCCACCTCCCACACCTCCCACTTTTGATAAACTTTCTAGCAGTCACCTTATGTAAAAGGTTTTGTTTGGAAAGCATGTTTTCTTGTCTGAGTCCAGTGAAGTGAGGATATTGTTAAGTAAGGACAAATGTAAGCTGAGTTCTAGGTCAAAGAGAGGCTACATTTGATTTTGTGTATTTAAATATTTAGAATTGAGAAAGTGATAAGCTTCTAAAAATCACAGAGCTTACATATGTTTTCAAAATTATTTTCTCTGTTGAAATGGAAATACTAAAATATATCATCTATAATCCATTAGCAGCCATTATTAAACCAAAGGAAACACTATTTTTTTTAAGAAGTATTATTTATATTGACAGAAAAAGTACATAATAGAAATTCTTTCCATTTTATAGATCTAATTCCATTTATTGGAAAGGTTCAGAAAAGTTATGTCAGTTTATCTGTGTCCATATTATGTCCAAATTGCCATTTAAACATTTCGGCATGTGAAATCAGTATGAAATTTTGAGAGCTGTGTAGAACGAATGACTAATTATTGTATGATTTTTAAAAAAGTGTTTTAACATATGGAATAGCACATATGATTTTTTGACATTCATAATTCAAAATTTTGTTTTAATTGCCTTAGTTTGACCTTTCTGACTTCTAGTCTATACTGCTTTTCTGTGCCAGAGACCCTAATATGTCATTCACCCTAAATTATTTGAATGTTTAAATCATTGCCAACATATGGAATTGCAGTATATTTCTTCATCTTTTGTTTACAATATCACTGTTTAATTTGGGGGGGGGTGCAAGAAAACTTTTCTAACACGTTCAGTTGAGACTTAATTATAAAGTTAACCATGTTGATGAGGACCTAACAAAATACTCAGTCTTCAATTCTCACAGAAAATGCAATCCGTTGGAAAGTAAAATGTTTGTTTTCTACAATGGAAATGACTTCAATGCCTCCTTTTGAATAAAGGATATAAATTTTATTGATTAAAATATTTCAAATACTTCAATTACCTATGAGGAACTTGATTAATATTTTTAAAATACATTTTCCCCAAGCAGTTGAATCTATAACCCATGTAGAAAAGGAAGTGTTGTCATTAGGATAAAAATTTATTATAGGTTATATACAGTGAGATGGTAATTTGGAGAGGAACTCACTTAAAGGTCAAGGGGTATTCCAGAGTCATGTCAGGGTTAAGAGCTGAGGTTGGTAGGCCTTGGTTTCAACCCTGAGCTCTCATTTACTAGACAGGTAATCCTAAGGAAGATTATTTTAACAGAATGTTAAATCATGATTCTTTCTCAGTTTACATAAGACCCCAAGATAAAATGTCTAGCAAATCTATGCAGAATTTTCAAAAGAGGTGGTCAATCCCTTATTTTGTGACTTTAAGCCATTCAGCTTTAGATAATAAACAGGGCTGAATATGAAAAACAACAAAAGAGTGAGACTGTGCATGAAGGTGAGAGAAACTCCCTAGAAAGCACCTTTTTTTAGTGGGCAAGAACAAACTTTTTGCAGTACTATCATTAAGACAGAGCACTTTCAGAAGCCCACTGAGATGTTGAATTCCTTAAAATTTAGTTGGCACAGTAGACTGGTGGTGAACACTGGCCTGAATAAATTAAAGTCCAAAGAGTTTATATATCCAAAGGAGGAAGCAGAGCAGAAAGGAAAACAGTAGGCTGCATTTGGAACTGACTACATTACTACAGTGGGGCAAGAAATTTTATTTTTATATAAATTTATATTATATATTTATATAATTGATGTATATTATATTCTTATCTATTATACATTATTGTCATATTTTCTTTTTATAAAATATGGTTATGAATTTGATGTAGTTGGCTACAAAACATGCCACAAAAGAGAAAACTCACCTGTTCAGGAGTACTACCTGGAGGTCTAGTGTGAAACAATAAGACAACAGTGGACAACAAAAGGAATTCCAGAAATTAAGAGAGGACCCAAAATCAGTCATTCAAAGAAGAGGCATCATCCATATGCTAATCTGCATTTACATATTCTCAGCAAGATAATCTCAGAGGAACCTAAAAAAGCACTGCAAGAGAAAGAACCACCACTGGGTACCCACCAAACAAGAGAAAGCCAGTAGCAGAGTGTGGCAGTTTCGAGCTTTTGTGAACCCCATAAAATCATGTCCTTAGGATTAATCCATTCCTGTTCATATAAACCTATTGGAGGTGGAAACTTTTGATTAAATTACTTCAGTTAAGGGGCTTTGATTAGATTGCGTGACCCAGGGTAGGTATTAATCTTCTACTGAAGTCCTTTATAAATAGAGGAATAAAAAGCTACATACACAGAAAAAAAAACCCCAGAGACAGAGAGAAGCCCACAGAGGCTGAGAGAGAAGGTCCCAGAGACCTGAGGCTGGAATCAGCAGGGCATGGAGAGAGGCCTCCAGAGGTTAAGAGAGAAAGCCACAAATGAGGCAGCCAGAAGCTGAAGGCAGTGCTGCCAGGAAAAGGCAGGGACCACAGACACTACCACTGTGCCCTGCCACGTGGCAGGAGTCCAGGAACCCCAGCAGCTGACCTCTGAGGATAGAGCTGCATCTGATGCTTTGATTTGGTCATTTTTCTAATCTTATGGTTTATAAGATAATAAATTCCCATTGCCCCTTCTCTAAGCCAAACTCAACATATACACTCACTACCTTCCCTCCTGAATGGGACCTGACTCCCTGGGACAGGTCTCTCTGGCATTGAGAAAGTATTACCAAGAGCCAACTGTTGATGCATTTGGAAAAAGACCTTGACCAAAAGGGAGAAATATTAAATATAAATGAGTTTTTATTGTTAAGAGATTTCAAAGTGAGTTGGGAGGTCATTCCAGAAGTTATGCTTATGCACATCTCAGGAGGATCTCACTGACTGCTGTAGTAAACAGTGCCTCAAGCAGGGAGGCTCTTGAGTGCTCTAGAGATGACTGGACACTATAGGGAGGTCAGATAATCACAGGAAATTGGTACCTGGTTGGTGGGCCTTACCTTGGAATAACCTATTTCCCCAATGTAACAGAGCTAGACTCATTTATAATTTCCCTATAAATGGTTCTTCTGCCCCTTTTATTTGACCTATAATTAGCTCTATATCCATTAAATATATGTCCCAGAGACTTAAATCTTCTGACTGTTCATATGCTGGTTTAGTCCTGAATCTCAGCAGAGTTGCAGCCAACACTTACTCTCCAGTTCATCAGACTCACCCAGGACAACTAACAAAAGATGATGATAGACAGTGCCTATCCCAAAAAACAGAGAATATCTATAACTGCAAGCAAGACAGCTTCTTCCATCTGCCCTATGGGATCTAAGCCTCTTCTCAATCAGAAGCAAAGTGGACATCACCGTCAAAAATCCTCAAGATTGAAGAAAGAGCAAACATAAGGGGGCAATGCAGCTATGGACCAAAGTAAATTTATTATTATTCTAAAAATGGAAGAACTTGTAACATTGATATAATGACAGTAGTCACCTTAGGTTCTGAGGGGAGGGAGAGGTAAGAACAGGTTTAACATGGGGCATTTTGGGGACATTGAAATTGTCCTGAATAATATTGCAATGATGGATACAGGCCATTATACATTTTGTCAAAACCTATAAAATGTGTGGTACAAAGTATAAACCATAATATATACTATAGACCGTGGTTAGTAGCAATGCTTCAATATTTGCTCATCAATTGTAACAAATGTACCACATTAATGAAAGATTTTGTTAATGGGAAAAAGTGTGAGGGGGGAGGGGATGGGGTATATGGGAATCTCCTTTTTTTTAAATTAGATTTTTTTCCCCCTGAGATGGCTCCCTCTTCTGTTTGTTTGTTGTTTTTGCTCATTGTTTGCTTGTTGTTTTTTGCTTATTTTCTGTTATTTTATTTATTTATTTTTTTTGGGGGGGAGGCACTGGGAACTGAACTCGGGACCACCCATGTGGGAGGCGAATGCTCAACTGCTTGAGCCACATCTGCTTCCCCAATCCTCTGTATTTTTATGTAAATTTTATGTAATCTAAAACAACTATGTGATTTACCAAATACCATTGATTGTACACTTTAGATGAGTTGTATGCTTTATTAATATGTATCAATAAAATTGATTAGTTAAAAAAAGAAAAAAATATAAAAATAACAAATTAAATAAATAAATCCACATTTTAAAAGCGAATTCATTTGTAGCATATTGTATTGGGAGCCTTTAACAAACTAAAACAAAGACCATTAAAGTAGAAGTCAAGTAAGAACTTTTTAGTTCATTGTCATTTCTTCCTTTCCCTGGTCTAACCCAGGAAGAATTTAAAAATCCAGACAGCTTGCAGGAGATGGCAAGAAAAGCAAAAAGCAGAAAAATGTGGACAAAGTTAGTCATGACCTATTTATAGAGCAGGTTTCCAGCCTATACAGGCCAAAGTTGGGTGAGAAATGCATTTGGGATGATATTAAGGCTTTGCTTATTATATTGATGCCCAAGTCCTAATCCCAAAGACTGTGAATATGTTACCTTGAATGGCAAAAGTGACTTTGCATATGTGATTAAGTTAAATATTTTTAGATGGCAAGATTATCCTGTATTATCTGGGTGGCCCCAATATAATCACGAATGATCTCATTTAAGACAGGGCAAGAGAGACCGAGGGCCTGTAAGAAGGAAGCACAAGCCAGAATGGTGTGACAAGCCAATGAATGAGGGCAACATATAGAAGCTGTAAGAGGCAAGAAATTGACTTGTCCCTGGAGACTCCAATAGGAATGCAATCCTGTCAAAACACCTTGATTCTTCCCTTGAGACTCATTTCAGGCTTTTGACCTCCAGAACAGTAAGGTAACGTTTGTGTTGTTTTAAACCACTGAATGTGTGGTAATTTGTTACTTCAGAAAGAGAAAACTAATGCATTTGAAGAGACCAGAATATTTTTTTTATACTTTGAAAGCAACCAGTTAAGTCACTAAAGCTGCTTGAAACTGCATATAGAAAAAGGTTTTTTAAAAAGATTTACTTATTTATTTATCACCCCACCCCACCCCATTGTTTTTGTGCTCACTGCGTCCATTAGCTGTGTGTTCTTCTGTGTCTGCTTGTCTTCTCTTTATGCAGCACTGAGAACTGATCCTGGGACCTTCCGGAGAAGGAAAGAGGTGCTTAATCTCTTGCACCACCTCAGCTCCCTGCTCTGCTGCATCTCTTATTGTCTGTCCTCTGTGCCTCTTTTTGTTACATCATCTTGCTGTGCCACCTCTCCGCTTGGGCCAGCTCACTGTGCGGGCCAGCTTGCCTTCACCAGGAGGCCCCAGGAATCAAACCCTGGACCTCCTATATAACAGACAGGAGCCAAATTGCTTGAGCCACATTCGCTTCCCTAGAAAAATTTTTAAGAGGAGAAATTTACTTTCTGCTTGTACTTATGCAGTCCCACATAATAGTTATATTATATATCCTAAGACTATCCTAAGACTGAAAATTCTTTCTCTGGAAAAAGGCAAGAATTTCAGACCTAATATATATGAGTACACTGGGGAATAAATGAGATAATGTACATAATGTGTTTTGCATGTAATAAACTTAATATAAGTGATTTTTTTATTACTGAGGTAAATGTCAATCTTATTTACTTTGTACCTTCTAATTTCTGGGTGTTATATTTAGTGCTCAGTGTTTAGCAAGACATAAGGCCTTTTATCCAGAAGTCACAGTCTTATAGGAAAGTCATAAATGCAGAATTTTATACACTTAAATTTGAAACACTTAAATTTGAAACTGTGAAGAGGGACAGCTTGTAATTGCAAATGAAGAATTCAAATAGAGTTTCCTGGGACAGGTGTGCTGGAGCTTCAATTGAAGATGAATATTTGCCCCTCGCTTCAGTGAAAAAATAATTTATATTTCTTTTAATTGTCAGAAAACTACCAAATAAATATGAAAATAGTGTTATTATAGATTTATTTATTTAAAAAAAAAAAAAACCTTGCATAAAGAGAATGAAAAAGCTGAGGGCATGTAGGTAAGGCAAATACCTCAAGCACAGAGAGAGAATAGTACTTCTTATAACCTTCAAAATTGCTGGTGAGTCATTTTTATTTTCTGTATCAAAGCATCACTATGGTTGCATTATTATGATTATTTCAGATTTTTCTAACCAAATGATGACATTGAATTTAACATGTGACCAATTTGCTACTTCAAAAAAATAAATTCTGAAGTTTTCTAGCAGTATATGCCAACAGGAAAGAATTACTTAAGCAAGCACTATCTCTTCAAACTAATTAATCACACCGTTCACTTAGTCTTTAGAGTATAATTAAATCAGATAGCCTCAGAATGGACTGCTTGCTTGAGCTTCTGGGAAAATATGCTTAACCTCAACAATTTCCCCCATCTTTCAGCTAAACAGTTTTGATAAACAGCCCAAATAAGTTCTAGACTTTAGGTGGAAAATCTTATTTATGAGAACCTGGGATATTGAATGAGACCCTGAACAATATTCTCTGATGTATTTTTCATTTATCATTATTCAAAATTATCCATACTTGTCAAATGGAATTCAATTTTCAATAGAATTTTTAAAAGTTCAATAATTTTTAACTGGGTATTTGGTTGACAGGCAAATCAGCCATTGGCAAACAAGCAAACCATGAGACAAATATCGGCTTCCAATATACCCAAAAGAACACTCACCACTCAAACACTTACAGGCACATACTACACACCTATACCTACAATCTCATTTTGTAAACATACCTATATATGGGATCTCATTTTTTAAGGCTTAATTAGTTCTCCTTCCCTACTATCTCTTAAGATATCTTTATTATCAATTGACAGCTGTACCATAAACTTACAGTCACTTTCTCAAGATTTATTCTGGAAATTCTGCTTCGATATTCTGGTTGTTCTTTTTTATTCCATTATTTATGGATTATTTTTCTTTAATGTACTTACTGAATCAATTGTAAATTTTATTGCCTTGCAAGACATTCACTTATACAGTATTTGGGATTTTCTCATTTACCAGATGGCACTATTATATTTTCTACAACTGTTTAAATGAATGTGCCATGGTTTGTTTCAAAACAAAAATTTCTGAAGAAAGAATCAGATCAGTTATTCCTGTTATCTTGGTAATTTATAGTAAAAAACATGATCTTATTTATGCCTTATCCAAAATCAATAATGATACATTATTTATGAATGGGCATTTTCTGATGTGAAAATTTGTGGTCATGTCTTCTGTAAACACCTAAATTGAATATTTCTTTCAGTCTGATAAATTATAGTAAATATGAGGCCTTCTCTAGGCAGTAAGAATGTGGAAGATCTAGTTGCTACCATGAGAAATGAGCTTTGCATATTTGTTTCCCACCTTTGGCCTTCAGTGGGGAACTCACTTTTGTCGACACTATGGCTGAGAGAAAGACTAATTGGGGGAGTGGAATTCTTAATTCTTTAATATCTTGGATGTGGAGCACATACGGTATCAAAGAAGCAGTGGAGAATTCCTCAATCTCAGTTCTAATAACTCAGGCTATTAAGGTTATTTTTTTTATACTTTTAAAGGAACATATTCTTTGTCTCTCTGTTTCTTACATCTATCATCTAACTATCCATGTTTTAAATAAGAAATCATGTATAAACACTTCTTTATTAATGTAATTTACCACCACTAAAACATGATAAAATGACAAGTGCTATATTTTTCTTTTACAAAAATAACAATAACTATGAGATTCAAAGCTTAGAAATATTCCCAGTGTTTCTCATGGAATTTGTGCTTTATGAAGGGGAAATATGCACACCAAGTGGTACATATAGAGGACGATGCCCTCAGTAACTCTTCACATTGTCATGATTCTTTTAGTGAAGCCGTAGTAATTCATTCCTTATTCCGGTCATCTTGGGTTCTAGAAGGAACTGTATCTGTGCTGCATTTGTATTTAATGAAAATGTTATTTGTTAAAGTTTATTGGCAAATTCTTCATACTACTCTAGTACCAACATTATTTATTAACAGTGTACTGAAATACATTAAATAACAATGTGTTAGTAGATCCTGATTACTTGGATAACTGATGTTCATCTATACATAAAGAATTAGACTAAGGGAGGATCCAAAGGACAAAGAAGGTTCAGTGCCGGGCCACATTGCAGGGAATGAGAAGGTTCAGACTTCAAAGCAACACCAATATCTGGACATCCAGAATAGAGAACAGTAAATTAGAGAAGATATTCCATATATGCAAGCAGTGCTCAGCATCCAGAGATTCAGACCAGACAGAAGGGTACAGCTCTACACAGATGCCATTTTCCAACATCTGCCCTTTACTAGCATGTGTCCCTTTTCATCCTGCACATAACATTTTCTTCTCCTGTAAATGTGTTATGCATACTTAGAAAAGTTTCTATATAAGTTTTTTGATGTTATTTTTTAATAAATTTCATAATTTATAAAAATATATTATTTGCATCAGAAAATTTTGCATCAGCCTTTATCTTCCATTTGTGTGCATAAAATAGAGGCACTGACCTGCTTTCCTTCAATATAATTTTCTTATGAAAATATAGAAAAAGTAATAATAGATTATTTCTATATCTAGTAAAATGTAGGCAGTATCAAAATGTTTTTAAAAAGTTAAGCTATCATACAACAATTAAAATTGTAATCAGTTAGCTTAGTGCTGATATCAATACACAAAAATTTACCTTTTCTCATATCTGTAGGATGAAGAACATAGCAAATATCAGAAGCTTTGGTAAGTAAGGCATTAGAAAGAAAGAGATATGGTTATCAACAATAGCTCTCAGTTTTTGTATACTGAAGGAACAAGTAATTCTAAGTCAAGGGTTCTTAACCTTTTTTGTTCCATGGACCCCTTTGCCAGTCAGGTGAAAACCACAGACCCCTTCTCAGAATGAAGCGGCAGATAGTTTTATGACACTCAACTAGCTTTGGGTCTAACAACTACCTTAACATCAAAGTATGGATGAGCCTAAGTGATTTCTCAAGATATGTAACAACTATAATGTGATATGAAATGGATACTACTGTAATTTATTGCACACATTCATAAGTGAAGGAAATGCTAGATTTCAGTTAAAGGTAAGAGAAAATAAAGATAATAAGTTGATTTTTTCAATTCAAGTTCATGGACCCCCTGAAATCTAAGGGGTTTCAGGGGGTCCCTGGTTAAGAATCTCTGTCCTAAAGAATAGAGGAAGATAAATTTTGAAATGTTGATACTGAGATCTTCTGGGATATCAATAAAGCAGTATATATAAATCATTTACATAATAACCTAAATAGGAGACACAGGTTTGGGACTGATTAGTCTTTGATTTGACCAACCATGACAGTACATAAAATCAGCCAAAGTGATTGTATAAAAGTGATGAATTGTACAAACAAGACTAAACCTTGAGCAATAACATTTTTTTAAGAATAAAAACATGAAGAGTAGTTCAGAAACAAGACTGAGAAAAAATTATCACAGATGGATATGAAGAAGCAGGAAAGTGTCGTGATACAAAAGCCAGGAAAAAAAATACTCCTTTAGGAATGAAGTTGGGATTAATAGATCACACTCAGAAGTTAGGTCAAAACATAAGAGCTGACATGTCTTTATTATTTTGGGAAATGAAGCTATTCTTAGTGATCATAATATAAACAATCATAATGGAATGAGGCCAGCGTATTATGATAAAGACCAAATTCTTGTGAATTAATGAGTGAATAATAGGTGAGAGAATACAAAAGAAGAAGAAATGGCAGATGATAACAAAAGGGATAAAGAAAAAATAAGGACAGTGTTTATTTTACTTGCAGACATCAACATTTATTGGCCAAGAATGAGAAGCTTTTACAAGGAGGAGATGGCTGACAGGGCAAAGTCCAGGGGAAAAGAGGAATGAGTGGATAATAAGGCTAAAAATACATGCATATAAGAGAAAGAAATGGGTTCTTTTCCTATAAAACTAGCCAGAAGAAATTAAGACTGAAATTGTGGGAGCAAAGAGGTGTCAGGAAGTTTCAGATCATGCAAATCTCTAGCTCTACAAACAAGCAGGCTGCAAGGCTGGTGGACAGAGTGAGAAAAAGTGGAAAACCACTTGTGGCACTGGAGTCTTTTCTATTTGAAAATATTAAACAGCATTGAAGAATTAGCCAAGGTTGGAAATCATATTTCTATAGTGGCATTTTTCTGAATGTTGTGCTATTATCTGGCAGCACTCATTGATTGTGTTTAAAAGTAATAAAGGTAAAATATAGCAGAAATAAAATACTGGCATATTCTTATGTCAGAATCATGGAAAGACAGAAGTGTAAGAGAATGAAGGGTTTGTTTAAAATACAATCTTAAGGGAAGTGGCTGTGGCTCCATCAGTAGGGCTCCCGTTTACCATATCGGAGGCCCCGGGTTCGGTTCCCGGGGCCTCCTGGTGAAGGCAAGCCCGCCTGCACGGCGTGGTTAGCTGACCCAGCGAGCACAAGCAGCAAGGTGGGGATAAATGAATAAATAAATAAAATCTTAAAAAAAAAAAAAATACAATCTTAATATGGAGATTAAGGTCAAAGAATAGGAGGAGAGGAGCTGATAAATTGAGAGATAATGAAAAGATTAGGGTCATCTAAAGAGGCAACATATGGTAGTGTTTAAGAATATTATTATTTATCATCATATTTATCATACTTTTGTTCTCTGGCTTTCACTTACTATATAGCATTTCATTCGTTTCCATAAACCTGTTTTATCATCTGCAAAATGGGAGTAATAATAGAATCTAGTTCATAGAGTTCAGAGTAGTAAGTGCTTGTAAAGAGCTTAGTACAATATTTTGCACAGTAAGCACTCAAAAAATATTTATTACTACTATCATGCTTTTCAAATTCTGCCAAAATGATTTCTGCCTTCTTAGTGCTGGTACTCCTATATGGTTTATTAGCTTTCAGTTGGACTACAGCTATTCTCCCAGGTGTAGCTCTTTATAGACTCTTCCTACTCTAAGTCGTTCATCTAAAGGCTATTACAATCATGCAATTATTGTCATGAGGCATTTACAAGGTAAATCTACTCTATGAAAATTAGCCACTCCAACTATTTCAGTAGTTGCTTGACTCGGCCTCATTTATTTCCATAATACTTATATTTTTCACACTAATAACAAAAGATGTTCTATTTTGGGGAGAAATTGGAAGAATAAATAAAAGTTCATTAATTCTTCAACCAAGGGAGAGCCACTGGTATCGTTGTGGGTATGTGCATTTGTGAAAAAGTGAGATCATACTATGATTACTGGTTTATGGCCTGTCTAATAAACTTCATGAATGCTGAAAACCTTCCTTACATTCATTTAAATATGCCATGAGTAGATTGTTTGGATGTTTCCAATATCTGAAGTTTGTTATCCATGCTTATTTGTACTCATTTTCATTTCTCAAGGTTAACCTCTCAGAATTGTGAATCTGTAATGAGTACAACAGTCACAAGTAAAAGGATGGACAAATCCAAGAAATTCACACACACAATAATATGATCAGAAAATGGGGAGAGGGAATAACTAAATTGAAATTGCATTGCACTGTAATTTTATTTGCTAACATAAATCCACTTTGAAAATATAATCGAGATAAAACAATGTTTTTAAAATTACTAAAATTGCCCATGAAACTTGTGAAAATTACAACATATTATAGAAGACACCATATTATTACCACCTCTCATGTCTTTTCAGCCTCATTTTATTTTCTACTTTGTTAATTTGGTTCTTGAATCATTATTATTTTATTTCATTTCTGCTGTGGCACTATTGGTCTCTTTCTCTCTTTTTCTCTCACACATTTTTGCCTTAAAAGGCCCAGATCGCTTTGTATCTTAATTTGTCAAGTAAACATCTTTTTTATTCATCTCTTGTTCCTAATTTATATTTAACCTTGAAAGCATTCAATAAATGCCATCTAAAATATATGTCATTTGGCAAAAGTTTCTATTAAAAAATTCTTTTCATCTTCTCCTTAAATGCTGTTTTATTCCAAAATATTTAGATTAATATTTTGAATGCTTAATAACATACTTTGCAGAAATACAAAATTAGCATCAATTCAATGGTGATCTCCATCATGTTCAGACTCGTCTTTTACTTCTCTACAGACAGCCTGGCCAGAACTTCATGGACTCCTTGGCCTCCCATCACCTCCATATCAGAAATGAAGTAGGTGGTGCTTGAGGTGCCACATCCACCTTGTGACCATAAGGATTAAATCACCCTAGGCATGTGAAAATACTTAATCTAATCTGCCATCAATAAAACAATTCTCAAATATGCCAATTTTGCATAGTATTTGTATAAACTAAATATTCCTTCAAACACAAATAAAATAAAATATGAAATCTTGCTTTATTTGGAAAACCTGAAGGAATAAGAAAAAAATTCATAAAAAGAACGACTTATTTTTAAATTGCTATATACCCATCAAGGCAAGGTATAGGGGAAAATGATGTGGGTTTATAGTAAGAAATCTTTGGACTTATTCTGCCCTTGTCCTTAACTAGATGTATAGGCCTCATAAAATAATTTAACTTGAAATTTCACCTATCAGCTTCCCCTAAATCTAGAGAATGAAGACTGTGAACTAGTAGTTATTTATAGTACTTTCTAAAATCTCTATGACTTTGACAGCATAACTTCCTGTGTATTAATCGCTGTACTTCAAAGATTTGTATCTTTTCCATGCAGATTTCAGAAAGTGGAATGACTTGCTTGATATTTAGTGGATTCATTCATACAAGTACATGATCGCTTATCAAAACTTCATTAAACTAGATAAGCTATTTGACTGGCTACTAACATTACCAGTTAGATAAACTGGCTTGAAGGGGATCAGAAATGAAGTAATACAGAAAGTGTAAGATGCTGAAAATAGTCATCCATCTGTTTTGCATTGTTGGACCTTGACTGGATATTCCAGTGCTATTTGTTATGGATAGGAACTCTGTCATCTCCACTGAACCAAAAGGTATCTCAATGGCATAATGCACAACATTGCTAACATGTGGAAACAGAATAGTTGAATAAATAATATAATCACGTATAACCTTTACATTTGAAGAGAAATAAAGCAAGGCGTTTGAAGGTTTCTGGCACTTTGATGTGTCTTGTATGTGCTTTTTAATCTATTCACAGTTTCTTTTATGTAGTATTCAAAGATATAAAATAGTGTTCCTTTTGTTAAACACCCTTTCAAATATTTGTTACATATCATTCTCCTTTTGCTTGATTTCATTGTATGAATTAATTTTGCTTCTTTTTTGATACCCTTATTATCTTTTCTGTCCCTCTTTTTCAAAATTGCTTTTATACATTTTAAATGTTAACTGGTTTGTCCTTGGTAGTTCCCTTAACATCAAAGCTTATCGACTTGATGCTAGACATTTCATCTGACACATGCCTTTTATAACACTAGCTGGTGTACTCTATCAACACGTACTGGGCCTTTGATGACCACAATCTAAACTTTTTATTTTAGAGAAATGAAGGATGACAATTTTAGTTTATGTTACACTAATTAAAACTCAAGGTCCTACAGAAATAATTTAGAACTCCCAGTAAGTATAAAACCACTAATAACAACAACAAGGGCTCTCAGATGAGAAATAACATTCCCTAAATTGCCTAAATTCATTTTTCTCTTCTATCCTACTCTGAAATGTTTGACCATTTTCTTATTGAAAACACACTTTATTTACACAATTGCAACTTTATTATGCAGGAACTATAGAAGATATTCAGAATATACATATTTCCAATAGGAATAAGATGGGATAGTAGAAAACTGGAAAAAATTATTGCACACCTTATCACATGTCCATAAGCATGTGGCATTTATTAGAATGAAAAAAAATAATGCTAGTCATTATAAGCATGGTAACCAGGCAGGTCAATTGGGAAGGGTCTACAATCTATATTTTTGCTCAATTGTCTCCAAAAAGATTTTTCACCAATCAATCCTGATTGCATTTCATTAGAAAACTCTTTCTAATATGATTGGCCCAAAAAGAAGAATTTTTTCATCTGATATACATTATGAAGTATATATTTTAAATGTATAAACAAATATTTAACCATAAATCACACATCTGAGAATAACCTGTAATTTTTATTAGCATGTAAAGAACAATCCATTTACAATGATGTTGTACATTACATATTTGACAAAAATAAATGTGGCATTTTCTCATTGTTTGATAATCAAAGTCACTGATGATAAATAAAAATATAAAAGACTGGCTAAGAATTATTAGTTCATAATATTGAAACTGTGGATACCCCATATTAGCTGCTTCTAAGACAAAGTGTTAATGTCCTTTAAAAAGTTCAAATGAGTGAAAGTTTTAAATACCAGCCAATGGACACCTTGTTGATGATAAATTACTCATAATAGAATATGACTTTTTGTAAGAATATTAATTTGTAGTATGTAGCATGAGAGCTAGTTTGCTAAAAAAAAAAAAAAAAAAAAAAAAGAACAGGATTCAAAACTTCCTTGGCTGAATAAATTTCCAAGTTCTAGTGTCCTGATACTGTTTGCTTGTTGCAGCCTTTGAATGACCCTCCAGGCTCATTCCTCTCTGAATGTGTCAGGCTGTACCCTATACTAATTGAGGCCATGTTTCTAGAATTGGGGATTTTTTCCCCATAAAAGAATGCTACTTTTCTTACTCTGGCTTTGATACAAATGTTCAGAGTCTCCCCAGATTCTTACTGGTTCAAAGACTTCCAGACTTCCTTCTCTGCTTTAGTATTCCTTTTTTTTTTCATTTTTGGAGTTGAAACATTTTATACTTGATATTGCATCTCAAGTATAAAAAAAAAAAGGAAAGAAGAAAATCAAGGTAGCTATCAGGGGGAAATGAATTGGTAGCACTAAGTTGCATAAACCACTGTAATGCCGTGCTGGCCTTTGAAAGAGATTTGGTGCACAGGGACGAGCATTGCTCTTTGGGGATTGAAAGCTGAGTATAAAATTCTCCCAAATGTATTCATTCATTCATATATTTACTCCACAAACATTTCATTCTGGTTTTGCTGTGTCCTAGACACTGTGCTCATGCCTGGGAATATTTGTCTTTGAAATATAATTGTTCCTTAAGGCAACTTAGAGAGTAGTAGGATAGAATACATATATAAAATAAACAAATGAAATAAAATGTATGAGCGTTGGAATGGAAGCTGTACAGGATATGAACGGTATACAAATGATTTAGGCAGAAATAGATCTTACCTCTTGCCTATTTTTCCTGTAGCCCATTATTATTACAAGCCTTCTTGAAGCTTCCCATTTGGAAAGAAGTTCATGTTAAGAAATTAAGCTAACATGGGAGGTCCTGGGTTAAGTCCCTGGTGCCTCCTAAAAACAAAACCAAACAACAAACAAATGAAATAAAATAACGAGGAGAGCCGATGTTGTTCAGTGGTTGATCTCTGTCTTCTTCCTACACATGAGGTCTGGGGTTAAATCCCTGGCCCCAGTACCTTAAAAAAAAAAAAAAAGAAAAGAAAAGAAAAGAAAAAGAAAAAAGAAATAAAGCTAGTACAGAGACTAAAGTTGCTGATGGAACAGTCAGAAACATATACATGAATGAGGACTTCAACCTAAGGTGAGCAGAGATCCTGGATCTATGGATATCCATTTCTAAGCAATCTGAATATGAAAGGAATTTATTCTGCTTCAGGCAGGAGAACATATAATGTCAAGAAGACATGTAGATTTATATTTTATTATTTTTTAAGTTTTTGCAAATAATAAACTTTAATAGGATGAAGTAAATGGAAATAGTAATCATGATAAGAATGATTAAATAGCTTCAAAATTAATTTCATAGAGAGTTTTCTTAAGACACAAGCCATTTACCTTATGTATATTTTCTTTGTAATTTTAGAAAAATGGCAACAATCCTGATGTTGAGTTTGGTGGCTGGTTATAATACATTGTTTTTAAAATTGCATGTAATCATGAAAATAAAGCTTAAAGTAACTAAATATAACTTATGCTGTTTCCTTTACTCCACCCTGGAGGTATTTTCTTCATATTCTTCTTTTTTTTTTTATTAGAGAAGTTGTAGGTTGGGTTGTTTTTCTGTTGTTGTTGTTGTTGTTGTTGTTTTTTTTTTGGTTGAGTTCTTGAGGATTTATTTTCAGGATCTCTCTTTTGCATTTTCTACAGTGTATTCCAAAGGCTTTATTTTCATGATCTCTCTCTCTCTCTCTGTGTGTGTCTCTCTCTGTTTCTTTCTCTTTCTCTTTTTTTATTAGAGAAGTTATAGATATACAGAAAAATCATGCATAAAATATGGAGTCCCCATATACCACCCTATTATTAACACTTTGTATTAGTATGGTATATTTGTTACAATTCATGAAAGAACATTTTTATACTTGTACTATTAACTATAGTCCATTGTTTACAATAGGGTTCATTGTGCAGTACTGTCCTATGTTTGTTTTTGTTTTTATATTTTTATTCAAGTAACACACATATTTAACCTAAAATTCCCCTTTTAACCACATTCAAACATATAATTCAGTGTTGTTAATTACGTTCACAATGCACTTCCATCACCACCATCCATTACCAAAAAAATTATAATCATCCCAAATATATTGTACAATGTAAGCATTAACTCCTCATACCCTACTCCCACCCTGGTAACCTATATTCTAGATGCTGACTCTGTGAGTTTGGTTATTTTAATTATTTCATGTCAGTAATTTGTAATTTTTTTTTTTTTTTGAGGCTTGGACAGATTTATTGAAACATATAGGGTGTTGGCAGAGAAATCATTCAATAGTATATTACATTTTGCCACTACTTTGAATGTGTAATTTAAAATTTATATTTCATAACTAAGCCTTTGGCCAAAAAATAAAAAGAGAATCATTTAGCACAATTGTTGAAGACCAAAACCAGCCAGATTATGAACATAGAAAAAAGTCACTGAATTACACAGTAGCAAACCCCTGCTAATCTAGAATCCCATCGTGTTGAAGGTACAGGTGTCCCGGGCTGGGCTAGTCATTTGTTACAGCAATCATAAGAGCTGGGGGCAGGCACGCCCGTCAAAGTTGGACGCAGGGGTTGCAGGACAGGTGGGCTGGTCTGGTCAGGTGAGCATGTCCCAGAGGCAGCGGCAGCAGAGAGCAGTCCAGCAGGCTGTGAGGCAGGCGGATAGGCCCAGTCACCCCTTTTTTTGTCTTCCACCATGTACACTGCAGTCTTAGGATGCTCCTGAGGCCTGCCTTGCCAGCCCGAGTGCGGGCATCCTTGGTAGGGGTACCCCTGAGGAGGTGGGTAGTGTCCCCCTATAGGCCCTGGAGGGTAGGACTTAGGTTCCACTGGTGGCTGTGGGGAAGGTGGGTATGGACCCAAATATGGCGGAGAGTTCCCTGGGTTCATCAGAGACTCCAAACTGCCCTACCCCGCTCCTCTCTGCTCCGCTGGGCTCCACTATCGCGTTGGGCACTAGTCTGGCCGGGAACCGACAGGGCGCAGAGGAACACCCCTGACACGCCACACCTGCCTCAAATCACAGTTGGGAGACATTTTGTGAAATAATTTTATTTAAGTCTCTCAACGTATGAAACAATTGATATTATTCTCTATTACCTTGATCAGAACTCTGAATTCTTCTGAAGTAAAAAATACTACAAGCAATTATTGCTACTTCCTCTTTGCTGGTTATTTGCAGTCTTTCAATTGTTTACTTGTTTTAATTTTCTGATTCCTATCACTCTAGCAGTCCAAACGAAAAGACCCAGAAACATCTCCTGGGTTTCCTCCATATTGTAATGCTCTTCTCTAAACTCTTCCTCTACCATGTCATCCTTCACACTAGGAAGTAACCTCCTATCTTGGTGATCTGCAGCAGGTACAGGTTCATTTGAGGATTCAGCACTTTATACGTCAACAGAATTTCAGATTGTCTTTTAAAATAAGGTGATTCAATAACATTTTATTCTACTTATGAGAAGTGTAATACTATGATTTTAAATATGCTTTATCCAAGCATCATATTTAGTTCATGTGTCTGGTATTATCTTTCTTAAAGGTAAAATGGCAATTAGTTTAGGATCTCTTACTCTCTTTCAACATAAATATATAAATGTTGCCTCATTAGACTGTAAAAGTATCTGTGAGACAGTCGGTATCAAAGGCCAGAGTGTGGTGCTGTAAAGAGGCAGAAATAACATAAATAAATAAGGAGTAAAATCCACAAATGTCAAGTAACAAATGCTAGAATGCTTTTACATTAAAATAAAAATGTCCCCTCTCACTTACAGCAATTACTTTATGCCATAAAGCATGATATATGATCATCTCCATATTAGTAGTCATAATTATATCAATGGTTCTAAATGTATTTAATTCTATTTTTTAAAAATGGCATTTGACTCTATGGCTTTTCATAGCCGTGAATTGTACAGCAAGATTCTATAGCTTTTTTTGTCCTTCGTGATGTCCTTTATTTCAGTTGGTAAAGAAAATCAAGTGAAATTTGTTGATTTTGTTTTTAAATTTTTTTCAGTATATAAACTTTTTTTTTCCAGGAAAAAAATTGGGTACATCTCTTTGCCTTAGAAAAACTACAGTTTCACATCACTTTCCCATCTATATAGTTTGCTCTTGAGATTGAAAGGGGCAATAAGTTAGTACAAGATTCTTTCTAAAACTTAACTAGGATGGTACCTAAATTATTCAGGGATCATTTTTATCAATGTTTTTTTCAGATACTTTCAGAGAAGGAGACACTGTAACCTCATGATAACACATTCTAGTGGCTTATGATAGTCAGGAAGTACTTACTTTTCTGCAATTTAAACCTATTCCCTCTTGTCCTATATTCAGTGAATAGAGGAAAAAAAACCTATTCACTGTTACTGTACAAAGACCTTTTTCATATAACCCCAAACTAATGATGAGTCCTTCCAAGCTTTCTCCTTCTTAGGCTTGAATAAAGTCACTTCCATATACCTATCCTCCATGAGACACTTGCAAGAAAGTTTAATTATTTTTATTCTTCTAATGTTAGGGCTACTCCAATATCTCCACATTTCATATCAGGATTCACTCCAGTTCTAAGCTGGTAGACATACCACTTGAGGTTTCTTTGACAAAAGGTACTCCTTTTCTATCTTATCGGCTGAGTTCTTTTTGAGATTGTAAGAGAAACTGAGAGGCAACAACTCTGTAATTTACTATAATCTACACTCTTCCATTATGTTTGGTGAATAAGAGAAGAACAATGTATATTGAAACCATTTTCAGATGACAAACAGACCTAGCATATGATGCCTATAGAATGTTTCTCAGGAAAAAGCTGAACTGTCATGCTCTGCCAGCAGTATTTAATGTTTCAGTCCAAAGGACAATCTTTGAATGTTTGCAATGGAAACTTGTCTTTTCAATTATGAGCACAGAGATTAATCACAAATCAATGCATGAAACAAACATTTAGGTTTTTACATATTATTTGATGGGTATTTCATTTCAGACAAGGGGATCAAAATCACTTTGAACCTCAAGGGCCTTATAGTTTATGACACAAAGATTCTAAAAAAAATGATTATGCCTCATATAGGCACTATGTAAAATGGCATTTGCCATACTTCAGTGAGATTGAAGTCATTTTGAGCAGATTAGATCAGTGAAAGTTTCTGAAATGTTTGAGCTATTAAGTATAATTAAATCCTAACTTCCCAAAGGGTGTATAGGAATGCAGCATGCAGAATACAGGAGAGCAGTATAGAAAAAGTTTACAGCATTGAAAGAACAAAGCCAGACTCTTCTCCTGAAATACCTGTAGATCTCTGCTCCAGGTTCTTCAGAGCACTGGCCAGGAACATCAGCAGGTTATGGGGACCACCTTGCTTTCATAGGTTTTCATCAGTAACCGCAGCAATATGACAAGAGAACAATGGCAGCAGAGAAGAGAGCCTACTGGTGGGTGAGCTTTTAGATTTCTTCCACGTCGTATGCTTTTGAGAAGAATTTTTTTTTTAACTTTTTATTAAATAGATAATTTCAAACTTACAGAACAATTACAAAAATAATACAAAAGCCATAAGGGAACTCCAGCATACCACCCCAATACCCAAATCCACCAATTTTAACATTTTGCCCACATTTGCTATATTATTCTAACCAGGTAACCATATCTCTGTGAATTTATCTGTTGTCTTTTTTAAAATATTTTTTTAAATTTTTTAAAACATACTTTGATTATGTAAATGTTACACAAAAAAATATAGAGATTCCCATATGCCCCGCTCCCCACACCTCCCACACCCTCCAACATAAACAACGTCCTTCATTAGTGTGGCACATTCATTGCAATTAATAAATGCTTTCTGGGGCATTGCCACTAAGCATGGATTATAATTTACATTGTAGTTTAAACTCTCTCCAATTCAATTCTGTAGGTTATGGCAAGATATATAATGGCCTGTATCTGTCATTGCAATATCATTCTGGTCAATTCCAGGTCCTGAAAATGCCCCCATATTGCACCTCTTTTCCCTCTCCCTGACTACAGCACCTTCAATGGCCACTGTCTCCACATCAATGATATAATTTCTTCCATTGCTTAAATCACAATAAGTCTATAGTAGAACACCAGTAAGTCTACTCTAGTCCATATTCTATTCCCCAATCCTGAAGATTCTGGGATGGTGATGCCCACTCCATCTCTAATTGACAGGGGCTTCCATCCCATATGGCTGATGGATAGGACCCTCTTGCTTGCAGTTGTAGACTCTCTTGGCTCCTTGGTTTGGTGGTTGTCCATCCTCACCTCCTTGTTAGTTGTCCTGGGTGAGTCCAATGAACTGGAGAGTAGGTGTAGCAACTCTGCTGAGGCTCAGGACCCAGCTGGCACATGGACAGCCGAGAGAAGTCTCTTGGACATACACCTACCAACTCCACTACCAACTATAGGGTCAAATAAAAGGGACAGAAGAAGCATGTGTAGAGAAGTCACATCTGAGTCCAACTCTGTCACACCCGGGAGCACAAACTCCAAAGTAGGGCCTACTGCCAAGGCATTAAACTCCAGAGCTATCTGCCATGACCGTAGGACCTGCGTGTCTCTGGAGCCCTCAGGAGCCCCACTATTGGCGGTTGTGTCTACCTTGGCCATCTATGAGATCCTGCTGAGATGTGCATAAGCATTACCTCTTGAGAAGGACTTTAAACAACTAAATCGTATATTGTCATGATTGCTAAGATGGAGGGGGGGGGGTAAGTACTAAGTATTAAAAGCTGAAGTGACTAATTTTTTTTTAGGAGATACCAGGGATTGAACCCATGACCTTGTACATGGGAAGCAGGCGCTCAAACCACTTGAGGTACATCTGCTCCCCTGAAGTGACTGATTTTATGCCATTGCTCCACATGCCTTCCTGAGTCTTCCTTTCTCTTTAAAAGCTTGTTAAGATTGCTTGACTAATATTAGCCTGAAGTTTTGTTTTCAAGCCTTCTCCATGGCAAAGGAAACCTTTTTAACTATATGAGACAAAACATGTTACACCTCTAGATATACCTGCGTGCATTTCTGAAACATTGACTCAAAAATTAAATTAATATAATCATGGACACTTCAGGAGTTCAAAATATTTTTGTCACTAATCTGAGGGCTCTCATCAGTGGTACCAAGGGTATTTAAAGAATTTTGTCACTTAGGAAAATAAAATAGTATTTCAAAATGAAAAACTGTTCACTTGAGAACACTGAAGCTATTAAATGAGAGAACCAGTTTAACTTTGTAGTTAACTTCTCATGGTCTAGATATAGAAATGTTAAGAACATTTTTGCAAACAATTATAAGGCATATACATTGACTTTCTACAATAATTGCATTATTTAATTTGATATTTACAAAAATTCTGACGATCAGATAGAAAATGTATTTTTATATTCATTTTACTGCTGAGGATATTGAGGGTCAGAGACTAGATGACTTGTCTTCTTTTGAACTGGATATTTTAGGATAAAGAGCTAAGTTTTTAAATTCTCATTTCTTCCTCTTTTCTTTATTGTAAAATACAGCATTCATATTAAAAAAACATGGAATTGAATGCACAATTATCAATGTGTGTCTTTCTATTCATAAAGTTTTAGGGGTTTTATTAGTTATAAATTGATAAGTGTAGGGGGCGGATGTGGCTCAAATGGTTGGGCGTCCGTCTGCCATATGGAGGGACCTGGGTTCAATCCCTGGGACCTCCCGGTAAAATTAAAAAAAAAAAAAAAAAAAAATTTGATAGGTGTGAAATCACCATAAACTTAGTAACTTAGAAGAGCATACATGTATTATTCCCCACTCTTTGTGGTTAAGGACTCCAGGCACAGCTTAAGTGGGTTCTGTGAAACTTCAGTCAAGGTGTTGGCCAGGATACAGTCTCACCTGGAGACGTGAGAGAGTAAGAATCCACCTCCAGACTCACCCAGTTTTATTGAAAGAACTCATCTCCTTATGGTTGTAGGAATGAGGGACCTAGCTTCTTTTGGACTCACAACTGGAGGAAACGCTAAGCAACTGGAGTCCACTCTCAGTTTCTGGCCACATGAGCCTCCCAACAAAGCCATGTACTTCTTCAAAGCTAGCTGGAAGAATGTCAAGACTGAGTCTGCTAGCAAGTAAAGTGGCATATGATGGAATGCAATCACAGGAGTGACATATCTCTCTTATATTTGTCATATTTTGTTAGGAGGCGGTCACAGATCTGCCCACCCTCATTAGGAGGGGATCATACAAAGGAAGCAGCACCAGGAGGCAGGGATCAAAGGGTGGAAGGGCATCTTAGGGTTTATCCACCAAAGGGACACTCTTCCAGCAGTTTAAATTGATTACGATTTTAATATATGGTGTTGATCTGACTAGAAATTACTTTCTGAGGGCTGAAAACACTATTAAGTATAATTAAATCCTAACCTCTATTCTTATCATAATATGTGAATCAAGACACACTCTTTGTTTTATGAATAAAATATAATAAAGATATTCTCTCATTCTCACTGAGTCCTAGATATGTGAGGATCTTATATTTACTATATAATATTAAGCAAACAGCATCCATTCTTTCTGGGGCTATCCAGATGGAAAAAAAATTAGTATAGGGTGTTGTTAAATAAACCAAAATCTAACAATTCAGTGGAATATTTAACAGAAATTAAGTTGCTTCATATATTACTATCTTTTTGATATAACTTAAAATCTCTCAGCTAAAAACAAAACAAGAAAAGTCCACATTTACCTATATTCAAAAGTTTTAAAAAGCCCCTAATATCTTTATTTTCTCTAAAACCATGCTTCATTTTATCATAGTGAAATTTCTTTTTCATTGTATTTTGCCTACAAATCTTAGTATTCATTTTTTCTTTACCTTTTATATTTACAAAATAACAAAGACTTTTTGACAGACAGAATGGTGGGTTTTTTTTGTTTGTTTGTTTGTTTGTTTTGGTGTTTCAGGATGTGTTTCCATATTATATTTAATATCGTATGAAGCCATTTGAGTAAACAAGGATAAGGAAGCAAATCAAACGTGTTCAAATACTACCTGCAATCTTCCTAGTATTACAGTATTACATGAGGGAAATGTTGAAACTGCATGAAAAACATATTTTTTGAAATATTCTTCTTGCTGCATGAACTAATATATTTTATCTTTGGGGAGTGAGCATGTTTAATGGTTTAAAATATATTTTGATTATTTTAATTAAAATTATAGAAAAAATTTAATATAAAACAAAAGTGTATGAGTGTTTTGTTGAATCAATAAAATATGTTAAAATGTAGACTGTTTTTATACCCATTTATATTAAAAAGAAACAACAGAGGTAACATTTATGAAGCTAGAATAGTGTTCAAAACCTATTCCTACTAATGTAAAATCAAAATATGTCGTTTCTGTTGTAAAACATCGGCATTCAGACTAATGTGAAAACGGACTGGGCTATCACCTCTTCACAAGTATTTTAATAAATAAAAATTAAAATGTTCTGACACATTTTTATACAAATCTACACTACATAATTCAAAATGTGTTAATGTGACTTTGGGGAATTTGAATATGGGAGAGGAAATGAATATACGTAATCCTTGAAAAACTGTCCATTGATTTTCATATGTGAGTCAATCAATAATGGAGATCAAAATCCACAATCCTATACAATTTAATAAAGTATTTTAACACCACATTTTTTTCCTTCTCATTCAATATAATTTCCCCATCAGCAGAAAGATCTAATACAAATAGAAGTTTTCTCCTTCCCAGCCATCAGAGTTTGAGAGGGCTTGCTGGGGATCAAACAGAATAAAATGTTTATATGTGAAGCTCAGTTCGAGACTCCCCTTTCCAGCAATTCCTAGCAATATTAATCACTCCCTACTCTATTTTCATAGCTACTGTTCAGTTCATACTTCTGGCATTCACCACATTATATTAGAGTCACCCAGCTGTAATTCTGCCCCCACCCATCTCTCTTTCTTCCTGCCACTATACATTAAATATCATCTTACTTTACATCCACTTATAAATCTGTATACCCTCATATAATGCCACAGTTTTCCAAGTGTCTATGTCTCTGAACCTGGTGTTTCCTCTTTGTTTGACTTTTAAACATCTATTCGACTTTCAGGGTTCAATACAGGAATGTCTCCCTGCAGACATCTTTCCTTGACAAAAGGGGCAGAATTAAGTGGTTCTTCTCTTTGCTATTTGTGAGACATACCATATCATTACATATTTGTAATTTTATATTAATCTTTTTTTTTTTTAAAAGATTTTATTTATTTATTCATCTATCCCCCCCCTTGCTGCCCATGCTCGCTGGGTCAGCCAACTAAGCCGCGCGGGCGGGCCTGCCCTCACCAGGAGGCCCCGGGAACCGAACCTGGGGCCTCCCATATGGCAAACGGGAGCCCTACTGATTGAGCCACAGCTGCTTCCCTATATTAATCTTTCTATAATACCATCTCGATAATTACTTATTACATTTTAAATCCCTGATGAAGAATAAAAAAAATTAGTGAAAAAAAAATGAGATATGTATAGGTAAATAGTCTGTTTATGTAACCTCTAGGATCCTTGTGTGTGTGTTTGTAAATATAGAATTATGTTTGTAGTATTTTAGATAAGCACAAGGAAGAAAATTTAACTAGCATAAGAGGGATAAGGAGTGCCAGAAGTAGAGGTAAAATAAGGGTTGAAATTTTACATAAAGGATGTCAGTGAAGGCCACATTGGAGTATACTGGAGCCTGATGTTAAGGAGGTGATGGAGTGAACCATATGGACATCTGGGTTAAGAGTGTTGGAGGCAGATGGAACAGAAAATGCAGAGACACTGTGGTGGGAACATACTTTATATAAACATATGAAGCAAGCAACAAGTCTAGTTATTGTGACTAGAATAGAGTGAACTAGAAAGCAGGAGATGTTGTGGGCAGTCAGATTACATAGAATCTTCTCCACAATAAGAAAGTCTTGTGGCTTTTGCTATACATGAGATAGGGATAATTGGAGGGTGAGGAGGAGAGGGGTGATGTTACTTGCTCCAAATTTTGAAAGGATCACACTGATTGCTTTTTTGAGACTAGACTTAGAATGTTAAGGGCAGGAAGGAGGTTCATGAATCCACAAAGACAAAGCATTGGCTTAGTTCAATGTTACAGCTACAGATATAATGAGAAGTGATCAAATTCTGGGAATATTTTGAAGATAAATCCAGCAAGAATTGTTAATGGGTTGAGTTTGGATTGTGAAATATAGAGAAATTAAGAATGACTATAAGAGACTTCTGGAAAAATGGTGTTGGAGTAGACAGGCAGAGCTAAACTCTCGCACAAAAACAATGTAGAAAGGACAAAAAGCTGTCTAAGGGAGCTGCTTTGGAGGTCAGAAGACCAGGACAGTTCTATGCAATCTCCGGGAGAGTGAGGGACAGAGAGATCAAGACCCCAAAATGACAGCCATGAGTTACTAGCTGTGGCAGCCAGGAATGGCACCCATCCCCCTTGTTCAAGGTGAACAGCACAGATAAAACCCATGGCTTACTGCAGCCAACTGAGAGGGGAACAGGCATCACTCTCACCGGGAAGAGGGAGGGGGTGGGAGAAGGGGGAGAGTGGTTTCTCTTCAGTGAATTTGTCCAGCAGAGTCTGCTTTGAAACTCGACTCTGGCCACACCGGAATCACAGGCAAGTGGAGGTTGAGAGAGATTCCTCTGAGGAAAGATTCTCTGAAGAATGCCTTTTGCTGGCTGGCTGGAAACTGCAAGAAGAAAAACCACTTTTAAGTCTCTCTTGTCCTGAACACCTGGGAAAACATCTGAATGAGTGCCTTGTCTGAGTTTGATATGTAAGCTGGGCAATTTTAAAGACTTAGAATAAGTTGAAACAAACATCAAAGAACATCTGTGAAACAAAACCCCTAGGAGAGAGAGAGAAAGTGAACATCAGAGTAAATGCACCAACACATTCAGATGCCTAGACATCAGCGAAAAATTACAACCCATATTAAGAAACTGGAAGAGATGGCTCAAAGGAACAAACCAAATATCCTGGCAAAATACAGGATTTAAGACAAATAATTAATGATAAGTACACAAATCTCCTAAAATAATTCAAAGAGTTGAAGGAAAATATGGCTAAAAACATAAACAATATTAAGACACTGGGTGAGCAGAAAGAACAATTTGAAATACTGCAAAGAAAAGTAACAGAGCTTATGGGAATAAAAGACACAAGGGATGAGATTAAAAATACTTTATAGACATATAACAGCAGATTTCAATTGATGGAAGGCAAAATTAGTGATATCAAAGACTAAATATCTGAACTTGAAAATACAGAAGAACAGAAAGAGCAAAGAATAGAAAAAAAAAAAAAAAAAGAAATAGGTCTCAGGCAGTTGAATGACAATGTGAAATGCACAAACATATGCATTATCCGTGTCCCAGAAGAAGATAATGGAAAAGGGGCAGAAGGAATTTTTGAGGAAATAATGACCTAAAACTTCCCAACTCTTATGAAAGACATAAATATCAGTATCCAAGAAGGACAACACAGACCAAGCAGAATAAATCTGAACAGACCTACTCTAAAACACCTACTATTCAGAATGACAAATGTAAGATAAAGAGAGGATTCTGAAAGCAGCAAGAGAAAGGCAAAGCATAGTTTCAAAGAAATCCCAATAAGAATAAGTGCCGACCTCTCATCAGAAACCATGCAAGTAAGAAGAAAATGGCATGTTATATTTAAGGTACTGACAGAAAAAAAACCTGACATTCAAGAATTCTGTATCCAGCAAAACTGTCCTTCAAAAGTGTGGGTGAGTTCACAGACAAAAAAACAAAACAAAACAAAAACAGAGACAGTGTGTCATCAAAAAACAGTTTACAAGAGATACTAAAGGGAATGCTGCATCCTGAAAGGAAACTTGAAAGGAAAAAGGGTAAAAGACTTGGAAGAGAGTGTAGAAATGTGGATTATTAGGAAGGTTAAATTAAAGGGTAAAAAGACAGACAATAGTGAAATATAGCAATGGAAAGTGAAAGCATAAAATGGACGAAGTAAGTAATGCCTTTAGAGTACTAACATTGAATATTCATGGATTGAATTCCCTAATCAAAAGACACAGACTGATAAAATGGATAAAAAAATATGAGCCATCTATATACAGTCTACAAAAGACTCACCTGAGACATAAGGACACAACCAGATTGAAAGTGAAAGGTTGGAAAATGATATTCTGTGCAAAGAGTAACCAAAAAAGAGCTAGTGTAGCAATATTAATATTGGACAATAAATATAGGTTTTAAATGCAAAACTGTTATAAGGGATAAAGAAGGTCAGTACATATTAATAAAAGGGGTAATTCACCAAAAAGAAATAACTATACTAAATATTTATGCACCTAACCTGAGTGCCCCAACATAAATGATGCACACACTGGAAAAACTGAAGAGAGACATAGACATTTCTACAATAATAATCAGAAAGTTCAACACACCACTCTCAGCATTGGATAGAACATCTGAATAGAGGATAAATAAGGAAACAAGAGCTTGAATAATATGATACATGAACTAGATGTAACAGACATTTATAGAGCATTTCACCCTAAAACAGCAGTATATACATTCTTTCCAAGCTCTCATGGATCCTTCTCCAGGAAAGACCATATATTGGGTCATAAGACAGGTCTCAATAAAATTAAAAAGATTGAAATTATACGAAACACTTTCCCTGATCATAATGGAATGAACCTGGAAATTAACAATGGAGGAAAAAGGGAAAATTCACAAACACATGGAGATTAAACACCATTCTGTTACATTTTCAGTGGGTCAAAGAAGAAATTGCACATGAATTCAGTTAATATTTTGAGACAAATGAAAACAAGAGCACAACATATCAAAACCTATTGCAAAGGCAATGCTGAGAGGAAAATTTATAGCCCTCAATGCTTACATTAAAAAAAAAAGAAAAAGTTCAAATTGAAAACTTAACTTCACGCCTGGAGGAGCTAGAAAAAGAACAGCAAACTAATCCCAAACCAAACTAAAAGAAAGAAATATTAAATATCAGAGCAGAAATAAATGAAATTAAGAAAAAAAGAACAATAGAGAAAATCTATGAAACTAAAATTTGGTTCTTTAAGAAGAGCAATAAAATGGACAAACACTTGGGTAGGCTGACAAAGAAAAAAAGAGAGAAGACGTGAATAAATAAATTAGAAATGAGATGGGGGATAAATTCCATTTATAATAGAGACTAAAGGAATCAAAAATTTAGAAATAAATTTAAGCAATGACATGAAACTACAAAACATTGCTAAAGGAAACCAAAGAAAACTTAAATAAATGGAAGGACATTCTGTGTTCATAAACTGGAAGACTAAATATCATTAAAATGTCAGTTCTATCCAAACTTATTTACAGATTCAACACAATCCCAATAAAAATCCCAAAGTCCTTTTTTGCAGAAAAGGAAAAGCTAATTATCCAATTCATTTGGAAGGATAAGGAGCCCAGAGGAGCTTAAAAAAAAAGGCTTAAAAAAAAAAAAAAAGAATGAAGTTGGAGTATTCTCACTTCCAACTTTAAAGCATATTACTTAGCTACAGAGGTAAAAATAGCATGGTACTGGCATAAAGATAGACTGATTGACAATTTGAACTGAATCATGAAATTAGAAATAGGCCCTCATACCTACTATCAAGTGATTTTCGACAAGGTTGTCAAGCCCACACAGCTGGGCCAGAATCATCTATTCAACAAATGGTGCTGGAAGAACTGGATAGCCATATCCAAAAGAAAGAATGAAGATCCTTATCTTACACTGTATATAAAAATTAACTCAAAATGGATAAAGGATGAAATATAAAAGCAACAACCATAAAACTCCTAGAAGAAATGAGGGAAAACATCTTCAAGATCTTGTGATACGTGGTTGTTTCTTTAGCCTTACCCCCAAAGCTTGAGCAACAAAGGAAAAATAGATAAATGGGACTTCTCAAAATTAAATACTTTTGTTCTTCAAAAGACTGTCAAGAAAGTAAAAAGGTAGCCTACTTAATGGGACAAAAGTATTTGGAAACCACATATCCAATAAAGGTTTTATATACATGTTATACAATGAAATCATACAACTCAATGATAAAAAGACAAGCAACCCAATTAAAAATGGGCAAAAGACCTGAATAGACATTTCTCCAAAGAAGAAATACAGATGGCCAAAAAGCATGTGAAATAATGTTCAACATCACTAGCTATTAGGGAAATGCAGATCAAAATTATAATGAGATACCATTTCACGCCTTATAGAATGGCCATTATTAAAACCAACCAACCAAACAAACAAACAGAAAACTACAATTGCTGGAATGGATGTGGAGAAACAGGGACACTCCTTCACTGCTGTACGGAATGTAGAATGGTGCAGCCTCTGTGGAAGACAGTTTAGCAGTACCTCAAGAAGCTGAATATTGCTGCCGTATGATTCAGCAATACTGCTGCTAGTATATATTCAGAAGAATGGAAAGCAAGGATGCGGACTGACATTTGCACACCGATGTTCATAGCAGTATAATTCACAATTGCTAAAATATGGAACAGTCCAAATGTCTGTTGACTGATAAATGGATACACAAATTGTGGTATATACATAAAATGGAATATGATTCAGCTATAAGAACAAATGAAATTGGGATGCCTGTGACAGCATAGATGAACCTAGACAATATTATGTTGAGTGAAATAAGCCAGACACAAAAGGAAAAGTACTGCATGGTCTCACTAGTATGAACTAAATACAATGGATAAAGTCACAGTGGTAAACTCTATAGAGTATAGGTTACTAGGAAATAGAATGTGGGTTGAGACTGGGAGCTGATGCTTAATGTATATAGCATTATAAATAAGGTTAATTGTATAAGTGTGAAAATGAATAGAGTTGATAGGTACACATTATAGTGAGCATAACTAACACTGCTGATTTTCAAATATGATTGTGGCTGAAAGGTGTAGTAAGTAAATGTCAATTGAAAGGAAACTAGAGAATAATCTAGGGTATGTATAACAGTGATTTTGGTGACTGGATGAAGATTGCAGTTAATAGTATAAATATAAGAATGCTCTTTTACAAAGTGCTAAGAATATGGTGATACATGGGGAAATTTCAACTAATGTAACTTATGGACAATAGCTAACAGTAATATTGTAATATTTTGCAGCAATAGCAAGAAGATAGTATTTCAATTCTAAGGGAATATAATATGGGAGCATAGTGGGTTTGGGATTTTTCCTTTTGTGGTAATGAAAATGTTCTAAAATTGACTGAGGTGATGACAACATAACTCTGTAATGAAAATGTGAGCCATTGAGTATATACTCTGAATGGATTATACAAAGCATGGGACTGTATAACACAAGAATCCAGTGGTGGAAGATGGACTTTGGTTAACAGGGCAAATATGAGAACAATCTCTCATGAATGATAACAAATATACAATAATAATAATAATAATAATAATAATAATAATATAGAGTGTTAATGATCAGGTGAGTTGGAGGAAAATACAACAAATGTAAGCTGTGGGCTATAGTTATTAGTAATAGTTTGATGATGCTCTTTCATCATTTGTAACAAATGTTTCACAGCAGCGCAAGGTATTGGTGGTTCAAAAATGTAAATTAAAAAAAGAATGACTATAAATATTGTAGATCTAATTCAACAGTATTTGAAATCCAAAGTTTTGAAAATACATTGAGTTTAATGCTGGTGTGGTTTACTTTAAGTAAGCATAGAAAGTGTAATAGTGGCAACAGTAAAAGAGGGGTCTAATTTTAAATTCTTTGAGAAATAAAACATCAAATTTATACAAGTCTCCTTTATACTGAGGTTTATAATATTATATTCTGTAGGCATCAACAGAATCTATGGGTAAGATTGTGGAGGGAATGAATTTCTTTTTATAGAATGCTATTTTACCTAAATATTACCTAACTCTTCCTAATTTTTCAAGAATTAGCTTATTATCACTTAAGGACACATGAAACAGGGTAAAAATGCCTTGTCATGTGCTCCCAACTAAACACTTGGTACTTCACCTCTTATGCCACTCATTACCCCTACCCCAGTTGCTTATTACCTACTTTTTCCTAGACAGTAAAATACCAAAGTACAGGCAATCTTATAGACTAGTATGTTAGGTTCAATTATATACCCAACAAACACAAGCTCTTGATCTTTATGCTAGTCCCTGTGGGTGTGAACCCATTTTAAATAGGACCTCTTGAAGATATTATTTTTAGTTACAGCATGGCCAATTGAAGCACAATAAGCCTTAATACAAAATACTGAAAGTTCTATAAAGAGAATTGGAAATCACAAAACCTAGAAAGGAGAGGATACCACCACATGATGGAAGGCAGAAATCCAAGGCAAGGAATCCCAAGCATTCCTGGCAGCCAGCATCAGAACTTACAGACTCTGGGAGAAAGTATTTCTTGCTGATGTCTTGATTTTGGATTTCTTTTAGCCTCAAAACCATGAACTAAGGAATACCTCTTGTTTAAGCCAAACCATTGTGTGGTATTTGTCATGGCAGCCTGGCAAAGTAAGACAAGCACTACATGCCCAATATCTAGCATAATACCGAGAAAATATAAGACACTCAAAGTTATTTGCTGAAGGGATTTATGCGATTAACTAAACAAATACGTGTTGAGATACTACTATAACCTAGGCACTATGCTACATGCTGATGTGGAATTAAATTCCATTGCTGTTTACAGTCTGGCCAAGAAAACACATATGCAAGTAAACCTGTATGAAAAAACAAACAAACAGTAATATGCATTTTGTATTAAGGGGAGAAAAAGAGAAGAATCACCTTATCCATCCTAGAATTTTTTAAAAAGTTGTGACTATATATGTGAAGTCTGTGCTGAGTCATAATTAATTCAATAAATTTATTTTTGGTCAATGTTGTATTTCCTGTCATATCTTTCTTCCTCCCACCCCGTGTGTATGTGTGTATGTGTGTGTGTGTGTGCGTTTGAGGATACTGCCACCTTTTCTCAGATTCTGTTGTATAACTTTGTTTAATAAGTGGCTTTATGCTGCTGGGTTTTTGTTTTTTTTTTTTCAGTTTTACCTGGTAATATTTCAAACATTCATAACATGTTTCTTTTTTAAAAATGCTTAACTTTATTGCTTTTTCCTTTTCCTTCTCTTCCTTCACCTTCCTTTGCTTCTCTCTTTTCCTTTCTACACTTTATTATTATTTCCTCTTCTTTCCATTTCACATTTTATTCTTTCCATTTATCCTTTTCTCGAATTGTGAGCCGTATTTAACATTTTCCATAGAATCACCTAAATCATTTTATGGCCTATCATTTATAATTTACAGGCATTTCAAACATAAACATAAAACTGTATTTAAAACATAATAAAATATTAATTTTGTCATTATCAACCCCAAACGAGCACATATCTGAGGCTTATTGTTCAAGTAATTCTTTAAGTAGCCTATGCTTATTGGTAGACAATTCTTGATTATATAGGAAACACTCAACAGTAAATTCCAATAATTTATAGAAAAATTCCTTATAAACAATCAGCACTAATTTATTTCATATTACTCTACTCCAATTCACTGTTTTTGGTGATTTTATAGTAACAAAATAACCAAAATCAAAGAGATAGGAAGAGACACTCTGCCTATTTCCCCCACAAATCTTGAACTTGAATTCAAGTTCTTCTTCCTTAGAAAGACTTTTTGGGTTCTGATTTTCAGAAATATAACTCAAACTTGAGAAAAAAAATGGAATGCCTTATTGAAGAATGCTGGGTATTAAGAGAATTGAAGTAAAAGCTGCAGGTCCCAGGGCATCCCTTTGGAACTGAAAAAACAATATACTGCATGGTAATGTCTATTTACAATGTATCATTCACTCACCTTCTCCACTCCATGATGACATCATCACAATCACATCCAAGGAAATTTAAGGTAATTTTTTCTACAATTCTAGTTAGAAAAATCATTGACAAGGTGTCTGGTCATCTCAGCATCATTAGACATCTCTTGAAGCATTGTTAAATATGGTACTAAACGGGAAGAACTATAAACACTGAGGTGAACAAGCAACTCAGGATTTCGGTAATGAGCCTACACTGACTGACTTACCCAACCCACTGGTCATAGGAGTTGTTTCCCTGCAGAACAAAATAGGGAAGAAATATGTTAGATGAAGACCCAAACTACCATTGTCAAGAACTCTGAAGTGTCTAAGATTTTATGCTACTTGCAAGCTAATTTAGTCTGCCACATTTGTAAGTAGTTAAGGTATGGCCAAATTGATTCATGGTGGGTCTTAGTCCATATGACTGAAAGTCATTATAAAGAGTGGAAATTTGGACACAGCCAGACAGGAAGAAGCCAGAAGTCAGAATATGCCAGAGTGCAGAGAAAGATCTCCATGTGTTGGGGGACTGCTATCAGCAGAGCAATACCAGTTCTGGGAGAAAACACGGCCTGGCTGACACCTGGATTTTGGTCTACTAACCTCCCACACTGTTAGCAAATTCTTGTTGTTTAAACCAGTTCATGGGAAGCTGATGTGGCTCAATCAGTAGGGCTCCCGTTTACCATAGGGGAGCCCCCGGGTTTGATTCCTGGGACCTCCTGGTGAAGGCAAGCCAGCCCATGTGGCTCGGTGAGCTGACACAGCAGGACGACCCAGCAAGGGGAGACAAGCAGACACAGAAAAACGCACAGCAAATGGACACAGCGAGCACAAGCAGCAAGGGGGGGATAAATGAATAAATAAATAAAATCTTTAAAAAATAAAAAAAAAATAAATAAATAAATAAACCAGTTCATTGTGTAGTATTTGCCATAGCAGCTCTGGAAAACTGAGTCAAAATCTATACAAGGATAAACCTTAATTAGATTAGAGAAAGAAATCATAAAAATAATAGAAAAATAAATGAAATTATCTTTCATCTGAGTGTATGCAAAGGCTTTCTATGTTAGGCTCAAAATTCAGATGAAATCAATTGATAAGAATTTAATGTAGTTTTGACGACATTTTAAAAAAATTACATCTGGAGAGTTCTGGCAAGATGACATTGGAATAGATCAACAAGACTCAGCTCTTTTACAAAAACAGTGGAGGAAAGGCAGAAGCTCTCCGAAGCAGCTGCTTTGGGTATCTACAGACTAAGAAAAGCTGTGCATTGTCCAAGAGTGAGTGGGGCAGAGAGACGAAGAGGCTGAAATGAAAACTGTGAGTTACTTGCTCCCGTGGCAGGGAACAGTGCCCATTCTCCACCCGGGAGGCAAAGAGCTTCGGTAAAACCGAAGGGAGCTGAGAAGGGAGCAGATGTTTTCCTCTCTGGAAAGAGGGAGGGCACAGTGAAGGGTTGAAGGTGGTTTCTCTTCAATGAGTTTAAACATGGCCAGGTTGTGAATCCAGGTTCTAATCAGTACAGAAACACCAGACAGAGGAGACTGGAGGACACACCTCTATGGAAAGATTCACCAAAGAGAATGATCTAATGGCAAATTAGGAAACTAAAGGAGAAAAAAAAAGGTCTCTCCTGACCCTATCCCCAGGGTCCCGTGGATCTAATCTGTGTCCAATTTATGGGTCCTTGGACCTGTTTTGATAACTCAAACCAGGCAATTTTCAAGATTTAGAATAGGTTGAACCAAAAATCAAACAAGAGCCATGAAACAAAATCATTCAACAGTATAATGCTAAGCAAGAGAGAGAAATTTACCATCAGAGTAAACCCACCAAGGTAATCAGATGCCCAGACACAAGCAAAAATTACTAAGAAACAGGAAGATAAGCCCCAGCCAAAGGAACAAATTAAGCAGTGGCTTAATTTGTGCAGAGTTGGTAATAAGGTTGATTGTAAATGCTTGGAATTGGATAGAGGTGTGATTATAGCACATTAGAGTGAATGTAATTAGCAGTGCCAATATGGGGATATGGGGATATGATTGTGGCTGAAAGGGAAAGTTAGGGCTGTGTATGTCACTAGAAAAAAAGCTAAAGGAGAAAACATGGAACAGTATAACATAGTGAACCCTATTGCAGACTATGAGTGAGTTTAAGAGTACAAATTTAAGAGTGTTCCTCAATGAAGGAGAACAAGTTTATGTTATTATTATAAGATGTTACTATGTGGTGGTATCTGAGCTAAATTGTACCTAAATCAAATCATGGATTGTAATGAATAATAATATATTAATAGTTTTCTTCAAGTATTAAAAAAAAAGAGAGAATTATCCTAAGTGACAGAAACCAGACACAAAGTACTGCATATTGTGTGACTCCATTTATATAAAATGGAAATATAAATAGATTTATTGGGATGAAATTAGATTAGCAGGTATGTGTGACAGGGAATAGATACAGGGATTGTAACTGCTGAGGGGTGGGGGAAGTTTTCTTTTTGTTGTAATGAAAATGCTCTAATATTGATTTTGGTGATGAATTCATAACTGACTGATTATACCAAAATCCACTGAATGTACATTTTGGATGGATTGTGTGGTTTATGAATATATCTCAATAAAATTGCTAAAAAAAATAGGTCTGCATGGAAAAAAAACAACTGTGTAAAATGACAACTGGCCAATTAGAGGAAAATATTTGCAATATAAAATGCAGATAAAGGGATAAAGAAATATTTTAAATGGTGGGGTAAATGTCAAAACTTGGTTGATAAATGATTAAAAGTTGTGAACAACCACTTTTAAAAACATATAATGAAGACCCTTAAACATGTAGAAATGTTCCACACCACTCATAAAAAGAGAAATGAAAATTAAACCTATACTAAAATATGATTTTCACCTATCAGATTGGAAAAAAATTAATTATTACTTTTTCTCTAGGCTGAATGTGAGGAAACATTGATTCTCATACCTTGTTGGTGAAAATAAGATTTGGCACAGCTCTTTTGTAGCAGAATTTGACAATTTCTAACCAAACCACATTTAGATCTTTTGACCTATAGAACTCACTTCAAGGAATTTACTCTGAAAGAAACATCTCCAAAAATCAAAACCACATAGATAATGTATTATTAGTATGGTTGTAGTTGCAACATATTGTAAACAATCTAACTGCTTTTA
>JAKSZT010054334.1:50593838-50644809 GCA_026826555.1 Tolypeutes matacus
GAATTTGAGGTATTAGTGTGCATTCAAGACTTTTAATATATACAGATAGCTGGATGCATAAATGAAAATAGATGTGGGTAAATGTTTAAATATGATTTTATTTGTTAATGTGGATATGTACTTCTATTTCCCAAATATTTCTGCTTAGAGGATCTGGGAGAAGTGACTTCCCAGGAGCACTGAGTATACCAAGCCTAAATCTTCTTTTCTATGATTCTGTACTAAGGCACCAGGAGTCCTTTGAGTAATGGCTGATTCTGAGTCAGGGCAGAGAAAGTAAAGTACGAGCCAGGAACTTCTTGTTGAGTCATGAAGCAAGGACACAAAGAATCCCAACATGACAAAAAGTCACAGTAGTCAGTTTGGCTAAATCTGGGACAATTTCAGCATCTACACAAATAATAATAAGGATTATAACCTATTTAACAAAAGATGAGTTCATACTGATGCAAATAAAAGAATATATCAATAGATTGTTAGATTGGTAAAATAGATATTAGATAGATAGATAGATAGATAGATAGATAGATAGATAGATCACATAAGTAAGTAGAATAGAAAGCTCTTATTTACAGAAGAAAGCCATGTAATAAGTTCAGAATAAATGATAAAATTAGAAAACACATTTTGTCAATCACAGTAATAATAATTGATCCTGGCAAGAATTACCAATGAATACTAAAACTTGTGAATGAAAGTTTGAGATGTAGCAAGATATTTTCATATAGTTTCAAAGTGTGTCCCCCAAGTTCTTATTAATTACAAAGTATAAAATAATAGCTATAAACTAGACAAAACTGTCAGACATCAAATTAACTGAATGATCAAAGTTAACATTGTCAAAATCAGGGCTAATTGACAGCTTGTGCCTCAGCATAACTTCTGTGGCATTTTTGCCAAGAGCATTCAGATGACAAATTGAAGCATGATGGAATATTAGATAAACTCAAATTGTGGGACAGCTTACAAAATAACTGCTCTGCACTCTTCTAAAATGTCAATGTCATGAAATAAAAATAAAGATTACAAAATTGTTCCAAAACGTGATAAGCAGAATTCAATGCAATTTTAGACTTTTCTTTGCTGTAAAGGATATTTTTAGGTAACTGGCAAAATTTGAATATGATCTTTAGATTAGTTTGGACATAAGTATTTCATCAGTTTCTTTCCTCAATTTAATAATTATACTGTGATTACATAAGAGAATTGCTTTTCTTGTTTGCTTGGTAATACATAATGAAGACTTTAGTATAAGGTTCAGGAGAGATAGAGCATGATCGAGAAAGATTGAGAGAGATCTCATGTAATATAATGTTAACATTTGAGAAATCTGAATGAAGTTTTTACAAATTCTTTGTAGTATCTTTGTATTGTTTGGTAAACTTAAAATTGTGACAATTTTTAAAATGTACATCAGAGTGGGATTTTGGCTCTTTGCTTTCCTATATATTCCTATCTATATAATTACATTTACATCCAATCATTTGATGGCTTTCTTACTTCTCTCCATATACATTTCAACCTTTCCCATCTTTCCTTCCTCCCTCCCTCCCTCTCTTCATTCCTTACTTCCTCTTCCTTCTTTCTTTCCTTTATCCCTTTCTTCTTTACTCTTATCTTAATTTTTGTTGAATTTTTTGAAAGGCATATGCTTTTTGTTCAACAATAACAAATGATAAAAATGTATGTACCGTAGACACTCAAAATTCTTTCTTTTCTGAATTTTCTTCACATATGCAATATGTTTTTAAGTATTTCATGATATTCTTGTTGACAAGATGGACAACTGTGCATTAGATAATAATGCAGTTCAATAGATTTATAACTTCTTGCATGCTCATCCACAGAAAATAGTTTTGACCATTGAATTTATGTGAAACTTATGAGACATTTTTAGAGGGGTACTATAGACCTTCAAGCTACTGGCCCTACCTTGCTTAACATTTAATATAAGCAATATAAGCAATATATCAATATGTATGCAATATTAATATATATGCAATATCAAGTAATGTATATATGATTGTATTAGTCAGCCAAAGGGTTGCTGATGTAAAATACCAGAAATCTGTTGGCTTTTATAAAGGATATTTATTTGGGGTAGAAGCTTACAGTCACAAGGCCAAAAAGAGTTAAGTTGCTTCCCTCACCAAAGTCTGTTGCCACATATTGGAGCAAGATGTCTGTTGGTGTCTGTGAGGTTTCAGCCTTCCTCTTCCTCCTAAGGCTCTGTGGTCCCAGCTTCTTCTGATCTCAGCTGTAGGCTAGCATGAGGCCTATCTCTCTCCCTGGGACTCATTTCATTCAGAGCTTTCTCAGTTGTTCAGGGCTCTGGTCTCTTCAGCTACAAACTATCACTATCAGGTGAATGGCTTGGCTCTCTCCCTGGGTCTCCAGCATCCAAAATAAACTCTCTGTGTTCTCCTTCTCCATGTATTTACTTCTCTGTCTTTGATTGAACATCTGTTTCTATAGCCCATAAAGGGGAGTAGGGTGGATGGGGACTCCAACCAACTGAGTCACCCCAACGACGTGGTCAAATATAATGTCCTAATCTCAATTTAATAAAATAAAAGGGAAACCTCTGAATCTAATACAATCTAATTCATAAACAATACCAAACTGCCACAGTGATATATATTGCTTACTATTTAAATATTTAATATTTAATATATGAATTAGAAGGAAACATTGATAGTACACTGACAATTGGATGGCAGAATTTGGCCCCCAAAATTGAGACCCTTGATAAAACAAAAAACAAAAAACTGATGCTAGTAAGATGTCTTTTAACAAGAAGCCATATAAAGTTCTATAAGAAACATGACAGGAAAGTATGGCTTTACATCATAGTATATAATGCCAACTCAGTATGAATTTGGCAGAGGAAGTAATTTGAACTTTATCTGTATTCATTCAAATAAAATACACCAAATGAGAAAGTTGATTGTATCACTCTCCTGTACATTTATCATCTGGTTAGTTGGGGTCTGTCATGTTTCATTTAAGTATCATATTTTAGATGGAATATGGAAATATGTCCAGATGGGACAGTGTCATCCAAACCATTAAATCTGAGGACTCATGAGCCACCAGTTGCATCACATTGTATAGATAATAAAATATAGTGTGTACCTGTGTACTACCACAAATATACTTTTCTGGAATTTTATTAATTTGCTAATTGAATATATATTGTTTATTTGATTTTAAGTAGGTTATTTCAGATTTTACATGTCTGATCATGCTCTCAAAGGTATTTCTTGCTTTTGTCTGAGAAGAAAGGTGTTTCTTACTACAATGTCATATATCTTCAGAGAATGTATAAATCAATGCTTTATATAATGTTTTGTCTAAATAACATCTTATAATTGCAACAGAAAATATTTTATTAGTCTCATCATTGAATTGTTCTCAATAATTAAAACTTAAACAACATAATTATTTTAAGAATACTTTATGCAGAATTTCTAATGAACATTGATTAATACTTCTCTCTAAAATTGCTCCTTTAAACAAATGTTAGTCTAGTAGAGTTAAGAACATACAATTGTTATTTTTCACAAGTTCATTGTGACAGTTTGATATTATTTATGAATTCCAAAGAGAGATATAGATTATGTTTATAAACTGGTCTGTTCCTCTGGGTGTGATATCTCTTTGATTGTAATTCAGAGGTTGTACTTTTACTTTATTAAACCAAGATTAGGGCTTTGATTCAACCACATAATTAGAATGTGACTCAGCATTGAGTCCCAGCCTCTTGGTGGGCTAATAAAAGAGACTCTAACATGGAAGTATATAGACAGAGAAGATACAGAGTGGATCCTGCAGTCCTGGAAAGAGAGAAGAGCCTAACAGTTTACAGCTGACCTTGTAAAGAGAACAGAGCAGCTGAGCCCAGAAAGAAATGAGCCCCAAATGAAGAGAGATGAACACTATGCCAGCTGACAGCTGAGACTGGAAGAAGCTGGGACCATGGAGACTTAAGAGGAAAGAGGAAGGCTAAACCCTCGTAGACATCACCCACCATCTTGCCTCAACCCGTAGCAATAGACTTTGGGTGAGGAAGCACCTCTTATGGTACCTTGAGTTGGACTCTTTAGGACCTTGTGACTGTAAGCTTCCACCTCAAATAAATACCTTAAATAAAAGCCAACAGATTTCTGGTACTTTGCATCAGCACACCTTTGGCTGACTAATACATTCATCAATAAAAATTCTTTAACTTCTGTATATAGCATGCTTATACTCTACAATGACAACCTGAATACATTGAAATCAGGCTACTGATGGGCTATTTATTGATCATAGAACAAGTCAAGCCAGTGAAACACCTATCTTATGTTGGTGTTACTCCAAAGTCCAAAGATAAATAAATGCTCATTTTAATCAGCCTTTTAAAGTGATACATTTAGTTCATGTTCACTAATTTGCCCATTATATATCATTACTTTTAGAAATTCATATTTCAGTATATGAATATATAGCATTGCCTCATTTATATCTTTAAATACACTCCAAAGTTGTTAACCTGAATAACAATAGGACAGAATTTGAAAAGGAAGTAAAAGACTCACCTTTAAGCCAAAGAAGAAATCCTGAGAGAAAAGGAGGCGAGTGGAGGATATAAGTGAACTGAATATATTGTTAAAGGCAACAATAAATATATTTACTTTTGCTACTTACATTTTACATTATATAGACACATAGATATAGATGTAAATATACAAACAGCTATAAGATACAGATACAGATATAGTTACATTCACATATATTTATGTATATACATATGCATATACATATTCATACTAGTACTATGAAGACCAAAGTAGTAATGAGATCTAATATAAATTTATGTATTATTTCAGAAATATTCATGGAATACTCAAACTGATGAGACTCTATAAAGTTGAATTAGTGTCATTGTGGTTTTCCATTCCAGCATTTACTTCAAGGCTGATCTTTGAAATAGCCAGAAAATAATTTTGTGGTCTGAGGGATTCCAAGAAATCTGCTTCAACACTTACATTCCTCTAAAAAGTAGATGTGTTCAGTCAATCACTCATTAATTACCTTCAAGGTATACTAAAGATAGCTTACAAACCAGAGAGCTAACACCTGGGTTGTTTGGGGAAGTGAATTGTGGTCTGCCTCCTTTCTTAAAATAAGTTATGAATACCACAAAGACATCATTCCCACATTTCCTCAACAAAACCATAGAGATAACTTTAGTTGATGACATTAGTATGCCTCATTTACAAATCATATAATTCTTGACATGAAAAGACAAGTTCCAGCAGACATTTTATGGCTGAAAAATAGAAAAGTATAGTGAATTTGAGTTTTATAAATAAGAAGATGACATTCTTAAATTTCCATAAAAATAGATCGGTAAAGCCATAAATGAAACACCCGTGTGTCTGTGTGTGTGTTTATGTATGTATATATGTATGTTTGCATGTACATATGTATAACAAATTGAAGGGTCAATTATATTTTGTTAGGTGTTAGTATTAAAAATGATGAATATATGTTAACCTGAAGTAAGCCATATGGCTAAGGCAAATATGTAAGTATATTGTATTCAGATCATGGTACACAACAGTCAATTATGAATCACTATAATTAAATGATATTCAGTCATGGGAATATTTCTTTTTTAGGTTATCATTGAAAAGGTGTTGTTTGAAAATTCAACCACATTTTAATAATCTGACATAATTATGAGAAAAAAATATGTGCAAGAAAATAAAAAAATGAAAAATGTCCTGAAGTAAGACCAAGATTAAAATTATTCAGAGTGCAAATCCATTAATACCATTCTTGTCTGATTGCTAATGATTTCCAGTTAGAGCATTACATATCATACATTTACATACTTAAAGCACTTACCTGGGGAAACATATTTTTAAGCTGAAATGATACTATAAGCTTTTGAATGAATTCAGAAACTATGTCCGGGGATTTAGTTTCCATATAGTAAATTATTGTAAGAGGGATCAAAAAGGAAGTAGTGCCCCTAGGAATCTTATCTGGAATGGATGCATTTAAATGCATTTTATTTGCCTTTGTATGTTTTTTTTTTTTTTTTTAATGTTTAAGAAAATAGAAGAGGTAAACTAATTAAGAAAACTAGTTAATGGGATGGAAATAGCACACACACAAAAGGAATGGCATGTTACAGATAGGGTGAAAAGTAGAAAGAAATGATAGATAAATTTCATAGTTTATAAAGAGAAACATGACTCGTTTGTTTAATGCCTTCTATGTGATAAATACCTTATGTATATGGATAGATTAGATAGAGAGAGAGAGAAATAATGGATAGATATAGATAGATATACAAATTCCATTTTTTAGATAAAACTATAGAAGCTCTGTGGAGCTTTCATCTACTTAGATATACAGCTATTAAACTAAAGTGCATTTGGAAGTAACATTTAAATTCCTTCTACAATCCCATACTGCCTCACAAAGCTCTTCTTACATATAATAGTTTTTTAATTGTCAAAATAATTTTGCAAAGTTGTTCCTTATATTTTCCTATTATTTTATTCAGGAAATAGAAAAGATATACATATGTACTACTGAAATAGAAATATTTTGATCTCAGAGTCTGTTATTGTACTACTACACAGTAGTGCCTCTATTGTAGTGTGCAACCACCATCATCTGGCATAGGAGAACATTCTATGTGTATCTTTATTGGTATCCTATAGCTTTTTAAACCATTAATAGGTTAATGGCAGTAAAATTATCTGCTAGATGTCTCTCTCCCCCTCTAGGTTGTGTCCTCCGTGATGTCAGGAACTATGCATTACATGCCTATGGATACTCAAAGTCTAACAAAGGACTTGGCCACTACTCAATAAACATTGGTTAAAAGAAATTGCACAATTCAGTAATTGGCAGTCTGGGGAGGTGGGTAAAAGTAGAACAAGTGTGATCTCATCCAACTATCCTGCTGCAATAGGGACTGCAATTAACACTAATTTTCAAATGAAGTAATGTATGAATCATTACTATTTAGTTAGAAGTTTTATTGTGATAGCCACAATGGGAAACCATTATCTGAATAATGAGTTGAACAGTGATTTTGCCATAGTTCAATCAGAGTGAAACTGAAACACTTGATTATGATTGGCCTGCATGTATAAGATACACAGACAGTATGACACTGTGGACCTTGATAAAGTCCGAATTGAAGAAATATTTTAATATAAAAAGATATCTTTGCACAGGTAATCCTAGTATTTGGAAATAGGAAAACACTGTGAAATCAAACTTCTAGTACTAAAAAAATGGCAAGAACTAGAACTGTGTGAATAAATCTATTGAGAACTTTTGCTAATTCCTGATATTGTTTGATTAAAAGCATTCAAGTCCTTATAAATAAGTACTGTATAAGCCAGGGTTCTTTAGGGAAATAGAATTCACAGGAGATATCTGTAAATATAATGAGATTTTACAAAAATTGTCTCTCATGACTGTGGGGTGCACAAGTCCACTAAAGGCAGGCTTCAAGCTGGGAAATCTGATGAATATTTTCCGTGAATCCCTCTGGAGAAGCTGGCTGGCTGGAGTAGATGGAAATTCTCTCTTCTGACTGCTGAAACCATCACTTTGCCCAACATTCAACTGTTTGAAAGAGATGACTCATATTTTTAAGGCAATCTCCTCAGTTGATTGTAGATGTAATAAGCCATAAATGCCGTCAGCTTACCAATGATGCAAGTCCATTAAATGTCCTCAGTTACAATCAGGCCAGTGCTTACTTAACCAAACAACTGGACACTATCACCTGGCCAAATTGCCATATGAACCTAACCATCACAGGTACTAATAAAAAGGCATTGAAAATCTCTAGTAAATTTATGGAATAACAGAGATGGGTGGGTATTCTGAGAACCTCTTTTCAATAACTGCATATCTTTTAGAAAGTTAACCACTATGAGTATAATAATGTTGGCCTGAAAATATGTAATGTGTGTGCATGTGTGGATTTGATATAGAAGTATATAACTAAACTAATTAGGCTATTTTATACAGATATTACTGTAGAGTGGATATTGACCTTATCTATTCCATTAGACATTAAAGGTCTGATTTGATTAGGCTGCTTAGACCTGGATGTCATATTTATTAAGGAACTTCATGCTTTCAAAGGAATGGCACATTTGCTGGGAGTCAGCTTAGTCTCTAAGACAAAGTGTCTTAGTTTACTAGCTGCTATAACAGACATCCCCACAATGTGTTGGCATAACAATGGGAATGTCTCATGGTTTCAGAAGCCAGAAGACTTGCCTTCTACCTGGTTCAGCACTGTCCTAGCTTGCTGGCAATCCTTGGATTCTTTGGATTTCCCATTGCATGGCAATGTTCTCTCCTTTGTCTTCAGAGTTCCTATTGACTTCTGGCTTCCAGCTTTTCTCTATGACTTTCTTTCTCTATTTCAAAATTTCTTCTGATTATAAAGGACTCCAGTAACCTCAATTAAGTTCCAATTTCATTCTTTTGGGCCATACTTTAACTAAATATAACATTTTCAAGAGATTATATTTACAATAGGTTCATACCCACAGGAATGTGGATTAAAACCAAAAACATATCTAAATTTGGGGTTCATAACTCAAGCCACCACAAATAATATATTTTAAAAAATTTAATTTTTTTGAAGATTTAACCACCTTGATGCAATTTCCTGACTTGGACTCTGATGATGGTAATATTTATCTGAAGGAATGTTTTTAAGAATAAAAGAGGAAATAAGTAAGTGCCAACATTTAGCAAGGATTTAGTGACCACTTGTTATGTGCCAAGCATAGGTTGGATACTTAAATATTTCATTTCTTCCTTTCATTCTTTCAACTTATATCAAACGTCCTAGCAACATTGGATGTTGTGTGATTAAATTGTATGCGTGTGTGCAAGCCCGCATGCACGCAGTGGGGGGTGGATCAGACCAACTTCAGATATGCAGATATTGAAGGTGCAATGAAATGGCTGATCTGGACAAACAGGGAGTATAAAGGATTCCTCAGCTAATGCAATTTCAAACGAATTAGGCCTTTGGACATATCACTAATTAAAGAAGTTAAGGGAGTCAACCACAAACATGCATTATTTCAGTAATTGGTCTCAGTGAAATAGATGCATTTATACCCTTGAAATCCTTACTCAAAATGCTATCCTAAGCTAGACAGTCTTTTAAGGCCCAAATGATGGAGCAAAACATTAATAAAATGAAACTATGTTCTCTATTTGTATAACTCCCTGCATATTTATAAAACTTTATAATGTATAGGGCTAATAAATATAGGTGTGTCATACATAGGTGGCTAATCAAGTGATAATGTAACTTATTCTCATATTAATAATATGACTTTGATAGAAAAACATATTCAACTGTAGCATTAATCACATCTTTCTTTACAACTTTGAGCTGTGGAAAGAAAGCAGCCATGAGTTAAGGAATTGCTTTCACTCTTGTTATGCAATTATTCCACCAAAATGTATTGGTAACCTTTAGGGCATTTTAAGCTGGCTGAATACAGCTTTTAAATATACAAATATATAAAAATATATAACTGGAATAAGATAGGAAATATTACTGAGACAACTAATCATGTTTGGTTTGCATTCCCAGAAAGAAAAAAGTATAGACAAGAAACGTAAAAGAAATAAAAATAAATCCAATCATGTAGTAAAGGAAAATTCTGTGGTCCTGGAGGATGAGGCATTTTTAATGGCATATGTTTACCCTCTTAATTTAATTGTACAGAATTATTTCCAAGTGAGTTGTTTTTTGAAATTTTTATAAGGAAAATTTTATCTTTCAACGGAAATTCTGCATTTTAACATAAAAGAATAAGCTTTGTTTAACTATTTGCAGGAAAATGTTTGTATTCATATGTTATATATAAAGACAAAGAGTACTATAATTTGGCTTTTTTCTTTATTAGAGATGTTAAGGATTTATAGAACAATTATGCACAAAATTCAGGATTCCCATATACCACCCCACAATAAAAACTTGCATTACTGTGGAAAATTTGTTAAAGTTATACATTGTTATAATTGTGCTATTAACTAAAGCCCATGGATTAATTTAGGATTCACTCTTTATGTAGTTTAGTTCCATGGATTTTTAAAAAATATGTTATTCTGTTACAATATATAAAATTTAGCATTTCCTCTTTTAATCATATCCACATATATAGTTCAGTGCTGTTAATTGTATTCACAATGTTGTGCTACCATCACTACCACCCATTACCAAACATTTCCAATATTCCAAATAAGAACCCTGTACATTTTCAGCTTAACCTCCCATTCCATATCCCTACCCCATTTCCTGGTAACCTGTATTCTAGATAATGATTCTGTGAGTTTGCTTTTTTTTAATTGTTTCAAATCATTGAGATAACACAATATTTGTCCCTTGCATTTTGCTTATTTCCCTTAACATGATGACTTCCAGGGTTGTCACATGTATCAGGAGTTCATTCCTTTCTATGCTGAATAATATTCATTTGATGTATATACCATATTTTATTTATCTGTTCATTGTTTCATGGACAATTAGCTTGCTTCACTCTTTTGGGAATTGTGAATAATTCCTGTTTGAACATTTGTTGTTTGAGTTCTTGCTTTCAATTCCTTGGGATTTATCCCTAGTATTAGGATTGCTGGGTCATATGGTAATTCTAAATTTAGCTTTCTGAGGAACTGCCAAACTGCTTTCCACAGTGGCTGCACAATTTTACATTTCCACCAGCATTGAATGAGTGCTCCTATTTCTCTGCATTCTCTCCAACACGTTATTTTCCATTATATTATGGCAGCCATTCTAATGGTTGTGAAATGGTATTTCATTGCGTTTTTTTAAATTTTTTTATATTTTATTTTAAAAGAAGCTTTAGATTACATTAATGTTACATAAAAAATATAGGGAATTACCATATGCCCCACCCCCTCCTGCTCCCATACTTTCCCATATTGACAACATCTCTCATTAGTGTGGTACATTTGTTACAATTGATGAAAACATATTGAAGCATTGCTACTAACCACAGACTATAGTTTACATTAGAGTTTACACTCTGCCCTGTACAGTTTTATAGGTTATGACAAAATGTATAATTACCTGTATCTGTCATTGCTATGCCATTCAGGACAATTCCAATGTCCCAAAAATTCCCCTGTGTTATACCTATTCTTCCCTCTCTCTCCTGTCAGAACTTCTGGTACCACTGCCTTTATATCAGTGATAAAAATTCTTCCATTGCTAGAATAATAGTAAGTCTACTTTAGTCCATTGTTCATTCCCCAGTCTTGAGGATTTTAGAATGGTGATGCCTACTCTGTTTCTGATTGAGAAGGGACTTAGATCCCACAAGGTAGATGGATGGAATTATCTTGTTTGCAATTGCAGACACTCTCTGTTCTTTGGGATGGTCACTGTCCATCATCTCCTTGTTAGTTGTCCCGGATGAGTCGAACTGGAGAACAGATGTTGCAACTCTGCGGAGATTCAGGGCTCAACTGGCACATGAACAGACCAAAGATTTAAGTCTCTGGTACATATATTTAACAAGGATAGCGCTAATTATAGGTTCAAATAAAAGGGGCAGAAGAGCCATGTGTAGGGAAACTATAAAAGAGTCTAACTCTTACACTGGGTAGTATAAATTCCAAAGTAAGGCCCACTGACAGGGTGCCAAGTTCCTGAGCTTGTCTTCCCTGCTTATAGTGTCTAGATGTCTCTAGAGCCCTCAGGAATCCCACTGTTTGAGGCACTGTTTCCTGTGGCAGTCAATGAGATCCTGCTGAGATGTGCATAAGTGTAACATCTGAAATGATCTCCTAACTTACTTTGAAATCTCTTAGCCATAAACATTCATTTGTATTTAATATTTCCCCCTCTTGGTTCAGAACTTTTTCCAAATGCATTGCTAATTGGCAGTTGGTAATAATCCCTCAGTTCCAGGGAGGCTTATCCTTGGGAGTCATGTCCCACACCAAGGGGAAGGTAGTGCATTTATAGGCTGAGTTTGGCTTAGAGAGAGGCCACATTTGAGCATCAAGGAGGCTTTCAGGAGGTAATTCTTAGGCAATACATAATACTAGGCTAAGTTTCAATTTCACAAGTAAATGTTCATAAGTATAATCATCAATATTAAGGGCTTGGTTTACAGGTCTGTCTTCCTTCACTAGGCACTGCCCATGTACTCCAGGGGTATTCTTGCCATTCTATTAGTGAATGTAGCAGAACTCCCCAGAATGGGAATTCAATATTCTTTCAGTTATTGTGTGGGTCTCCACCCACTAAGACAACACCCCATGAACACTTGAACATATTCATATGCCTTAGAGGCTTGCCCCAGATGAACAGCTCCCAACACATGCCCCCTTCACAGACACCCCGAACCAGTGATCCTCTCTTGGCACAGTTGTGATCCTTCTATGATCCAAAACTGCTCCAAAAACACATTCCCTAATGGCTAATGATGTTGAGCATCTTTTCATGTTTTTTTTATGGCCATTTGCATATCTTCTTCAGAGAGATGTCTGTTCAAGATTTAGCCCATTTTTAAATTAGACTGTTTGTCTTTTTGTTGTTAAATTGAAGGATTTCTTCAACATTCTGGATAATAATCTGGCATCAGATATGTGAATTCCAAATATTTTCTCCCATTATATAGGTTATCATTTATTTTCATGATAAATTAAAATTGGTCTTTGCCACCTTGTCAAAAATCAGTTGGCCAAAAATGTGAGGGTTAAGTTCTGAGCTCTTAATTTGATTCCATTGGTCTATATGTCTGTCCTTGTGCCAGTATCATGCTCTTTTTGATTACTGTATCTTTGTAATAAGTGTTAAGATAGTGGAGTATGAGTCCTCTAACTTCATTTTTCTTTTTCAAGATGTCTTTAGCTATTTAATGCTGCTTACACTTCCATATAAATTTGGTGATTGGCTTTTTCAATTCTGCAAAAAAGGTTGTTGGCATTTTGATTGGTGTTGCATGAATCTATAAATTGCTTTGGGTAGTACTGACCTCTTTACAATAGTGTAAATACATGAACATGGACTGTCCTCCCATTTATTTAGGTCTTCTTTAATTTCTTTTGGCAATGACTGTAAGTTTCTATGTACAAATCATTTACCTCCTTAGACAGGTTTATGCTTAGATATTTGATTCCTTTACTTGCTATTGTTAATGTAATTTTTTCTTGATTTCTTCTTCCAATTGTTCATTGCTTGTGCATAGGAATACTACTGATTTTTTAAAAGAATTGTTTTATTTATTTATTCCACCTCCCCAGATTGTTTGTGCTTGCTGTCTGCTCTCTGTGTCCATTTGCTGTGTGCTTTCGGTGTCTGTTCATCTTCTCTTTTGGAGGAACCCGGAACTGAACCTGGCACCTCCCATGTAGGAGAGAGGCACTTGATCACTTGAGTCACCTCAGCTCCCTACTTTGTTGTGTCTCTCATTGTCTTTCCTCTTTGTGTCTTCTTGTTGCATCAGCTTGCCATTCCTGCTCATTGTGCCAGCTCACTGTCTTGCTCATCTTCTCCAGGAGGCACTGGGAACCAAACCCACTACCTCCCATGTGGTAGGTGGGAGCTCAATCACTTTAGCCACATGTGCTTCCCACACTACTGATTTTGAGTGTTGATTTTGTACCCCATCACTTTGCTGGATTCATTTATTAGCTTTAGGAGTTTGCTGTAGATTTTTCAGGATTTTCTGAACATAGGATTATATGATCTGCAAATAGGGCAAGTTTTACTTCTTCCTCTCAAGTTTGCATGCTTTTTATTTATTTTCTTTCCTAATTGTCTGGCAAGAGCTTCCATTACAATACTGAATAACAGTGATAACAGTGGGCATCTTTGTCTTCTTACTGATCTTAGAGGGAAATCTTTCAGTTTTTCATCATTACATTAGATTAAATGTAATGGGCTTCATATATACTGTTTATTATGTTGAGGAAGTTTCATTCTATTCCCAGTGTTCTAAGTGTTTTTATCAAGAAAGGTGCTGTAATTTTTAAATGCCCTTTTTTGCATCAATTGAGATGATCATGTGGATTTTTTTCCCTTCATTCTGTTAATATGGTGTATTACATTAATTAATTTTCTTATGTCAAATCAACCTTGCACATCAGGGATAAATCCCATGTACCCATGTTATATAATTATTTTATGTGAAATTGCCACAATGTAATTGGGACTCTCTTCTATGTAATTTGTTGCTTTTCTCTTGCAGCTTTCAGAACTCTCTCCTTTTCCTTTGCATTTAATAGTGTAATCAGTATATGATGGGGTATATTTTTCTTCATGTTTATCCTGTTTGGTGTTTTCTGAGTTTCTTGGATATACATAGTCACATCTTTTGCTAAGCTTGGGAAATATTTTATTATTATTTCTTTGACTATTACTTCCACACATTTCTCCCTTTCCTCTCCTTCTGGCATTCCCATAATGCAAATATTGCTGCGCTTGATGGTGTCCCCTAGATGCCTTAGGCCATTTTCACTTTTAATATTTCTTTTCTCTTTCTGTTCCTCAGCCTGACTCATTTTAAGTGTCTTGTCTTCAAGTTCACTGATTCTTTTTTCTGCTGTCTCCAATCTGCTCTTGAAATCCTCCTGGGTATTTGTCATTTCAGATGTTTTGGTCTTCACCTCCAGTAGTTCTGTTCGGTTCCTTTTAAAAATCAGTCTCTCTACTGAAAATTCTCACATTGCTCATTCATTGTGTTCACTGTGTTCATGATATCCCTTAGTTTTTTTTTGGTTTGTTTGTTTTTTGTTTTTTCCTCTGTATTTTTCTTTGTCTCCTTAAGAATTTTCAAGATCATTTTTAAAGGGTTTGTTCTGTTTATCTACATTCTCATCTTTATTGTTGATGTTTTCTGTATTTTTATATTCTTCCTTTGTATGAGCCATCATTTCCAGTTTCTTTATTTGTCTTGTACTCTTTAGTTTTACACTGTATATTTCAATATTTTAAAATGTTAACTCTGGAATGTATTTCCCAGGGTGTCTATTTCTTGCTTTTATAGCCAGCTGTTAATAAGACAGAGATTTTTCTTGAGCTTCAACCTTCCTATCAAGAATGTCTGTCCAAGGCAAATGCAGTGTATACTGTTTTCCCTGTCTTTCTGGGCCAGTCTTGTCTGGGCTTTTGATTCTTAGTTGTTTTGGAGTTCCCCTATTTATAGGAGTTGATTAGCTACTCTGTTTCCCGAAGACAGATCTCTCTCTCCTGTGTATTTGAACCCATCAGCCTTTGTCCCAGACTGTCCACCTCTATATTTTGTACTCTCCTTTCATTTTCTCTAATTGCTTTTGCTTGGAGGGCAAACTCTGGGAGGAAGGTCACTCTGGACTGCAATTTTCCAAGTCAGTCTTCCCAGCCAAAACAAGGTCAAGGACCCATGAAGTGAGTGCAGACTGGCTTCAAAGTGCCCTGTGGATGGATCCGGAAGGGCACCAAAAGCTTTTCTAATGTCTTCGCAAAGCTGAGCTTTCCTGGACTGCCCAGCCAATGCAATCCTTCAGCTAACTGTTCCCTACAGCTCTGAGGAAGTGCTGCATCCTAAAATCTCTGCTGCCTCCATCCTTGTCCAAAGAGGGTTGAAACAGTGGCTGCCACCACCTTTGTCCAGGGTGGGGTTGAAACAATGGCTGCCAATACCTTGGCTGTGGTGGGTTGAAACAATAGATGCCCTCAGAACTGGGACCCCAGAAATCCAAATTTACTAATCAAAAGCTGTGAACAGTGATTGGCTGTGCCCACTCCTGTCCTTGGGGAAGAGAATTTTGATATCCCTTTCTCTCACCAATGAGCTAACCAGGCACCGGACCCAAGGCTTCCTTCTGTGAGAATGGGGGATGGATGCTGGTAGCTGCCATGTGGAGAGAGCAATTTGCAGTTCTCTACTATAGTTTATCAAATTCTTCCTCCTACTATTCCCTGGATGCTGTACAGTATTTTCCTGCCTTTTGAAGTTTCAAAATAATTGTTTCCGACAGTTCCTGCTTGTGTAATGGTTGTTTTGGTAAAAGACTGAGTTCTGGAGCTCTCTACTCCACAATTTGACCTTAAGTATGATGTTAAAAGAAGCATGAGTGGACAAAAAGATTGATTAATATGATTGACTCAACCTCTGTTTTCAAAATGGAGTACCTATTATAATTCAGAAAAATACCAGATATAACATTACAATCAGAATTCTGTGAGAATAGAAAGACCTGTTCATATCACTACATCAGTGAGCGAATTTTAAACCAAATTGTGTTGATTATGTTGCCTTAGCAAACCCAGAAAAAATAGAAGATATTTATACAAAATAATTTTATTTCTATTACTTTCTTTGAGAAAAATTAAATATTATCTCATAATTACTTTGAGTATGCATTATCTAGAACATTCCAGAAACTATCCATGAAGAATCATGGTTTTTCATTTGTGTTCCCTTAATACTTAACTCAATTTTCTATAATAGCATATATCAAACATACCTAAATTTATTATTTTTGTCCTTCTTCCCTTTATAGGCTGAGCAATTTGAGTTCTAGGTTTCTTATTTAAACATCTTTGAATCTTCAGGACTACAAACATAGGAATATTATTTTTAGTTGGATGATTATTTTCTAAAATGAATGAATGAAAGAACAAGTTCAGAAAGTTTCATTCTAAATCTAGCAGTGTACAATAGTCATGAAAGTAACATCAAAGAAATGAATTTCACTTTTGAACATATCATTTTCAAATTAAATTGATACATCATGACATGATTATGACTGATATTTGTTCAATTATGCCAAGACCTTATGCTAGAAAAATCTGTGAGATAATGTGTGACACGTATTGAAATTAAATGTTAACTAATGGGGAAAATATGTTTTATATTCTTTCAGATTTTCAGATGAAATATACAGAATATGCAAATAATGGAACATGAAGGGCTACTTTAAAGAATTTTCATTATAGTTCAAATGAGAACAAACCACAAATATTTTTGTTTCATTAATCAGATTTTGCTTTTCTTTATGGTGTAATGCCTATAGTACTTAGATTTTAGACCATATTTGAACACTTTAATAAGTGATTGAGTTGAGATTGGTTACACTGGTAACATTAGATAAATATGATTTTTTAATAATCATACTAAATTCATTTATTTTATTTCCATTTCTCTTGGTAGTAAAATTGGAGTAAATGTAGTTATTTCCCTTAGTGTGTTCCTAATGCTATTTTAGAGGTAACAACTATTGTCTACAATGATGTAGGGAAAGAAAACAACTTAACTAGCATTTAATAGCTAGGAAAATGGATTTGTAATATTTCACTCCCAAAAACCATCCTCTATATTCATGTCTATCTGCTCCTTTTCTCCCTTTGTTCCTGCTTGTCTAGGAATATATTCTCCTTTGCCATTGCTTACCCACTCCTCCAATTCTTTCGGCTCCAAAAATTAGTTTAACTTTTCTTTCTTGGCTTGGTTATACACAACTGTCTGTATTATCCACACATTCTATCATTCTTCCTTGAGCTCAGGATTATCTTTAGACAAAATTTTAGGTCCAAGTTATTATCTAAATTAGAATCACTTTCGGTCCTCTTTGAAATTTATTGGAATCTCATACCATGCAGAAAGGAAATTAGTCTGGCAGGAATGTATATAATTTAAAAATAAAATTTTGAACATATCCAATTACATATGATTCTGCTTTCACTTACAGGTGGCCCAGAGTCATTTGAGACATTCTATCAGGAAGGTAACCTGCTTTCAGATAATATCCTAAGATTTAAATATATCTACCATCACAAAGGCAATTTTTGTCTTATCTATCAAATATTTCTTTGGAGAAATATGCAGAGTTACAGGGTTTGGTGGTCCATTTAAGATCACTGCTGTAGGTATACTTTGTTTGTTGGTTTGTTTTTGAAGTACCAGGGCCGGGGATTGAAACTGTGTGGGAAGCCAGTGCTCCCCTGTGTTGATTGTTAAATTTGTTTGCTTTGCTTTTGTTCTTAGGAGGCACTGGGGATCGAACCCTGGGCCTCCCATGTAGGAAGCAGGTGTTCAATCACTTGAGCCACATCCACTCCCTTGTAGGTACAGTTTATTATTATTATTATTATTATTATTATTATTTTTATTGGTACACCAATGTTTATAGCAGCATTACTCACAATAGCAAAAAGGTATAAACAACTCATGCATCCATTAACAAATGAGTGCACAAACAAAATGTGGTACACAAATGAAATGGAACGCTGTTCAACCACACACAAAAAAATGACGTTATGAGACATGTTACAACATGGAAAAAGCTTGAAATATTATCTTTGTTGAAATAAGCAAGGCATATAAGGGCAAATACTGTATAATATTACTTGTAAAAAAAAACTAGAAATAACAACATTTGCAGAGATAAAAAGCAGATTAGTTGTTGCCTGGGGACGGGGGTAGGTGGAAAAAGGAATATGTTTGTAATAAAAACATAAAGAAAATCTACTAGGGGGAGCAGATGTGGCTCAAGCAACTGGAGTCACATGGGTGGTCCTGGGTTCAGATCTGTTGCCTCCTAAGGAAGACGAGCCACAAGGGGTTGCAAGGAGCCCCAACGAACTGCGAGCGGAAGTGGCTCAAGTGGTTGGGCATGCACCTCCAACATGGGAGGTCCCAGGTTCAGTTCTCGGTGCCACCTGAGGATGAGGAGCAGACAGACGAGGAGCCATCTGGGGGGTAGGAGTGGGGAATAATTGGGAAAAAATTCCAATATCTCCTATGCTAGCCCGCTGACAGCAATTCACTTAACTTTTGAAGGTGTAAGAGGAAATGAGTTGTCTTGGTGTTCCTTTTCTGTGTGTGGTCCAATGAATACAGCCTTGAATTGGCTATATAAAACAGCAACAAACATCAAAAGAATTCGACATTTCAAAAGATTATAAGTCCAAAAGAGTAAAATGTCTAGTAGTCTTATATAGCTAGCATGCATAGCATTTAGAATATTATTTGAATATTATGCAGATGAATTCAGTATACATAGTTCTGCAATAATGACATTAATTTTGTATGCGGGTAGATTTAATTTTTTGAAAGATTCCACAGTGAAATTAAGAGTTACAGTGAGTAAGATTTATTTAGCCAAATCTATTTTTCAAAATTTAGGTTACTATAGAGCTATGAACTTAATATAGAACAAAAATATAGATTTCTATTTACTTCTATTGTTGTGTTCAAGCAACACTGAATGCAGTAGCCATTGGTCGGGGAGAATCACTCACTACCTGAATTCTCTTTTGGACACACAGTTGAAATGGTTAAACACAGAGCTCTCATGAATGGGCCCTGTTTATGCCAGCTAGGAATGGAAATAGTATCATTATTAAAATTTTTCTTCCTCACACATTCCTGAGCTGTTACTGAAAACTGATGTATCCCAAACCTGTGCAGTGTGTTAAAAAAAATAATGTTGATAGCTGAGAAAATCAACATTGACAGCTCTAAAATTTAGGATTATAACTCAAGGAATAAAGATTCCTTTGTTAGTATTATCAAAATTCACCACTTGGAGAGAATTACCTGAGAAGTTATGCCAGAGGTGGCTCAGGACAATTTGGGCAAGGTAATATGACTATATAACTGTGTGGAGATCATGAGAATGGTGCACTATAGGGTAGGCTTGAAGTAGACTGAAGAAATAACCTGCCAGCCTATGCATTTTTCTATTTGCTTCCTCTCAGTTCCACAGTAGGTATTGGTTTTTAAAAGCTAGTGGCTTAGTTTCACCAACCTTTAACCCATTGTTACTATGATATTAATGGAAAGACTATTTACCTGAGTGTTACTCTGTCTCTGTTATTTACTATCTGGGTGATTTGGGGCAAGTGTCTTATTTTCTCCAGGCCTTAGTACCTTCATCTAAAAAGAGAAAGAGAAATGCCTAGCAATAAAGAAATCTAGTTGAGAGTTGAGTAGACTAATGATAAAATTTCATAAACAATTATTAGTGTACCAAGATTCATTTAATCTAACATTTGATTGATTATAACACATTTACTTTATGCAGATAAGTACTGCCAATTCAAATTATAATTTGATACCATATATATGTTAGAATCAAAAAGATAAATTTCATCTTACTTAAATAAACATCACAATTTATTTCGAATTTATTTGGAATACTGAGTGTCATATATATTTTAGTAGGATTTGATAGAAATGTTACAATGTCTTGTCAAAATGTTGCAACAATGCCTTCTCAGTGTTTTATTTTATTTAACACAAAATAATAGATGTAAAAATAAACTATTAAGAAAGATTTTATTATCCATTTACCAAGGTGAAATGGTGATCAAAATAGAACCATTTTTTCAGTTATTTTTATGAAAAGTTATTGTGTATTTTCTGAGATTTACATATTTTCTTTAAAAAACAATAAGAAATCTTCCTTATTCAGAACTACTACTCTGTTTTTAATGAAAGTTGATTGACATAGATATTAACAATTTATAAAGTTGACAGAATACTTATATTTTTGTAGAGAAATGAGGAAAAGTAACATATTTACTTAATACTTAAGGAGAATGCAAAAGGAATCAATTATGTTTAAAAAGATTATAAACAAACCTACAGATTATTCAATGCTTAGAATAGATATATCTTCTCACCATTCACAAATTGATTAAGATAAGATAATTTAATATGGGAGACAAATTTGAGTATCTGTATTTGTAATTCACATTAATAATATTTTATTTAAATATAGATGAAAATTAAATAATTATTTTTTAAAATTCCAATATATTTATGATACTCAGTTTTCTAGACCTTGCCCATAAAATTATATGTGCCCTCTTTTCCTTACAAAACAAATCAAATGCCTAAAAGGCATCTCAAAAGAACATTTCCACATCATGATTCTCATTCCATTCTGTTTCAATCCATATTCTCCCAATCTCATGTATTGTCCATGAGATTAAGGATATTTTGATCTTTTTTCTCAAAATTTTTATCCAATCTTTTGTTTAATTTTTCCAAATAAATTCCAAATCTCTCTCCATCATCTGGTCTACCTTGTCACTGGTTCAAGCCACCATTTCCTTCTGTCTGATAGATTATAAAGCCTTCCCATCTGTTTATCCTGCATCTACTCTTGTTCCCTTATTCTCTATTCTCAACATAGAGGCCACAGTGATGCTGCTAAACATAAATACTAAATCAAATCATCTAACTTCTATTTTGAACCTTCTGTCCCCTCACGGTACCACATTTTACTCAAAGTAAATGTCATTCAAAGCTCTGTAAAAAGTGTTTCCTTGTTAATTCTCTAAGTTTACCTCCTGCTATACTGTTCTTGCTTTTTCTGCTCAGAATTCTTGTTGTCCCTTTAATACTCCAGACATATTCTCACTTAAAGGTTTTCATACTATTTCCTTTTCCTGGAGCATTCTTATCTTATAATCAACCAGGCTAATTTTCTCAAGTCCTTTAAACCTTTGCTCAGATGTCAGCCTCTCCTTGAGGCCCGACCTGACCACAATTTCTTACAATGGTAAACCTCTCCTCATCACACCCTATCTCTCGCCCATGATTGTTTTTACTCACAGCACTTAATCACTTTACAACATCACATTATTTACTTATTTACTTAGTTTGTTTTGTTTTCCTCTACTCAAAGGAAGAAAAAATTGGTTTTACTTTTGTTGTTGTTATCTTTTCTGTTTTTCTCTGATATATCTGCCTTATAATCCCTGGAACATAGTACTCAATTAATATGGATTGAAGGAATGGATGAATTTACATATATACTTTGATACGCTAGGACTTGAACCACTCCCTTCATCATAACTTTGTGTACTACTATATTGGAGTTATCAAACACTATCTTGAGATTCTACTTAGCTAGCTTCATCACATGCATGATCCATAAGATCAAAAGATCTATGAGTTTCTCTACAAGGTTATCATTGCCTATGTTTACAATGATATTGGGACAACAGACTATCAAGACTCCTTTCTGATGGATTTTCCCCACTAACATTGTTCTTACTATTACTACTTAAATTGCATTTAGAAAATTATTTTTCTTTTCTTCGAATGGTTACATAATTCATAACAATGGTCATATTACTATAAGAAGACATATATTATTTTATGCCTATCTGTTTCCAGTTTTCAAATATAACAATACTTCTTGATATTGGAAATTTGAAGAGCTAAAATGTCAGAGAAATCTACTATTTATCTATACTTTTCTTACAACCTCTTCAAATTGGGTGTGGATAATAGATGAGCTTAAGGCATATACTCTTTGTAGCACTGTTTCACTCCCTTGGAAATGAATAATGGCTTCTGTATGGAAATTCTTATGCATCTAATTCAGTCTCATTTGATACCTCCATTGGGAAGTATAGATCATGCTAAATTGATTGCTTTGGGGAGTCTCACCAGATATTTCATATTCAATGGATTACCATAAGTAGCAGGCTGTGGTTTTATATCTTTCTCTAAAGGCCAATTATTATTTGGACCCAGGCACAATGCAAAGCAGAATTTCTTGATTAGAGTTGAAGAAGTGAATAATCTGTAGAGATCTGTGAAAACATAAGTGAATTGGTTACATTCATGAATGTTCTGGTTCCAAAGATCTGGATATACACATCTCTTTTCAGAGAAAACTAAAACTTAGGTAATTCTCTTCTACAGCCTCACGGGAATCGTAGAAGTAAAAGAAAGGATTTGACTTGGGGAAAACGATCCTATTTTATCTAGCTCATGTCCATCTGATTGTCTCCATCTATACCATGTTCCCCTCCCAAGAAATATCTGAACTGTTAAAATTAGTCCTTCTTTGGATGGGTGGAGCCAAATGGCAAACCTAATCTGTGATTATTCAGCTGAAGAAATCAATTGGGACTGTTATGTGGTATTTCTTGGAAAAAAATTATTAGGCAACTCATAAAGAAATTTTATTATTTATATTCATTTACTTAATTAATATTAATAAATGGATATCTTGTATATCATGTGTGAGGCTTTGTTTAGACTTAATATATTGATGAACAAGACAGTTAGACACCTGATTCATGGAACTTATTTTCTTATTAGGGTTATAGACAATAATCAAGTAAATAAATAAACACAATGTAAGAAATGGGAAAATGCTACACAATGGGTTACAATTATAGGCAAAAGGTGTGTGTTGCAGTGTGTATGTGTGTGTGTGTGTGTTTGCATATGTACCCATGAACTTACTGTATTGGTAGAATATTGGTGTTGGAGATAGTTCTTATAGTGGTTTAAAAAAGACTGTAAAAAGGTGACAGTTAATTGGGACTAGAAAATTTTTGGATTTTATTCTAATACCAATCACATGTCTTGATATTTTTAAAGCAGTGGAGTAGCTTAAGTTAATATGTATTTTTAGTTTTTATTTATTTTTCTTGTAGTAGCACAACACTGTGAAAGCAATAAACAGCACTGAATTATATATTTGAATACAGCTAAAAGGGGAAATTATACATTGTATTTATATTACTAGAATAAAACTTAAAAAGCAAAACAGACATACAACACAAACAGTGAACCCTAGTGTAAACCATGGGTTATAGTTAATAGTATAATTATAATATGCACTTTTAGATGCATATAGCCTGCTATTTGGAAAATGGATGTTTGAAATGAAGTAAAAAAAATACATGGAGACTGTGAAAAAAGCATTTTCTCTACTGGGTTGGAAAGTGCAAATTCATTACAGACTTACCACAGTATAGGAACTTACCACAATAGAAACCCTAGGCCCCATCAGGCAAATACTAACGTACTATCAGAGTAAGAAACTGCTATAAGTACTTTGCTTTAAAACCTTATCTAATCTTCACTAGAACTTTATGACTGTAGATGCTGTTATTCTCATTTGATAGATAAGAACACTATGGCACAGAGAGTTTAACCTTTGCAAGGTTACACAAGTAGTTAGGGATATGGTATGGATGTGAGCCCAAAGAGTTTGATTCCAGTGTATAAACAGTTAAGTATTATAAGGCATCTCTTGTTGTACTGTAATATTATGGAAGAATCTCATGCAGGCCAGTTAATATAAAGGATTTTGATTCAATTTTGCTTCATACTGTGCTCAATAGAATTTTGGACTCACCCTGCAGATATCTTCCTAGTTCCTAATTACTTGCTGCATATCATCAATTCTAAAATTATAAACTAATTTAATAACTGCTGAAAACCAAGCAATCCTATATTAAATGCAGAAACAACAAATTATTAACCAAAATTAGAATTTACCTCTATACTTACAAACCACATTCAATACTTGATTCAGAATCCTATGTATTTTCATTAAAAGTGCTCAGATATTTGTTTATTGTCCTGAAAACCTACAAAATAATTATGAAAGTATTGGAGCTTCATTCTCTTCCTAGTCAATTAAACCATACCTAATTTTTTCCTAATGAAATTACATATTGCTGGAATTCAAGAGAAAACTCAGCTGGAAAAATTGGACAGATATTTGTATGTATCATCTCTCACAATACAGGACTCACTCAATTCAATGGCACCCAACTCTAGGACTTTTGAAAATATTTGGGATATGTGCAGTTTTTACCACCTTTAAATTCATTGCATGGAACATAATGAATAAACAATTTTCATGTTTTTGGCAGAACAAATCACAATATTTTACCCTTTTTGTTTGTTTGTTTATCTTCATTTCTTTACGATGTGATCACTATCAATAAAACAAAAACATCTGTGGAAGTTGTTCTTTTCTCTAACATGTAGCATTTACTATGCATGAAGTAAATTTAAAGCCAGTAGCTCTTCTGTGCTCCTCAGAATGCAAACTTTTCATTGCAATGCTATGTCTAGGTGGATATTTTTTTCATTTCGGTGAGACTTAGACCTCCAAATTCAAGTTAACTTTTGGCCTTATGTGAAGCTATCAATGCAAACAACAGATATGGCAGACAAACGAACAAAAAAAGTTGTAGGTGTAATAACTTGACATTTATAGTTATAACAATTAATAAATTTCAACTGTTCAGAAGTGATTTTCTTCTAAAATTAAATTAAATATATTACTCTAAGTTTGTAGCCTTAATGATGGCAGGCAATATAAGTGTTTATCTGTCTTGATTTTGCAGTCAACCCCTTTTCAGCATTATATATTTCTCTCTCAGTTACCTGTGGCAGTTCAAATAGTATATGCAATTCTTTACCTCATCTCTCTACAACTCTGATGATCCCATGAGATTTATCCACTTGCTGCCTCAGTTGCAGTTGACCACATGATTCTAGAAATACACATCTTTTTGCATCTGCTCTGTCTCTCATATGTGTTCTTTTGTGCTGTTCTAACTTTTCTATACCAATGTCCCCAGGAACACCTTTGTTGTAGTATCTCCCTGCTTCTGGGGCACTAAAAGAAGCTTACTTATGAATATTTTCTATCCTCTTATCCTTCTAGAGTTTGGAGTGTTGTACAAAGAGAATGGTTTCTACACCATTTCTAACTATTTAACTGAACATGTAGATATTTAGCTATCTAAATATTTCTGCATTTTGGTCTCCTTTTCAGTTAGTGTACAAAGACAAAAGAAAAACTTATTGCAGGGTGTTGTCATCCTTACCACTATTTTTGCCTGGAGTTTTGAGAGAAGTTGACAAAGAAAAACAAAAAGACTGAGTTTTCCATTGTGTGTTATGCTACAATCATACAGAAATAGATGAGGGAATCCAAGAATGAAAATCGCCCCTGTGGTTATATGGTTATACCCACAGCAACATATTTCCATATCTCCTAATAACTACAGCAGAGTTCATGGTTTATCCATATGGCACTGTTTTCCCTCTTTCTAAAAGGTATGAGTTAGGGAATCAAGTTGTAGATAAGATAGTTCTACATACCGTGATTGTCCCCATTCAACCACTCTCAAATTTTTTTCTTCTCATCCTTGAAACTATATACTCTGCTGTTCTGATGACCATATGTAGGACCAAGATGAAAATTATTTTCAAATTTTCAAACTTTTGATTTTCCATTGGAGTTCTTAATAACAATAGGAGACTATTGGATAGAAGTGTTATAGTAACTAGTGAAATGAATGGCTGGATATATAGAAGAAATAAGGATGGTGCTTGTCTTAGTTTCCTAGGGCTGCCATAACAAATAACCACAAAGTAGGTGGTTTAAAACAACAGGCATTTACTCTCTTACAGTTTTGAGACCAAGCATCTTAAATCAAGGTGTCAACAGGGCTATATTTTATCCCCAGGTTCTAGGAGAAAATCTATCCTTGCTTCTTCTAGGCTCTGGTGTTTGATGGGAATCCTTGGGATTCTTTGGTTTGTAAATGCATTGCTCTATCTCTGCCTTCATCATCACATGGTATTTGTAACAGTTTGATATTATTGATGAATTCCAAAATAATTATTGGATTATGTTTGTAAACTGGTCTTTTCCTCTTGGCATATTAGAGTATATTAGATTCAGAGATTTTACTTTTACTTGATTAAATTATGATTAAGGCTTTGATTGGGTCATGTCAGTATGGTGTTGAGTCCCTGCTCCTTCATGGGAAGGGACTCACAGATAAAAGACATGGCAAAGGACAGAGTTGGAGTTCTGATGTGGAGTTTTTGAGCTGTAGCCCTGAGAAGTAAGCACACAGAGGAGATTGGTCGTGAAGAAAGAGAAAAGGCCCCAGGAAAAAAAATAAACCATTTGCCTCGAGGTCTACAGCTGGCCTTGTGGAGATATCAGGGGAGCTGAGCCCAGAGAGAAGCAAGTGCCAGGAAGAGAGGAACCCAGGAAGCCTGAACCCTCACAGATGTCAGCAACCATTTTGCTCCAACACATGGCAATAGACTTTGGTGAAGGAAGTAACTTACGCTTTATGGCCTGGTAACTGTAAGCTTCTAACCTAAATAAATACCTTTTATAAAAGCCAACAGATTTCTGGTATTTTGCATCAGAACCCTTTTGACTGACTAATACAGTGTTTTTCCTGTGTCTATCTGTGTGTCTCCAAATTTCTTTCTCCTTATTAGGACACCTGGATTTGGATTTACAGCCCATCCTATTCCAGTATGACCTTAACCTAACTTGACTGCATTTGAAACACCCTATTTTCAAATAAGGTCACATGCACAAGTACTGTGAGTTACGATTTCAACATACCTTTCTTGAGGGCACCATGTAACCCACTGCAGTACTGTATGACAAAACCATGAGATATAGAACAAAGAGATATAAGATTCTAGAGGAAATCAAAGGTTTACTCATCTTTTTGGTAGAACTCTCATTTTATATAAAAAAGAAAGTTATGCATAGAGGTTGGTAGATACTTGTCCAAGGAAAATCTTTGAATTAATTGTAGGGTCAAAACTAGAATTCCTGCCCTAAATACAGCAACCTTTCTAAAAATTATAATGTCTAAACAAAAAGAGAGATAGAGAGACAGAAAGAGACATGATATTTTTGAAAAATCTAATATGCTAAGGGCTAACCATAATAGGATTATTCTGTAATTTTCAAGAAAAACAAATATGTGGAATCAACAACTTAGCATTAATTGCCTTTAAATTGAAGTTGAGAGCAATGAAATTTAAGAAGTAGTTGACAAAAGAGTTTCTATAATTTCAGTTGAAATTCAGATAAATATGGACTAGCAATGTATTTAGATTAAGAAGCTCTGCAATTATGTGACTAGAAACCACGCCTATTGTCCCTCGGAGAATAAGAACATCTGGTCATCAGAAGAATCCTATTCATAATTTCCTCTAAGTTTGCTCTAATGCCAAGCAGTGTTTTTTTATCTCCTTGGAACCCCAGGGTAGATTCACTTGGTGGTCAAATCTAGGTATGACCAAGAGAAATTAAAGTTTGCTGATATTGACTAAGGTCAAGAACAAGGCAGAAAATCATATTCCTCTTGGAAAGGTTTCTTTAGTTTCTAATAAAAATAAATTATTAAGCATTTATTGACTATTAAATTTGATGGAAAGCAAAATGCTTGCTCTTTTGGTTGATAGAAAAGTAGGTCTTATCAAGAAGATTAAAACAAGAAAAATTATCTATGCAAACAGGGTGTTTAATCAATCCTTGTCTGTTAAGGAGTTTGGAGTTTTAGATTGTAAGTTTTATAAGAATTTAAAGATGATTAGAAGAACTTGGAACTTGAGGCATGAAGGGAGCAGAATGTGTTTTTAAACATAAAGAATTGGGAGATTTTTATAGCAGGATGGCTTCTTAGTTACATTGATAAATCCTTCTGCTGAAAACAAATACAAATGTTGCTAAAATGTTTTTTAAGCACTGATTTAATGTGAATTAATGAGCTGAAAGGCTAATAGGTAATAAAATGAGGCCAAATATTAAGTTAAAGCAAGAACCCGAAAAGGGAAGCATAAATGGAAACTTGCTTTTACTTTCAAGGTACTTGATAAAATCGATAAATCAAAGTTTTCATTTTCTTGTCTTCAGGGCCTAACCATGTTAGAAGAACCCCTCTTCTCTCTTTGTCCTGCACAAAATGCATAGACTAGTTTCAAGGAAAACACCCTGCCTGGACAGTATTGCCAAATGGAGAGAAAATCTCCCAAAAGTGTTGGTGAACAGAAAAGCCCCAGACAGATATGCAGCCCTAATACAAGTCTCCTTGTTTGTCATTACAATTTTAAACTCTGAACATGTTTTAAAGTAGTTATAGGAATTGTATTGTCCCCAAGGATCTGCCAGAAATAATTCCATATCTTCTCTGTAAAAACTCAATTGCAACTTAGGCCTCAAAGAAATCAACACGTAAATATTCAAGAAGTGGAATATCAAAAAATATAAAGAAAAGAAGTCTGAATAAAGAATAATGTAAACAAAAAAATAGGCTAATCATTCCTGCAACAACTTTAGATGAGGGATGTCACAAAATATAAAATAATTATATTTAATGAGATAGAAGAAATAAAATTTGGACTGAATTTGCAAGTAAAAATCAAAAGTCTTTAAAAAATAATCAAGTAGATTTGAAAGTGAACTAAAAATTCTTCAAGGAAAGAAAAATGAAAATAGGAACAAACAGGTGAGTTTACTAGCAACTGGGACTCAGCTCAAATGAGAATTTGTAATTTGGAAGAGAAAACTAAAGAAATTAGAATTCTATTGGTTAGAAGTAATTCATAGGTCTTACCCATACTCAAGAGTGGGGAATTGCACGAGATGGGGGAATTATTGGGAGCCATATTAAAGTGTATCTGTTACAGTTATCCCTCTAGTCCCCAACAAATTATATCTCAGTTTATATATGCAAAATACATTTATCCCTTCACAAGTTTCCCAAGAGTCTCATCACATTACAATATCTGCTCAAAGTCCAGAATTTCATCATCTAAATCAGATCCAAGTGTAAATGAGAATACTTGGGTGTTCTTCAATTTGATATGTCAATCTGTAAAAAGAGAGACATGTTAACTGCCCCCCCACACCCAACCTACAATGATGGGCTATACACAGAGTAGTAGCTATGGAAAATCCCATTCAAAAATGGGGAAATTTGGAGAGTCAAGGTAAAAATATATAGTTGTAGTATCTAGTATTAAAACTTTTTGAGGGGAAAAAAAAAAAAAGAAAAGAAAAAGCAACAACGACCTGAAAAAGAGCAACAAGAGAAAGAAAATAGTCATGGAAAGTCAGACTCAAAAAAACACAAAGCATAAAGAGAATGGTAGAAACAAATCCAGGCAAAGAAACAGATGTGTGTAATATGAAACACATTTCTGAATCATACATAGGTCAAAGAAGAAAATATAATAGGAGGGAGAAAATATTATAACAGATTGGTAGTGAAAACGTACAAATTGTGAGTCAGACAATGTAATTCACCCTAACAAAAGAAAAATATCACATAGTCATCTCAATAGACATAAAGAATGCATTTAATTTGTCAACACTAATGATGGATTAAAAAAACTCTGCAAACTACAAATAGAAGGAATCTTTCTTATTCTGATAATGTATAAATCAAAATCTACAGTAAATCTAAAACATAATAACAAAATCTTGAAGTATTTTTCTTTGAGTTGTAAATGAAAGATTATTAACATCACCACTTCTACTTAACACTGTACTGATTCTAATTATATATTAAGGTGATAAATAATGATAAAAGACAAAAGAAACATAAAGAAATGAAATTGTCATTTTTCGTAGAAACTTTGATAAAATTTTGTTGAAATTAATTTAAGCTTACATAAATATTGGAGAATTTAGTGCATTCTGGACTGTAGGATCAAATATCATAAACAAGTCAGTCCTCACAACGCTTATCTGTAGGTGCTATACAATTCCAGTGAAAATACCACAGGTGTCTGTGAAACTTTACAAACTGATTTTAAAAGTCTATGGAAGAACAAAAGCCTAGAGTAACCAAGATATTCAAAGAAACATGAACCTGATGCAGCAATAAACTCATCTTACCAATGATCAAACATTATAAAAAAATTTTATTAGTTAAGACAAGATTGCATGGGTGTAAGAAGAAGCAATTTGCTGGCTATATAAAATACAGATCAACATTTATATAAGCACCTGATTTATGACAGAGCAGCAGATCAAAGTGGAAAATACACACGATAATTTGCCTAAATTGCAATTAAGGACGTCTGGTTGCCCACGTTGGAGAAAGTATTTCAATAAATATAAATAATCAAGGATAAAGAACTTGTAAAATCACTAATAGGAAAATGAGCAAATAATTTGAGTAGGCACATACTAGAAAAGGAAAGCTCTATGATCTACAGACATATGAAATTACCCTCAACATTATTAGTTACTAAGGAACTGCAAAGTAAAATCTCAATTAAATATACATTATATTGATAAATCTATAAAAGTCGAACAATTTTTTATGTTAGCAACAATGTGGAGAAACAGTAAATACTGTCCAAAGCAGAGGGTGGTGCATTTTCATACATTTTTGGAAATCATTCTACCATAGCCTAGTAATATTGAAGAATTAAATACTTTATCAGTCAGCAACTCTACAGCTAGATTTTTTAGAGAGAATGACTTATACATGTGCACCAGAAAAAATGCACAAAAATGCCTATAGCAAGATTTTTTTAAACACAAAAAAATCATTACAGAAAAATAGATTTTCATATATTTAAATGTGCGATACCATTCTTCATGAAACAATATTGATGAATCTCTGGAGCATAATACTAATGAAAAAATAAACTTTCAGAATGCATATATACTATGAGCCTATTTATAAAAACTTGAAAAATTAAATATTGCATTGCTGAGGATTCAAATATATGTGGTAATACCTTAAAGTGAAATACTGTAATGGTAACACAGGTTAGTGGTTAGGTCTGAGGAGGCAGAGAATGGAATTGGATTACGTACAGTATACAGGAATTCCCTAGATAATTAAAATGTGATTTTTTTCTAAAACTGGGTCATGAATACCTTACCATATAGAATCTGCATATATTCATGTTAGTATTTGATTTAATATCACTATTAAAGTTGATATCAATATTAAATGTTGAATAACTATATGTTTTCAGAAGCTATTTTATAATTAATAAAAAGGACTTATAAAAACAATTAGTATATTTTATTAATTTTCAAAATATTTGGCAATTGTCAAATATAAAAAAATTCATACTTTTGTAAGCACAGACTTTATTTGGAAGAAAGACTATTGCAATAGGGAGAATGCTTCAATCACAAAAATCTGCAAATATCTCAAAATCAAACAGAAAAAGGCTTTTCTTTTATAGGACAGAGTAAGCAAAGTTTAACAGAAACATTTAAGAGGAAGTTAGGCAAGAAAGAGGAAGTTTGATCTCAGTTTGACAGGAAGTGTGTTTCTCTGTTGTCAACCAACTCTATGAGTAAGTGAATAAGAGGACATGTCCCACATTTCAGTGCTTGCTCAGGCTTGAAGGCAAATCAAGTTCAGAGGCCAACAAGAAGAGAAACCTGACTAAAGTTTGGTCAAGACAAAGTGGAGGGAAAGAAATACACTATTGTGAGCACAATGATAACCCAGGTTAGAAAAATGGCATGACTAAACCTAATGGTGAGATTGAATTTTGGTTAGATTGGTTAGAGTGGAGGGTTCCTGTTAGAATATGGAGGATGGCATAGGACAGACATACTGCATCATCTGACACCATGGCTAGGAACACTGGCCTTGGTTCTATTGGCAATTGGATACATTATACATTTTTCAGCCACAGGACTGATATTGTACTAATGTAAAAGATGTTTTGCCTGGACATAGGAAGGCCAATATTATAGCAGTAGCCTGGACTATAGGAAATGACTTTCCAAGATAAACAACTACGAAAGGAAAAATTGGTTTTAAGAAAACTTATGTTTACAGTACTTGACAGAGTGGAAGCAGATACTGATGAGGTTATCAGCAATTGCTTTGATGGGATATCAGATATCATAGAAGGCAAGCCATGGATACTCCCATACAGGCCCCACTCTACCTCACCAGTTAGGCAGCCATCTCACCTCTGATCCTACAAAGTAGGAGGAATTTGTCTAAATTAGACAGATTAAACTATAGAAACTGAAAACTTAGGATCATGAGGTTCAAGAGAAAGTGAAAATGATGTTCATAAAATGGTAAGATTTAAGTAGATGCCTGCATACTTATCTGGTATTCCTTTCCAGCTGGGATCCCAGGAAGCTAAGATGCCAATTTAGATCTTTTGGCATTGCCTAGTGCACATGTCTGTTCACAGCCTTCTGACACCACCTCTCAGAATGCCCCTAGAGACACACAATACTTCAAGTCAGGTTTTAGTCTCACTCTTGCATTTGACTGACTCACCAAACATTATTAGGTACTTTAGAAAAGCCTATGGAATAAAAAAGACTGGTCAATATAAAGCACTTGAAGAAATGACACAGAGGATGCAAAAAGCCTGCATGGAAAAGACAATAAAAGCACACACATACACACACACGTGTATATGCAGATATCCTCAAAGCATTGAGAAAGCATTGCAGTCATAAAAGAGTACAAGAATGTTAATTTGTAATACTATGGAAAAAATTAAACCAAAAAGTAAATAAATAAAGGGTTAGAAGATAAAGTTAAGGAAATCTTCCAGAAAGTGGAAAACAGAGATGACTGGAAAACACTTTTAAAAAGGTAGGATTAAAGTGCATAACATCTAAAGTTTCAAATATTCAGCCAGCTGTTCTAGCCAAAAGGTGATTCTACATCCAGTCCTTTAACAAATCCCACTAACTCTGCTTTCAAAATCCAATATGTGATAACTTCTGACTTAACAAATGGGGTCTTTCTGCTAATACTCTTTCTGCTCTCAAGTATATTCTCCACCTAAGTGTTAGGTGTATTCCTCAAAATGTTAATCAAATGATGCCACATCCTTTTCCTCAATATTCTAGTGGTTTCTCCCCAAGTGTCTATGTACATGTACATGTATCCAAATCTCTATAGGAGTCTACATAATGGATGCTCTGAATATCTTTCTGACTTCAATGATCTGGTTTCCTGCACTCTTTTTCTTTTTTAAGATTTATTTTTTATTTATTTCCCCCCTCTCCCTCCCTTCATTGTCTGCGTGCATTGTTTCCTGTTCATCTTCTTCTTTTCTTTTTTAGGAAGCACTGGGAACCAAACCTGGGACCTCTCATGTGGGAGTGAGGCATTCATTCACTTGAGCCACCTCTGCTCCCTGCTGGTTTTGTTTCTCATTGTGTTTTCTAGCTGTGTTTCTTCAATGTGTCATCTTGTTGCATCAGCTTACTGCACCAGCCCCATCTGTCGGTTCACTGTCTTACTTAGAAGGCATCGGAACTGAACCTAGGACCATCCCTTGTGGTAGGCGGGCGCTCAGCTGCTTGAGCCACATTTGCTTCTCTCCCACAACTCTTAACCTTACTTAATTACTCCTTGATCTCTGGCCACATGGCTGTTTTATTAACAGGCCCAAAGTGTTTCTGCCTCAGGCCTTCCATATTTGTTCTTTCCTTAAAACTTTTGCCTTCATTTATTCTCATTTTCTCTTAGTCATTTCATTCGGAATCTTGGTTAGCTTTCCTGACTCCTAAATCTAAAACAGCACCCCAGGGACTAGCTTTCACCTGATGTATCTTACTTTATTTTATTCACAGAGATCATTTCTGTTTCACATTATGTCATATATTTATTTGCCTGTATTTATCTTCTGTCTACATCTCTAAAATACTAGTTCCTTAAAGGTAAAATCTTTGCCTTGGTTACTACTGAATCCCTATTACTTACAATATCACTAGGTGGAAAGTGAACCCTAAATAGCATTTTTTTGAATAAAGAAATTTAGTGTTATGAAAAAGTAGAATCAATGTAAGAAACGGAAAGAAATGATACAACAAACAGTACAAAATATTTCCCAGAAATAAAGAACGTGTGTTTTCATTTTCAAAGGGCCCACTGAGTGTCCTCCAAAATAAATGAAAAAGGACAATAGAGAGGTATATCCATAAACTTTCAGAACACTAGGGATGAAAATAAGATTTAAAAGCATCTCAAGATCGGGAGTGTAGAGCAAAAGAAAGTATTTCATCTATTTGGGAAAAAGACTCCTTAAGGCATTTCATTTCTCTACAGCAACTCGGGAAGCTAGAAAACAATGAATTAATGCCTTCAACTCTCTAAAAGAAACTGATTTCCCATGTGGAGTTATGGAAAAACACTAATGCTTTTTGACTTCATTCTTTCCTGAAGTGCAACTCTGACTGTGCTGCTGTGATTTGGTATTTAAACCTAGTACCCATTACTGGTGAACATTAAAGCTTGCACTGCAAATTATACAGAGAATTTTGAGCACTTTTGCTTTAGAAATTCCTCAAGACCCTTGAGTTATCCAAATTTTGTATGGTTCTTTTTCTACCTTTCATTTTCCTAAGAATAATACTAATGGAAGAAAATGAAGTCAAATTTATGACATTCATGGATATTTATATTCTTACTCCTCTTGTATAAAACATATAAACTAAAATTCTTATTTTTTCATTCCAAATTTATCTGAAAGAAAATATTAAAGCTGAGACAAGTTGAGAGATGACATAAAAGTTCTCGGATTGTTAGTAGTAATTTCATGTCACTTATATAATTTGCATTGTTATTCTTTACTCAGTTTTGTAGTTTTCAACTTGGATTCTCATTGAAAGACACAGTAAAAATAGACTGAAATTAGTATGGGTAGAGAAATTAGGTAGAAATAGTCCATTCTGACCAATGCCCATGATTGTATGGCAATCTATTTGATATGTGAAAAATTATCATAATAAATGAATTTTTCCAGAATGTTTGTGCTCTAGCATTTTTTGGGGAGATTTATAGTTAAGTTACTAAAATCCCACTGCATTACAAAACTAATATAAGCACTTGGTAAGTATTTATAAGATCAGGGAACTTAAAGTTATATCCTTTGGACACAGCACAGTATTGGTTTAATGTTCTAATATAGTTTTTAAAGTTATATATATTAAATATTTATTAATTTGGAAGCTTTGTCACATTATGAGCACATATGTGCAAACAGATTTTCTCTCACATTGTCAAAACCTAAAGCAATAAGCTTTAATTATAGAATGGTCACCAGGGCTACAATTTTCATAATAATTAATATTATTAATATTACTATATTGATACCATAATGACTATTATTAATATTGATTAATGCAAACTTTACAAGTCAAGAGTTAAGTTCACTTCTATTCAAAATATCAATATTTATATTTAATCTTCTTAGTATTAATGAAACAAAAATGTTAACAAAAATCATCTGGTGAGGACAATAGTCTTTGTGGAATAAATTGAAGGTAGAGCTCAGAAATTCTTGGATAAAATACTCAGCAATTTTTTAAGTCTTGCAGAAACAGACTTTGCTCCCCATACATATATACACACACCATATACAGTTTTTGTAAGTTATAACAAACTTTATTTTCAGAGAAGTTTTAGATTGCAGAAAAGTTACATAAAATATTTAGAGTTTTATGTAACTTTCAGAATGGAGCAATCTGCCTTAAGATTGGAAGAGAACATATCTATGTTGTCCAGTTATAATGCATAATTCCCTTGGGCTACATTTTATGTTTGTTTCCTCTCATCAACTAGAAAATGGAGAATAATTCTCTCAGGTTAGTGGGCAATGCTTTCCCAAGTGGTATTCCTAGGATATAGCATACACATACTATTGAGTAGAGTGACTTGCAATTAGCAGGTGATTAATTCATTATTATTAAATTGCATATGTTATATCCTTTTCTCAGTCCTGGAGCATAACAGTTATTTAACAATCATTATTGACTATGTAATAAGAGGAAAAACTATAGTCATATTAAATTATATATATATATATATATATATATATATATATATATATATATGTATCCTGCTCAAGATTTATGATCTGAGAAATATAGTGTTTCAAAAAGAATATCAAGGGCATGTAAAATATTGGAGAAATATATCATTTAAGTTACAAATATTAATTTTGCCCACATAACAGTTCCTCTATTTCTGGTTCATCACCTAAACTGTGAGAATGTTGTTCACCAATACAAAGAAGAAATAACGAATTGTTGACCCAAATGTCCTTCAAGAATGAAAATGCCTGAAAAGTGCGTCAAATACATGCAATACAAGAGCAAAGGAAATCTCATGTTGTTTATATAGTGATAATAATAAAAGAATCCCTTAAAGAATCCTTCAGAAACTTTAAAGTACAAAAGGGTCCATCTTTCAGGTCTTTAGTATTCTAGTCCTCGCCAAGGACAGATAAAGACCAGAGCATATTACCAAGTGCTTTGTTAAAAGCTGATTCCCTTCCTTTCATTTTGCTTCTTGCAGTGCAGAGTTTCCTGAATGATAAACAATTTTTTTCATGTGTGATCTGAATAATTTTAATAGAAATAAAAAACAAAGCTGTAGTATCTGGAAAAAAAGGCCTGGTGGCCATCATTTTGCTGAAAAATGTTATTTGTCATATGGCCTTGTCAGACAATTAAAGGCAGGAGAAATTCATTTCTTAGCTTTTGTTCTAAATTAACTAATCAGTGAAAAATATCCTAATTTAATATTTAAACAGCCTATTTAAACATTAAAAACTAAATTTCTGCTTTTGAATATATAACTGATATAAAGTCTATATAAGAATTTGTTCTCAATGTTTCTATTTGATGCCAATTCAGTGAGAAGTAAAAATAATTTTCCAGCATATGCCACCACTAATTAGTGCAGATAAAATCACTTGCACATATCTCTTTCTATGTGTATGTTTTCAAACTACTCTTGTCTCTATTCACATACCCTTACATACATATACTACAACAATAGCAGCAAGAGAATCAGAAATTCTGAAAATCAGAAAGTAACTTTCCTATAGGGAATGCATTGCCAAATCTTCTGCTTGCCTTCTGGTCTGGAAACTGACAGTACATTAGTATTGTTTTATTATATTAATCATAGGTATCATCTTCTGATTTTAGAAAGTATAGCTATGATTCACTCATATTGGATTCAGGCCACACTAGAGTGCAGGAAGAGCCTGCAATCTGAGAGACCATAAATTCTGTTTTCTCCAGAGTCCTTGGACACAAATAATATCTCATAGTGGTTTTAATTTTGTATTTGTTGTATCTCCCCAATAACACTTATCTTTAAAATTTTGTGAGGACAGGATTCTACTAAATCAATGCAGATCCATGTGGAATATCCCCCTATTAATCTCTCTAATTGAATTAACTTTGTCAGGTCAGGTATAGATACAAATGGTTAAAATGCATTTGTTATGATCTACATACGTTAAGTGTTTTTGATATGCTTATTAACAACTATTTTGAATAATTCAGCACTCCCGTATATTTTTTGGAGAAGCACATATTTGAAGAGTGAGAGTTGCAATTACCTCTTTAGCAAAATGGCATTTACTTATTACTTCAATTGGAAAGGTCCTATAACACAAAATAAACAAAGTTTTAATATAGAAAAGGGACAAATTATTTTGTGCCATCTTAATCAATTATTTAATCTACTTGTTATAGAAATGCTTAGATAGAGCAATTGATAGGATTTAAATAAGTTAAAAGAAATTAAAATATTAAGATAAATCTTTTATATTAGCATTTCCACATTTAAACCAGGTAGAAGTTTAAATCACATGGATTATTAGACTTCCAGAGTTTTATTTTTCAGAGACTCCAAAGTGCTTTCCTGGCACATGAAATTAATATAGGAAAAAATATGTTTTGTCTTTAATCAGAGATTACCAATTAAACACACGTGGTTGAGATGCTGATTCTCAGTTAAGGAAGAATGAGTTAGGACTATGAGAACCACTAGCTTAAGGTTATTTTGGAATGAACTGCTGTGTTTCAAATGGAATAAATATATGGAACAAAAGATATCAAAGTTGAATAAGGAAAGAAGAGAGGTCATAATACTAATACTAAAGTCAAACAGAACAAAGAAGCAAAAAGCAAATGGTGAGCAATCTCTGACTTTCCTATGAGTTCTCTATGATAGATTGTTGTATTTACTGTCTGGAGGGGTATAACTTTATGTTTATATAAAATCTTCACATAGTAATGCTATTAATTTTTCAGTATTGTAAAACTCAGGACATGTAAAACCTTAAATTAAAAGATAAGCAAACAACATAGATGAGGATTGGCAAATGGGCCGTGTAAAAGAATGGTCATCCTTTAAACAAAACCATATTGAGTTAAGACATTGTTCATATCAGATCCAAGTTAAATGATAAATGTGTTTTCTACTATGTCAAAGAGAAGTCAAGGTGTTTCTACATTTCTGCATTAGTATTTGCTGAGAAATTCCCTTTCATAACTCAAAAAGATTCATATTATATAAGGAAGGTATTAATATGTTTATCTGAGCATTAAGAGCATTTGATTCCAAATAATTATGTTCTTACTATTTCGATCCAAATATGAAAATGTAACAATAACATAATCTTAGAAGTGATAGCAAAATCCATTGAAAGTGAGTTTTTCTGCAAAAGTAAATCAAGTACATATTTAGAGAAGTCAAATTTTCCATGAAATAATCACAAGCATTCAAAATGTGTTTCTTTAAAAATAATCCTATGAGTAAGGACACTTTTATTCAAAATCAACCTATGCAAACCAAACTGAAATAATCAGGGTATATAGTAAAGAAAGAGAAACTGTAAAATCATGAGAAGTAGAAAAGGATATATTCAAGGTTTCTGGTCCCATATAGTATAGATGGAAACAGATTAAAAGTACTCAGATGGTACCAAGGAAACTAAATAGAGGAGATACTGGTTTAGATCATTGAAAAAAAAAGAAATATAGGTTCTCAGGAGCTAGTGTGGATTAGGGAATGGGGAACTAAAGCAATAGAATTTCTATTTGGGGTGAAGAGCTTGAGTATTTTCAGTATTTCCAAAGAGTATCAATTATGAAAAAAAAAAAAGATTCTTTAGCTTCACGTAATTTATCAAAAGCCAAGCATTTATTCATATGCATTCTCCCGTAATCGAATCCTACTCTGGGAAATTAACTTAAAGAAAAATCAATGATGTGTAAAAATTTTACATCCATTGAGATTCATGGCAATATTTACATGTGAATGAAGCCCAGCCAAGTAACTGATGCCTGGGTTATTATTAATTAAATTATTGAAAATAATTTTTCAAGAATATCTAATGGTATATGGAAAATTTCATGATATAGTGTTAAAAGAAAAAAACAACAGGAGAAATTTTATTTAGCAATATATGCAATATAAACATAGTATACACAAACCATCTATCAATAGAAAAGATTGGGAAAAACGGCATCAAAATATTAGTAATAATTACTTAGGACATTTTAAAATTGGTATTGGAGATTATTGTTTCTGCAAACCACCCTTTCATTTTAAAAATTTTTAACTATTATTGTAGGTTCTATAATCGAGAAGTTAGTGAAAATTCTTGTTTAAAGAAGACATGTTCTAACAGAAGTTAGAATTTAGGTCAATGGGGCCATTTTTTATATTCATCACAGCTCTTTCATAAATTCATTTTCTCTTGTGTAAACAAACATTCCTTTCTTCAATATTCTGCTTAATAATCTTTAAAGACTCATTAATCATGTTATTTGTTCAATGAAGTTTCTCTATTGAATCATAAACTGCTTACTTATAGACACATTGTGATATTGCTTACTACTAAAATTGAAAAGTTTAATAAATACTTGAGCATCATTGAAACTCTCATATTATCCCATTCATTTTGTGCCTCTGTGGGTGTTTGTTGAGAATTATGTTTTTTGCTGAAAGCTATTTTTGGTCTCATTTAATTTCTTTGGTTTATAATTTCTGAATTTTTTTATGTGTAGAGTGTCTTCTACCTTCTCTTTTGGACTGAGAAATCCCTTCCAAGTAATTGAGCCAGTTTTCTCCCTGTCCTGATACCTACTTATATTTGTGTATTATTTAGATATGTTGACAGCAGATTATAACATATTTCCCAAATATGAGTGTAAGTACTTGTGAAGAGGAATTCTATAAACCTAAAAACTTTTTGATTATTTTTTTTAGCAATATCACAATTTAATGGGAAATATATACAGATATGCAGAGAGAAGTTAAATTTTAGTTTCCTTCTATTATTCCCATTTTTTTAAAATCTATTTCCATCTGTGATCCCAGAACAAATTTTTATCCCAGAATCAAAATTCCTTACACAGAGTTATATTTAAGAGTAAAGAGCCTTGAATTCAGAGAGTACATATATTATCAAGCTGTGTATTTTCCTATATTAGATTAAGAGTTTTTTTGTAACCATGTTCAACTAACTAAAGCTAGTGGCTACTGGATTTCACCAGAGAACTTATTTTGTAGACATCGAGTTCTCACTAACAGGAGGCATATTGCAGATACTAATTCTGATATCAATCTGTGGAAGTATTTGTCTGGAGTAAGTGAGTGAAGTTTCTTGGCTCAAGCCACTTGAAAGCTGTCCAGAAAAATCTTTTAACCTATTTTAAGAGCTGATTTGGAAGTTCCCGTGGAACAAGTAAGATGTCTTCAGAGGCCTTTTCTGTTATGAGTGTCCATAATTCTTTAAGGATATTACCAATTATTCAGGAGTTAGGATTACTTTTCTTCAGTTTCATCTTTGTTAATTTTCTTTTGATTTTTCTTTCCTTGAATAATTTTTGGAAAACAGTTTGACATGTAAATTTTCTCTAACAAGTTGAATTTTGGGGGTTGTGATCTCAAGAAACCAGGACAATCAGGGCTGTCAATAATTTGTTTTATTTTCCTGTCTTCACTGCACTTTCGCATTGATATCTCTTTGCAATGGGTGGAAATGGATTTTCCTCAGCATGGCACTTGAATATTTCAGTAGGCCAATTGTTCCTGTCTGAAAGTGTGAAGTAACAGCCCTGCCGGAGAAGCTGTTTTTAGGGCATTAGGAGACACATTGTCAAGAGCATCAGCAGAAGCAGACTGTGTTGCAGCTGTTCTCCTACATTATATAATAGGATACCCATATTTTAACTCTTGGCTGTCACAAGCAATTAACAAGGGAATGAAGAAAATAACTTCAAATATTCATAAATAACTAAGAACTTTGATGCACATTGAAATCAGCAATTAGATGCTTCATGTCTTCCTATCAAAATATTCAAAACTTCATTCCACTTCAGCCAATGCTTTTCAGACAATTGGGTTTTTGTATTCTTTTTCCTAGTACATGTCTACAGATATGAGATGTACGAGGTTATTATTTGTTTTATTAGAAAATACATCTTCATTTTATTCTGATTTAGATATCCAAGAGGTATTTGGATTATTCCTCCATTGATAAGTAACTAAATTATAGAAAGTTACTCACTCTTGACAGTTACAAAGTAAAATGTTTACTAATTTACACATTAGTCAGAAAATATAACCAATAAATGGAGTTAATGAATTTCTTACCAGAGTCAAGAGTTGATCTTTGTAAGAAGCTGCCAAAAGCTGCAAACTTATGTACTATTTTAAAACGATGTAATAGCAATTCAGCTAATGGATTAAAATTTAAATTCATGTCTGTTTTGCCAAACAAACCACAAGTCTTTCTAAGAATAAAAATGTTCAGGTGGTACTCAAATGTATTTGAATAGAGAAAATGTCAACAGTTTGTTTTACTGTGACTCATAAGTGTGTAAAATTTTAGAAATGTTTTCTAAAATTACAGTAAAATCAAAATGTCTTATAATAATCCATGGACTTTGAATTGTATTATTCAAATTTTTGATTTAATGGATTTTGAATTTTTGGATTTACAGTGATGAGAATTGAATATTGATAATGCAATTCATTTTATTCTACAGATGTAAATATAAATATAGATTATACCAGGAGCAGATGTAGCTCAGTGGTTGAGTGCCTGCTTCCCATGCAGGAGGTATCAGGATCAATCCTTGGTACCTCCTAAAAACAAATATCAAAATATAGATTATGCCATTTCTTCTTAAATTTAAGAATGCAAAGAGCAAAATTAATTTCTATACTCATTTGTATAACAACTTTATTTTATATGTAATTTGTATGTACATGATGAAATATTTCAAAACATGTAGTTTCTCTTCTCTACATCTTGCTAGATTTTCTACACACAACTGAGAAGATAAGTATAACCTTGGCATATTATAAAGCACAGTGAATTTTTAATAAAGGGAAAGATTGACTTGCTAAATGTTAATAAATTTTATTATATTTAAGCAACTTTGGACTAGTTATGGTGATCGAAAGTTTCATAAATTTTCTAATTTATAAAAAGACAGAACAAATGAAGAAATAAATATTGATAGATAGTGGCATAAATGTAAAAGATTCAGGAGAATACATTCCAGGTATGAATTAGCCTAGATGCAAGAGAATAAAGCAAATTTAAAGGGGAAAATATTAGATGTGTCAGTTTTGATTTGAGATAAATTAGGAAGATAATTTTCAAATGATTGTATGGAGCCAAATTATGGAGGAGTCATTCAGCCAAGTTAGGAAATATGGATTTTATTCAAGACAGGAGCCAGATATTTTATGATGATTAATCTGATGATCAATGTGTATAATGGTTGGAAGGAAAATATGTACACAAATATTTTAATTGCCCATATATTTGTTGAGGAGACAGAACTAAGTAAGTTGCCAATAAGAGGTTACAAATAGATATTTCATAAAATCATGTAGGGGCAAATACATAATTCAGGATGTTTATTGCATAGATGTTAATCTCTATTAAGTATTCTTAATAGCCAAGAAAGGAGAAAAAATGTGGTAGCCTGTCACTTAAAAATGTAAAAGTTGAATTGTAGAGCAACAACGTTGAAAAATTGAAGATGATTTTCTGAGATAAGATCTCTGATTACTGAGATATAATAGAATATTAAAATACTTTTGATACCTTTAATTCCTGCCAGTAATAAACTCACAACATTTTTGCACATAGGTTAAGACTGACTCTTGGATTTGTGATATATGTATTTGCATATATGTCCTTGTTATTTTTTTTCCACATAAATTACTGATGGTTCTTCTATTATTTCTTAAAATGGTCTGCTCCTTATAACTAAAACTGGGTTATATTTAGAATCTCTTACATAAGAAGATATGTTTACCAATTCATTTCTTTTATGTTTTGGACTAAGTGTGATATTTCCTACTCTGACATAGTAGCTAAATATTATTGTAACCAGTAATCAATAAATACTGGGTGCCACTTATTTTATTGTGATATGTAGGATATGTTTCTGAGCTTTTCTAAGTTAGAAAACTTATTATGCAAAATCCTTTTTAAATTTCAAAGATTGTGCTATTGTACCTATTAAGTTTAAAATCTACTATAAAGAAAATTTTGCATTATATCTTATGGATAAGTATTGATAGAGCCTGAATGCTTTCCTGCAGGAACTGTTTCAAGCAAAAAGAGGTTGCCCTATTGTACATTTAAGGTATTAGTAATTAGATCCTATTTCCTTGTTTCAGAAATTGCATCATGGACTCTGTGAGGAATAAAGATCCATTCCATATGTCTTACGATATTGATATATAAACACCTCCTTTGATGTGGGGAGTTGAGAAGAGACACAAAACCCAAACTTTTTAGAGCATTCCAATGCAAGGCATCCTCACGTTTATCTATTTGAATAAAGCCATTAACTCAACATAAAGTTTTAAAATATAATGTTTTGTACAGATTTTTTAGGGATATAAAGTACTCTTTCATGTAATCTTAAGAAAATGGAAGTTTATGGGTGCTGAAGAAATTTAAGGACTGCCTATTCATTTTCTTTTGGAGCTTTCTCTTTCATGGTATTTCTGCCTTGCTTTGAACATCTGCCCAATGCTTCATCTCCATTGTTGATTATTTGTATGAATTTTCTCCCCACCGTTTGTTCTTTTTACTCAAAGTTCCTATTTTCTAAGAATTTAAAGTTTCCAGGAGACTTCATAATTTCAACTCCTCACCAGGTTCTCCTGAATCTTCTCATGATGCTTCCCAATGAGGCCTATACACTTCCACTTCTGATGTTAACAGTCTCCTTACCTTGGTAGTTCCTTTTTGGAGTTCTTAAGAAAGAAAGAGCAATTGACCCAGCTCATTTTAGGGGTGCTCAAGATAGTGTTCAACATATAGAATGCTGTCCATGGTTTAGGCACTCTATGGCCAATCAATTATTTTTAGAATGAGGGGGCAGCATTGCATAATATAATACATGGGAACCTATATAGCAGAGGAAAGAACTTTTTCCTTAGAGGGGTTTGCCATAATACTAGGTTGTATATGGAACATATTTATTTCAATTCTTATTAAATCCTAAATGGAATTACACAATAAGAATGGTCATAAAATCAAGCTTATTGCAAGAGACAAGACCACATGAACACTCACCAAACATTTAAGGTTTAGTCTCCATGCTATTTACAAATATAATATGTAATATGCTAATATTAGCTGTGTATCCAAATGGTTGAGAAATTTGTGGGAGTGCTTGTGGGGAGTTTATCTCTTAGTGAATTTAGTGTGAGCACACTTTCCATAACTCTCTGTGCATACTTTGGCCTCTGGGACTTGAAAAATGTATCTTGAACACAACTACCTTCTTCAGGTATTTCTGCTTATTCTTCAGAATTAAACTTACATTTGACTTCAATTAAGAAGTTTTCCTGAAACTTTCAAGATTATCTCAGCCTACAGTCATAGGGGATGGCATTTGAGAACTCTTAAGTATTAAATGAAGTGGCCAAATTCTCCATACTGAAGTTAACATTTATACCAAGAAACAGGCACAACAGTTGTTTACCACATTTCTTCAAAGGAAATAAAAATTAGTCATGTATCTGCAGTAATATCCTAAGGAAAAAATTACAAGAACAGTAAGATAAATGTATTCTCACTTTTCTAAACACATTTATTATGTGGCATATGTATGAGAGAAAAAAAACCACTGTACTTATTCTCAAAAAAGTACTTTGCTGTCAATCCTTTAAACAGAAAAGATGCAAGTATTCATACATAAATGTATATTCATATATTTTAAGATGTTAATTTAATCCTGTTAAGATGAATTATTTGTGAAGAAGTTTAAATCTCTAATTTATTGGCATGCAACAATGAAAATATTCAACCCCTCATGCAATACGTAACAAACTTTTCCTTCTTAAAACATGAATTTTTCAAAGAAACTACAAACAGAAACCTGAAAACTTGAGAATTATTATTTTGTTCTGTTTTATGGGATATTTTCACACCTATCTAAAGATAACAATTAGAAGAAACCAACACTCTCAACAGGGAGTAACTAGTCAGAACCACTTAAACAAATGATGATACTTTAATTTTACCATCTCTAGTACAGCTAAAAAAAAAATGGAGATTCTTTTAAAAGTAGTAAACTCCACAAAACAAAACATCCTCTCTTCAATGATACCAGTAATTATTCGTTCAAGTATAAAGCCAGAGGTATATTCAGCAATGGAATGAATAAGATATGTACCCTATCACAATAAATCTACAGCAAATAAGGATTGAGAAGGAAGGGAAAAAATTGGAAAAGATATATTATTCTTTTGAAGAAATATGGGAAATGCTATACCACTGTATAGGAAGATTAGACGGAAGTGAGAAATTAAATCTTCCTTGGAATGGGTGAACTGTGAAAAAAGATTCACAGTTCAGAAAGCATTTGGATATTTTGAGATGTCTCTTCTGTCATGGAATTTTCCCAAAAAGAACTACCAAGTCTGGAAAGGCATGGGAGATACACCAAGGCAGTCGTGACTTTATGGACAAATACCTTGGCAATAAGACAAATGTGTTGAAGTGATCTCCACTTTTACCACTGATTTTTTTCCGTGGAGGCATTCACCCATTCATAGGGTAGGGCACAGAGATCTGACAAAAAATAGAAGCCTGAAAATTATAATCACCTTATTAGTCAAAGAAGGAAAATATTTTGTTCAACGATAACAAGTTGGCCAGAATCTAAGAGACCAAATCCTTGAGAAAAGAGACCTCAGAAAAAATGCACCAGATATTATGGGTGCAACCTGTTTTCACAGTATTTGCTGAGTCCTAAGTTGTAAGGTATGGAGTAAGAGGCAAAGCCACAATATAAAAACTGACTCCTAAGATGATGAAAAGCTAAGCTAAAACCTTAGCCGTCTCACAGCCAGGAAGTCAAGACTTAGAACTCAGCATGCTGAAACTTGGGGCTCTATAAAAACACAAGTTTTAAGATGTTATCTCTAAAGTTTTATGTTCAATTAATGAGGTCAAGCCAAAATAACATAATCTTTCCAAAGGCTGAAATCCAGTCTTGACTGTATCAAAGTGATCTGCCTATACTCTAATTATCTGAATAAGAAAATTTACAGAACAAAAATATTCCCAAACTATTCAATATTCCATACATCTAATCCAACTTGGAATCCTTCCAGATAATCCAGTACACATGTTCATATGAATAAAAATCAATAGGAAAAAAGGAACCAACATTAAAAATAGACTTGGCACATTTATATATTGGGCATTTTAGACACAGACTTTAAAATAGCTATTATTAAAATATTGAAGAAAATTTATGAGAAATAGATAATTGAACAGACAAGAATCAATAGAAGAAAACAAAATGGAAGTTCAAAACTGAAAAAAATTCAATAAATAAAATTCTTAAATCAGTAGATGGATTTGAAAGCATATTAGAAATAGTGGAAGAGATTATAAGTGAACTGGATAATGGCCAGTAGAAAATACTCCGTTTGAAACAAAGAAAAATGAATGAAAATAGGGAAAAAGGAGTAAGTGATTTTCTTATGCCATTTATTATGAAAATTAAGACACCTGACTTCTAACCCTTTAATGGTACAAGCTGTTTTTCACAGTTTGTAGGCACTGTCTTTCCCTACTGATAATGGGCCCATTCTCTAATGGCATCCCCTACCATCAGTTCTAGCCTACAGAGCTGATGCATGATGAAATTTCTTAGTGGTGCTGGTGCCCCCATTCTATAGAACATTTCACAATGTTTTGGTAATTAATAGGTATGTAACTTGAGTCTTTCTATGGAACAAAGTATTCTTGTGGGTTTGTGAGCCTCAGATAATCCATTCAAACATAATCACATCTCTGACCCTTTCAATCCCATCTTCTACCATCATACCTGTTTTATTATTTTTATCTCACTTAGTCTGGGCCATTTATTTTTCCATGTTTCTATGATGTAACCTAGTAACATATTTACAGTATCTCAGGATCTTTAACAGCCTGTTAAATCCAGCATATTGTGAGAATTCTCACGTACTATTTCTTTTATACCTTTGTATTGATCAGTTATTGGATTGATTTATTACTGAAAAGACCAGTGGCCTAGTGTGAAGTGGTTTTCTACTCTTTAGGCAATTCCCAGAGATAGCTAATAGCCTTGCACCATCTTACAGCAATAATACCAGCACAAGGGAAATACATCCTAACTTAATGAAGATTAATCTAGGTGGTACATAACAGTGTTCACCAAAACTAATAAAATTAAAACTCTGCCCGGGAATTGTGGGAACATGCATCGGATTATCAGATAAGGCCCAGTGTTCTCACAAAAACAAAGGAGAAAGAGTCTAAATCTACCAGAAGGACCTGCTTTGGGGGTCAGCTGACCAAGACAGCGCTTCACAACTCCCAGGAGGTTGAGAGACAGAGAGACTATGAAGCCTTAACAACAAACTGTGAGTTACTAAAACTCCTGACAGATGGGAAGAGCTCCCCTCCACCATCCCCTAGATTGTCAGCGACCATAAAATCCATGGCACGTTGACGCTGATGGAAAGGGTAACAAACGTCTTCCTCCTTGCCAGCAGTTACAAGGGAAAAGGAAGGAGCAGTCGGGGTGCTTTTCTTCAGTGAATTTGTCAGCAGATACCACTTTGAATCTCAGCTCTGGCCAGATGAAAACAAAGGAAAACCAAGAGAGATACACCTCTGTGGAAACGTGAGCCAAGAAACACCATCTGCTAGTCTGTCTGGAAATTACATGGACAGAAACTGCTTTTAGAGCTCTTTTTACCCCATCCCTGGGAGAAAGTCTGCACCCCATTAGCGAGTCCCTGGCATGGTTTTTAAGCTGGGCAATTTTGAAGAATTAGGACAAGTTGAACCAAATATCAAAGAGCTGTGGAAAAAATAATAACAATAGGCAAGAAACAGAAATTGGTCATCAAACTAAATTCACAACTTACCAGATGCCTAGACAGCAACAAATTACAAGCCATACTAGGAGACAGGAAGACAAGGCCCAGCCAAAGGAACAAACCAAATATCCTGAAAAGATACAGGATGTAAGACAATTAGTCAATTATAATCACACAAGTCTGTTAAATCAAATCTAAGAATTGAAGAAAATATGACTAAAGAGATAAAGGATATTAAGAAGACACTAGGTGAGCACAAAGAGCAATTTGAAAGTCTTCAAAGAAAAGTAACTACCTCATGGGATGGAAATACATGATGGATGAGATTGAAAATACATTAGAGGCACATAAGAGCAGATTTGAAATCCTTGAAGACAGAATGCATGATTTTGAAGACAGAACATCTGAATTGGAAAAGACAGGAGAGCAGAAAGAGAAGAGGATGGGAAAAAATGGAACAAAGTCAGGGAATTGAATGATAATGTGAAATGCAAAAACATGTGTTATCGGCATCCCAGAAGGAGAAAGAATATTTGAGGAAATAATGACTGAAACTTCCCTACTCTTATGAAAGACATAAATATCAAGGTCCAAGGACAATGCATCCCAAACAGAATAAACACAAATAGACCTACCCTAAGATAATTACTATCCAGAATGTTAAATATCAGCAGTAAAGAGAAGATGTTGAAAGCAGCAAGAGAAAAGCAAAGCATCACATAGGAGGGAAATTTGATAAGCTTAAGTGTTGAGCTCTCTTCAGAAACCATGGAGAAGAGAAGAAAGTGGAATGATGTATTTAAGGTATTGAAAGAGAAAAACTGCCAGCCAAGAATTCTGTATCTGGCAAAGCTGTCCTTCAGAACTGATGGTGAGTTCAAGTCTGCACAGACAAACAAAAACTGATAGAATATGTTACCAAAAGACCAGAATTACAAGAGATATTAAAGAGAGTGCTGCAGCCTGGAAGGAAAAAACAAGGGTGAGAGACTTGGAGAAAAGTGTAGAAATGAAGAATATTAGAAAGGGTAAAAAAATAGACTACAGTATGATATGACAACTGAAAGCCAAATGTCCAAATGGATGAAGTAAGTAATGCATTAATAGTTACAACATTGAATGTTAAGGGCTTGAACTCACCAATCAAAAGACACAGACTGATAGAATGGATTTAAAAATATGACCCATCTATATGTTTTCTATAAGAGACTCACCTCAGACTTAAGGACACAATCAGGCTAAAAGTGAAAGGTTGGAAATAGATATTCCATACAAATAGTAACCAAATAAGAACTGGCGTAGCAATAGTAATATTGGAAAAAAATAGATTTTAGTTGCAAAACTGTTATAAGAGATGAAGAAAGTCATTATATATCAAAAGAAGATGCAATTCAGCAAGAAGAAATAACAATTCTAAATATTTATGTACCTAACCTCAGTGCCCCAAGATACATGGGACACACACTGGCAAAGCTGAAGGGAGAAAGAGAAGACTCTGCAATAATAGTTGGAGACTTCAATACCCCACTCTCAGTATTGGATAGAATTTCTGGACAGAAGATAAATAAACAGAGAACATGAATAATATGATAAATGAACCAGACCAAAGAGACATCCATAGAGCATTGCAACTCAAAAGAGCAGGATATACATTCGTTTGAAGTGCTCATGGATACTTCTCCAGGATAAGCCACATGTTGGGTCAAAAGACCCAATAAATTTAAAAAGACTGAAATTATACAAAACACTTTCTCTGATCATAACAGAATGAAACTGGAAACTAATAATGGACAGAAAACGGGAAAATTCATCAATATATAGAGATTAAACAACACACTCTTAAACAACCAGTGAGTCAAAAGAAGAAATTGCAAGAGAATTCAGCAAATATCTTGAAATGAATGAAAATTAGAACAAAACATATCAAAACCTAAGGGACACCACAAAGGCAGTGCTGAGAGGGAAATTTGTAGCCCTCAATGCTTATATTAAAAAGGAAGAAAGAGCTAAAATTGAAGATCTAACTGACCACCTGGAAGAACTAGACAAAGAACAGCAAACTAATCCCAAACCAAGCCAAAGGAACGGAATACTAAAGATCTGAGCAGAAATAAATGAAATTGAGACCAAAAATAAATAAATAAATAAATAAATAAATAAATAAATAAATAAATAAATAAA
>JAKSZT010054334.1:50644819-50854036 GCA_026826555.1 Tolypeutes matacus
AAATAAATAAATAAATAAATAAATAAATAAATAAATAAATAAATAAAGAGAATCAACAAAACCAATAGTTGGTTCTTTGAGAAGATCAACAAAATTGGCAAACCCTTAGCTAGACTGACAAAGAAAAGAATAGAGAAGACAGAAATAAATAAAATCAGAAATGAGAGGGGGAACATTGCCACTGACCCCATAGAAATAAGAGAAATAATAAGAGGATACAATGAACAACTGTATGTCAAAAAACTAGAAAATGTAAATGAGATGGAAAAATTCTTGGAAATACATTAACCACCTTCACTGACTTTAAAAGAAATAGAAGACCTCTATTTCTATTGTTTATTTCAACAAACCAATCACAAGTGAAGAGATTGAAACCATCATCAAAAATCTCCCAAAGATGAAAAGCCTGGGACCAGATAGCATCACAGGTGAATTCTACCAATCATTCAAAGATCAGTTAATACCAAGTTTGCTCAAGCTGTTCCAAAAAATTGAACAGGAAAGAATTTTAACAACCTCATTCTATGAAGCCAACATCACACTAAAACCAAAACCAGATAAAGATACTACAAAAAAAGAGAACTACAGACCAATATCTGTCATGAATATAGATGAAAAATCCTCAACAAAATATTTGCAAACAGAATCCAAAAGCACATTAAAAGAATTATACACCATAATCAAGTGGATTTTATCCCAGTTATGCAAGGGTGGTCCAGCACAAGAAAAGCCATTAGTGTAATAAACCACATTGATAAATTGAAGAAGAAAAATCAAATGATCTTTCAATTGATGCAGAAAATGCATTTAATAAAATACAGCACCCTTTCTTAATAAAAACACTCCAAAAGATAGGAAAAGAAGGAAGCTTTCTCAATATGGTAAAGTGCATATATGAAAAACCTACTGCTAGCATTGTACTCAATGGTGAAAGACTGAAAACTTTCCTGCTGGGATCAGGAACAAGACTAGGATGCCCACTGTCACAATTATTGTGCAAAATTGTGCTAGAAGTTCTAGCTAGAGCAATTAGGCTAAACAAAGTAATAAAAGTCACCCAAATAGGAAAGGAAGAAGTAAAAATTTCACTATTTGCTGATGACACGATTCTATATCTAGAAAATCCTGAAAAATCCTCAAAAGCTACTAAAATTAATAAACAAGTTCAGCAAAGCAGCAGGATACAAGGTTAATACACTAAAATAGATAGCATTCCTACACACTACTGATATGCAATCTGAGTAGGAACTCAGAAAAAAATTCCATTTATAATAGTGACTAAAACAATCCAATATTTAGGTATAAACTTAACCAAGGACATAAAGGACTTGCATTCAGAAAACACAAAGCATTGCTAAAAGAAACTGAAGAAGATGTAAATAAACTGAAGGACATTCTGTGTTCATAGATTGGCTACTAAATATCGTTAAGATGTCAAGTTTACCAAAACTGATTTACAATTCAATGCAATTCCAATAAAAATCCTAACAGCCTTTTTGCAGAAATTGAAAAGCCAATAATCAAATTTATTTGGATCTGTAAGGGACCCCAAATAGCAAAAACTGCCTTAAAAAAGAAGAAAAAAGTTGGAGGACTCTCATTTCCTGACTTTAAAACAAATTATTTAGCTACAGTGGCAAAACAGCATGGTACTGGCATAAAGACAGACAGACTGACCAATGGAACCAAACTGAGAACTCAGAAATTGACCCTCACAACTACAGTCAAGGAATTTTTGACAAGGCTGTTAAGCCTACCCAGCTGGGCCAGAACAGTCTATTTAACAAATGAGGCTGGGAGAATTGAATAGCCATATCCAAAAGAAAGAAAGAGGACCCCTATCTCACACCTTATACAAAAATTAACTCAAAATGGACCAAGGGCTTAAATATAAAAACAACAACCATAAAACACTTAGAAGAAAATGCAGGAAAATATCTTCAAGTTCTTGTGGTAGGTGATAGTTCTTAAACCTTATGCCCAAAGCATGAGCAACAAAAGAAAAAATAGATAAATGGGACCTTATCAAAATTCAACACTTTTGCAAATCAAAGGACTTTGTCAAAAGAGTGAAAAGGCAGCCAAGTCAATAGGAGAAAATATTTAGTAATCACATATATGATAAGGGTTTAATACCCATGATATAAAAGGCAATCATACAACTCAACAATAAAAAGGCAAAGTATCTGATTAAAAAATGGGGAAAAAAAAAGAAAACTGTCCAAAGAAGAAATATAAATGGTGAAGAAACACATGAAAAAATGTTCAACACCATTAGCAATTAGGGAAATGCAAATCACACAACAATGAGATATCATTTCACACCTATTAGACTGGCTGCTATTAAAAAGTCAGAAAACTGGGAAGCGGATGTGGCTCAAGTCATTGAGCTCCCACCTACCACATGAAGGTCCCAGTTCTGGTCCCAGTGCCTCCTGGGGAGGACAGGCATATGCCTGTACCCACCTCAACGAGAGCTAGATGCCACAACCTGCTGCAACAAGATCTAGTTGCCTGCACCTGCCACAATGAGAGCTAGATGCCCACACTCTGCTGCAATGAGAACTAGACAATGCAACCCACCTCAATGAGAGTTAGTTGCTGCACCCTGCAGCAATGAGCAGATGCCTAAAATACACAGGTGCCCCAAAGCCAGAAGATGCCACTGCCTGCAGGGTGTGAATGAGGCTCAGGCCATTTAGCTTTTGCCTCCCATGTAGGAAGTCCCTGGTTTTGTTCCCAGTGCCTTCTGGTGAAAGGCAAGCAACGAATGAGCAGACAGACAAGAGAATCATCTGGGGGAGAGGGAGGGGATAAAATAAAATAAAATAAAAAATAAATAAATCTTTTTTGAAAAGTCAGAAAACTGTAAATGTTGGAGAGGATGTGGGCAGAAAGGAATTTTTATTCACCATTGGTGGAAATGTGCAGCCACTGTGGAGGGAGGACTCTTTGGCAGTTCCTAAATGCAGTTGAATATAGACTTGCCATGGGACCCGGCAATACCATTGCTAGGTATATAGCCAAAAGAACTGAGAGCAGTGACAAGGATGTTCATAGCAGCATTATTCATGATAGCCAGAAGTTGGAAACAACCCAGGTGTCCATCACCTGATGAATGGGTAAGCAAATTGTGGCATATACACATGATGGAATATTATGCTATGGTAAGAAGAAATGAAGTCGTGTAACATATGAAAACATGGATGAACCTGGAGTACATTATACTGAGAGAAGCAAGCCAGACACAAAAGGAAAAATACTGTATGATTGCTCTATTATGAACTAAATGAATATGTGTAGAATTGCATATATAAGACAGTTTTTCTTTGAATCAGAACAAATATAAGTTAATACTACAAAATGTTAATATCAGACCAAAAAACCCCACATTATACTAAGTGAAGGAGACCAGATACAGAGTACTACATATTGTATCTTTCCATTTATTTAAAATGTAAGTATAAATCAATTCATAAAAATGAAAGATTAGTTGTTATGTAGGTCTGAGGAAGGAATGCTAAGGGGTTTGGAGTCTTTCTTTTTGGAGTAATGAAATTGTTCTAGAATTTTTAAGATAATGAATGACATTGTGATTATACTAAAAGCCATTGATTATACACTTTGGATAGAACAGCCAGAAACAGCAGCTATGTACAGTGGGGGAAGCATAGAGAGACTGAGACATGAGGAATTTTCTTGTTTGTTTGCTTGTTTTTTGTTTATTATTATTTTTATTAATATAATGAAACTGCTCTAATAATGATTGAATTGATGAATGCACAACTATGTGATTATAGCAAATACTAATGATTGTACATCTTGGAGGAAGTTTTATTAATATGTATCAATAAAATTGATTGAAAAAAATACAACTCTAGTACTATATTTCAAGAAAAATAGGACACAAGAACAAAATGCTATTTGAAAAGTGGCTTTGCAATAGAACCTACAGTAATTTAAAAGACCACAGAGAATATTACAAAAATACTTTTTTAATAACTTTATTGAGAACTTAGATAAAAAGAGAAATCCCTTGAAAAACACAAGCAAAAACTTACACAAGAAGAAACTGAATAAATGAATAAACTTATATGTATTAAGAAATCTTACCCAAATTTAAAACCTTAAGGAAAAGAAAGCTCAGGGTCTAAATCCCAGAGTTATCACTTTAAAATAGTAAAATATACTGTGCGCAAAAAAAGATTTTTAAAAAAAGTGAAATGATGGCAAATCGAAAGGAACAACTGAAATATCCAGAAAACATCAATGAAGAAGGCCAGACTTACGGTACACTGGACAAAGACTTTAAAAAACCTTCAGCATGCTGAAATAGATAAAAGAAGATAATACAGAGAAAAAAAACTAAAGGATATCAAGACAATGATCAATAATCAATATGAGAATCTCAATAAGTGGCAGAAATTTTCAAGAGGAATCAAATACTGGAGTTGAAGAACATAACTGAAATTAGAAATTCCCTAGAGAATTTCCACAGCAGATTGGAGCAATTATAGGAAAGAATCAGTGGACTAGAAGACAAGAATGTTGAAATGATTCAGGATGAGGACCATGAAGAAAAAAGGCTGAAAAAAGTGAACAGAGTAAGAGATTTATGGGACACCATCAAGCAAACCAATGTAGGCATTTGGAAATCACAGAAGGTGAAGAAAAAAAGAAAGAAACAGAATGAATGTTCAAAGAAATAATGGAAGAAAACTTCTCAAATTAAAAAAGACATGAATATACATACTTAAGAAAAGCAACAAACCCAAAATAATATAAACTTGATGAGAACCACTCCCAGTTAAATAGTAGTCAAACTGTTGAATGCCAAGGACAAGGAGAGTGTTCTGACAGCTGCAAGAGGAAAACAATGTGTTATGTACAAGAAGTTCCAATAATATTAAGTGCCTATTTTTCATCAGAAAACATGGAGGGGAGAATTCAGCATGATGGTATATTTAAAGTGCTGAAAAAAAATTATTGCCAATCAAAATTTTTATATCTGGTGAGACTGTCTTTCAAAAGTGAGGGAGTGATTAAAACATTTTCAGATAAGCTAAAGCATCACCATTATACCAAACCTATGAGCAATGCTAAAGGGAGTTTCTCAGACTGAAAGGAAAGGACACTAGATAGTAGATTGAATAGCATACATAAAGACCTCTGGGAAAAGAAACATAATTATAAATATTTGCACTATCCTATTGTATTTTTTGACATGTTATTCCATGTTTTACTTCCTAAAGTTTCTGAATTGCAAAGGCAAAAAAAAAGTTGTGATAAATGTATAATTTTGGACATAAAATGTATAAAGATATAATTTGTAAGAAGTACAACAAAAGATGAGGAGATTGTGGGTTTAGGAACAGTATTGTGTATGTTACTGAAGTTAAGATGGTTTCAAATCAAACATGATTATTATAGATTCAGTATGGTAAATTTAAGCCCCATGGGAATGAGAAGGAAATAAAATGGTGTACTAAAAAAATAAATAAATATGAAAGTAGGAGAGAACAGAAGAATTGAGGGACAAAGAAGGAATAAGACGTACAAAGATCAATTAGCAAAATGTCAGAAGGAAGATCTGCATTATCAGTAGTTACTTTAAATATAAATGGTATACTATCTCCAATCAAAAAACAGAGATTGGCAGAATGGATAAAAAGCATGACCCAGCTATATGCTGTTTAGAAGAGATTCACCTTGGTAATCTAAGCACCTTTTAATATATATATATATAAAAAATCATTTAGGTAAGCAAATGACATATATGCATATATATTTATATATCATTTTACAAATATTGGTATGTATTGTGAAAAATTTGATTTTTACCCACAATAAAAAAAGAAAAAGAAAAAAAAAAAAAGATAGTAAAAGTAAAGAAACTAACAAAAAAAAAAGAAGAAGAAGAAGAAGAGATTCACCTTAAATTCAAAGTCACAAGTAGGTTGAAAGTGAAAGGATGGAAAAAACACACCATGAAAATGTTAAATAAAAGAGAGGATAGCTATACTAATATCAGAAAAAATAGACTTTTAGCAGTAAAAAAGATGCTACAAAGGATAATTTAAGTCACTGTGTACAGATAAAAGTGTTAATTCAACAAGAAGAAATAGCAAATATAAATATAAATGTAAATATAAACCTAAAAGACGTTATCTAAAATATATTAAGCAAATATTGACAGATTTGAAGGAAGAAATAGACAGTTCTACACTAATAGTAGGAAATTTCCATATACTACATTCAATAATGTATAGAATATCTAGACAGAACATCAATAAGGAAATAGAAGACTTGAATGATATACATCAATTAGTCTTAACGTGCATATATAAAACACTTCACCTAACAGCAGCAGAATACATATTTTTCCCTAGTGTACATGTGTCATTCTGCATGATAGACTATATATTAAGATAAAAATAAGTTTCAATAAATTTTAAGTATTGAAATTATGCTATGTATCTATTCCTGACCACAATAGAATGAAGTTAGAAATTAATATCAGAACTATACATTATTAACTATAGTTAATAGTATAATTATAATAATATTGTTTCACCAATTATAACAATGTTACCACACTGATACAAAATGTTAATAATAGGAAAACTGTAGGTGTGAGGGAGGATATTTGGGAACTCTGTATTTTCTGTTTGATTTTTCTGCAGACTTACAACTTCTCTAAAGTACTAACTTAAAAAACATGAAAGTAATAAAAAAGGCATTGTTGTATTTAGTTTTTCTCAAATCATAAATGATGGTTAAATAAAAAATAAATATCTCTTCTTAAAAAAGCAGCCTAGATTATACAGCAATACCAATAGCTAAAGACTTCAAAAGCAGCACAAAAACACAGGATACCTTTTATTTTTCTGTAAAGACACCTAAATATATGCATGCTGACATGCAGCATTGATTTTTTTTTCTTTATGTGTGGTTATATTAATTTTCAAAGTTCGCACAGACAAATTTGTACATTTCAAAAACAGAAGCAGCAAAATGAATAAGTTCCTGGCTAGAAAGATCCATTTTATACTTTTCATTAGTGAATTTATGCATTTTTATCATCAACTTTTGAATTTTTGAAGGTCCTTACTTCCCTAGATAGTTTTGAGAATTCTTTATAACATTTAAATTAGCAGTTTTAGCATATTATAAAAGTTAAATTTAATTCAAGATGAAGAAAAACTTTAATTTTTCTAATTCATATTTTATGTATAAAATACCTGGAAGCAATAATCATTTTTATGTTGTTTTTCCTGAAAACTAAAAACATAAACAGCCAGCAGGATGAGGCTTGATTTATGTATATTGAAGCCACTGTGTAGTGTTAATTCTCAATATTACCAAAAGGAATAGGATATATATTATTCAACTAATATAAAACTCATATAGTATTTGAAAAACTCCACAACAAATTCCCTGAAAATTAAATTAAACATGCATAAATTCTCCAGTATTACCTGGTTCATTTCTTGAAAAATTTCATCTGGTGCTTCATCAATGGGATAAATGGCTACCATTCTAATACCTATAACTAAAGATAAAGTGTGCATACTTTCTGCTAATTGTACTTTACAGGTGTTTACCTTTGTCAACCTTGTTCCCCTTACCTGAGTGAATTTTTTCTCTCAAATCTATTTTAAGAATTTTTAAAAGTCCTTCAAAAATCATTTATCAGTCACACCAGAAAATTATTCTTTGATCTCACCTTTGTCCTATCCCTCCAAGTTCTATCCATTCGCATAGATTTATGTGCCTTTTCCCGACATTCCCATAATTTCCAGCCTTTATTGAAACACCATAAAAATTAGAGGATATGCAAACTACCCTGTCTAATGAGTTTTAGAAGATGATATTAAATGTATGATGTTGTAAAATTCAGAAATATAAGCCATGCAAAATTTTAAACCCAGGTTCTAGAAGCATGCTTTTGATTAAACTCTTTCTACACTGCAATTTCATTGGTAGTGTGGTAGACATGGAGAGCCTTTTCCTAGAAACCCATTCAGTGAAAGATTTGCTGCATGCTTCTGGGGAATATGGTCATCATTCAGGCTCTTTTATAATCCCCTTGTAGGTTTAACTCAGTTTTAGAAACTGCTTCACTGTGATCATTTTTTGTTTCATAATGGACTAAGCAAGTTGGGGCTATGAATATATGGCCTTCTCTGCTCAAAATAAAAGCATATTTGCTCCAATGCTCCTTGACAGTTTGGCCAAGCCTTTTCAAAGCTTGGCTGATAGGTTGACAATTCCTGCCTTCTTTGCAACATGTGGACACACAGAAGAATTCTTGCACATAAACTAGATTCCAGCTTCTGCTTCTGGAGAACAGCAAGAGTTGGTGCTAGGAGTGGCCTAAGAAATAAATTATAAGAAGTGTTTTTTTGCCACATGTAAAACCACTCAGTTGGAAATGAGGACACCCATCACTGGCAGGATGTGAAAACAGACAGTCGTAGACATGTAATTTGTAAAATAGTTACTACTGGTGAGTTGGTAGGACATACTGGTAGAAGGAAATGTAATATATTGTGCAATGTATAAGATGGTTTAAATATATAAAAGAAATAGTAATTATAAGAAAAGTAGGAGTGGATGGCTCTTGCTAAGTGCCAATTGCAAGATGAAAAATAGTAGAAATAGGAGACAACAGAAAGCCAAATCCTAGGAACAAGAGCAAGATTGAACCCAATATTAAGCCTATTCAGTATTTAAAAGTGAGTAGTTGAACATCATATATGGCTAAATGTCTAAACAAAGCAGTTCTTTTTGTCAAGACAAGGGCACTAATTGGACTGACCCAATTTCCCAACATGTGAGATGTTGATATCTGGTTCGATGCTCTGAAAAATTTAACTCCTTATATTTATCATAACTTTCTGAGGCTATTGATGCGGCCCATCCCTTCCTATTAAAAGCTAGCATCTCTCTCCTTCCTGCATTGAAGGCAATGAAGCAGTATCTGTCCAACAATGCAAAAGATACCCCTACTCAGAATTTGGTCCTACCTCCTCTCCAATCCAATGGTGGCCTTACTAGGGTTAAGTTACATTACTAAGCTGGGTGCTTACTGGGCCTTATAGGAGGGAAAAGGACACTTTCCAAATAAACTGTAAGACCTTGCTAATATGTAAGAGCAGTATTTGGGGAAATATGCAGGAGACTGAATTTTGAGTGTCTTTATCAAGAGAGTGGTATTTAAAATTGGCTAAGGAAGAGTTTCAAATTTGAGAGTACTTTCTCAATATACAGGGTGTAGACCCTAACTCTTCTCTAAGACATGGAGAGAATTTCCACTAGGATGGGCTACACTTACTAAAGTTGAAATGCCAGAATTGCTATGAAATATGTTTCAAAAAGATATGCTTAAATGAATATACTGTGCATAACTGGAAGACCTACAAAAGGATTATGATCCATGAAAATCCCAGAAGAACTACAGTTTACCATATCCATGAGAAATGGTCTGCTGAGAGGGGCTTCACTAAAAAAGATTAATTAATAATATTATGTGTTCAAGCTGAATGTTCAGGATAACATACCTGGGTATACTGGTATATTAGCCTAACTACATAGGTAAATATAATAGCCAGTATTATTTTATTGTTGGCTTGTAACTCTACATTTTATTTCCTAAATGGTTTAAGATACAAATATATAAAAATAAGGATAAATCTGTTATTGGGTACATAATATAAAAAGCTGTAATTTGTGACAAAATATAAAGGTTCAGAGCAATGAAGGAACAGAGATTTTTGTCTACTATTGAAACTAAATAGGTATAAATTCAAATTAGATTGTTATAAATTTAGGATGTTAATTGTAATCCCCATGATACCCAAACATAAAATATCTAAAATATTACACAAAATTAAATGAGAATGGAATCAATATGGAACACTACAAAAAAGTATCTAAACACAAAAGAATGGTGTTATGGAGGAAAATGAGAGACAGTAAGGCATGAGGCACACAATTAGCAAATAGCAAAAGCGAGTCCTTCCTTAACAGTAATTACTTTAAATGTAAATAGATTAAGCTTTCCAATCAAAATATAAAGATTGGCAGACTGGATTAAGAAAAAAAACACAACATGATCCCAGTACATGGTATCCACAAGAGACTCACTTTAGACCCAAAGACAAAAATAGGTTGTAAGCAAAAAGATAGAAAAAGATATCCCATGCAAATAGTAACCAAAAGAGAGCTGGTGTATCTACACTAATATCAGACAAAAAGGACTTTTAGTCAAAAACTAGTATCATGGATATAGAAAGACATGATTTATTGTAAAGTGATAAATTCATCAAGAAAGCATAATAATTATAGACATATATTCACCAAACAACAGAGACCCAAAGTATATGAAACAAATATTTGCAGATTTGAAGGGAGAAATAGATATATAGCTGGAGACTTCAATACACCACTTCCTCACCGTATATACAAAAATTAGCTGAAAATGGATCAACAACCCAAGTATATTAATTAAAACCATAAAACACTTAGAAAGTATTGTAGCAGTTCATTCATGAACTTGTATAATGCAATGGATTCTTAGCTATGACATGAAAGCCTGAGCAACAAAAGAAAAAAATAGGTAATTTGGACTTTATAACATTTAAAAACTTTTATGCATCAAAGGGCATTATCAAGAAAGTTAAAAAACAACGGAAAAATGCTAAAATATATGTTCAAATCATATATCTGATTAGGATCTAGTATCTAGAGTACATAAATATCTCTTAAAACTCAACAACAAAAAGAAAAAAAATAGAAAATAAGCAAAGGACCTGAATTGATATTTCTCAAAACAAACAAACAAACAAGCAAACAAATACCCAACAAGCACAGTAAAAGACACTCAACATCATTTGTCATTAGGAAAATTCAAATCAAAATCACAATGAGGTAACTATTTCACACTCACTAAGATAGGCATAATAATAATAAAAGAAATAAAAAATGTGTTGGCTAAGATGTGGAAAATCGAGCCTTTGTACATTTCTAGTGGAAATATAAAATGGTACAATCACTGTGGAAAATAGATTGGCTGTTCCTCAAAAAGTTAAACATAGAATTACCATATGACCCTGAATTTCCACACTTAGGTATATACCACAAAGAATTGAAAGCAGTTCTCACACAATTACATGTACCCATATGTTCATAGCAGCACTATACACAATAGACAAAAGGTGGAAATTGCCCAAATGTCCATCAGTGGATGAATGGATAAATGAATTGTGGAATACAGTGGAATATTATTTAGCTATGAAAATAAATGAATTACTGCTACATGCTATAGCAAATGTACCTCCAAACATTTTGCTAAGTAAAAGAATCCAGAACCAATTGATTTTATATTTTTTATTTATATGAATTATATGTAATATATTCATTATATAAGCAAAAGAATCCAGATCCAATAGATCTTATATTGTATTTTTCATTAATATGAATATATAAATCCATGGAAACAGAACACAAATTGGGCCTGGGGGATGGAGAAAATGAGGATAAACTCAATGGTGTATTTTGAAGTAATGACAATTTTTTTTGGTGGTTGCATTACATTGTGAATGTACTAAATGCCACTGAATTTTTCACTTTAAAATGGTTAATTTTATGCTATGTGAATTTCACCTCAGTAACTTTTTAAAAAAATAAAATAAAGCAGCCCACTCATAATAGCAAAACTGGCCACCTTGTATCAACTGGTTACTTAGAAATATAAATACAGCTTCCTGAAATCCAGAATGATTAACTAATGTAGTAAGGCAAATCAAAGATTGAATTTATCATGTGTAGCACTTTTGATATAGTAAATATAAAGTCTTAACTAGACTTTAATATGCTGAGTTTAAAAAGAATGCATGATGCTGAGCAGTAGTTGTAACTGAAAATATAAAGCAAAAATTCACTCCTAGTTTGAGGAATATTGACCAAAAATTAAGCAGGTTGAAAACAACCACTGCAGTACAATTTCTTCAGCTACATTTTCAAAATATAGCCCCAAGGAACTCAATTTTCAGAAATAAAGTTAAATTGATGTACAAAAATGCCATCCAAGCACTGAGTAACTAAAATTGCTGAGATTAGAAGATCATTTTAAAGCATGGCTAAGCTGGCCAAAAAACAAGATAAACCTTTTTTTTCTAGTCTTATTATATAAGCCAGTATCTCCAGTACAGAGTTAAATAGAATTAGCTTTCCAAGTTCTTTCATATCTTCAACTCATTTCAGAATCCCTAGCACAATGCTTTATCCACAGTTGGAGATAACAGATGATTGAATAAATGAATGAACAATTTAATTATTGTTTTCTACCATGTTTTCCTCCTGTTCAACCCACATATATTGATTTGGTACTTATTATATTTGTAATATTTTGCTAGAAGTATAGAAGTAAATATCTCAAACACTTTCTTAGTAAGAATAGATTCACAGAATTCAAATACAATTGAGGAATGAAGTCAAAATATAAAATTCAAATATGGGGCATATTATTAGTCAATGAATGACCAGGTGCTAAATGACATATAGATTTCAATCCATGAAATAAAGATTATAATTTATGACTGTGGGCTGGATTGATAATGGAAGTACTCAGTGGTTAGTGTTTGTTTTCTGAGGAAATATTGAAATGTGGTAAAACTGAAGTTAATGTTAGAGGAGAGAGTAGAATACTCAGCTTTATAGAAGCAGAGGTCAAGATCAAGAAGGCTTATTGTATGGTTGATGGTCTATGAGTTAATTAATTCATGTGAGACTGTATTCAAACTGGCAAATACACATTATTTCCAATAGCCAATGGACGATTTCTATCCTAAGAAATGATTCCACTTACATAAAATATAAAATACCTACTCCACAAGATTTGCAAAATCTGAGTGGGATAAGGTTTGTAATACATTTAACACATGTAACACAGTAACATCAAACTTACTAAGAAGTCAATAAGTTATATTAACTATTCTCTTATTAGAATAATTTTTTCATTACTATTTCAGAGAAGATTAATGGCATTGATATATAGAATCAGAAATCAAGGTAAGAAGAATAAGTAATATCATTTATTGAGTGCCTACCATGCAAATGTGCCACATATCCTCATGTGTAAAATTAAATTTTACAACATAAAATTTAATAATTATAATAAGAATTTAAATATTAATTGTATTATTTCTACTGTATAAGGAGAGAACAAAATTTAAAACAGGTACTTTGCTCCTGATCATTCAGAGTGTAGTCAGTAAGTCAAACAGTAGATAGTGATTATAAGTTGTGGTAAGCACTCTTCTAAACTCTGAACATAGTGGTCAAGACAGGTGCAGTCCCTTCCCTCATGTATTCGAAAATCTAGTGACAAAGTAAAACATTGAACATATGCTGATTAAGACGACTATTAAATAACAAATCTTCAGTGTTGTAAAAGAGAAACAGAATGCTCTGAAAGTATTGTATTAGTAAGAAAAATTTCATTTGTAAGGGAAAAGAAACCAAATGCAAACCTGTTTAAGCAGGAAAAGGTTTGCAGGGAGGATATTAAGGTAGCTCGTGGACCCAGACAAAAAACGACTAACGAAGATTCAGGGAAGCCAAGTATCCAAACAATTTCAGGGCCTTCATGACCACATGGAAACATGAATAGAAAATCATTAGAACTCTCTGTATTAGCCATCTACCATTGCATAACAGATTACCACAAAATTAGGGTTGTAAAGTAACACATACTTGTTATATCACAGTTTTTTTGGGTCAGGAGCCAGGACTAGATTTTTATCTAGTTAATTCCTTTGACTTGGGCCTGGTGTACTGTGATTGGTATTCCCTTTTTGAATGTCTTGATTAATAAGGAATAATTTTCCCAAAATAAAGGGGGCATTTTATTTAAAAATGGAGATATGATGGGCACATAAAACCAAAATTCATTTGCCCCATTACCTTAGTAGTATCATGGTAAGTTTATCATGACAATGGTATTTCAGCTAAGATCTGAAGAACAGTAATTAGCCTAGTGATTAGAGACAGAAAAAAGTTCATTATGGAAGAAGTAGAAAGAGTGAGGAGGCGAATAGTACCAAAAGAATATTTGGAAAAAAGCTGGTAAGAGATATCAAATACTTTCACAGATTAAAGGGAGTTTTAGGAAGGCAGTCACATGATCAGTTTTGTAACAAAACAATATTACTTGTGTAACAGTGTAGAAATTTGTAGGTAGTGGATATAGGTATAAAAAGTAGTAGGGTTTTGCAAAATTTCAGGAAAGATAGATAACTTGAATTTGAAGAAAATAGGAATAGAGAGTGGAAGGGGCAAAATGAAGAGATAACACTTGGTGATATGTTGTGTATGAGAGTGAAGAAAAGAAAAAAGTAAGACTCTTAACAGATTCAACTTACACTGAATTCTGAAGCAGTATAGAGTAACTGAGACCGAGACAATTCTGTGTGAAGACCAGACCTAATAGGATACACAAGGGTTAATGATAAAAGCAAAATTCAGTTAAGGAGACATGAATACTTTGCAACATATACACACACACATATATACATATATGTACACACATTTATGTACTTTACTACACATATATGTGTTTATATGTGTATATATATATATATATACGCAGTGATATAACTACTATGTAAATGAAACGTGCCATCACTTTACATGACAGGAATGGTGTTAACTTGTTGAGCATACATGAAAGCCCAGAATAATTGTATACACAATATAATTTTTAAGTTTATGTCATAATCCAAACCATTCATATTTCACAGAAAATTAGGATTCAAGGTATTCTCTCTAATCTAGTCAACATGTGTCTCATGTCAAATACAAGGCATTGGGAGTCCATTCTTACGGACATCTTTACCATCAGGAAGACTTGAAGGTTCATCTCCTCAGAGTAGACAGTTTTTTTCTCATTTGAAACATCTCCATCTTAATTAGTATAGCCTTGCTGTCAGTTCAATTCTTCTAGCTCGTTCCTCCCAAGGTCTATCACTTCTTACACTGATTTATTCAGCCATTTTATTCCTCTAATAGTGGAGAACAAGGAAAATGGTATGAGATTAAGGAGAACATGGAAACACCAAGAAAAGACTCAGTAAAATGAGGTCACAGATGAGGAAAGGAGAATATAAATAATAAGTTCAGTGGTTATAAATTATATGGAATATTAGAAAAAAAAGATGAGACATTCTGTAAAATAGTAAAGAAACTGAACTATTATTTCTAGCTCCAGTTGATATGTAAAACATTAGAAATATATCATGTAGCTGGAGCTTATTGACTTACTTTCAAATTTGTTTCACTAAAAGGCAGAAATGTAATTTGATCAAAATTGTAATGTCAATTCACAGGGATGGTGACAAAGATAAATCTTTTTAGAGTATTTCCATTGATTCTGGCAAGTATAAACTTTGTTTTCAAATATTATTTTAATAAAATTTATTTTAAATAAAATTTTCAAATTTACATAAAATTTGTGAAAAAAAAAAAAACCATACACCTGGCTTTTCCTATTAATCTCTTACATTAGTATGGTACATTTGCTACAATTAGTGAACCAATGTTGATATATTATTATCAACTAATATTCACACTTTATTAAGATATCCTTAGTTTTTATTTAAAGTACTTTTCTGTTCCATGGTCTCATCTAGGATACCACATTCCATTTAGTCATCAAGCCTTCTTAGGTACCCCCTTGGCTGTGACAATATCTCAGACTTCCCTTGCTCACAAGCTGGACTGTTTTGAGGGATGCTGCTTAGGCATATTGTAGAATGTCTTTCAAATGAGATTTGTATGATGTTTCTCTCATAATTAGACTGGGGAGATATGTTTTGAGGATGATGGTTGCAATGTTAAAGTACCATTCTTATATCAGATTAAGAGTATAATCTATCAATGTGATTTATCACTGTTGATCTTAACCTTGATCAACTGGGTTTGATAGTGTCTGTCAGGGTTCTCTACTGCTAAGTTTTTTTGTTTGTTGTATCTCTATACTGTACTTGTGGAAGGAAGTCATTATGCACAGCTCACATATAAACTGTAGGAAATTATTCTCCTCCTCCTTAAGGGCAGGGAATCTATATAAATTATTTGAAATTCTTCTACATAGGGAATTGTTTCTTCTACTGCATTCACACACTCACTCATTCATTCATTCATATAAATATTGCCTCAAATATATTGATCTTATAAGTTGCATAATAACCCAATAATACTTTATTATTTTGTAGTGCAAATTGTTCCAGATTTCATCACTGGGTCCTCTTTCAGTGGGGTCCTATGTCCCTTTGACATACCCCCCAGAATTGCAGGCTTTATTTATTTTTTAGTACTTTGTTACTGGCACTACAAGATTTATTTTATGTCGCAGTCCTAGAAACAACCATTTCTCCAAGAGGCCTTAGTTCCCTTTATTGGAGAATACTAATAGAAACCACTATTTGGGCACTATGGGTGCTTATTGCTACTGGAGTGTCATTGCTTCTTTGTCCTTTCCCTTGAGAGTGGAGAGAAATATATATATATATATATGTATGTATACTAACAAGTAAATATACACACATATATAAATATTTCTGTATTTAAAAATTTTGTATCTGCATTAAGCTAAACATGGGTCATATTTATTTCTCCAACTCTAATTCATAGTCACATGAATTATTTTATCACCCCTCCTTGTTTACTGTAAGCTCTCACTTCAACAGTTAGAAACTTAGATCCCACCTTCCTCCATGTTTAATTATTTAATTCTAATATATGAATATATTTGTTTCATATATATATATGTATATATATAACCCGTACTCCTGTAGCAAAAAAAAACTTTCAAGTACAGTACAGCATTTATTGGCAGTTCCGTTACCTTTAGTTTTACAGACTTCACTTATTTTATTATTTTATTATTTTATTTTTAAAGAAGCTTTAGATTACATAAATGTTACATAAAAAAGATAGGGGATTCCCATATGCTCCACCCCATCCCTTCTCACACTTTCCCACATTAACAACATCCTTCATTGGTGTGGTACATTTGTTACGATTGATGAACACATATTGAAGCATTGCTACTAACCATTGACTATAGTTTGCATTCGTGTTTAGACCCTATCCCACACAGTTTTGTAAGTTATGAAAATATTTAACGACCTCTATCCACCATTGCAATGTCATGCAGGATAATTTCAATAACCTGAAAATGCCCCCATATTACAACTATTCTTACCTCTCCTTCCCTTCAGAGCTTCTGGTGGCAATTATCTTTATATCAATAATAAAAGTTCTTCTATTGTTAGATTAATAAGTCTATTATAGAATAATAATGTCTACTTTAGTCTGTTGTTCATTCCCCAATCTTGAGGATTTGGGGATGGTGATTTCCACTCTGTTTCTAATTGAGAGGGGGCTTATGTCCCATGGGGCAGGTAGGTGGAACGATCTCACAGTTGCAGACACTCTCTGTTCCTGGGGATGGGCGTTATCCGTCATCATCTCCTTGCTAGTTGTCCTGGATAAGGCCAATGAACTGAAGAGTAGATGTTGCGAATCTGCTGAGATTCGAGGCTCAACTGGCACATGAACGGACCAAAGATTTAAGTCTTTGGGGCATATATTTAACAAATATAGTGCTAATTATAGGTTCAAATAAAAAGGGCAGAAGAGCCACGTGTAGTGAAACTATAAAAGAGTCTAACTGTTACACTGGGGAGCATAAATTCCAGAGTAAGGCCCACTGACAGGATGCTGAATTCCTGAGCTTGTCTGCCTTGCTTATAGTGTCTCACTGTCTCTAGATCACTCAGGAGTCTCACTGTTTGAGGCACTGTTTACTGTGGCAGTCAATGAAATCCTGCTGACATATGCATAAGTGTCACTTTGAAATCTCTTAACCATAAAAACTCATTTGTATTTAATATTTCCCCCTTTTGGTCAAGGTCTTTTTCTGGATGCATTATTAGTTGGCACTTGGTAATAATCCCTCATTGCCAGGGAGGCTTATCCACAGGAGTCATGTCCCACACCAGGGGAAGGGTAGTGCATTTATATGCTGAGTTTGGCTTAGAAAGAGGCCACATTTAGAGCAACAAGGAGGCTTTCAAGAGGTAAATCTTAGGCAGTATATAATACTAGGCTAATTTTCAATTTCACAAGAAAAAGTTCATAAGTACAATCATCAATATCATGTGTAATGGTCTGTCTTCCTTCACTAGGCACTGACATTGTATTTGAGGGATTCTTGCTTTTCTGTTAGAGAATGTAGCAGGGCTCCCCAGGATAGGAATTCAATATTATTTTGGTTATTGTGTGTGTATCCATCCACCGAGACAATGCCCCTTGAACACTTGAATATATTCATATGCCTTAAAGGCACTCCCAGGTGCATCCCTCCCATAACATTTTCACCAATCAATCAATGTGGTTGCTTTATATAAATATTGCATAATAAAATGCTTAAATAATAAATTAAATATATAAAAAATATAGATTATTTTGTCATAGTCTTCAATCTTATCCCTGACGTATAATAATTGATTTTAAAATTTTGCATATATTAAGTTTCACACTTTGTGCTATATAAATCTATGGGCTTTGACAAATGCATAGTTTCATGAATCTGCCATTATTCTTTCATAAGGAATACCTTCACCATACTAAATAGTTCTTTATTCTTCACCATCCCACCCTTAACTATGGCAACAACTGATATGTTTAACGTCTTTATAGTTTTGCCATTTCCAGAATGCCATATAAATGGAATGATAAAGCATGCAGTTTATTCAGATTGGTTTCCTTCACTTATCGTTATATATTGCAGATTCATCCAGGTTTTGCATGGCTGAATAATATTCCATTTTATGGATGCACCACATTATATTTACTAATTCATCTATTGAAGGAATTCATAGTTACCTTAGTTTTGGCAATTTAGAATAAAGGGGAGTGGATATAGCTCAGTGACTAAGCACTGGATTCCCACACACGAGGCCACTGGTTCAATCCCCAGCCCTGCAACCTCAAAAAATAAAAAAATAAAATAAATAAATAAATAAATAAATAAATAAATAAATAAATAAATAAATAAATAAAAGCTGCTATAAACATTTGTGTGTTGGTGGTTACATAGACATTGTTGTCAAATCAGTTAGGTAAATAGCTAAAAATGTGAGTTCTGGGTTTTTTATGATTTGCTAATGTTCAGCATTGTAAGAAACTCCCAAAATGTCATTCAAACTATCAGTAGCAGTTTACAATCCAACCAGAAATGAATGGCAGCTCCTGGTGCTCATATACTCATTAGAAATTAGTATTGTAATTATGCCTTTAAAATTTTTTAGCCATTCTAATAGTTCCATAGTGGTATCTCTTGTTGTTTTAATTTACATTTTCATAAGGACAAATGATGTTAAGCATCATTTCATAAGTTTGTTTACCAAGTGTATATTTACTTTGAGGAGGTGTCTTTTCAGATCTTCTGCTCATTTTTAAATTGAATTTTTTTTGTCCTGAGTACTGTTGTGGCAATGGATGTAGGCCATTTTAAATCAGCACACACCACTCAGAACTGAGTGGGAGAGAGTGTGGTCTACAGTGTGAACTGTGGTCTATGGTTGGTGGCAAGGCTCCAGGATGTGTAAGTTCATTGAGGTTGGTGGGCCACACTGTGGGAGATGTTTGTGTGGGATGTGGTGGGAGGTATGGGAGGTGGGCAACATGGGAATCCCAGTGGGTTCCGTGTAATATTTTAGGTAATCTAAGCACCTCTTAAAATAAATGTATATATATATATATATATATATATATATATATATATATATATATATAACATTTTTGTAAGCAAATACACATATATGCATATATATTTATATATCATTTTACAAATGTTTGTATGTATTGTGAGAATTTTGATTTTTACCCATAATAAAAAAAATAAAAAATAAAAAAAAGAATTCTTTATATAATTTAGATACAAATCCTTTATCAAATATATGTTTTGAAAACATTTTCTCTAAGTCTTCAGCATGTCTTTATATACTCTGTCTCCTGCATAAAAATGATATCTGTGCATATATGTGTGTGTGTGTATATATATGTATAGAATTATATAAGTATATATATCATTTTAATAAGAGAGTAGTCTGTTTTTATGGTGAAAGTTCTGGGCAAATTTCACAAGAATCACTCTTCCTCTCTCCCTTCCAGAGCTATGCAAAATCTTTCTTTGATCTTCACTGTGAAAACCTGTTGGAAATCTTGGAGATAAACCCTATGAAAATATCAGATAACCCATAAGAATATGGGCCCCAGAAATTTCCCACTCCATTGGTGTACACTCAACCTCCAGAAATTCATCAAAATGACCAGGTAAGTATTTCTATCATTTTAAGGCTCCAGTAGTTCCTATTCCAGATAAGCCTATCTGTTTCTCTAGATGTACTTGCTTCTCCAAATTTTGTGGTGGCGCTTTGCCTTGTGACTTTAGTTATCTGATTGGTTCAAGAAAAATAGTTGATTTTAAGTTTTCCATCTTTTTCTTTTTCCTTTGTATAAGAATGGGAGTGATAACTTCAAGCTCCTTACATGTTGCAGTGAAACTGGAAGTAGAAGGTTAACACATAATGAATTTTATTTGACAGGCAAACATTTCCATATGATAGAACAACCATGAAACTATATAGTTCCACTGGAGTGTTGAAAAGATATTTGGTAATAATTAAAATTGAGTGGCAATAAACTCCAAACAACTGCAGGTTCCTGTGCTTACATCCAAATATACGTTCACCCCTTCACGTGCTTGTACACATGAACATGCACACATCGCCTCAATCTATGATAGTACAAGTTATGCAAAACATATATTCACTTTACAAATACCATAAGTCAGACTCGGATATTCATCAGCTCATGGAAAGAGACAGTGTTAGTAGGTTAGTGAGTGATACAATTAAATAAGTAATTATAAAACAGTAAACAAAAGCTATGAAGTAGATCTCCAGAATCTTAAAGGAACAAGTGGAGAAAACACTTAACCCAATGCAAAGGATTATAAAACATGTTTCTGGAAATTGAAATTTCCAAATAAACATTTTTGAACCAATAAAAATGCTCAGTGTTGAGAAAGTAATAGAGTCTGCATATAGGAAGAGATGTGGGTAATTAGAAATAATAGCTCAAATAGTGCATGGGTCTAATAATGTAATGTGTTAAATGCCTGACAGAAAAATTTGTAGCATATTTCAGGTAAAGGGAATGATGATTAGAATTTTGTTTAAATGTGATTGTGAGGAAAGTGTTGTTTGTAGAAATAATATCTGATTTGGAAGTTGGAGACACTAGTTGAATAGAGATAACATTAAATGTATAGTATAAGTTCAGGAGTCTTGATATTACTTTGAATTTTTATTGGGTGCCTACTGTTCTACGTGATGTGGTAGACATAGTAATGAATATTGAGTAATATTGCCATTGTACCAAAGAAGCTTAAAGTCTGTCACGTGAATTCTACAAACAAAACACCAATTACAGTCAAATATATGCCATGCTAACGGACTGAGACATCAATTGTAACAGGAAAGGTGAGCAGAATTTAGTTAACTGCAGGACTTGAGAAAGTCTATCAGATATTGATAATATGTTTGAACACAGTGATACGGAAGATTAGCCTCTAATATTTTTGTGACAATATTGAGGAGAATAGAAGGAGGAATGATAATAGATGAAATTGAAGAGATATGAATGCTCTTGACAAAGGAATTTACAGCATTATCCTCCTGTGTTTTCTAACACATTTCCATGGCTTCAACTAATACCTCATGACTACCAGAATTGTATTTCTAGCAAGACACTTTCCTGCACTCCATACTTGTGTATTCAAATGGCTGATAAACAGTTTCATTTAGATATAACTCCAACATATCAAAATATATTAAAAATCAATCTCACAATCTTTGTTCAGAATATGTTCTATTTATAGCACATCTCAATGAAAGCGCTATTAATTCATGCACTCAATAATATTATGACCTAGTACTGTGTGGAAGATTGAATCATGTCCTCCACAAAAACATGTTCAAGTCTTAAAACCCCTGTCTTGTGGATGTAAACTCATTTGTAAATGGGATAATTGAAGATCCTATCAACATTAGGCCAAGTGCCTTCGTACTATATGACTGGATTCCTTACAAGCAAAGGAAATTTGTACATGGAAGTAGAAGCTGTGGAAGGAGACAGAAAGAATGAGATTGCCATGTGACAGAAGTGGAGATTGATTGCCAAGAAGCTATTAAAATAATACTACAGTTTTCAGGGAAGGCATGGCCTGCTGAAAACTTGTTATTGGACTTCTAGCCTCTAAACCGTAAGCCAATAAATCCCTATTGTTTAAGTCAATAACGAGTTGATGACATTTGTTATAGCAGTCCTGGCAAACTAAGACATAAAGTAACCAAGATTTTTTGCACACTTATATTTTCTATGCCTAATCAATTGCCTAGAACATTGTAAACTCCATCTTTTAAAATATCAAGTATCAATTGTCGTAGTTTTTCACTCATTAATTCTGTAATGAGGACTAAGAGTATTTACTTTTGACCAAACTACTGGTAACTATCATGAACAGTAAGGTTTGAGAACTACTGATTTACTTCTTGGTACATTATATATGGTGATTATTTGTCTCTAAAAATATTCCTTATATTTTTCTAGCTATGTCAAATGCTTTATATCCTCTGAACATACTTTTTGTTTTCAGTGCTCTCAGCTGTAGCTCATGCTTCTTCCTCTGTTCAAATGGCTTCATACTCCTGAAAAACCCTTGCTTAAAATGAGGTCAGTTCCAATGTTTTCTCTATGATTGTTTGCATTGACATCAACTCCAAGTTAAAATAACCCAGTTCTTTGTGACTTCACTATATCTGATTTAGACCTCTATCACAGCTCTAGAAATTATGACTTTCTTGTAATGAGGTCTAGAAATGGAATGAGTTCAGGAATGAGTTCCTGAAAACACAGTGGTTTGGGGACTCCAGGATTCAGTGCCCATTGGAATCTAGTCTATAGCAGGTTTTTAAGAAATACTGACTGGAATTCTAGATCTAACTATATGTTACAAAAAACAGAGAAGAGTGAAGATGTTTAATAACATAGTCAGTCGAATCCAGAATATGGGACATTCTATGAGGCACAATAACCTGATTTCTTCAACACATAAATGTCATGCAAAAACTAAAGGAAATAGAACACAATTAGATGAAATGGAAATTATGGGATGTAATCAAATGCAAATGTGGACTTTGTTTAGATACTAATGCTAACAAATCAATTGTCATAGGATAGTTTCAAGACAATTGGGGATATTAGAACATGAATTGGTATTAGATACTTTTAACTAATTATTGTTAATTTAAAGTATAATGAAGGTATGGTGGTCATGCAAAAAAGTTTCCATTTTACTATAGATATATGTTAAATATTATTGGTAAATAAATATAATGTATGTGATTTTATTAAGGATTTGCCAATGATAACAATAGCTTTTTGGGGGGGATAGATGAAACAAAAGTAGGACAATGTTGAACAATGTTGGTGCTCAATAATGGTTGCATATTTTAAGGATTATTTTACATCTGCATGTCTAAAACATTTTAAAATATAAGAAACACATATCAAGAGGAAGAAGGAAAGAATGAGGAAAGGGAGGAAGGAAGAAGGGAGGAAGGTAAAATGGAATAAAGGAAATTGGAAAGAAAGGAAAAGGAAGGCAAGAATGAAGGGGAAGGGGAAGAAAAGTCACTTTTCTAGCAATATATCATTATCAATTGCTTGAAAAACCAGAGTCTAAAATGATTCTTGACTTACAAAAATCCAAGTGGGAGATGCAAATTTAGCTGAACAAAAAATAATATATTGTGCTCTTCTGTTTTATATATATATATATATATATATATATATATATGCATTTCTAAATTGTAGATATTAATTGCATTTTCTATGGAAATTTCTTCACATTAAAATTACCAATATTTATCTAATTGCTACTACTTATAAGATACTTAGGTAGGTGTTTCAGGGTCTTCAGGGAAAAGATGATGCATCAAATATAGGACAAGACAGAATAGCCTTCACAGTCAGAAGGGGCATGGTGGAATCCAGTCTAAGGGGTTAGAGAATTCTGTGCAAAACCTCAGTCATCTCAATAATCTCAAAGACTCTGTCTTATTGGATTAATTCCAATATTAAATCAAACAACATACTATTAGCCATTAATATAGTGTATAATTCAAAGGTCCTTTTTAAAGGTCAGATAAATGGTACCAAAAAATCTACTCAATGAGATTAATTAATGAAAATTTCACTGTGAATTGAAGTAGTTTTTAAAATACTTCTGGTGAAGGTATGAACTTCACCTTAAAATTCAGTTTTGAATAATGCTTAAGATCAGGGTAGATGTAAAGAATGTAAGGAAGATATTTTTAAAATGAGTTATAGGTAAATCAAAATCCAGAGTTGTAAAAGAACAATGTGTAACAAGGAAAATGTGTGGCACTGCTTGACTGAAGGAGAGTTTGTTGTTTGTTTGTCTGTCATAGTAGTAGTTTCCGTTATTTATTTTAAAGCAGTGTTGGTGAATTGATGCTCTTTCTAGAAAGATTTCCTTCACTCCAAGTTGTGAAAATATCTTCTGACTATAGTAGCCTTTCCCAAAGCATAAGCTCTAGTTCACTGGACTTTTATTTTGATCAAACTAAGGTCTCCGAGAGAATGGAGTCATTAAATAGCAATCTCCTTTGTTATGTTTTGAGATAGATTAATCATGTTTTTCTGATATTAGGGGAGAATGTAGAATCTAGGAGAGAAATAAACTGATTAACTAATCAAATGATAATCAGAGGATCCTTATTTTTCTAGTTATTGATTTGCAGCATGGCAGTGAAAAACACTTAAGCTCTGAATACCTTACTCTTTTTTTAAGATAATTTTTAATTTTGTTTTATTTTTAAAGAAACATAGATTACATAAATGTTACACAAAAATTATAGGGGATTCCCATATGCCCCCCTCCCTAGCCCTCCCACATTTTCCCACATCAGCAACAACTTTCATTAGTGTGGTACATTTGTCACAATTGATGAACACATCTTGCAGCTGTACCACTAAGCGATGATTATAGGTTACACTGTAGTTTACACTCTCTAGCGCATATTTTTTGCAAGTTATTACATTATATACAATGACCTGTATCTGTCATTGAAATGTCATTCAGGATAATTTCCAAGTCCCAAAAATGCCCCCAAATTACACATATTTTTCTCTCTCCCTCCCCTCAGAACCTCCAGTGGTCCCTGCCTCCACATCGATGATAAAAGTTCTGACATTGCTAGGATCACAACAAGTCTACAGTAGAACAATTGTAAGTATACTCTAGTCCATCATCCACTCCCCAATCCTGGGGATTCTGTGATGGTGATGCTCTCTCTACTTCTAATTGAGAAGGGGCTTAAGTCCATGGGGCAGATGGATGGGACTTTCTTGCCTGCAGTTGCAGACTCTCTCTGTTCCTTGGGATGGTCGTTGTCAGTCATTTTCTCCTTCTTAGTTGTCCTGGGTGCGTTCAATGAACTGGAGAATAGGTGTTGCAAGTCTCTTGAGATTCAGGGCCTAACTGGGACATGGGCAGCACAAAAATTTAAGTCTCTTGGACATGCAACTATCAACTCTACTATTAGCTGTAGGTTCAAATAGAGGAGCAGTATAGCCATATGTAGGGAAAACACAACTGAGTCCAACTCTATCACACTGGGAACAGTAAATTCCAAAAAAGGGTACACTGGCAGGGCACCAAACTCCTGAGCTGTCTGCCCTGCCTATAGTGTCTTATGTCTAGAGAGCCCACAGGCTCTGCTATTTCAGGTACTATTTACTTTGGCAGTCTATGAGTTCCTGCTGAGACATGCATAAGCGACACCTCTAAAATGACCTCCTTAATCATTCTGAAGTCTCATAGCCATATAAACTCATTTGTCTTCACCTTTTCCCCCTTTGGTCAATGTCTGTTTCCAGTTGTGTTGCTAGTTGGTGGTTGGTAATAATCCCTTGGTGCCAAGGAGGCTCATCCCTGGGGTTCATGTCTTATGCTGGGGGGAAGGTAATACATTTTTATGTTGATTTTGGCTTAGAGAGAGACCAAATTTGAGTAACAAGGACCTTTCAGGAATTAGGCACCCTATAATACCATGCTAAGTTTCCGTTTCAGAAGTAAAGGTTCTTAAGTACAGTCATCACAATCAAGGGTCTCTAAATTGTCCATTCTTCTTCACCAGTCTCTGCCCCTGTACTCAGGAGATTCTTACAGATCCATTGGAGAATGTGTCAGAGCTCCTCAGGATGGGAATTCTATATTTCTTTGGTTATTGTGTGGATCTCCTCCCACTGTGACAATGCCCCATGAGCACTTGAACACATTCATATGACTTATAGGTATGCCCCAGGTGAACCTCTTCCCATGCACCCCGCTCTCTGACACCCTGCAACAATGATCCTCCTGTGCCAAAGTTGTAACCCTTCTGTGATCCAAAACTTCTTTAAAATTGAAGCCAACAAAATAACAGAATACAAATAATAGAAAAATGAAATAATAATAATGGTTTTAAATATAACAAATAAAATACAAAAATCTTTTAAAAGTTTGAAATACAGAAAAAAAATTTTTAATTAAATTAAATTAATTTTTTTTAACATTATGTCTTTCATCACTGTAAGATCTGTTGTCTTGTATGTACAGTGACATTTGTTTCCATTTATTTACCCTGTATCTAACTTTTTTTCTTTTTATGCAAAGAAGCTTTAGGTTACAGAAAACTCAGATTCAGAATATAGGTGATTCCCATATACCTAATGTCTTCTATCTTTTCACCTTTCACCTATTAATAACATTTTATATGTGGATGGTACATTTGTTATAATTGATGTATAAATGTTGAAACATTGCTACTAACCAGGGTCAATAATTTACATTGTGGTTTACATTTTGTACTGCACACTTTTATAGATTTTGATGAAGTTAGATATGGTTTATATCCATCCTTGCAAGACCATGTAGAACAATTCCATCACCCAAAAAATGTCCCATGTTCCATCTATTCTATTCTTCTGTCCTTCTCCCCTCGGAACCCATGGTCTCAAGTTGTAGTTTCAGTCACATACCCGCAAATCCCCAGAGTTCACCTCCTCCCTCCTGCAACTCTCCCCCAGTTCCAAAGACAATTAAATCACCCTTCCCACCCTACCCTCTTTACAGACCAGCTCCTCCCAGCCCAACAGCATCACTGCACCACCGTTATGCCCATCCACTGCACAACTACACCCTTCCACCTTATCATAGAGTTTGCCCATATGGGCATTGACTCACAAACTTCTTCTCTCTTTCTGTCTCCTGTAAACCTACCTTCCAGACTCTAGCCCTGTGAGTCTGCTCAGTTTGCTTAATTCATAAAAGTGAGGTCATGTAATATTTGTTCTTCAGTGCCTGGCTTGCTTCACTCAACATAAGGTCGTCAAGATTCATCCATGTTATCCCATGCATTAATACTGCATTCCTCTTACAGCTGAGTAATATTCCATTGCATGTATATGTACCACAATTTGTTTATCCATTTTTCTGTTGATGGACATTTGGGTTGTTTCCAAGTTTTGGCAATGTGAATAATACTGCTGTGAACATTAGTGTGCATATACCTGTTCATGTCCCTGCTTTCAGTTCTTCTGGATATATTCCCAGCAGAGGGATTGGTGGATTATATGGCAGTTCTATAGTTAGCTTCCTGAGGAACCACCAAACAGTCCTTCACAATGGCTGCACCATTATACATTCCCACCAGCAGTGTAAAGGTGTTCTTATTCCTCCACATCCTCTCCAACACTTGTAGTCCTCTTTTTTTAATAACTGCCAGTCTAATGGATGTAAGATGATATCTCATTGTCATTTTGATTTGCATTTCCTTAATAGCTAGTGATGTTGAGCATTTTTTCATGTGCATTTTAGTCATTTGTATTTTTTCTTTGGAGGAGTGTCTATTCAAATCTCTTTCCCATTTTTAAATGGGTTGTTTGTCTATTTATTTTTAAGGCATAGGATTTCTTTATATGGATATTAGGCTCCTATCAGATATATGGTCACCAAATACTTTCTCCTATTGAGTAAGCTGCCTTTTCAATTTCTTGATAAACTCCTTGGAGGTCCAACAGTTTTTAATTTTGAGGAGATCCCATTTATCGATTTTTTTCTTTTATTACTTGTGCTTTGGGTGTAAAGTTCATGAAAACATTTCCTAATACAAAATCCTCTAGATGCTTCCCTACATTATCTTCTAGGAGCTTTATGGTCTTGGCTCTTATATTTAGATCTTTGATCCATCTTGAGTTAATTTTTACATAAGGTGTGAGATGGTATTCCTCTCTCATTGTTTTGGATTATGGATAGCCAGTACGCCAAGCACCATTTGTTGAAGAGGCCGTTCTCTCTCAGTTGAGTTTGCATGGTGGTTTTGTCAAATATCAGGTGACTGTATAAGTGAGAATCTATATCAGAACTCTCAATTTGGTTCCCTTGGTCAGTATGTCTATCCTTGTGCCAATACCATGCACTTTAGATTACTGTAGCTTTCTAGTATATTTTAAAATCAGATATTGTGATTCCTTCAATATCATTTTTCTTTTTCAATATATCTTTGGCTATTTGGGGCCCTTTGCCCTTTCAAATACATTTCATAGTTAGCCTCAATTCAGTAAAATATGCTGTAGATATTTTTATTGGGAATGTGTTAAATCTGTAAATCAGTTTGGGTAGTATAGACATCTTAATGATGTTTAGTCTTCCTGTTCCTGAACAGGGAATATTCTTCCATTTATTTAAATCTTCATTGATTTCCTTTAACAATGTTATATAGTTTTCTGTGTATAAGTCATTTATATCTTTAGTTAAATGTATTCATAGGTATCATTATTTTAGTTACTATTGTAAATGGGATTTTTTTCTTGTATTCCTCCTCAGATTGTTTGCTAATGGTTTACAGAAGTGCTACTGATTTTTGCACAATGATCTTATAACTTACCACTTTACTGAACTCATTTATAAGCTCTAGAAGGTTTGTTGTAGATTTTTATATCTTTTTCTTGCCTAAGTGCTCAAGCAAATACTTCTAACACAATGTTAAATAAGAGCAGTGATAGTGGACATCCTTGTCTTGTTTCCGATCTTAGAGGGAAAGCTTTTAGGATTTCACCATCGAATATGATGTTAACTGTGGGTTTTTCATATACACCCTTTCTCATGTTGAGGAAGTTTCCTTTTATTCCTATCTTTTGAAGTGTTTTTATCAGGAAAGGGTGCTGTATTATGCCAAATGCTTTTTGCACATCTATAGAGATGATCATGTGATTTTTTTCTTTCGATCTGCTAATGTGGTGTATTACATTGATGGATTTTCTTATGTCGAACCATCCTTGCATAGCAAGGATGAAACCCACCTGGTCATGGTGTATAATTGGTTTGATGTGTTGTTGAATATGATTAGTATTTTGTTGAGGATTTTAGCATCTAGTTTCATTAGAGAGAATGGTCTATAGTTTGTTTTCCCTTTTGTGACATCTTTCTTTGGCTTTGGTATTAGAGTGATATTGGCATCTGAGAATGCATTAGGGGAAGTGGGTGTGGCTCAAGCAGTCAGGCTCCCATTTAACATATGGGAGGCCCAAGTTTGTTTCCCAGGGCTTCCTCATCAAAGTGAGCTGGCCATTAATCCATTAACATTCAATGTTATTATGGTAAAGGAATTACTTACATTAGCCATATTTTCTTTAGGTTTAGGTATGCCAAAAATTGTTTTTATTTCTCTTTTTTTCTCTTTTAGTTTTTCTTACACTCTCCTCCACATCTCTCTCCTGATTTTTCCTTTTGACTTATAGAACTCCCTTTAGTATTTCTTGAAGGGCAAGTTTCTTATTAACATACTCTCTTAATTTCTGTTTATCTGTGAATATTTTGAGCTCTCCCACATTTTAGAATGTCAGCTTAGCTGGCTAGAGAATTATTGTCTGGAAGGTTTGTTTTCTTTCAGCACCTTAACTATGTCATGTCACTGCCTTCTTGTCTCCATGGTTTCAGATGAGAAATCAGCACTTATTCTTATTGAGCTTCCCTTGTATGCAATGGATCTTTTTTCTCTTGCTGTTTTCAGTATTTTCTTTTTGTCTTGAGCATTGGACAGTCTGACAAATATAGGTCTTGGAGTAGACCAGTTGGGATTTATACTGTTTGGGGTGTGCTGTGCTTCCTGGACATGTACCTCTATCTCCCTCAATATGGTTGGGAAGTTTTCAGCCATTATTTCCCCCAACACAACCTCTTCCCCTTTCCCTTCTCTTCTCCCGCTGGAATGCCTATAATGCATATGTTTGTACATTTCATGTTGTCATTCAAATCCATAAGTCCCTCAGGATTTTTTCTGTCTTTTTATCTATCTGTTCTACTATCTGTTTGATTTCAGATGTAGTGTCTTCCACATCAGTGATTCTTTTCTCTGCCTGTTCAAATCTGTGGTCATGTGCTTCCAGTGTATTTTTGACTTCTTGCATTGTGCCCTTCATCACCATCATATCCGTTATCTTTTTATGTATGCTTACAATTTTTCAGCATGTTCTCCCAGTGTTTTTTTAATATCCTTAATCTCTTCCTTCACTTCATTAAGTTGATTCATGATATTTGTTTGGACATCTCTGTTTAGTTGTTCCATGTTCTGCATTTCCTCTTGATTTTTTGATTGTTCATTGGACTGGGTCATGGCTTCCTATTTCTTAGTATGGCTTTTAATTTTGTGTTGGTGTCTAGGCATCTGTTTATCTTGATGGTTTATTCAGTTGATTAGCTTCTTTCTGAACTCTAGGGGTTTTTTTATTGTTGTTTTTATGTATTTTAAGGTTTCACTTTGACACTTTGTTCTTCTTATTCTATTTCTTTGCTGTTGTCCATGTTCCCTTGAAAAAAAGAGTAGGACCAGAGAATAGGAAAGAGATAGGAAGAGAAAAAGAATAGTAGTAATAATAATAGTAAAAGGTAGGAGAGGAATTCTACAAGATTTAGGAAAATAAATAATTAACCTGAGTAAGAAGTACAGAGAAATGAGATTTTAAAAGTGGAATAGAAACAATGAAATGTGAAAGAGAATAAAGAAAAACAAATTAATTAAAAGATCAGAATGATGAGAAGAGAGAAAAATAAAGAAAAGAGAGAAATAAAAAAGTAAAAAAAGTAATTAAATAGGGGGAAAAGTAGACAGAGAGAAGTAAAAACAAGAAAAATTGAAGACCAGAGAAAAAGAGGTGGAATGAAAGAACAACAATGAAAACAGAAGATAGAAACTGAATGAGAGAAAAGGATAGCATAGGTAGAAAAAATTGGTAAATGAAAGAAAAAACAAACAAGGAAACAAAAGAAGAAGAAACACAACAAACAAGAAAAAAATACAACAGCAACTCATTTAAAAAAAGGAGAAAGAAAGAAAATAAAGAACAAAAAAACAAAAATAACTATGGAAAAACATCCTTCCCTCTTAGACCCCTAAGGATATACTCAGGCTGTTGGTGTTCATCAATCAATCACCCTGCAGCCTGCCCTTTGCATGTTTTCAACTGGGTTTTTGTGAGTAAAATAAGAAAAAAAAATTAAAACAGGAACTTTTAAAAAAAAATAAGAGATCCAGGAAAAGCTAATATAAAGGGAATGTCTCTATGTTCCCTGTCATAAATTTTCAGCTGGGTCACTTCTCTAAGAAGAGCTGGGAATTAAACCAGGTACTTCATATCCGTAAGGCAGGAATTCTTCCACTGAGCTAACCTGTCTCCCAAGGTTAGTTAGCCTTCAGAAGGATATCCACCCCCTTTCCTTCAGGCAGGTTAGATTCCTTGCAGTTTGACAGAATCCTGCTGATTAGGCACCTATGCCTGCCTCCTCTCTAGTCAAATTCTTCTCTTTACCTGGGAGTTGGGCATGAAAACCTGCCTGAGTGATCCCCTCTTCTCTCCTTGTTGAATTGGGTTCCCTTCCAATATTCAAAGGGGGGCTCAACTGGCCAAACTCACCTTGAAGAAATTGTTTTCCACCTTTCCAGACCCCCTTGCTCCCAGGGAATCCCTCAAACTCCTCAGAGCAGGGAGTCAGTGGTTCCACCTAGGCTATTTGCCCTGAGGTGGGATATATGTGCCACTTCCAGCCACAGAGGTGAGTAACTCATGGTTTTCCTTTGGTTTCTTTATTTTCCAGTACCTTCCTAGATGACTCAGAGCACCTTCTTTTTCTATATATATCCAAAGCAGCTGACAGGAAGAAGACATCTGCTCTTCTCTTAGTTAGATGCAATTCACCAGGAATTTTACCCTCACTTAATGTCTCAGGGATGGGAGAGGGGTGCCTTCCCAGCAGCTGGGTTGTTTTAATAACTCACCATTTGCTGTTTTGGCGTCTTTGTCTCTTTGTCCCTCACTCTCCTGGGCGTTGTGAAGCAGGTCCCCAAGGCAGCCTTTGGCTCTTTTTCCATTGTTTTAGTGAGAGCTGAGCCTTATCTGCCTAATCCGATGCCCATGTTCCCATAATCCCCCCTTACTCTTTATTGTGAAATAGAATTCATATTCTTAAACTATCTTGACTTTGAGACTATTCAATAAAATGCAATTAATGGAATTAAATCAAATTGGTAGTAACTGGATTTAAATAAATGTATATATATGTGTATGTGTGTACATTTATATATATATACACACACACAATACACATACCTATGTACAAACACACATTAAATTTCTCTCAGATCTTATTTGTCCTCAAAATGTAGTGTCAGGGAGAAGAGTTCTTATTTGTTCAAATAAGACATGATATAGTCTGAAAAATTATGATTGAATTCCTAAGTCCAGTTAATCTATGCATATTTCCTGAAATAACCTATACAGCATAGCTTAAGTAGCAGAATAAAATGAAATAAAAATTTGTCTATGTATATAAAATTTTTATCACATTTAAGTAAAATATCAATTATAAAAATATCTGAATTTATGATAGAGGAAAACAGTATAATATATAAAATAAGTTTAATGAAAAAAGTCAGTGTTACTATTGACATCACAATTATTCTACAGATCCTACATAACACTATCAATTTGTTTAATGTATTCCCACAAAAACTACTATTCACAAAAGCCTTAGCTAGAACAGCAATGAAATGATTTCAAGACTATCATAATGTGATTAGCAAACCTCTGAAACACTGGGAAGGTCTTTGGGATAAATATCAGCAATTTGTTGTTCATTTTCCACCTGTATTTTATTGTTTTGAGAATTCTAATTAAAAGCTCAATTTCGGTATTCAAGACATCATTTCTCATTTCTGTAAATATGTATAAATGTACACCTTACTTTGCAAAAGTGAATTCAACTTCAGACCTCTCATCCAGAATTATAGCTAGACCAAAATGTTGTTTTCTAAAAATCTGTACAAACCTCAAAAGAAGGGTAGTTGGAGGCAAGAAACATTACATATATTTATAAAAAAGGATATTGATTTTAGTTCCAATTAAGATGGAAAAATTGTACTTTATCCTGCATTTTCCTTTCCCTTTCTACTTTTCCCAAGGGGTACACAGATAGCGGAAGTGTGAGAAAAGTGGGAAGGCTAAAACTTCAACTTTCTGTGTAGAACAGTAGAAAAATGGGTCCCTGGAAGACTAAAAGTGTGAGAAAGATAATTAAAGCAGGGAAATAGAGAAAGGGTTCCTTTAAGGTAGTGTTTGAAATTCTGAAGTCATACCCAAGCTAGGTATGTGTGGAACTCATTGGAATTTACATAAATAAGGCTTTGAGAACAGAAACCATGGGTGGTTCACATGCAGGCCAGATCAGAATAACACTTAAAGAATGTGAAAATTAAACTGATTTTGGAAACACAGCCTGTGGAAGGCAGATCAGGACTTCCTGTATGATTGTCATTGGGTTGGCTGGTAAGGAAAAACAAAACATACAATCCAAAAATTAAGTGATAAATGAAGAACCAGGAAATCCTAACTAACGCTGAATAGAAAAATCTATCAACAGAAACTAACAAACAGATGACTTAATATTGGAATTATCAAAGACTTCAGAGCAGTTATTATAACAACATTCTATGAAGAAAGGGCAAATATTATTGAAACAAATAGAAAGATAGATGTCATCAGCAAAGATAAAAGAGCTACAAAAATTGAATTTTACTATTGAAAATATGAGTTTTCATTAAAAAAAAAAAAAAAAAAAAACTCCTTTGAAGAGCTCAATAACAGAATGGAGCCTAGGGACAAAAATATTTGAAAAAGTAATGCCTAAAATTATACTAAATTTAGTTTCATTGATTCATTAGCAAAGGATTCCATTGGTTTGTTAGAGGAAATTCGTTCAAATGGGGTAAGAAAATCAGCAGAGAATACATGTTCTTTGGTGTAATAAGCAACTATGGGAAGAGCTGTGTTGTACAGCAGAAACTCTAAGAAGCTTGAGGTTAGCAAAACATAGGGAATAGTGGAGAAATGGGTCAGTAAAAGAAAATTAGTTGAAATTGTGAGTAGCGAACACATACAAACAATATAAACATTCTATCCTCAGAATTTCTAACAGCCTGTCTTTTATTCCCTCCAATGGTGAAAAATGCTTTTTATTTGGTCTAAGCAGTTTAAAATATATATTTATCTGGATACTTCATTAGGGTTCCCTGCACTTTCTCGTTTGCTATCCAGTCAGCTCTCTTCAGTTTAGTTATTTGCCAGACCACTGAATGTAGGTGAATTTGTTTATTAAATTATATATATGATAAAAGCCAAATCGTGTTTCTCTATACCTGTGGAAACAAACTAAAGCATCATGTTATAAGAAACAAATCTTTAATCATGGTGCATTATTTTGCATGCCACCTGAGGAGACGAGCATATTTATCTCCATCTCTGTAACGGGACTGTAATAGACAATGTTTCAAAAATATTTTTCTTTTCTTGCTTGTTTTTGTTTTTGAGTACACATAAATTACCAGACTTCTGATACCATATTGTTATCAGAAGAGTTAAGACATGAAATATAATGGATGATACATTTAAGACACAAAATCTATATGAATTAAAATAACTAAAGAGACTATATCCACTTTGTGTCCACAGATTAATTTACTTTCTTTTCCTGTAAACCTTATGCTTCATTTATGTTCATTTAAAAAAATTTTAGTTTCCACCCCAAATTTACACTACACAATTTTTGCTATTATAAAACATTAAATTGTAACAGATGGTGCTGTTATGATACTTTATACTCAATGATGCACCCAAATATTCTGGAGTAACCCCATTCATCTGGCATTTGAAAAATTATTTCAGGTGTCTGATTTCAAAATTAATGACCCCAAATACCTTCTGTTAGAGCATTTATGATTAGTATTCATCACCTGTCACAGTGAGCAAGAAAAATGATTGTAAACAAGAACATGAGTGTGATGAGGAGAGAAATACTTTGTATATTAAGCATATTTTTAAAATATTTTTATTGAAGCATATCATTCATACATGACATGCATAAAAATAAGTGTATAATAAAGGTTGTGAACTTACAAAATAAATATACATATCATCATACAGGGGTCTAATATATCATCCCTCCTCCAACACTTTGCATTATTGTGAAACATTTGTTACAATCTATGCAGGAGCATCATCAGAATATTACTACTAACTAGTCTCTATCTTACATTTGGTGTATTTTTCCCCCAACCCACCCTATTTTTAAAAAATATGTTTTATTACAGAGGTTGTGAACTGGCAAAACAATCATACACACATGTAGCATTCCCATACAACACCCCTTCACCAACACACCACATTGTGCTGGAACATTTGTTACAGATTATGAGATAATATCAGCAGACTATTACCACCAACCATGGTCCATAGCATACATTTGGCATACTTTTTCGATACATCTCCATTATCAAACAGTACATCTTTGGCACTGATGCAAGAATATTATAGTATTGCTGTTAACCACAGTCTATAGTTTGCACCAGTTGTAGTTTTCCCTGCTTCTCCACATTCCCACCACCCTGCAACAGAGATGTACATCTACTCTAGTTTATAGAATGGCACTCTTTTATTTGTACCCTCAACCACAATTCTCACCCACCTCTGGGTTTACTGTGTTATTCAGTCCCTAGATTATTTAGCTATCTTTCAATTGACATTTAATTCCTCAGACTACCCTTTTCAGCCACAATCCCATTTATAAACCAGTTGCTACACACTATGATGTGTGACCATCAACTCTACCCATTTCCACACTTTTACAGTCAAGTTAATTAAAGCTTCTACATACATTAAGCATCAGTAGTTCTTCTCATCCCTCCTCTTATCTCCTAATAATCTATACTCTAAGTTTTAACTCCATGTGTTTATTCTTTGTATTTAGTTCATGTTAATTAGACCATGCAATATTCGCCCTTTTGTGTCTGGCTTACTTTTTGTAGTATAATGTCTTCAAGATTCATCCATGTTATCATATGTGTCCCAATTTCATTTCTTCTTACTGCTGCATAGTATTCCATCGTATGTATATACCACATTTTGTTTATCCATTCATTGGTTGATGGACACTTGGGTTGTTTTCATCTTTTGGCAATTGTGAATAATGCTGCTATGAACATTGGTGTGCAGATGTCTGTTAGTGTCGTAGTTTTTAGTTCTTCTAGATATATTCCTAGGAGAGGAATTGCTGGATCATATAGCAGGTCTATATTTAGCTTCTTGAGGAACCACCAACCTGTCTTCCACAGAGGCTGCACCATTTTACACTCCCACCAACAGTGAAGGATTGCTCCTGTTTCTCCACATCCTCTCCAGCACTTGTCTATTTTTTTGATAATGGCCATTCTACGTGGTTTTAGATGATATCTCATTGTTGTTTTAATTTGCATTTCCCTAAGAGCTAGTGATATGGAACATTTTTTCACATGCTTTTTGGCCATTTGTGTTTCCTCTTTGGAGAAATGTCTATTTAAATCTCTTGCCCATTTTTTAATTGGATTGCTTGCTCTTTTATTGTTGAGTTGTATGATCTCTTTATATAGAATGGAAATCAAACCCTTATCAGATATGTGGTTTCCAAATATTTTTTCCCATTGAGTGGGCTGCGTTTTCACCTTCTTGATGAAGTCCTTCAAATTATAGAAGTGTTTAAGTTTGAGGAGGTCCCATTTATTCATGGTTTCTTTCATTGTTAGTGCTTTCGGTGTAAGGTTTAAGAATATAGCACCTACCACCAGGTCTTGAAGGTGTTTCCCTACATTTTCTTCTAGGAGCCTATTGTACTTGCTTTTATATGTAGGACTTTGATCCATTTTGAGTTAACTTTTGTATAAGGTGTGAGATAGGGGTCTTCTTTCTTTCTTTTGGCTCTGGATCCAGTTCTCCCAGCACCATTTGAATAAACTGTTCTTTCCCACCTGGGCAGGTTTGGCAGGCTAGTCAAAAATCACTTGGCCATAGATGTGAGGGTCTGTTTCTGAACCATCAGTTTGGTTCCATTGGTCTATGTGTCTATCTTTATGCCAGTACATGCTGTTTTTACCACTGTAGCTAGGTAATATGATTTAAAGTATGGAAGTGAGAGTCCTCCAACTTCACTTTTCCTTTTTACGATGTTTCTGGCTCTCCGGGGCCTCTTACCCTCCCAGATAAATTTGTTAATTGTATTTTCCATTTGTTTAAAAAATGCTGGTGGAATTTTTATTGTGATTGCTTTGAATCTGTATATCAATTGGGGTAGAATTAACATCTTAATGATATTTAGTCTTCCAATCCATGAGCATGGAATGTTCTTCCAATTATTTTGGTCTTTTTAAATTTCTTTTAGCAATGCATTTTAGTGTTCTGAATACAAGCACTTTAATCCTTGGTTAAGTTTATTCCTAAATATTTGATTCTTTTAGTTGCTATTGTAAATGGATTTTTTTCCCTGATTTCCTCCTCAGTTTGCAAATTACTAGTGTATAGAAACACCACTGATTTTTGTGTATTGATCTTGTACCCTGATATTCTACTGAAATCATTTATTAGCTCTAGCAGCTTTGTTGTAAATTTCTCAGGATTTTCTAGATATACAATCATATTATCTGCAAATAGTGAAAGTTTTAATTCTTCCTTTCCAATTTGGATGCTTTTTATTTCTTTTTCTTGCCTGATTATTATAGCTAGAACCTCTAGCACTATATAGAACAACAGTGGTGACACTGGGCATCCTTGTCTTTTCCCTGATCTCAACAGGAAAGCTTTCAGTTTTTCACCATTGAGTACAATGTTAGCTGTGGGTTTTTTATATACGGCCTTTATCATGTTGAGAAAGTTTCCTTCAATTCCTATTTTTTGTAGTGTTTTTATCAAGAAAAGATGCTGAATTTTGTCAAATGCCTTTTCTGTGTCAAACAATATGATCACATGATTTTTCTTCTTTGATTTCTTAATGTGGTGTATTATGCTGTTTGATTTTCTTGTGTTGAACCAAACTTGCATGCCTGGTATAAAACCCACTTGATCATGATGAATAAATGTGTTGTTGGATTTGATTAGCAAGTATTTTATTGAGGATTTTTGCATCTGTATTCATTAGAGAAATGGGTCTGTAGTTTTTTTTTTTTTTTTTTTTTTTTTTTTTTTAAATAGGTTTTTGTTTTTTTTTTTTTTTTTTTTTTTTTTTTTTTTGGTACTAGCTTTATCTGGCTTTGGTATTAGGGTGATAATGGCTTCATAGAATGAGCTTGGTAGCATTCCTTCTTGTTCAATTTTTGGAAGAGCTCACCAATCCTTTTTTCTGCTTCCTCAAATCTTCTGTTATATGTTTCCAGTGTATTTTTAATTTCATTTATTGCACCTTTCATTCCCATAAGGTCTGCTATTTTTTCTATGTATGCTTTCAAATTCTTCTTTGTGCTCATCCAATGTCTTCTTAATATCCTTAATATCTTTAGCCATCTCACTGAATTTATTAAAGAGATTTGTTTGAACATCTATGATTAGTTGTATCAGCTCCTTTATGTCATTTTCAGCCTTTTCTTGTTCCTTTACTGGGCCATATCTTCCTGTCTCTTGGTATGCTTGTAATTTTTTGTTGGTGTTTTCACATCTAGCTTGCTAGATGTATTTATTCTGAGTGCAGCTTCTCCCTTTAGTTTAGGGTTTTCTTGTCATTTCTCCCTTGCTTGTTGTGTAGTAGGAGCCAAAGATATAGTTGGTGCTGTAAACTATGGAGGCTGAAGCTGCCCACACTGCCCCAGGAATTGATGAAGCTTCTCCCACCTTTCTCCTCTGTCAGGGGTATGGGCAGAGCTGCAGCCATGTATAATAATGCAAGTTGGGGAGGCCAAGACTGTCTGTACTTGCCCGGAGAGACTGATAAAGCCTCACACCCTTTCCTCCCCTACCTTGGGCAGGGATGCAGCTATAGTTGTGGGCAACAATCTATGCCATGTGGGTCCAAAATGACCTGTTACTCAAGTAAACTAACATAGCACCAGACCCCCTCCCTGCCAGGGGGGAATTGACCCTCTGGAGTGCCCAACAATCTAATTCGTGTGGACTGAATATGCCTGCAGTTGCCCTGAGAAGCTGAGGCATACTGTCCCTTCTGCCCTTTAGGGGTGGAAATGTAACCACTGATGCCCAACTGTTCAGTCTCTCTAGGCTGAAAATACCCACCATTGTCAAGAGTGGCTGAGAAAGCACCAGCTCCCTCCTATCCTATGGGTGGTGGGGATGGTTCTACAAGCACTCAAGAGTTCAGTCCGATTGCCCAGAGAGGCTGAGGAAACACCAGCCCCCTCCTATCCTATTAAGTCATGCAGTTGGATCCACAGGCACTGAACAGATCAGTCCCTGTAAGCCAAAAATACCTGCTGTTGTCCGGAGAGGCTGTGGAGACACCAGCCCCCTCCTATCCTATTGGGCTGGGGGTGGATCCATAGGCATCCAACAGTTCAGTCCCTGCAGGCCGAAAGTCTGCCATTGACCAGAAAGGCTATGGAAACAGTAGCCCCCTCCTTTCCTATTGGGGGGTGAGGATGCGTCCACAAGTATCCACCAGTCCAAGCTGTGTGGGCTAAAAGCAGCTGATCTTACCCAGAGATACTGGGCAAACACAGTCCATCTCTTGTCCTATTGGGGATAGGGATGGAGCCACCAGTGCCCAATGGTCAGGTTTGTGCAGGCAGAAAATACCTGCAGTTGCCCTGAGAGGCTGAGGGAACACCAGTCCCCTCCTATCCTACTGGGGTGCTGGCATGCAGCCCGAGGTAGCTGACTATTCAGTCTGTGCTTGGAGAGCCTGGTGCAGGTGCCACCAGCTTCATGTCTGCTGGAGGTGGGGCTGGAGCCTAGTCTAGAATCGCACTCTGATCTTGGTGGAAAGAAGCCCGTCCTTAACTTCACGGGCTTTTCAGTCAGCCAGGCTTCCCTTCATGCTGGGGGCGGAGTCAAAGTGGCAGCTCCTGGACTCTTGCCAACTTGGACAGGCTCAAACCCTAGCTGTTTCTAGGATTATACTTTAGCCAGCCAAGTCTACTAATCAGTAGCTGAGGTCAGTAGACAACTGTCTCTTCCTCCACTGTTTATGGGTAATGGAGCTTCTAACTCCAGCCACTGGGTAGCTCCCGAGGAGACTTGCACCGCTAGAGTAAGATGGGCACCAGCCTCTGCGGTTTCCCAGAGAGGTTGTGCAAGTCCCCCCAGCTTCCTCCCTGCCAGAGATGGGTCTGGGATTTAGGCTAGAGCTGCAATCCAATCTGGGTGGAAAGAAGCCAGTCCTTACCAGCACTGTGATTTGCAAGTGCTGATTTTCAATCAGCCCCGCTTTCCCTCAGGCTGGGGATGGAGTCAAAATGGCAGCCAGCGGCCTCATTCTGACCTGGACAGGCCCAAAGTTTAGTTGTTCCTAGGACTATACTTAAGCCCACCAAATTCACCAATCAGTAGCTGAAATCAGTGCCACACTGTGTCTTCCTACCCCACTTTTTGGGAAATGGAGCCACGGAATAGCTTCCAAGGCAGCTTGCGCCATGGGCACTGACCTCCACGGTGTGGAGGGATCTACTCAAGAATCCTCTCTGCAGATGAGCAGTCTCCTCCTTCCATACTTTCAAGAAATATTGCAGGATACTCTTCTGGTCTTCTGGGGCCCCAAAACAGGTAATCTAGGTAGCTCTGGGTGATTACCAACTGCCCAGCAGCACAAGCAGAATCCAGGGGCTCCTCACTGCCACCATCTTGGCTGCAGTCTCTTTTAGAAAGGCTATATTGAACATGTTTTCGGTTTAGAAATTCTTTTCTTCCAAAGCTTAAGTAATTAATACATATTTTGATCTGAAATTGGCTAAAACATTGATATGTATAGAATATGCTAAGGAAGTGCCAATGGGATGCTAACAGGGAACTCATGCAAAGAGAGAATTCAGGTATTCAAGGAGAAAGTGATAATGAGAAATTTGTTAATGAAGCTTCATTAAGTAGGTGTTTGGACTTATAAGCTTCTCTTCATCCTTCATTTTATTTACTAAGATAGTGGAAAAATATGTATGTTTTAATGGAGAATGAATAATCTACCCTACCATCTCCAAAGATATCTTAATCACTAGAACATGTTAATATGTTCCTTATATAGCAAAACCAAATTTGTAAATGGAATTCATTTTAAAGATCTTATCCGGCATTATGTGAGTGGATCCAGTACATTCCATGAACCCTTCCATGAGTCAGAGAAGGAGATATGAGATGGAAAAAGAAGCAGAGAGATATTTGAAGATGCTACTCTGTTGGCTATGAAGATAGAGGAAGGGAGGCACAAGCCAAGAAATGCAGGCAGCCTCTTGAAACTGGAAAAGAAAAGGGAACAGATTTTCCCCAAGAGACTCCAGAAGGAATGTCACTAAGATGTTACAATGATTTTAGCCCAGTGTAACCCCTTTTAGATTTCTGACCTCCAAAGCTCTGTGACAAAGTTGCTTAGTCTTAAGGCACTAAGTTTGTGGTAATGTTTTATAACAACAATATAGAAGTATTGTACAATATTATTTAGCAGAAATGTGCTCAAACCTAATTCCTAGCTCTGATCTGGAAACCTGGTAGACATGACTGCATGACAGTCATGAATGAGACTTCCTTGTTTACATACAACAAATGAGAATCAAGAGTCATACCACTAGGTCAAGTTGTTACAGTTACCCGCAAGCCCCAATTTTCAAGTTTCATCCTCAAGATTTGAAGGGAATATGAAAAAAATAATTAGGAAGAGTCATTTTGAAGATTATTCCATTTTCAATGCACACAAGTAGCTAAATGTTTTCTCTTAATGAGCAGTAGTGGTATTTCTAGGCAATAATATAATCTTTCCTGCCCAGTAAATTAAATGTTGTCTTAAAAATGGACACAAAGAGACATTGTTTTCACACTGACTTGTAAAGAGCTTAGTAGTTTGTCACTCCCATCCACAAAACAAAGAAAAAGCCAAACAAACTGAAATCAACAACTCTCCTTAGATCATCAGAAATTTGTGACAGGGCAGACCTCTGACACAAAAGTTGGAGAAATATTGCAGGATACTCTGGGACCAAATGGCTTCACAGGTTAATCTTACCAATCATTCAAAAGTTGGAGGGGCAGGCAAATACAGAGAATCACAGCTTACCAGGAGCTGAAGCCACTCCTAGAGCTTGGTAGAACACTTAAAAATTGACTAGTTGCTTAAGACTCAGTGGTGAGTAGCTTGAAGGATGAAAACACTTGGGTCCCAGTCTTAGGGAGGCTCCCACACTTTCATGAGTTTTACTGCAGGGAGTCCCACCAAGTTTTCAGGGTGAAGATTGGCAAGAAACCTCTCATATTTCCAAAAGGGAAAAATGTAACCATTTGAAAGAAGCCCAGAGTGTTCTGTTATCCTTTACAATGGCCTGCCCTTGAGGGAAACTATTTTACCGAGACTAACAGACCTAGGGGAAGGGTCTAACTCCAGTACTCTGTAGCCTTTGATGACTATTGGTCTCCATTGAACATTTTTCTAGATGATAAAGAGTACTCTTTTCACTAGGTGACAACCCATTACCAAATTGTGTTCTTTGAAGAGGTTGTTTTCTTTTTCTTTTTTAGGAAATATGCAAGATTGCCTTTATCTATTGGAGTATAACTTGAACCCTATTCCCAATAGTCTTCCTCATTATGTGTCCTAAAAATATTAAATCAGGACTTATAGTTTTCATTCATCATAGTAATGGTTGGACTAGAATAATATTTTGTATCTCCTTAGATAATTTTTACCTATTTTGGTTGATGGTAACTTCAGTGAGCGTTATGCAATAAACTAAAGTTCAATATTAAGTATTTCCACAAGTGGAAGAAATGAAGAATGTGAAGAGCTGTAAAACATATTCACTGACCTTCTGTTTCTAAGACACCATTTCATTAATCTTCACAATCTGGTATAAATAGAATTCATCCATTATACTAAGGTTTCCAAAAGAACCAAAAGTATAAAATGTCAAGCAGGTTTTAACCTCAGAAACATGAGTAAGAACATCCAGTCCCTCAGTCTGTGCAGTTAGAATTTTTATAGCCTCCATATCCTCCTATCTAAGACTCCATGTAAAACTCCTCTTGTCCAAGAAAGACTACCAAACAAGACATATTAAGCTACTATGTAAATAATAAATATTTTTGGTTAATTTTAATAATCCATATATGTATATCTAACTATCAATTTCCCCAAGTTTGGGTTTTTTTTTTTCCAGTTGTGGCACTACATACCTGTCTTATAGACCTGGGCTAATGTTTCTTCTTAACAATTTATGTTATTCAAAGATTTGGGTAGCTCATATATCTTGATAACTTCCCTCATGTCTGGAAACTTGAATTGTCTTTGAAATCCAGTCTGGTGAAAGGGACGCTACTAGCTGCTAACAAGTAACACTTGTTCTTTTAGCCTTTTTTGCTAGAATTTATTGTGGCCACTATACCACCATGGGTCAACTCATTCCTATTATTCTATTGGATTTTCCTGATAACACTTATTTTCATCGACAAACTATAGTATACCTGTTTTTGTGATCTGAAGGTATTGTATTCTGCTATGATGTTAAACTTATTTGTAATTTAAAAATCTATTAAATGAAATGAAAACCTAGTATGTGACTTGTGTGGTAGCCAGTCCAAATTAGTTTGTCCCAGCAGCATGCCCTACTCTTCAGTGGACTAGAGGCACTTTTCCATATCTCTTTGCTGTGTATCATGACTTACTTGGTCAACTTTCCCATACCTCAATGTGTCATTAAAACAATAATACATTCTTCTAGCAAGTTCTTTTTCTTTTAGTCTATATTTTTTCTTTATCAGTGAAGTTGTGAGTTTATAAAACAATAATGCTAAAATACAGGATTCCCATACATCACTCTATTATGAACACCCTGCATCGGTGTGGAACATTTGTTACAACTGATGATAGCACATTTTTTTTATTGTACTATTAACTACAGGCCATGGTTTAACTTAGGGTTCACTGTTTGTACAGTGTACTTACCTGTTTCTTTTTTTTAAAAAAAGCTTTTATTCTTTTACCATATATACAATTTAATATTTCCCCCTATAGTCATATTCAGACATATATTTCAGTGCTCTTAATTATGTTCACAATACTGCACCACCATCACCACCATCCATTACGAAAATAATTCAATCATTCTGAATAAAAATGTTGTACATTTCAAGGCCCAACTTCCCATTCCTTATCCCCATTCTGCCCCTGGTAACCTTTATTCAAGAACCTGACTCTATGAATAATTATTTCAAATTATTGAATAATTGTTTATTCTAATTGTTTCAAATCAATGAGATCGTACAGAATTTGTTGTTTTGTGTCTGGCTTACTTCACTCAACATGATGTCTTCAATGTTCATCCATGTCGTAGCTTATATCAGGACTTCATTCTTTTTATGGCTGAATAATAATCCATTGTATGTAAATACCACATTATATTTATCCATTCATCAGTTAATGGACACTTGGCTTCCATCTTTTAGCAATTTTGAATATTTTTCCTGTGAACATCAGTGTGCATATATCTGTTTTGAGTCCCTATTTTCAATTCTTTTGGGTATATACCTTGTATTTGGACTGCCAGGTCATATAGTAGGAGTCATATAGAAGTTCTATACTGACATTTCTGAGGAACTGCCAAACTTCCTTCAATAGTGGTTGCACCATTTTACATTGCCACCAGAAATAAAGAAGTGTTCCTATTTCTCCACATCCTTTCCAACACTTGTTATTTTTCTTATTTTAATAGCACCCATTCTAATAAGTATGAAATGGTATGTCATTATGGTTTTGATTTGCATTTCCCTGAAAGCTAATGATGTTGATCACCTTTTCATATGCTTCCTGGCCATTTCTATAACTTCTTTGGAGTGATGTCTAGTCAAGTCGTCTGCCCATTTTTTAATTGTGTTATTGGCTTTTTTTTTGTTCAGTTGAAGGATTTCTTTATATATTCTGGATATTATACCTTTATCAGATATGTAGTCTTCAAATATTCTCTCCTTTTGGGTACATTGTTGTTTTACTTTCATGATAAAGTCCTTTGAGGGAAAAAAATCTTTAATTTTGGTGAGGTCATATTTATCTATTTTTTTGTTGTTTTTGCTTGTGCTTTTGGTGTAAAGTCTAAGAAACCCTTGAATAATACAAGGTCCTGAAGATGCATCTGTATTAGACAGGGTTCTCTAGGGAACCAGAATCAACAGGAGATATCTGTCAATAATATGAGTTTTATAAGAGTCTCTCACATGACTGTGGGGATGCACAAGTCCAGGCTCCACACGCAGGCTGCAAACCAGGGGCCCCAATGAAAGTTCAATGAAGGTCCTTGATGAGTTTCTGGAAGAAATTAGCTGTCCAGAGACAAACTGGGAAATTCTCTCTGAATGTTGAAATCACTTCCCCTTTTAAGGTATTCAACTGATTGGATAAAAGCATCACCCACTGCTGATGGCAATCTCCCTGACTGATGCAGATGTAACCAGCCATCTACCCAGTAAATTCACTGGTGACCAAAGTCCATAAATGTTCTTGTATTACAATTAGCCCAGTGCTTGCTTGACCAAACACCTGGACACAATTACCTGGCTGAGTTAACACATTAGCCTAACCATCACAGCATCTTACATTTTCTTCTAGCTGTTTATAATTCTGACTCTTCTGCTTAGATCTTTGATTCATTGTGAGCTGATTTTTGTATAAGGTCTCAGATAGGGTTCCCACTCCTTTTTGTTTGTTTGTTTGTTTGTTTGTTTTTAAATTGAGATACAGTTTGCCCAGGGCCAATTGTTGAAGAGACTATTCTTTCCCAATTGAGTAGTATTTGCCACCTTGTCAAAAATATAAATGTAAGGGATGATATTTGTGCTCTCACTACAATTCCATTGGTTGATATGTCTGTCCTTATACCAGTACTATGCTGTTCTGATTACTATAGTTTTTAAATAAGTTTTAAGTTTGGGAAATGTTTGTCCTCCAACTTCATTCTTTATTTTCAAGATGGCTTTAGCTATTCAGGGTTCCTCACTAATCCACATAAATTTGATGATTGGCTTTTCCAATTCTGCAAAGAAGGTTGTTGAGATTTTGATGAGGATTACATTGAATCTATAAATTGCTGTGGATAATATTGATTTCATCCATATAATTAGGTCTTCCTTGATTTCTTTTAGAGTGTTTTGTAGTTTTCTGTGTATGAGTCCTTCCTTAGACGTATGCTTAGATATTTGATTCTTATAGCTGTGAATGAGATATTTTTATTGACTTCTTCTGGTTGTTCATTGCTTGTATATAAAAACAACCGATTTGGGGTGTTGATTTTCTACCCTACTACTTTGCTGAATTCATTTATTAGCCCTAGGAGATTTGTTGTGGACTTTTTAAGGACTTTTAAAGGATATTCTATATATAGATGTGTCATCTGCAAAGAAAAAAAATCATACTCCTTTCCAATATAGATGCCTTTTAGTTCTTTTTTCTTGCCTAATTGTTCTGGCAAGAACTTCCAGTACAACATCTTGTTCCTGCTTTCAGAGGGAAAGCTTTCAGTCTTTTACCACATTAGTTGTGGGATTTTCATATATGCCCTTTCTCATGTTGAGGAAATTTCTTTATAATCCTAGTGTATTTTTAAAACAAAATTTTGATTTTGTTGTTTCTTTCTTGTTATTTTTATCTTTATTACATTTATCTCTGCTCTATTCATTTATATTTTCCTTTAGCGTATTTTATTATGCAGAGCCCACTGTTAATTTTTCCCATGAAAAATTCGTTCCTAATTTTCATTTGACTGGAAAAAAATTGATAATCTTAAGTACCAGTTAAGTCATATTTAATATCAAAAGGAAACTATCAAACCCTTGATATCAGGTATTTATTAAAAATAAAACTTTTCAAGGGATTGTGGGAAGATGGCAATGAACTAGCAGGCAGATCTCAATGCTGTCCTAAATTCAATGGAGAAAAAGACAAAAGCTGTCCGAGAGACCTGCTTTGGGTGTCAACAGACAAGGAAGTGTTAAACAACTCCCAGAAGGATGAGAGACAGAGAGACAAAGAAGCCAAAACAACAAACATGAATTACCAAGTCCCCACAGTGGCCAGAAAGGGCTCCCCTCCCAACTGTTAAGATTTTAAGCTGGGGTAAAACTGCTGGCTCACTGCAGTGGACAGAGAGGGTAACAGACATCTTCCTCCCTGTTAGCATTTTCAAGGCGAAAGGGAGTGGTGATAGGTGACTTTTCTTCAGTGAATTTGGCCAACAGAGCCTGCTTTGAATCTCCACTCGAAATTCAACACAGGAACACATGCCAAATAAATAGACAATATAGGAGAGATGGACAAATTCCTAGAAACACAAAGTCCACCTTCACTGACCCTAGAAGAAATAGAAGACCTCAACAAACCAATCACAAGTGAAGAGATTGAAACAGTCATCAAAAACCTCCCAAAGATGAAAAGCCCAGGACCAAATGGCTTCACAGGTTAATTTTACCAATCATTCAAAGACCATCTAATACCGATCTTGCTTGTAGTGCTTCCAAAAAATTGAACAGGGAAGAACACTACCACACTCATTCTATAAAGCCAACATCACCCTATTACTAAAACCAGATAAAGATAATACAAAAAAAAAAAAAAAAGAAAGAAAATTATAGACCAATATCTCTAATGAATATACATGTAAAAATCCTCAACAAAATACTTGAAAACTGAATCCAAAAGCACATTAAAAGAATTATACACCATGATTAAGTGGGTTTTATCCCAGGCATGCAAGGGTGGTTCAACACAAGAAAGCCAATTAGTGTAATAAACCATAGCGATAAATTGAAGAAGAAAATGCACATGGTCCTCTCAATTGATGCACAAAAGGCATTTGACAAAATACAGCACCCTTTCTTGAAAAAAAAAAAAACAGTTCAAAAGATAGGAATAGAAGGAAGCTTTCTCAATATAGTAAAATGCGTGTATGAAAAACATACAGCTAGCATTGTACTCAATGGTGAAAAACGTGAAAGCTTTCCCCCTGAGATCAAGAGATAAGAAACAAGAGAAGGATGCCCACTGTCACAATTGTTTTTTAATATTGTACTAGATGTTGTAGCTAGAGAAATTAGGCCAGCTAAAGAAATAAAAGATACCCAAATAAGAAAGGAAGAAGTAAAACTTTCATTATTTGCTGATATCATCCTATATCTATAATCTCCTGAAAAACCCACAGGAAAGCTATGAGAACTAATAGATGAGTTCAGCAATGGCAGGATATAAGATTAATACTCAAAAATCAAGAGTGTTTCTACACACTATGATGTGCAATCTGAGGAAGAAATCAGGAAAATAATTCCATTTATAATAAGAACTAAAACAATCAAATATTTATGAATAAACTTAAACAAGGACATAAAGGACCTGTATTCAGAAAGCTACAAAACATTGCTAAAAGAAATAGAAGACTTAAATAAATAGAAGGACATTCTGCGTTTATGGATTGGGAGACTAAATGTCATTACAATGTCAATTCTACCCTGACTGATTTACAGATTCAACACAATTTCAATAAAAATCTCCACAGCCTTTTTTGTAGAAGTGAAAAAAACAATTGTCAAATTTATTTGGAAAGTAAGGGGCCCCAAATTGCAGAAAAGATCTTAAAGATGAAGAACAAAGTTGGAGGACTCTCATTTCCTGACTTTAAAGCATATTACTTAACTACAGTGGTAAAAACAGCAAACATATAGACAGACATATAGACATATAGACATATAGACATATGGACAGACACATTGACCAATGGAACTGAATTGAGAACTCAGAAATAGACCCTCACATCTACAGTCAAGTGATTTTTGACAAGACTGTCAAGCCCTCCCACCTGTGCCAGAACAGTTTATTCAACAAATGTTGCAGGAAGAACTGGACATCCATATCAACAGAAAGAAAGAAGATCCATATCTCACACCTTATACAAAGATTGACTCAAAATGGATTAAGGACCTTGTAACCGTTGGGGAATTTGATGTAATTATGAACTCCAAAAATATAATTGGATCATGCTTGTAAACGGATCTGTTAATCTGGGCATGATTAAGTTATGATTAGGGCATTGACTGGGCCATGTCAGTAGGGCGTTGAGTCCCGCCCCTTGGTGGGTGGGGGAATCGAATATAAAAGGCAAGGCAAAGGAAAGTTGAAGCAGTCTTTTGAGAAGCAGTTTTGATGTTGGAAAGAAGGCCCCCAGGAGAAGAGAAGCAAGCTGTTTACCTGATCATCTACAGCTGACCTTGTGGAAGAAACAGGAGCTAAGCCCGGAGAGAAACGCAGCCCAGGAAGAGAGGATCCCTAGAAGCCTGAACCCTGGCAAATGCTGGCAGCTGTCTTGCTCTAACACGTGGCAATGGACTGTGGTGAGAGAAGAAACTTAACACTTTATGACCTGCTATCTGTGGACTTCTACCCCAAATAAATACCCTTTATAAAGACCAACCCATTTTTGGTATTTCACATTAGACTGACTAATACAGACCTGAATATAAAAGTGACAGCCATATAACTCCTAGAAAAAAAATGTACAAAAACATCTTCAAGATCTTGTGGTAAGCAGTAGTTTTGTAAACCTTACACCTGAAGCACAAGCCACAAAGGAAAAAATAGATAAATGGGACCTCCTCAAAATTAAACGCTTTTGTACCTCAAAGGTCTTTTTCAAAAGGGTGACAAGGCAGCCAACTCAAAGAGAGAAAATATTTGGCAATCACATATCCCATAAGGGTCTAATAGCCACAATATTCAAAGAGAACATACAAATCTACAATAAAAAGATAAACTACCTGATTTAAAATGGGAAAAAGTCTTGAAAAGTCCATTGAGGGTGATGGGCCACACTTGTGGGAGATGTTTGTGTGGCATGTGGTGGGAGGTGTGGGAGGTGGGGCAACATGGGAATCCCAGTGGGTTCCGTGTAATATTTTAGGTAATCTAAGTATCTCTTAAAATATGTTTATACATATATATAAATAACATTTTTGTAAGCAAATGCACATATATGCATATATATTTATATATCATTTTAAAAATATTGGTATGTATTGTGAAAATTTTGTTTTTTACCCACAATAAAAAATAAATTAATTAAAAAAAAAAAAGAAGAAATACAAATGGCAAAGAAACACATGAAAACATGTTCAACATGATATCGATTAGGGAAATGCAAATCAAAACTACAATGAGATATCATTTCATACCTATTAGACTGGCCGCTATTAAAAAGTCAGAAAACTGTAAATGTTGGAGAGTATGTGGAGAGATAGGAACACTTATTCACTGTTGGTGGGAATGTAGCATAATATAGTCCTTATGGAGGACTGTTTGGTAGTTCCTAAGGAATTTGAAATAGACTTGCCATGTGACCTGACAATACACTGCTAGGCAGATACCCAGAAGAACTGAGAGCTGAGACACAAACAGACATCTGCACACCAATGTCCATAGCAGCATTATTCATGATTGGAAATAACCCAGATGTACCTCAACCGGTGAATGGATAAACAAATTGTGGTGTATACACATGATGGAATATTATACAGTGGTAAGAAGAAATGAAGTCATGAAGTGTATGACAACATGGATAAATCTGGAGGACATTATGTTGAGTGAAGCGTGTTAGAAACAAAATGACAAATCCTGTATGATTGCACTATCATATTGTGTAAACACATTGAGTTAATAATTAGATTATAGGTCAACAGAAATAGGTGGGTAGAGAATGGAAAGCTCAGGATTTAATCTGTGAAGAATTGTTAAAAAGGTTGTTTGTAAATCTTTGGAAATTAATAGAAATAGTTAAAGCATATCTTGGCGTTTGTAACTAGCAGTACTATTGTATGGGTATGACAGTGGCTGAAAGGGAAAGTTTAACGCCATGTATATTACTAGAAGGAAAGCTGAAAACTGTAACATGGGATTCTATAAAATAGTAAAACCTCATGGAAAACACAATTATGGGTGATATTGCATATATTAGACAGTTTTTACAAAATATAAATACAAATAAGTGAAGGAAAAAGAATAGCAGCTATGTACAGCAGAGGAAGCATAGAGACATTGAGAGGTGATGAGTTTTGGTTGTTTGTTTTTTGTTTATTATTATTATTATTAGAATAATGAAAGGGCTCTAAGAATGACTGAAGTGATGAATGCACAAATATGTGATTACACTGAATACCATTGATTGCATACTGTGAATGGATTTATGCTTTAGTAATATGTATCAATAAAATCTATTTGTTAAGAAAAAAATAAAACTTTTCCACAAATGATAAAAAACAACCTAGCAAAACATATCATGTACCTCAAAAGTAAAGAGGTAATATAAGATAATATTATACCTAGATATTCTAATATACGTGTGCATGTATACACACATGCATACAACACTTGTGGTTGTTCCGAACCACTTGTTGGCGGAAAGGGAACGCTGAGCGGCAACCAGCGTTCAGGGGCCCAGACGGCGTGGAGGGCGCACGGAGGAAAGACCACCGCGGAGATGAGGTAAGTACGCAGGTCTAATTTATTACAGGAAGGTTTGTTGTTTATATAGGTTCTGATAAGGGAAGTGAGTTAAGGACATGATTGGAGGAAGAGGGGTGACGTACATAGTAACTGGCAAATAAGAAGATTTTTAGAAAAGGTTATGATTGGACATTGAGGATTGACTGAAAGAAGTCTTTTCAGGTTCATGCCGGGAGTCACGTAGCACTTGGCAGCCATTTTAGCCGCTTGGGAGCACCATTTTAGGTGTCGCTACCACAAACACTTATCTAATTGTGTATGTATTCATTTTTGGAATGACATCTAAAATTCTATATTGTATGATTATTAATGGTCAATAAATATATGACTGAAAATCAATATTATAAGCACATTCTAGCTAGGTTCAGAGTTACAATAAAGGATCATTTTATTATCCTGATGCTTATCCATTTTGCATAAATACTGAAGTTTTCCCAGAAGTAATATTTCCTCCAGGATATGCTAAGTATACTATAAAATGTGTTAAGAATAGTACTAATGGTGCTACATTGTCTTTTTCATGCAATTTGGTAAAATTAATAGTTAAATATATGTATTATACTGGCAGAAAAATAAATATGACTTTGAACAAGACCTGAAAATTAGAAATTCTGACTTGATTTTCTATCCCCAATAAGTTTCCCTTCCTGCATTTCCCATATATCATATTCAACATCTGTTAAATGTTTAATCCCTGAAAACTATCAATATTCTAATTAAATATTTGAAGTAAAACTGGCATAGTTGAAAAATCTGATACCTATTATGCTGTCTTGGTTTCAAACTCTTCCTTTTAAACTGTTCTTTCATTCAGCCTTCTAGGGTTGCTCTCTGTTCATCACTTTCCATTCACTCATCAAGAACTCTGAAATGGCTTTCACTCTACCACTCCTTCGACAGCCCTCACATAAATATTTTATTTGACTGCCTGTGTCTACAGTCAATAGATATTTTCCACTCCCCATTAATTGATCTCTGTGGTATTCACACTTTTGACCCCTTCTTCATTTTGAAACATTGCCTTCCTTTGGTTTCTGTACCGCAATTCCCTCCTGAACTTATTCCTACCCCACTAGCCACTCTGTTTCCTTTCCAGGCCGAACCTCCTAGAATTCCCCAAGTCTTTATCCTAGGACCTTCTCTCCTCTTACAATTTTCACTATAATTAGGAGGATCCTTGAAGCCCAAAGTTTCTATATTTATCTCTATATGATGACTCTCAAATTTGCTTATTAAGACAAAATTGTTCCATTGAATTCCAGATTCTTATATTCACTGTCAAATTTCATTTTCCTTTTAGATACTTTAAGGACAATTCAAACTTAAAATTGCTGAATTTTTTCACTCCTTATCCCATACCTCCTTTTTCCCTTTCTACCCCTAAACATAAACTCTACTTCTCCTTTAATATCCTCTATCTCAGAAACTTCACCTGTTAAAAAATTCCAAAAATTTAAGAATCTTATTTGACCATTCTTTCTATCTCAAAATCCCATAACTAATTCGTAACAATATTCTATCAATTTTCCTTATCTTTTTCCCTACCGCCTCTCCCACTAGCTAGCATCCTTCACCTTTCCACTTCAATCACATTGCTATCTCTTAGATTCCAGTCACAACCCAGAGTGACTTTATCTGTATTGTTCCATCTGAATGTAAGAGTTTCCTACCACTTTTAGATAAAAACTTATTAGTTAATAAATTAGTCCTCATATTTCAGATATCAGTTCAATTGTATCTTCCTAAAGGAAACATAACTGATCTTCCTAATGTGCCATTTCTCCTATTACTTGTCCCAATATGCTCATGGATTACTCATAATCAAAATACATAATATGGTTGCACCTTTACATTTGTGTGAACTGATGTGAATAATTGAAAATGTTTGTTTTCTCCAGTAGGCTGTAACTAATCTGCACACAGGGTTCCAGTCTGTTTTTCACTATCCAATGTCTTCCAAGGACCTAGCATAACATAGGTGTTCAACAAACATTTAATGAACACAAGAAAAATAAATACAAAAATATAAATACAAATCTAATGACCATAAGTCTTTATTTTTCCTCACACATCTCACTCCTCATCCTCTTCTAAAACTAGTAAAAATAAGTTAAGCATATGTGTAGTAGTTGGGCAGTTTGATGTAATTATGAATTCCAAGAAATAGATATTGGATTACACTTGTAAACTGGTCTGTTAATCTGGGCATGATTAAGTTATGATTAGGGTGTTGACAGGGCCATGTCAGTAGGGTGTTCAGCCCCACCTCTTGGTGTGTGGGGGAATCAAATATAAAAGGCAAGGCAAAGAACAGAGGGAGCAGTTCTGATGTTGGAGTTTTGATGCTGGAGCCGGGGAGGTGAGCAGACAGAGGAGCTTGGTCATGAGGAAGGAGAGAAGGCCCCAGGATAGAGATGAGCCATTCACCTGAGAGTTTACAGATGACCTTGTGGAGGAAACAGAGGCACTGAGCTCGGAGAGAAATGTAGCCCTGGGAAGAGAGGAACCCAGGAAGCCTGAACCCTGGTAAACGTTGACAGCTGTCTTGCTCCAACACGTGGCAATGGACTTTGGTAAGGGAAGAAACTTAAGCTTTATGGCCTGGTAACTGTGGACTTCTATTCCAAATAAATACCCTTTATAAAGACCAACCTTTTTCTGGTATTTTGCATCAGCACCCCTTTGGCTGACTATGGTTTTATAAATGGGTAAGGGGTATTTTTTGGAGGAATTGTGAAATGCTTGATGGAAAAGGCCTAGATCGCTTTGAAGAAACTGTTTATAGTCATATGGATGCTAAAGAGACTTTCTATGATGCCTTAGAAGTAAATTATGAAACTATTATTAAAAACTGGAGGAAAGGTGATCCATGCAGAGAACTTAGCAAGATTAACTCCTGGTGTTATATGGAAGACAGAATTTGAAAATGGCAAACCAGAGCATTTAGATAACTTTCCAAGGTAAACACAGAAAATGTGGCTTGGCTTCTCCTTGCAGCTTATAGCAAAATACTAGATGAGTGAAATACACTAAGGACTGAAATTTTGGGCACAAAGAAAACAGAAACTGATTCCAGAACTTCCAAGTTTCTGGAAATCAAGTTCCCAGATAAAAATGTCCCATTTGAAGACTTAGCTAAACATGGAACTTGTAAGTCAGAATTGAAGATGCATTTATCTTGGAAAGACTTGTGGAAAGTCTTACTGTCTGATGGCTTGGACCCTGTTTCTTGCATGCTAAAACACCAATGTTTTTGAGAGTGCTGTATGAACAAAACTGCTGTCATCTTGGGCAAAAAAAAAAAAGACATGGAAAGGAGAGATTGAAGGAGAAACAGCTTTAAGAAGAAAACCATGAAAGCAGAGACCTGAAATTAAGAAATCTCCTTGGACCAAGAGAGAAGCCCCACCATGTCTACAGAAAGGGTGAGTTTGCCCCAGCAGTTGAAGAGGGTGGATGTCCCCACTCAATGTTCAGGAAGAGTTTTGCTGCCCTAGGGTACAGGGAGAGTGGAGCACATTCCTCAAATATTAGGGTAGTTAAAGTCAGCACCCCATAGGTCTGAGAGGGGTGCTCCTGTCCCCCATGGATTAGAGAAGGCCAGGTGGTCAACCCATTGCTCTGAGAGAGTTGAACCTGTATGCCAAAATTAGGGGGAATGTTGTCTTTGCCTCACTGTACTAGGGAGGCTAAGACTCTAACCCAAAGATTGGGTAAGGTGTGGCAATCACCCCAACACTCTTGGAGGGTGAGGTCTGGAGCTTGGTCGACACCCAGATTCTTGGTGATGGTGGAACCAAGAAAATGGCCCTTGGGCAAGCCTGTGGAAAGGGTGGGTCCCCATGCGGCCCCAAGGAGAAGAAACCATAATCTTAAGAATAACTTTCAGACTTTGAAATCAAATGGAGGATGCCCCGCAGGTTTACTGAACTGTAGAGGATCTATGACTCATGTTTAACATTCCAATTTCTCCTTATGATAATGAAAATGTTTTTCCTTTGTCTTTCTATTTCTGTATTGGAAGCAGTTAAATAGTTTTGTAAGTTTCAGAGGTCTACAGCTAGAAGGGACTTTGCCTCAAGACGAACGGTATTTCTTTAAAATGATTATGATATGATTTTGTACTTGCATTGTTATTGATTTAAGGTTTTTTAAATATTGTAATGTATTTTTGGAATTCAGAGGGTGGAGTGTAGTAGTTGGGCAGTTTGATGTAATTATGAATTCCAAAAAATAGATATTGGATTACGCTTGTAAACTGTCTGTTTATCTGGGCATGATTAATTTATGATTAGGGTGTTGACTGGGCCACATCAGTAGGGTGTTCAGCCCCACCCCTTGGTGGGTGGGGGAATCAAATATAAAAGGCAAGGCAAAGGACAGAAAGAGCAGTTCTGATGTTGGAGTTTTGATGCTGGAGCCCGGGAGGTGAGCAGACGGAGGACCTTGGTCATGAAGAAGGAGAAAAGGCCCTGGGATAGAGACGAGCCATTTGTCTGAGAGTTTACAGCTGACCTTGTGGAGAGAAGTAAAGCCTAGAGAGCCTCATAGTCTACAGCTGTCCTTGTGGAGGAAACAGAGTTGCTGAACCCAGAAAGAAGTGCAGCACCGGGAAGAAAGGAACCCAAGAAACCTGAAACCTGGCAAACATTGGCAGCTGTCTTGCTCCAACACGTGGCAATGGACTTTGGTAAGGGAAGAAACTTAAGCTTTATGGCCTGGTAACTGTGGACTTCTACCCCAAATAAATACCCTTTATAAAGACCAACCTATTTCTCGTATTTTGCATCAGCACCCCTTTGGCGACTAATACAATATGTTTGACAGAAAGTTTCCATTTAATTTGACTTTCAAATAGATGAGTTTAGATAAAGTATCGTTTTATTTGTACTAATTATGGATCATTAATGTAAGATGGAATTAAACTATAGTAGAAAATGAATAAAATTATACAAATATGAATAATATCAAATAATTAGAGGTTATGAAACAAAAATAGAAATATGATCATTTAACCTGAATATTGGTAATAATTTATTGTAATCCACTGTCACTGATTTTTGGATTTACTTCTCTAGGGAAACAGAAGGAACAGGTTTCCCTACAGGGTGAAACAATACCTAGATTGAAAGAGAAAAGCAGTAAAAAGAAAATATTGGATTACTAGATTTTGCCATTTTTTAAATTATTTGTCCATAGAATTTTCTGTACACCAAATTGATTATTGTTGTATTTTATAATTCCATGTAAAATACTTACTATCTTCATATTATTTTCAAATGTTAGTAAATAAATTTGGCATCAATTAATTAGATGCCTCATTGAAAGTGTAAAAAATTAAGGTTATGGGGCTCCTATCCCATGAAAACAGCCAGAACAAATTATTTTAATTGCATGGTTGTATGAAATCAGCCTGTTATCTGTTCTATTTCTCAATATTATTTAGATATGCACCATTAATGCATATTTAAAAGAAAATTCTGCTTTAATTTGTACTCTTGTAGATAAAATAAAGAAAATACTTCACTTGTAAATGTTCTTCTTAGTCATTTTAGAGAATTTGATTTTCAAATAGATGAAAGTCTACTTAAAATAAATCCAGGAAAGCTCTTATACCTAAACATAGTTTAGGACCAAGATACTACATTGATTAGAATCTGAATTTAAAACATTTCCTTCAAAGTACTTCCTTTGATGATTGATTAATATAACTTACAGAGTTGGTTTCCATAATTATCAAATTCATCATTTTCAATTATACTAAAGAAAGAATGCACTGTGCATTTCTCAGCTCCAGGGAAGCAATAGAGAAGACTTTGAAAATGTCCATATTTAGTATTTCAGTATATGTAACATATGTTGAGGCTTTGTTTTGCAGCAAAATAATGCTGGAATTATGTAAGCTAATTTTGTTTATGGACAAAAGTATATTCCATTTGTACTCACCTTCTATTCTACATTTTATATTGTTCTGTTTTCATAGAAGAACAAAGATAAGGAATAAAGGAAAATTTTGTTGTCTCAAGACAGACACGCAACTTCACGTATATAATAGAAGTAAAATTGAAACTGATTTTGTTGTTTGCTATGCTGAATCTCAGGTAATTGGAAGTTTAACCATGAAACAGCTTTTGTTCTAGAAACAATAGATTTTTTCTGATCAAAGAACAAAGAATAATTTCATGTGAAACATATCTTTTATTTTCTCTCATTCTTAAAATCTCTTTACCCTCTAGTGGGTGCTATCAAGTGACATTTTTAATTTGTAATTGACATAAATTAATTTAATATTTAAATTAGCTATTATGAATAAGGCTATCTATTAAAGAATAGAATAAATGCATTATATATCACTGCATTTATAAGCTGATTTACATCAGAAATTTCTAAAGGAGGTTTGTGGCTCCCCAGAGGACCCAGGAATGATTTCATTAGGTCTATCACCTAAAATTATTTTCATTTCAAGAAAAACAACCAACAGTATTTTTTTTAAAACTAATTATAGAAGTCAAACTTCAAAGTTAAAATCAGAATTTTGGAAAAATTGTATCTGCAACCATGAGCTTGACAGTTTCTGGATACTTGATGATTTTCATAAGTTAAGCATAGATATTAATTAATGTTATTTTAAAAATATTTTTAGTGGAGTGTGTCAAAATTAGGAAGGTATATATGAGTAAGTGAGCCTATAGTTTCCAAATAACCAATGTATAATGTTACAAATTCAGGTATGGGTGAAATGTACATTCAAAGGATAAGATAGACCAATGGATTTGAATGTAACAAGTACAACAAGTTCAGATATGGTTTCAGATTCCACACTGGAACTGACTTAAAAAGCTAACACTTGTTGAGTTTGGAATAGTATCAAAGAACAAGATCCACAGGACTGCCTTTTCCAAAAACATGTCTGTGTGAAGGTGGATTCTCTTCATAAATCAATACAATGCATCTCAACAGAATGATTGCAGAAGCAAATACAAGACAATTACTTTCCTCTATTAAACCAGATATTAAAGAGATTTGCACTGTGGGTTAGGCAGATAAGGCTCATCTCTCACTAAAACAATGGAGAAAGAGCCAAAGGCTGCCTTGGGGACCTGCTTTGCATTACAGAAAACCAGGACACTGCTTCACAATGCCCAGGATAGTGAAGAACAGAGAGACGAAGAAGCCAAAACAGCAAATAGTGAGTTATTAAACCTCCTGGCCACCTGGAAGTGCTCTCCTCTACCACCCCCGAGATATTAAGCAAGGGTAAAACTCCTAGCAAATTGCATCTAACTAAGAGGGGAGCAGACATCTTCCTCGCTGCCAGCTGCTTGGAATATATATAGAATGGGAAGGTGGACTGAGTCATCTAGAAGGTACTGGAAAGATAAGAAAGCCAAAGGAAAACCATGAGTTGTTCACCCCTGAGGCTATAAGTGGCACATATACCCCACCCTCAGGGCAAATAGCCTAGGTGGAACCTCAGATTCCTGTTCCCAGGGGTGTGAGTGCTGATTCCCTAGGAGCATGAGGGGTCTGGGTGGGTGGAGAGTGGTTTCTTCTCAGTGAGTTTAGCCAGTTGAACCCCCTTTGAATATCAGTAGGGACCCTGACTCGACAGGGAGAGGGGAGGGGGATCTCCTCAGGCAAGCTTTCATGCCCAGCCACCCATGTAGAAAGAGGAATTCAATTAAAGAGGAGGCAGGGACAGGCATCTAATGAGCAGGAATCTGGCAAACTGCAAGGAATCTAATCTGCCTAAGGGAAAGGGGGCACATAGCCTTTTGAAAGGTTAAGTAGCCTCAGGAGACAGGTTAGTTCAGTGGAAGAATTCCTGCCTTACATATGCAAGGTCCCTGGTTCTATTCCCAGCTTTTCTTAGAGAAGTGATCCACCAGATTATCAGGCATCCAGCTGAAACTTTATAACAGGGAACATAGAGACATTTTCTTTATATTAGCTTTTCTTGGATCTCTTATTTAAAATAGAAAAATTTCCTTTGTTAAATTTTCTTTATTTTACTCTCTAAAACCTCATTCAAAATCTGCAGAAAACAGGCTGCAGAGTGATTGATTGATGAACACCAGCAACCTGAGAATATCCTTGGAGTCTGAGAGGGAAGGCTGTTTTTCCGGGTTTATTTTTGCCCTTTGTTCTTTTTTTTTTTTTTTCCCTGTCTTTCTCCTTTTTAAAAATGAGTTGCTGCTGTATTGTTACTTGTTTGTTGTGTTTCCCCTTCCTTTATTTCCCTGTTTGATTCTTTTTTCATTTACCTGTTTTTCCTACATATGCTATTTCTTTTCTCCCCTTCATATTTCTATCTTCTGTTTCCTGTTGTTCTTTCATTCCAACTTTTTTTTGTTTGGTATTCAATTTTTCTTGTTTTTACTTCTCTCTCTCTCTCCTTTTTTTCTCTCTTTTCTTTCTTTTTATACTTTTTTCTTTCTCTCTTTTCTTTACTCTTTTCCTCTCTTCCCACTATTCCAGCCTATTGATTCGTTCTACATGTTTTTCTCTATTCTGTTTCTCATTTCATTGTTTTTATCAAACTTTTAAAATCTGATTCCTCTGTACTTATTACTCGTGTTAATTAATCAATTTCTTAAGTCTTGTACAGTTCCTTTCTGATATTTTACTATTATAATTACTATTAGTCTTTTTCTCTTCTTATCTCTTTCTTTTTCTCTGGTCCTACTTTATTTTCCTCCCAGGCAACACAGAAAAGAACAAGGAAATAAAATAAGAGGAACAAAGTGGTAAAGTAAAACCTTACCACACACACACAAACAAAAACAAAATAAAACTAACCAACTGAATAAACCCATGAAGATAAAAAGATGCCTAGATGCCTACAAAAAATCACAAGCCATATTAAGAAACAAGAAAGTATGGCCCAGCCCAATGAACAAACAAAAACCAGGAGGAGATGCATAACATGGAACAACTAATCAGAGATATCCAAACAAATATCCTGAGTCAACTTAATGAAGGAAGGAAGAGATTAAGGATATTAAGAAGACATTGGGAGAACATACTGAAATAATTGTAAACATGCATAAAAACATAATGGAAATGATGGTGATGAAGGGCACAATGCAAGAAATCAAAAATACACTGGAAGCACATAGCAGCAGATTTGAACAGGCAGAGGAAAGAATCAGCTATGTGGAAGACACTACATCTGAAATCAAACAGATAGTAGAACAGATAGATAAAAAGATAGAAAAAGCCCAGCAGGGACTTAGAGATTTGAATAACACAAAATGCACAAATATATGCATTATAGGCATCCCAGGGGGAGAAGAGAAGGAATGTTGGAGGAAATAATGGCTGAAAACTTCCCAAACCTATTGAGGGAGATGGATGTACATGTCCAGGAAGAACAACGCCCCCCAAACAGTATAAATTCTAAAAGGCCTACTCCAAGGCATATACTTGTCAAATTGACCCATGCTCAAGACAAACAGAGAATACTGAAAGGAGCAAGAGAAAAAATATCCATCCCATACAAAGGAAGCTTGATAAAATTAAGTGCTGATTACTCATGTGAAACCATGAAGGCAAGAAGGCAGTGGTATGACATAGTTAAGGTGCTAAAAGAAAAACAATTCCAGTGAAGAATTCTGTATCCAGCAAAGCTGGCATTGAAAAATGTAGCCAGAGTTCAAAATATTGACAGATAAACAGAAATTAAGAGAGTATGCCAAAAAAGAAACCTGCCCTTCAGGAAATACTAAAAGGAGTTCTGCAGGATGGAAGAAAAAAACAGGAGCGAGAGAGAGTTGGGGAGTGTAAGAAAAACTAAAAAAGATAAAAAGAGAAATAAAAACAACATATGGCATACATTAAACTTAAGGAAAATATTGTAAGTAATTCCATGACAGTAATAACATTGAATGTTAATGTATTAAACTCATCAGTCAAGAGACACAGATTAGCAGAATGCATAAGGAAATATAACCTATCTATATGCTCTCTACAAGAAACCCATCTTAGACCCAGGGATGCAAGGAGGCTAAAAGTGTATGGTGGGAAAACAATTTTTACAAGCAAACAATAACCAAAACAGGGTGGTAGAAGCTATACTAATATTGGACAAATAGACTTTAAAATGCAAAACTATTGTAAGAAACAAAGAAGGACAGTATATATTAATAAAAGGGATAATCTATCAAAAGGAATGGAGAATCATAAACATATATGAACCTAAACAAGGTGCCTCAAAATACATGAGGCAAATAATGGAAAATTTAAGTGAAGAAATAGATGCCTCCATAATTATAGTGGGGGACTTTAGTACACCATTATCACCATTAGACAGAACATCTCCACAGAGGATCAGTAAAAAAACAGAGACCTTGAGTAATATGTTAGAGGATCTGGACCTAATAACCATATACAGAACATTATACCCAAATATAGTGGGATATACATTCTTCTTGAGTGCACATGGAATATTCTCCAGGATAGACCACATTCTAGGCCACAGTACAACACTCAATGAATTCAGAAAGATTGAAATTATATGAAGTCATTTCTCTGACCACAATGGAATGAAGCTGGAAATCAGTAAAGGGCAGAGAACCAGATTAGGCACAAAAATATGGATGTTAAGGAACACATTCTTAGAAAAACAGTGGGTCAGGGAGGAAATCTCAAAAGAAATCAGTAACTACCTTGAAACAAATGAAAATGAAAACACAACATATCAAAACATATGGGATGCAGCAAAAGCTGTACTGAAAAGGAAATCCATAGCCATAAATACCTATATTAAAAAAGAAGACAGAGATAAACTCAAAGACCTAACTGCACACCCTGAGTAATTTAGAAAAATAACAACAAACTAACCCCAAATGAAGTAGGAAGAAAGAAATAACAAAGATTAGAGCAGAGCTAAACAAAATAGAAAATAAGAATGCACTAGAAAAAATAAACAAAACCAAAAACTGGTTCTTTGAGAGTATTATTAAAATTTACAAACCCTGAGCTAGACTAACAAAGAAAAAAAAGAGAGAAGATGCAATATATGAAATAAGGATTGAGGAAAGGGATTTCACCACTAACGCCACAGAAATAGAGTATCATAAGAGGATACTTTGATAAATTGTATGCCAACAAACATATAACTTAGAAGAAAGGGACAAATTCTAGAAACATAGAAACAGCATATATTGACAAAAGAAGAAATTGATGAACTCAACAGACGAATCACAAGTAACGAGATGGTTTAGCTATCAAAAACCTCCCAACTAATAAGAGCACAGGACCAAATGGCTTCACAGGTGAATTATACCAAACTTTCTGGAAAGAACCAGCTCCTATCCTGCTTAAATTCTTCTAAAACATAGAAGTGGAGGAAACATCACTTAACATTCTATGTTGCCAAAATCACCATAATATCAAAGCCAAACACAGAAGCCACAAGAAAGGAAATTTATAGACCAATCTCTCTAATGAACCTAGATTTTAAATACTCAACAAAATACTTGCTAATCATATTCAACAACACATCAAACGAATTATTCACCATGACCAAGTGGGTTTCATCCCTGCTATGCAAGGATGGTTGAACATAGGAAAATCAATCAATATAATACACCACATAAACATAACAAAAGAAAAAATTCTCATGATCATCCCTTTAGATGCAGAAAAACATTTCAGAAAATACAGCACCCTTTCCTGAAAAAAACAATGCAAAAGATAGGAATAAAAGGAAATTTCCTCAACGTGATAAAGGGTATATATGAAAAACCCACAGCTAACATCATATTCAATGGTGAAATCCTAAAATCTTTCCCTCCAAGATCAGGAACAAGACAATGATGCCCACTTTCACTACTCTTGTTAACATTGTGTTAGAAGTACATGCTCGAGCACTTAGGAAAGAAAAAGATATAAAAGGCCTCTAAATTGGAAAGGAAGAAGTAAAAATTTTACTATTTGCAGATGACATGACCCTATACATAGGAATCCCTGAGAAATCTACAACAAAGCTTCTAGAGCTTATAAATGAGTTCAATAAAGTCACAGGTTATAAGATCAATGTGCAAAAATCAGTAGCATTTCTGCACACCAATATTTAGCAATCTGAGGAGGAAATCAAGAAAAAATTCCCATTTACAACAGCAAGTAAAAGAATCAAATAACTAGGAATAAATTTAAAGATGTAAAGGCCTTGTATGCAGAAAACTACACAACACTATTAAAGGAAATCAAAGAAGATTTAAAAATAAATGGAGGAATATTCCTTGTTCATGGATAGGAAAACTAAACATGAATAAGATGTCAATCCTACCCAAACTGATTTGCAGATTTTAAGCAATCCCAATAAAAATTACCACAGTATTTTTTATTGAATTGGAAAAGGTAACCATGAAATTTATTTGGAATGGTAAGGGGCCCCAAATAGCCAAAGATATAGTGAAAAAGAAAAATGAAATTGGAGGAAACAGACTATCTAACTTTAAAACATAGTAGAAGACAACAGTGGTCAAAATTGCATGATGTTGCACAAGGATAGACATACAGACCAATGGAACTGAATTGAGAGTTCTGATATAGAACATATACAGTCACCTGATATTCAACAAGGCTACCAATCCCACTCAACCTGGAGAGAATGTCCTCTACAAAAAATGGTGCTTGGAAAAGTTGATATCCATAAGCAAAATAATGAGAGAGGAATATCATTTCACACCTTATGCAAAAATTAACTCATGATAGATCAAAGATCTAAATATAATAGCCAAGACCTTAAAGCTCTTAGAAGATAATGTAGGGAAGCAGCTAGAGCATCTTGTATTAGGAAATGGTTTCATGAACTTTACACTCAACACATGAGTAATGAAAGAAAAAATTGATAAATGGGACCTCCTCAAAAATTAAAAACTTTTGCAACTCCAAGGATTTTGTCAAGAAAGTGAAAAGGCAGCCTATTCAATAGGAGGAAATATTTGGTAACCTGATAAGGGCCTAATATTCAGCATATATAAAGAAATCCTACACCTTGAAAATAAATAGACAAACAACCCATTTAAAAATGGGAAAGAGTTTGAATAGATACTTCTCCAAAGAAGAAATACAAATGGATAAAAAAGCACATGAAAACAAGCTCAACATCACTAGCTATTAGGGAAATGCAAATCAAAATGACAATGAGATATCATCTTACACCCATTAGACTGGAAGCTATTTAAAAAAACAACAACAACAGAGGACTACAAGTGTTGGAGAGGATGTGGAAGAATAAAAACCCTTATCCACTGCTGTTGGAAATGTAGAATGGTGCAGCCATTGTGGAGGACAGTTTGGTGGTTCCTCAGAAAGCTAACTATAGAACTGCTATATGATCCAGGAATCCCTCTGCTGGGTATATACCCAGAAAAATTGAAAGCAGGAACATGAACAGGTATATGCACACCAATGTTCATAGTGGCATTATTCACTATTGCCAAAATTTGTAAACAACCCAAATGTCCATCAACAGATTAATAGATAAACAAATTGTGGTACATACATGCAATGGAATATCACTCAGCTATAACAAGGAATGCAGTATTAACACAAGGGATAACATGGATGAATCTTGAAACCCTTATGTTGAGTGAAGCCAACCAGATACTGAAGGACAAATATTGCAGAACCTCAGTGATAGGAATTAAGCAAACCCAGCAGGCTCACAGAGCTAGAGTCTGGTAGATAGGTTTACCGGAGACAGAAAGGGATAAGGAGTTTGTGAATCAATGCCCATATGGGCAAAATCTATGATAAGGTGGAAGGGTGTAATTGTGCAGTGGATGGACATAAGAGTGGTATAGTGGTGCTATTGGGCTGAGAAGTGCTGGTCTGTAAGGGGGGTAGGGTGTGGAGAGTGGGATAGACTGTCTACGGAATTGTGGGAAAAGGTGAGGAAGAGAGCATGTGAACTCTGGGGATTTACAGGTATGTGGTTGAAACTACAATATTGGAAATGTTCTGTTGGCACATATGGCAGGGGAGGGTTACTGGTTTAAGGTGTTGGATGTGGGGGGCATGTGGGACTGGTTGTATCTGGGGTAGGCTTCTAGGGAGTATGTAGTGTTCATCTTGTCATAGTGTGCTGTATCAGGGGGTGGAGACTCACATCATTAACAAGAAGATGTGGGACTCCCATCCTGGGGGCCTGCTATGTTCTCAAATAAGGGGCAGGAGTCTCTTAAGAGAATTGCTTGCCTAATAGAAGAGGACAGGCCTGTATGTCAAGCACTTAATGTGATTGCAAGTAACTATGAATCTGGTCCTTCAATGAGTTAAACTTGGTGTTTACCATGGGTCCCCAGGGGAGAGGGAGGGAGGAATAGAATATATTGAACATTGGGCATTTTGGGGGCAATGGAATTGTTCTAAATGATCTTCCAAGGATGGATACAGACCATGTCAAGCTTCATCAAAATCAGTAAAAATGTACAGTCCAAAATGTAAACCACAATGTAAATCATTGACCATGGTAAGTAGCACTGTTGCAATATTTGTACATCATTTGTAACAAATGTACCTTCTACATGTAAAATGTTATTAATAGGGAAAAGGGAAAAAGGTAGAGTATATTGAGTATATTGGAATCACCTATATTCTGTACCTGACTTTTCTGTAACATAAAGCTTCTTTGAAAAAAATGTTTTAAAAATTAGACTCTGGGTGAATAAATGGAAACAAATGTCACTGTACATGTAAGACAATAGATATTACAGTGATGAAAGATATAATGTTAAAAAATTAATTTTATATTTTTTATATTTTTATTTTTTCATCACTTAAAACTTTAAAAAATATTTGTATTTTATTCGTTATTTTTAAAACCAACATTATTATATCTTTTTCCTATTAATTATATTTGGTTATTTTGTTGGCTTCAATTTTGAAGAAATTTTAGATCACAGAAGGGTTACAGCTGTGGCAGGGGAGGATTATTGTTGTGAGGTATAAGACAGGGGGGATGCATGGGAAGAGGTTCACCTGGGGCATACCTATAAGGCATATGAATATACTCAAGATTTCATTGTCAAAGTGGGTGGAGAGCCACAAATAATCAAAGAAATAGCAAATTCCCATCCTGGGGAGCTCTGCCACATTCTCTAAAGGGACAGCAAGAATCCCTGATTTCAGGGGCAAAGACTAGTGAAAGAGGATGGACCACTGATAAGCCCTTGATATTGATGACTTTACTTATGAACCTTTACTTCTGAAATGGAACCTTAGTATAGTATTATATGATACCTAAGCGTTACCACCTGAGAACTTCTCTCTAAGCCAAAACTCAGCATATAAATGCATTACTCCCCCCCCCCCCCCCACAGCATGGGACATGACTCCCAGGGATGAGCCTCCCTGGCACCAAGGGATTACCACCAAGCACTAAGTAGCATGCAACTGGAAAAAGTCCTTGGCCAAAAGGGGGAAAAGGTAAAGAAAAATGAGATTATGTGGTTAAGAGACTTCAAAGTGAGTTGGGAGGTCATTTCAGAGGTTACACTTATGTACGTCTCAGCAGGAACTCATAGTCTGCCAAAGTAAATATTACCTCAAATAGTGGGGCTACTGAGGGCTCTGGAGACATCCAGACACTATAGTTAAGGCAGATAACTCAGGAGTTTGGAACCCTGCCAGTGGGCCCTTCTTTGGAATTTATGCTCCCCAAAGTGATAGAGTTGGACTCAGTTGTGTCTTCCCTACACATGGCTCTACTGCCCCTCTATTTGAACCTATAGCTAGTACTAGATTGATAGTTGTATTTCCAAGAGACTTTGGGCTGTCCATGTGCCAGTTGGGCCCTGAATCTCAAAAGACCTGCAACACCTAATCTCCAATTCATTGGACTCACCCAGAACAACTAACAAGAAGATGACTGGCAATGACCATCTCAAGGAACAGAGAGAGTCTGCAACTACAAGCAAGAAAGTTCCATACATCTGCCCCATGGGACCTAAGACCCCTCTCAGTTAGAGGTGGAGTGGGCATCACCATCACAAAATCCTCAGGATTGGCAAATGAATGATGGACTAGAATAGACTTACAGTTGTTCTTCTGTAGACTTGTTGTGATCCTAGCAATGGAAGAACTTTTATCATGGATGTGAAGGCAGTGGCCATTGGAGGTTCTGAAGGGAGGGAGAGGAAATAATAGGTATAATTTGGGGGGTTTTGAGAACTTGGAAATTATCCTGAATGACATTTCAATGACATATACAGGCCATTGTATATCATGTAATAACTTGCAAAAAATGTGTGGGAGAGAGGGTAAATTACAATGTGAACTATAATCATCGCTTAGTGGCAATCCCTCAAGATGTGTTCATCAGTTGTGACAAATGTACCACACTAATGAAGGAAGTTGCTAATGTGAGACTATGTGGGAGATCTATGGAGCGGGGCATATGGGAATCCCCTATATTTTTTGTGTAACATTTATGTAATCTAAGTTTCTTAAAATATATATATATTAAAATAATAAAAAATAAAGAGATTTGCAACTAATGTAAAACAATTCAGCTTTCTTCAATAACTTATTTTTAAAAATATTTCTCATAAAGTGTTATTTAGATTATTATGTTTATTATTATTAGTTTAAATGACAATAAGTGCATAGTTAACATTTCTTACTTTTCATGTCTAGTTTGGTAAATTATCAACAAATATAATCCATAAAGACAAAACTATTTGAGGTCATCAATAATTGTTAAGAACATAATGGAATTCTAGAATCAAAAATTTGAGAACAGTGATTTATATAAATCTGAAGAGAACAGGGTTTTATTTAAGGGGAGGCAGAAATTTGTAGACTTTATTATGAAAAAAAAATAACAATTTTTTAAACAAGTGCATATTCATAATTTCACTTACGATTGATAATGACTTGCTATAATTCACAAAATATTTGGAGCATTATCTCCTTTAAGAGCTGTGTCAAACAAATATTATCCTCCTCCTTATTTTTCTTTGTAACAATAAAGATATATATATGAGTGACTAGATAAATACTTAATTTAGATGCTTCCTATGAGTTAATTTAAATGGATGCTTTAGTCTTCCAAGAAAAGTAAAACCTCTTTAATAAAAGGTTTTAAACCTTTTTTAAATTCTTTTTTTTTAAATTAATTTAATTCCTTGTCACCATACATAATAAGACAATCCATGGGCTAAACCATGAGAAACATACTCTATATTTATTAAGACATTTGGAGGCAGACAGACTATGGCTTGTCTCAGTTTCTCAAAGATGCAGACTTGTTCCAAACTTCTCTAGTATGTTGGCTTTGATTCTGAGGTTTGTGCCCAATTTGAGAATATAGGTGTTTTAGCTTCAGGTGCCATGTGCCAACACAACTGTCTCAAAAGCAAAGGGGTGAGAAAGGTGGCAAAAGGCCCTTTATCCATTTCTGGATCAATCACTGAGTAAAAATCAACTTAGATCAATATGATTTATTCCCAAGCTTATTCACATTACAACTCAAACAAAACTGGGATTCTATAGAAGAAGAATAAAGGAAAATTATTCAACCAATATATTATCTGTTATGCAATTAGATTATGCATGTTCTGTAAACTCATTTTTTAAATCTATAATTTGAGTTTTATTATAGTCAGAAACAATAGGGATTTCCAAGATCTATAATTTATTGAGCATTTAAAATGTATAAAGTATATTCTTCTTAGTTACTCAAAGAATTTGAATACTTTGCATATATAAGCCTTTTCCCCCTATAAAAAAGAGTAAAAACAGAATCGGGCACCATGAGACAACTAGGCTCCTGTGAAATTCAAAAAAGTATCTTAGAGAGGAACTTGTGGATATCTACCATTCAGCTATTTAAGAACATTATTAAGGAGCCAAGGCTGCTTCAATCATCTCTTCAACCAAACTTTGGTACATCATAGATACTCATATATATTATAGAATAAATGAATACTTCCCTGTACCCCGTGAAGCCTTCCTCAGTTTTGTATTTAGTAGACATAGACTCTATCTGTCTCTGGAGGAGAGGAACCTTCTCAATTATTTTATATTATATATGAAATACTTTTTATATGTGGTAATTATATTTAAAAATTTTCAAAAAGTTAAATGTTATAACTTGCAGTTTTCTAGTATTTTCAGAAAAATATTAGGCCTTCTAAGGCACAGTGATCAGAACTCATACTCTTGTGTCCTCTACACTGTCTAAAAAATGTTTGAATGCAAAATAGTTAAGATTAGGGATTAGCTGATTTCTACAAAGACCTTAATAATCACAAAATTATTTGTAATCATTGGCACAATAATACATCAGTAATTCAGCAATTGCATTTGAGATGCTGTACCTTTAAGCAAATACACCTGTGCATATTTCATGGTTTAATACATGCTGCATGGCACATAATCTTCACTTTGCTGACAAATTCCTCTGTCCTATGTCATGATCAGCTTGCGATATCACATTGAGATATAAATGGCTCAATAATCCCTTTGGTTATGTACTACTTCATCTCTTGCTGATATTAATTGAAGAGACATGTGAGCAGACATAGGTAAAATTCCCCTGATAATTGACACAATGCAGTTGGCAAGACATCAGTTTCTAGACTAATTCTTCCGAAGAGACAGATGCAAAAGATCGTGGTTTAAGGAGGTAAAACCTCAAACTCTAGGTGTTTTATTTTCCCAACAACAGCTTCAAAATGCATAAAACTGCAGAAGATACAGAGATATCACAGGGCATCTGTTTCCCAAGTTCTTATTAAAATTGGCACTCGATGTAAAATATTAATGTCAACTATTATTATAATTTCTGAATACACTATAACATATTGAGAAGACATGATTCTCTTGCTTACTTTCTAATCTTGTACAACGCCCCTTAGGATAGTCTATTTTATAATCCATTATGAATTCCAGAATAGATTTGAAAAAACAGAGAACAGCTTTCCTTCTCTATTTAGTATTGTCTAGAATAGACCATCTAAAGTTGTTAGAGTACTCTTGGGAATGTGAGATGGTAGAAAATGTTATCCTGCTATAATTCTGGAAAGGAGGGCATATCAATGAAAGAAAAGCCTTTGAGGTCAAAGAGACCCCTATTTTGACTGAGTAGTATTGGGAAACAACCTCTGATACTCTATATGCTTATAATAAAAATAAGAATAATACTCACATAGTATTTTTGATGATTGCATTAGAGAATTTATGTGAAGTGCCTAAACTGTCATTTGGCTATTACATTTCTAAAGAATATAATATAAAGCTAGAGAATGAAGATGTCATGTTCTCTACCCATTCCAAGCATATCAGTGTCCAGTGTTACTGTAGGGAAGAGGACATACCAAATATCATAAAACCTTAAAGTTTGGAAAGATAATGGTATGTCACAGTGATTCCCGAGGAGATTGGCCATGTTGATTAGAGATTGATATGCTTAAATATTCATTTATTTAATTATCTTTTAAGTTATTCATTCATTCAACCAATATTTACACAACACTTCTATGATAAAGCCTCCCCGTATTTTCACCAAATTCTTTTTTCCTTTACCTTGGGGACACAACAAGAGTACATTTTCCATACTTCCTTACAGTTAGTTAATTGTGGCCATGTGACTAAAATATAGCCAATGAATTTTTGGTGAATGTAATGTATACTACTTCAGGCTTGTCCATGCACAAACTAACATACAATCTCCTATGAAATTCTTCCCCTGTATGCTAACTGGGTGCCAACTCTAGGCCAAATGGTGAGTATAAAAGTCTTTATCAGCCAGATCCTGTTACTGTGTAAAATAGAGCCCTCTCACCAACTATTGTACTTTACATGATTGAGAAATAAACTGAGTTTATAAGTAACAAAAGCTAGTGTTACCCTTAAATTCTAAATAATATCTGCTCTTGGCCTAGTGATAGACAAAACAGAATCTTTGTACAGAAGAAGACACACTTTATTGAGAAAGCCAAAATACAATCAGTAAACACAGTAATATAATGTATAATCATAAGATAGAGTTAAAGATATACTAGGATACTATGGTAGCACAAAGGAGAGAGACTGAGGAGAGAGGAAACATTTAGGAAAGTCTTACAAAAAAGGTGGTTATTGAAATTTATTTTGAAGAGTTAGTTAGAGTGTGGAAAGAAGAAGGTGTCCTATCAGTGAAAATGGCAATAAGGCAATAACATAGAGGTTAACTGTAACTAAGAACTGAGAGCTAAGTAGTAATTGAAGCTTAAATAGAGATGGTGATGATATAGGAGATGAGAATAGAGAAACAGAAAGAAGGTGAGAAAAAAAAAAAAAAAAAAAAAAAGACCCATCTATGAATACCATAAAGATTTGGAATCATCTCTAAAATATTGGGGGGGGAAATGAAGTATTTTAATAAGGCAGTACTATGATTGAAGAGAAAGAGGGTTAGTAAAAATAATTGCTTTAAAATAGATGAAAAAGAATATATTGTGTCATAAAAAAAGAACAACTAGGACTATGGGTAGGGAGCTACATTGATTAAATTTTCAAAAAAAGTTTCAAAAACACACATGTAAAATGAACAATTAGAAATGTCCTGTAATGAATTGGATTGCAAAGAAAAGTAGTTACATTTATCACCTATGACCACGTGCAAAGAAGAGCTGGGCAGAAATCTCTGACAGTACAAACGCTAGACTAAATAACTTCTAATGTATTTTTATATACCATTATTACATATTGACTACCGAAATCATTCTTAATATATTTATGGCTTAATTTTATTTTAATATGACTGATTCTTTCATAAGAATCACGCACATAGGAAATAGAATTTAAAACTGTTTCTGGTAGAATTGTGATGGATGTGTAGGGGTAAGGGGTTCAATTGTATTTTATTAGGATTTCGTAAGGTTTATAAATTCCTCCTCATAGTGCCACTGCATAGCTTAATATTTTGTGTGACTGTATAGATTAATAATTATTCTAGGAGCTGATCCACCTAATAATGATTACCAGATCTTAGAATGGGAAAGACCCCATATTGAAGATACTCACCTTAATTTGATAGTCTAACCACGATGGCCCTATCTCCATCAGACATTGGGTAAGGTGCAAATACATTTTTGTTTATGAGCTCACCAATGTCAGGTGTCTTTCATTTAGTTTTTTTGAAATTACTCTTTTTTGTCAAACATTTATGACAGCAGAAAAAGGATTACTTAAATTAGCAACATACATTTTATTAGATAGCTTAAGCAAATTCAAAATTATTTTATATATAGATATATTCTGTATAGGTATATTAGACATTAATGATTAATAGCTCTTTTCTGGTATTATGTATGAATGAATCTAGTTTACTCTCAGATATTGGTAATACTACTGAATCCTGAAGAGGAGCATAATTGATATCAATGTGCTTATCTGCTGGAACTTAGATGGATATGCTTTTTATTTTCTAACACTGACACAACCTGCTAGTTTTGATTCCTCCTGTGGTTCATGTTCATCCACATCGAACTTGGTTTTTCATGGCAGATACAATCTAATAATCTCTATTACTTCTCCATCCTTAACCAGGTATTCTCTGGCTTTTAGGAGTAAAGAATGCATTGATAATAGAGTAAGAAGATGTGAGCTCAAGTTCTTTCTCTGTCATGTACAAGCTGCATGATTTTAAAGTAAATCTCAAACTTACCTACTTCAATTGTCTCACAAGGAAAGAGGTTCTAGATCTTCTCATCTCTAATTTCATCCACATTATAAACTCTTGTGGGTAGGAATTGCATTTGGAACTCTTGTATGAATTCTACTATAATTCCTCTCACCCAAGGAACTTATTATTCTGGTTCTCTGAATGATCTCATCCACATTTTTCTGGGTCCATTACAACCCATCTTCCTCCTAGAATTTATTTATTACAGAAATAATAAAAGTTCCTGAGACCATTACCCAAAATACAAAGCACCAGGCTGAGTATTAACTGGCAAATTTGATATGGGAAAAAGAAAGTATCTTTCACTTCCATTTCTCCAGTGATTCTATTAGTTTGTCGGTGTATGTGTGTGTGTGTGTCAGGCAAGGGGATTCAAATACAAATCTCTACCTATGAAATTTTTAGGAACTCCATTGTCATTGCATAAATGGATTATGCTCAACAATCCAATTATACAATATAGAGAAATCTCATATTTGAAAAGCACCTAAGTGCTTCAGTGTTCTCAAATGTTTTGTTTCTCTCTCACAACTGAACATTTTAAATTAAAAATATATGTCATATAACCCTTTAATAATATAGAGTATTTGAGCTCTGCTTATAGAGTTTCTCTTTGAGCCAAGCTCCTGTGTGGGAAAACAGATACATTTATGTTTAATTCCTTACCATTCATCTACTTTTCTGTAACTTCACATTCTAACATCAACCCTCTATTTCCCTTGATGGCTTTCCTACAATGCATATTAAATCAATGAATTATTACATGCATGGGTAGCATAAATGATGCACTCTACTTAATTCAAAATCTAATAACCAAAAATGGTTTCCATGTAAATTTTTTAAAAGATAGATTTAGACATAAAATGGCATTGTGTTTAGAGTTCATTGGAGGAATAAATACTATTCTGACATATCATAAAGACAACTATCTTTACTAAATCCTGGTAGTGCCTTTTATTCTTAAATCAAAGTATTGAACCAGTGCAATGATTATTTGGACCTAAACAATGAACATAAATTAGACAACAAGTCAATCTTGTGGATAATTCCGTTGCATAGTTTTATTTGGTATAAATTGTCCTGTTTTTCTATAATTGTCAATTCTCTATTGTATTAGAAAGCCAATGGGATGCTGATACAAAGTACCAGAAATCTGTTGGATTTTATAAAGGGTATTTATTTGGGGTAGAAGCTGTAAGCTTCTACATAAGAGGTACTTCCTCACCCAAAGTGTGTTGCCATGTGTTTGAGCAAGATGGCTGCCGGTCTCAGCAAGGGTTCAGCCTCCCTTTTCCTCCTAAGGCTCCGTGGTCCCCGTCCCTTCCGGCTTTGTCTCTTTCCCTGGGGCTCTTTTCTCTCTGGTCTCAGCTATTCTGTTCTCTCCACAAGGTCAGCTATAGACTCTCAGGCTTTCTCTTTTCTCGGGGCCTCTGCTGAGTCTATGGAGCCGTCCCTATTCCTCTGTGTTCTTCTCCTGTGTGTTTACTTCCCAGGATTCCAACTCAAAAACTCCAATGCCCTCCTCTGCAGTGTAGTTTTCTCTGTGAGGGGAGTCAATGACCTACTGACATGGCCAGTCAAAACCCTAATCATAATTTAATCAAGCAAAAGTGAAACCATCTGAAGTTAATACAATCTAATACACCCAGAGGAACAGTTTACAAACATAATCCAATATCTATTTTTAGAATTCAGAAATAATACCAAACTGCTACAACTATATAAATGGATCAACTCTATTTTCCCTATAAATATAAGCTGTATCAATATGAGGCTATATATAAAATATATGAATTTTTAAATTTGGGTAGTTTGAACTCAATATGTTTCCCCTACCCCATTCATGAAAGTAATAGTAATAACTTTATTGTAATAATATGGTTATTATTGTGTCCCCACAAAAGACATATTTAAATCCTAAGATCCTGAGAATGTGACCTTATTTAGAAACAGAGTCTTTGAAGATTTTATTAGTTAAGAGGATGACAAACTGGATTAGGATGGGTCCTTATCCAATATGACAATGTTTATAAGGAAGGGAGAATTGGACACAGGGAAAGAAGATACCATGGGATGGGCAGAGATTGAAGTCCAAGGACTGCCAAGAAAATACCAGAAGCTAGTAAGAGGTAAGGTAAGAGTTTCTCCTACAGATCTTAGGATTCTATCCTCCAGAACTATGAGAAAATGAATTTCTGTAGTTTTAAGCTACCCAATTTGTGGCACTTTGTTATATGCATCCTAGGAAACTAAGACAAATACCAACAGCAGTAACAAGAATAATAATATGTAGTGCTTAATGTAGGCTAGCACTTGCTAACAATTTTCCATTGGTTTACTTAATCCACTTAAAAACCCTATAAGGTATAAACATTATTATTCCCATTTATAATATGGAAAAAAATGAGCACAAAAACGTTAAACTATCTGCCCAAGATCACACACCTACAAAGGGCAAAAGCAATGTTTAATTTTTCAAAAGATATATATAGCAGAAGAGAAAGCAAAAGACATGTGTCAAATTTCTGACTTCTGTTTGCAAAGCTAAATATTTTGGAATATACCTATAATTTTTAGAGAAAGCGAAGGGGAAAAAAATGGTATTTCAGGAATAGATGAAGTGTCTTAAACATACAGGATGGAAAACAGGAATTTGTCCTAAAATGAAGTTCATTTGGGTTGAGTGTGGGCAAAGGGATTCTAGAGAAAAAGAGGCTAAACCCAGGATTCAGGCAACACCTCAGGAAACAGGATCAACCCAAGTGAGAAATAGCTGCATAGTAGGCAAACAGATTCATAGATTCTCCTGTCCCACTAATGTTGGGGAAATTGCAGTGAGGTCCAGATCTGAAGATGCCATGGGGAGAGGGACAATGGACTTCTCTATGGTAACCATGTGGTGACATAAGGCAGAACACATAGAAATGTGTCAAAACTCTTCAGTAAGTTTAAAATTTTTGCCATGTAAAATATTCTAGGCAAGGAATCTTAAATTAAATTATGGAAATAAAGCTATATCTCTTTCATGTAGGAAGTTAGGGACTGGTATGCATCCCAACTATATATAGGTGTTTATGTGTTTATGATGCTAAAATGGTGATCTCATTTCTGCATTTCAGAATTAATGTCTTGTTACAGGAGTTGCTTCCATTTTTACAAGTCATCAAGAAAACAAGTACTTAATCTTTTAATCAGATTATCAAGGGGAATTTGAAATTTCTTACATCAAAGTTGTTGTGCATTAATGTCTGAAACATCAATGTTCAGTATTCATAAATGTACCTATGCCAGTTATTAAGGTGCTGATCTTCTGAAAATGGAAAATAGGATATCAATAATCCATGGCATGCCAGACTTCAAGAAAACCCACAATAATCCAAACCTCCTGGTATTCATGCCTTTGTGTAGTCATCTCCTACACTGAATCAAGTTTGGCCCTCTCACCAATAGTATATGATGGAATCCATGCAGTGTTTCTTGTGAGGCAAGATCATAAAAGGCATTGTATATTCTGCCTTGAATCTTGACTTGCTGTCTCTGTGGGATGACAACTGCCATTCCTTGAGGATACTCAAGCAGCCTTGTAAAGTGTACCATGTGGAAAGGAAATGAGTTTTTTGCCACAAGTCAGCATCAACCTACCAGCCTTCAAATGACTACATCTCTATCCACCACATTGAGTGTAATGGAGTGAGACACCAGTGAGACCTGAGCAAACAAGCTGTTCCCAAAATAGTGTTCAACAGAAACTGTGAGAGATAATAAATGTTTATTATTGTGTTTAAGCCACTAAACTTTAGGGTAATTTTGTATATATCAGTAGATAACTAATACACTGGTTTAACAATTAAAGTATTTGTTTGAGTGTGATGATGTCACTACTGCGGCAAGAGCCATGGGAACACCAACTGGCTATTATATTTCAATGTTATGGGAATAATGAAGACTCAAGGATTATCCTATGAGAAGGTTTCTTTTGAGTGCACTGAGTGCTTACAGAATAAAAACAACAACAACAAACCTACAAGCTCAGTCTTTATAAACTCACTAAAGTCATTGTCAGAGAAAAAGAGAGCATCTATGGCAGCTCTAATATAAACTCCCTTATTTATTTTATAGCATTAGAATTAATATTTATTATAGTCAGACTGAAATTTTAATTTCTTGGGTTGCAGAATGACAACTTAGGTTGAACTGACACCCTTTTCAATTCTTTTGTATAAATCTCAGGCCAAACATTGAGGAGTGGAATCATAGGATTTCAAATTGAGACATACAGGGATTGAAATAAGGCTGAGGATGTTGAATCTCTAGATTCTCTGATCTCCTGCCAGTAAAACACTCTACTCTACCATATCTGAGGAATTCCAGCCTCCCTGCTTTAAGAACATATAATAACCTCAACTGCCAAAGGGATGCTATTCTCCTCAATGCCACTCCAACTAACCTTGTTACCACTAGACTTATAAATATGGTCTTCTCAGCATGTTCCAGTGGGAAAAGTACAAATTGCAAGAAAATGAAAGATTTTGTTAATTTCCATTTGCAGACACCAGAATAAAATGTGCAGCAATAAATACTAATGGTGTTAGAATAAGGAATGCAGAATATAATAATGAACAGGCCAAATTCATTGACTCTGGATTTAATGAGTTAACTTGTATAGCTGCCAATGGCTGTAATCATTTTTTTAGTTGACTGACAAAATCTTGGATTCAGTAGTGACCTATATTAATGACATTGAGATGCTAGATTTCCCCTGGCCTAACATAGAGAAAGGAATCTAAAATCTAAGGGGGTTTTGAACTATTTAACTGGTTCAAACATGTGGGACTGACAACCCACCTCACTTCCAAACCATATCCTGTGAGAGACCCAAAGAACCCTCACTTTAATAATATATCAGTGCATGCATTGAGTAGAAACCTCTGTATGGTTGAAAAGCTTTGTGGTTGCATTCCCTGACAGAGAGAGAGAGAGGCCATAATTTAGATGGGTTCCCTGATTTTAGTAGAGGAAGATGGATTCTCAGAGTAATACAGGCCAAATAGTAGTAATTCATACCCACTTATAGCAGAAGTGTATTTACTTAAAGGTAAGCAGAAACAAAGGGTTAGCAGAACTTTTGGGCTATAGTGATCTTGGATAATGGCTAAATGACCACAGAATTATTAGCAATGAAATACATAGACAGCCTAGTGAATTGTTAACTTGTCTATAAAGCAGCAAAGTAAAAGGTCTGATCATTGGAAACACTTCTTGAAAGATAATGGAGAGTCATGGCCTTTCAACTAAGCCAGTTCTTAGACCAAGAGATTCCTAAGAGGAAGATAAGGTGGAGATTCCTAAGAAGAAGATAAGGTGGAGATTCCTGAGAGGAAGATAAGAGGAGATAAAGTGATATGTAGAAAAGATTGTGTAGTTCTGCCAGATTTATATGTATAAATTTTCCACAGAGCATTCTCCAAGGGACCAGCCACCACTTACTGAATGACTTTGCACTGGGGAAGAAAATACTCAGATATTTCAGGGATTATTAGACAAGGACTCTGAATTAAGGCTTATTTCTTGAGAACTAACATGTCACTGTGGTGCCCTAGTCAAAATGAGTGATATAATGATGGTCAGAGGATGCATGGAGTTTTGAACCAACCTAAGTTCCAGTGAGCTCTGTAGATCCATGAATACACTCTGATTGTTTTTCTCGAGTTCCTGCATGTATAATTGAAATAAAAATACTTAACCACAAGAAATCCTTCATTGGCACTCTGACCCATGAAGTAAATCTCAATATTGTAGAAAAGGTCTATAGAAACTCGGAAATAGCTCCCTCCCTTAGGATAATAATTCATATTTCTCAAAGAATTTCAAAAAATTGTGCTACCAACAAAGATGTAAAAGATGCAGAAGGGTAAATACTATCACATTCCATTCCGCTCACTTGCTTGACATGTGCTGAAGGTAGATGGATATTAAGGAATTTTAGCAGTTAATCACAAACTTAATCAGGTGATGACTCCATTCACAGTTGCTGATCCAAATATAATACTTTGCTATAGCAAAATAAATAGTACCAGACACCTGATATACAGCTATAAACCTGTAAAAAGTTTTATTTTAATTGATTTTTCCATGAAAATTTGCAAGGATTCTAAGAAGCAAATTGCTTTATTCAGAAGGACCCAATAATACACCTTTATAAATCTTGTAATACCTCTCCTTCACACTTCCGTAATATAGACCATGAAGAACTTATTTCTTCCTTACAACAACACATTCATCCATCACACTGAGTATATTATATTGATTTAACTTAATGATCAGGAACCAGCAAATATTTTATATATACTACTAAGACATATGTGAATCAAATGGAAAGACATACACATCTCAAAAATTCAGATGCCTCCATGTAATTTCTGGACATCTAATGATCTGCAGTATGTCAAAATATTAACTATAATGTGAAATGCAGGTTGTTGTTTCTCATACAGCTTAATACAAATAGAGGGGGAGAGAGAGAGAGAGAGAGAGAGAGAGAGAGAGAGAGAGAGAGAGAGAGTGAGTCAGAGCCAGAGATCCAATAAGTGTTTGGCCACTTTGAATGTGTTACTTTGACTCATATAAACATCTCTGTTAAGGCTTTCAGTTTCAAGTGGGGACCAGAGAAAGAGAAGGCTATGACTCGAGTCCAGATGGCTGTCAATATTTCTTGTCACCTTGGCTCTAATAGTGGTGAAGGATATTTTCTGGTTAAGGGCTGGGAATTATTAGAAATTATTTACATTTCATCTGTTACCAGAAGACAACTAATTTAATATGGATTCCTAACTGAGTGGTAATCAAAACATATACCATGTGTCTGAAACAGCCTAAGAAAAGAGGAATCATGGTTATCTAAGAACTAGCAGATAGACACACAGATACCACTCCTGTACCTTTCCAGGACTTTTAAGTCAATGATTCATTTTGAGTGATAATGTGTATGGTAAGAGTCTAAATTTATCTTTTTGTATATGAATATCTAATTACCTTGGTACCATCTATTGAAGACTTATTTCCCCATTTAGATGTCTCGGCATCTTTGTTGAAGAACAATTTAACATAAATATAGAGTTTCTTTCTGGACTCTCAAATAAATTCTACTGATGTATATATCAATCCTTATGCCAACCCCACCACACTGATTACTGTAGTTTTGTATTAAGCTTTTAAATCAGGAAGGGTATTTATTATTTGTCAATATTGTCTTAGCTATTCTAAGCTTTTGCTTTTCCATGTAAAATTTAGTATCTATTTGTCAATTACTGCAAAAAGACCTAGTTGGTTTTTTTTTTTATAAGGATTGCATAGAATGTATAGATCAGTTTGCAGAGAATTGTCTTCTTAATCATATTAAGTTTTCACCCAATCTTCAGATTTATTTGGAAAGGTAAGTGGCCACAAATAGGCAAAACTATCTTGTAAAAGAATAATGAAGTTGGAGGACTCACACCTCCTGACTTTGAAATTTATTACAAATCAATTTATTACAACTGATTTTTTGACAAGGATACTAAGTTCTCTCATGTGAGAAAGAATAGTCTCTTCAACAGTGGTTTTGGGAAAACTTGATATCCATATACAAAAGAATGAAGTGGGCTTGTATCTTTAACCTTATGCAAAAAATTAACTCAAAATAGATCAAAGAACTAAATATAAGAACCAGGACTATGAAACTCCTAGAAGAAAATATAAGGAAGCATCTTCAGGACCCTACGTTAAGCAATGGTTTCTTAGACCTTATACCAAAAACATGAGCAATAAAAGAAAGCAAATAAATAAAGGGTATGTCATAAAAATTAAAAACTTTTGTGCATCAAAGTCTTCATCATGAAAGTACAAAAACAGCCAACAGAATGGGGGAAAATATTTAAAAGCCATATATTTGATAAGGGTTTAATTTCCAGAATCTATAAAGAAATTCCACAACTCAGCAACAAAAATATAGTGAAATAAAAAAGACAAATACTTGAATAAGCTTTTCCCCAAAGAAGGTATACAAATGGCTAATGAACATGAAAAGATGTTCAATATTATTAGCCATCAGGGAAACACAAATCAAACCACAATGAAATACCACTTTACACCCACTAGAATGGTAACTATTTTAAAAAGCAAAACAAAAATAACAAGTGTTGGAAAAGATGTGGAGAAAAAGGAACAGTCATTCATTGCTAGGCAATGTGAAATGGTGAAGTCATTGTGGAAATCAGTTTAGCATCATGACATGACCTGACAATCCCAATTCTGGGTATATACACAAAAGAATTGAAAGCAGGAACTCAAACAGATATTTGCACACCGATGTTCACAGTGGTATTATTCACAATTGCCAAAACATGGAAGCAGCCCAAGAGTCCATCAACAGATGAATGGATAAGGGAAATGTGGTATATACATAAAATGGAATATTCTGCAGCCGATAAAAGGAACAAGGTTCTGAAGCATGCAACAACATGGATGTACCTTGAAGAGCTCATGTGGAGTGAAATGTCAGATACAAAAGGACAAATATTGTATGATCTCCCTGTTAAGAAACAATCAGTGTAAGCAAATTCATAGAATCAGAAGCCAGAACACAGGTTACCAGGGGTTGAGGAGGGCTAGGGAAGAGGGAGTTAAAGCTTAACTGGTACAGAATTTCTGTTGGAGGTGATGGAAAAGTTCTGGTAAAGGATAATGGTGATAGCTGCACAACATACATAGTGAAAGTAATTAACACGACTGAACTATATATCTGAATGTGGTTAAAGGGGGAATTTTAGGTTTTACCAAAGTAAAAATCTAAATAAACAGAACACGTTGCCAGGATTTTAGAGAGAGGGAGGGATTAATCGGTAGACCACAAGGAAGTTTTAGAGAAGTGAAACTGTTCAGTATGAAACTGTAATGTTGATTCATCAAAGCTCATAGAACTGTAAAACACAAAGAATGAATCCACATGTAAACTTATGCATCAATATTGGTCAATCAACTGTAACAAATGTACCATGCTAACACAGGATGTTAATAACAGGAGAAACCACATGAAAGAAGGGAAAAAATAAATTGTTTTCCAATTAACGTACCTGGAATATCTCTCATTTATTTAATATTATTTAATTTTTCTCAGCAAAATATTGATGTTTCACTATGAAAGCTTTATACTTATTTGTAAAATTTATTCTTGATGTTTTATTATTTTTAATGGTTTCAAGAATGAAATTTTTGTTAATTTTATTTTGAATTTCTCATTGTTTGTATATAGAAATATGATTGTTTTATGTACATTATTCTTGTATCCTCTAACTCTAACGAACTCATGAATTCTAGAAAATAGTGTGTGTGCACGTGTGTGTTTGTGTGTTCCTTAGGTTTTTCTGCATATATCACCATATCAACGTTATTCTTAAAGTTTTGGGGGGAATAGGAATTTCAGTTCATGTTATAGAGTAATATCCAAATTTATGAATACTTTTCTCATCATTTTGAGAAAGTCATCAAAATTCCACATTACCTAATATTACTAAATGTGTTGTTTTATTAAATACTGATATATATGTCTGGAAACTTTTTCACCACATGCAAAATAAAACCTAACATGGTAACTTGAACATTAGCTTTTCCAATCCAGATCAGAGACTGATAAAGAACCATGTATTATTCAACAAGAGATTTTACTGGAATGATTATTAGATGACACTTGTATGTAGTGACATAAAATCATTTATAATTCAGTGTCTTAAATAAATATCCAAGTAGCAGTATTTGACTAAAGGGTGTTATCTAAGTATTTTTCTTTTTTTGTCACTAGTCTCCATAAGCATGTCTTTTATTCATTATTTATCTAATATTTTTGAGTGTCTCTTATATGCCCTGCAGTGTTCTTGCTGCTGAGGACATAGAGATAAAATGACAAGCAAACGTCCTATTCTTGCAGAAATTAATTTCTATTTTAGCTGGTTTGGAATGGTGTAAAATAAGAGACTGAAAACAAAACAAAATATGATAAATAAAAAATGAGTTGTAAAATGATAAGACAAGAAAATAGCCTGTGATTCTAAGAAGTAAAGCAATGCCATGTGAAAGGAGAGTGATAATGACATTTGTGCTTAAGATTGGTGTCCAGAGATTATTTCTCTGAAATGAGTCCATTTAATAGAAAACTGAATGTAAGAAGGAGGCATTCATAATTAAGTCAGGGTACAAAACATTCCAACAGAGAATAAACACTTCTGGAACAAGCATAGGGAATACTAGAAACTGAGAAAAATCTGTAATGCTGGAGCTTAATGAGACAGCAAGGGACAGTATGAAGACAAATCTCTGAGGGAGAAAAGTCGAGATCATGTAAAGCTGTAAGCCTTAATAAAATATTTGGAATTTATTTTAAATGAGCTAGGAATCCACTTGAGCTTTGACTTATGAATCACAAGGACCCAAAGACTGAAAAATATATACATATATATATTTTTTCAATTTGTTGAATAATTTGGTTTATTTTGAATTTAATAACATTTTTAGCTCATATCAACTCATAAAATTACATCTAGGCCCTTTTATTTAAAAGCTTTCATTTGTGATACTTAGAGAAAATAAAGAAAATACATTTGAATTATTGATGATTATTTTTACCATGACACAAAGAATATGTTTCTTTTAAAAAGTTCTGTAACTTATTAAACAAATTTTACTCATTTTGTTCTGGTATATCTCACCTAACAAAGATATGTTGCTTTTGTAAGGACATGAATCTATTATATTGAGTGTGCCTATTGAAAACAGATTTACTCATGAATCCATTGGATATTAAAATTAAGTATATTGAATCAGACATTATTTTACTTTTTTAACTAGAATTGATGTTCAATTCAGTGTAGTAGTTAAATAATATAATTTGAATGGATTTTTAAAATCAATTTTAATTACAAATAAACTCTTTAAATACTCAATTATTTATTCAACAGTAGGCTGTTTAGTGTCTGGTATTAAACTGTCCATTCCCGTATTTAAGCTTCTGCATTGTAAACAAAACAAATAACAAAAAATCTACTACCACAAACAACAGAAATTGCAAATTTTTAACATAAGTTAATTTGTATAGGCCTCAGGAAGAGATTGGAGACAATTAGATTTTATAGTAACTATGTGAAACTTGTAAGAAATTTTATTCCTGTGAAAAATAGAAGGAAATTAGAAGGTAATTTGGTAGTAAACTCTTGAATTGAGAAAGGATTCCTGTGTAGGGGTCTTTTGGTCTGGCAGATATGAGTCAAACACCCTCTCATTTGACTTTCTAAAGCAATGGCAAACACCAATGACATAATTTTTATGCAAGTACTTCATGCTGGGATGTTCTTCTTTAAAAACATAAAATGAGGGGAAAGGTGTTTTTCTACAGCAGTAGGGTTTCTACTTTATCAGAAGCCCTTATTATTATAAATTCAAATTCCCATAACCCTTCTGAGGTAATTGAATCATGTCCCCACAAAGACATATTCATGTCCAAACTATCCTTCATGTGGGTTTGAACTCACTTGTAAATAAGTTCTTCAAAGATTCTATTAAGATGAGGCCAGACTGAAACAGGCAAGGCCTTCATCCTGTATGACTGGTGTCCTTATAAACAAAGGAGATTTGGACACATAAATAGAAGCCACAGGAGACAGAAAGAGAGATACTGCATTTGGAAGGAAGCAGAGACTAATTGCCAGCAAGACACCCCCAGAATGCTACAGACTCTGAAGAAGCCTTGGCCTGCCAATACCTTGATTTTGGACTTCTGAACGCCAAACTCTGAAAAATTCAACAACACAAACACAATAAATGTCTGTTGCCTAAGACAACCAGTTTGCAATATTTTATAACTTAATAGCCCTGGTTAACTAAGATGCCATCCAATATCAGCTACTGTACTCTCATCTCTAAGAAGATCCCTGGATTCTGCAATTCATACACAGTTAGCATTTTTTATGCACAGTGGGGTATTTACTTTTTAAAACTACAAAGTGGTTAGTATTTTATTATGGTAAAACTCAGTGACACAGTAATAAGAGTATGGGTTCTTGGAAATTGGGTAAAATGTATGCATTTGAAATATGACATTTTCTAAAATTTAAGACAAACATATAGAGTTCACAATTAAATGATAAGCATATTGTTGGAAAAATGTTATTAAGATAATTAAATATATCTCCACCCCCCTCCAAAATTGAAAGGATCTCATTGGATTTTTTGATTCTGTGATGAATATTTACAATTTTTTTCAATTCAAGGGGCCATTAAATGTAAATTATTTTTAGTATTAACTAAATATGTGATGCACATGTATCAAAATAAAATTGAGCCTTACCCAAAAAGAATTAAAAGTCTATTAGTATCCTCAAATAAACTGTAAAACAAAGTATTAAATAATAAGTGGCATATGAAGGTCCAAATAAAGCTATGGAAATTTAGACCAATCAGAAATAAAATAATATTTACTATCCATGTAACCCTTACTATATACTGCAACTGTGCTAATATACTTATATATGCATATAATCTTGATTAAAATATATCTGCAAGGTGTGCTTGTTTTGTATGAGAAAATTGAAGTTCAGAAATGTTAACTAAGTTGATCAAATTCATGTATCTCTTATATGGACATGGGAATTGAAAACAAATGTTTTTCCCTGTAGTGGATGTCCCTAATCAGGATGTTGTAACAAATATAAAGTGCAAATAAATTAGACCTTTGTCTTTCTTAAAAATACTCTACAATTTTTCTTAGACCTTGACTAATTAAATGTCTCTAATTGTGTAAAACACTGGGGAAAAATGTACTTCACAGTGAATTAGTCTTGGTTAAAGTTCCTCAGATTGTGAAAGCACACAATACCTTAAGTATTCTTGCCAAAAAACTAAACCTGAACCTGATCAAATATCTAGAGCCAATTGCCAAAATATAAGAATAGCAAGAGGACAGATGAATTGGTTATACAGCATCTGGGAATTCAATTAGCAAAATCCAGACTGTGAAAATCTCTAAAGAACATATGACCCCTTTTTTTTGAACATAGAATTTTCAAGGAAACAAAACAAGGAAAAAGGAACCTATTCAATAAAGGAGAATTAAGAAACCTATCCATGATTATAATATATAGATCTTATCTGGAATCTGATTTTTTTAAAATGTTACCTTGTATAAGACAATTGGGTAAGTTTGAACACTGGCTAAATGTTTGTTGATATTAAATATTTAAGTGTGAAAGAAATTCCTCAGATTATTTAACTTTCTCCTGGAGTTTTCATCACTTTTCATGTTATGTACATTGCCATTTTTAGCATGGCATATTTGATATGTTTTGCCTTATCTGCTGTTCTATACCACAAAAATATCCTGTTTTAACTCTTTCCATCATGATCGGCATTATGCTATATTTTGTTTCAGGAAGAGAAAGTGTCATTCAAATTGTTTGATTTGGGACACACTATAGGACTAGGTCCCCAAATGCCAGGCAACAGAATCTGTGGGGGATGGAGGTAGGCATGGATATTAGTAGTGCTACACTGCAACCTGGAAGGTATGACACCAGTAAATCTCTGAATATGAATAAAGACAATTGGAATTGTGGCAGCTCCAGTGAATGCAGGGAATTTTAGTGTTTAATTGACTTTCTTAGTGTTCAGTATCATGTCCCTACAGTGGAATAGAACTATATTAGATGAGTACGTTGTTAACTGGGGTTAGTTTGGGGACTGTGCTCAAATTCATTTACTTCAGCTGTAAATTCCAGAAATTATTTTGATTATCATTTAAGTAGACAGTGAGCAGAGAAAATTGTACCCAAATATCTCACCTGAGAAAACCTGAGTTTAAATTAACTCTATTTAATTGTCAAAAATAAAATATATGAACTCCTTAAAGCATTTGCTGCAGAAAAAGAGAATAGAACATCATTGTAAATTCTCAGAAGATGATCATATCATTGAATTATTGCCTATTATATAAAAACGAAGAGTTATTCATGATTATTATTGTTTTCAAAATTAATGATCACTTTATTAAAAATACAATTAAAAAACGGTTTTATTAAGTTTGGGTTTCAATATATAAATTTATTTTTCTATTTAAAATATAGTAAATATAACAAATATTTTGAGTAAAAGGGCCTTGAATAAAATATAGTTTCTCAAATATATGAAAATGTATGAGGTATTTTATATATTCACTTTGATTATTAAAGACTGGTTTATTTATTTTTTTTAATATTGTTAAATTATTGTCTTAAGGTTGAGAATTTCCTTCCTCAAAGGATAGAAAAAAAAACACAAAATTTTATATAGCAGACCATGGAAAGGTATCTTTCACAAAATGTAGACAGGAATTTCACAGAATTCCAGACAAACATTAAATTAAATTACATCAAAACATACTATATGATATACATAATGGACTTATGTATTTACATATATAGCTGCACATGTATATGTACCTATATACACATATATATACACATATATATGTACTTACACATACTAAGCACATAAATATTTGAAATATCTGGCAATATAAAATATTGACAAGGAATTTGGGATAAGACAAACACTAATGATGTGTCTAAATTGGTACAATCAGTTTAGAATATAGTATAGCATTTTATCTATCTGCATAGGCTAATATGTGTGGATCTAATTATGCAGGATTCCTGTCCATTTTGTGTTGGCCCCTGCCAGTACAGAAGCCAAGCTGATAGAAAACCATCCACACAAATACCAAATAGAAAATAGTTCATGGCAAAGCATTATACAGCTCTTTAATCCACATACTTCCTTTTCTCATTTATTTTGAATAAACCTGTTACATGGTCAAGCTTTATATCAATGGGGCACTGGTACACAATAGTCTTAGAGGAAGAAACACTAAATTGTAAACATAATCCAATCTAATTCAAGCACACTTTATTAAAAATTTAGGATTTATATAACCAAAACTCAATGGGCATGAACTATGAGCAAGAGAAACATTTTTTGCTATAGTTGGCCACTGAGACAAGGGGTCATAAATTAATGCATTATTTAATGTCAGATAGTTGGTTACCTTTAAGTAATGAGAACTATTTTTAAAGCTAAATGTTCTATTTAATCCCTTCGAAGTGACCCACAACATCGATTCTCATTTCCAAGATTACAATTTTGATCATTTTTACTTATGGCAGAATAAGCATATTACTCCTATGCCTTTGGAACAAGGCTTTGCCTTCTTAAATGATCAATATATCAGATGCAGTTCCTCCAGAGCTTAAGGCCCTACTGAAGGTTTATGTCCAACTTTGGGACAAGTGAATACATAACCAGAGGTGAACTCCTGAGCTCAGTTTTACCATTCCACTTATTCACATAAATTTGCTCTAGCAAATTTGAATTCGAAATGTCCTCATTACTAGCAGCATGGATATGGAGGATGTTTCTCTACTTGGGCATAAAAATCCAGGAAACTTGAAGCCATGGCTGTAAAATGTGACCATTGACAGCAGCCTTACTGTGAGAGTAGGCACAGCACAGTGATTAAGAGCATGAACTCTAGAATTAGATTGTTTGGGTTCAAAGCCTAATTCTGTTAGTATAATAGCAGCCTTGAGAAGACTGTCACAGTTCTTTGGGACACAGATTCTATGTCCAAAAAAATGGTGAAAATAAAGGTATTTATTAAATATTATATATTAATTTACTATATTTATATATTTATTATATATTATTAAATATTGAGTGATGTGGAAGTTTGAGATTATTTATGAATCCCAAAAAGAGAAAGATTATGTTTGGAAACTAATCTATTCCTCTGGTGTGATACCCTTTGATTGTGTTACATTCAGTTGAGGGGCCTTTGATTAGATTACCTAGGGCTTTTGATTCAACTGTGTCAGTGGGCATGACTCAGGTTAGGTCCCTTCCTCCTTTCTAGGTCTGCTATAAATGGATATTCACAGACAGACACACAGGAAGAGAGAACTCTTTCATTTTTTATTCTGCCATGTGACAGAAAGGAGAAGGCTCAAACAGCTGAAGCCCTGGGGAGAGATAAGCCATTTTACTTGATTGCTTACACCTTGGGAAGAGAGCAGGACAGCCAAGACTGATATAGGAAGCTGTGGGAGACATGCCCAATGCCAGCCTGCAGCTGAAATCAGGAAGAAGTGGAGCAGCTAAGCCTGAGAGAGGAAGCCCAGAGGAGAAGGCTGAAACCTCACAGAGATCACCTGCCATCTTGCTTCAACATGTGGTGGTTAACTTTGATAAGAAATTACCTCTTGAGAAGTGGCTGTGGCTCAATCAGTAGGGCTCCCGTTTACCATATGGGAGGCCCGGGGTTCGGTTCCCGGGGCCTCCTGGTGAAGGCAAGCCCGCCGGCACGGCGTGGTTAGCTGACCCAGCAAGCACAAGCAGCAAGGGGGGGGGGGATAAATGAATAAAAATAAATAAATACATAAAAATAAAGGTGCAAATATATTAAAAAAAAAAAAAAATTTACCTCTTATGGTAACTTGAGTTGGACTTTCCATGGCCTTGGGACTGTAAGCTTTTACCGCAAATAAATACCCTTTATAAAAGCCAACAGATTTCTGGTACTTTGCATTGGCACCCCTTTGGTGGACTAATACATGTGGATTAAATGAAAAAGCTAAGATTGTACTATTAGATTCCTTAAATAATACCTGCACAATATAAATTAAACATATATATATATATATATATATATATATATATATATAAAATAAAATTCAAGTTCTCTGAAAATTCAAGTACTATTTATGAAATTATTTAAACTATCTTGTACCTTTCCACCTAAAATCATAAGCATAAACCAGTTATTCAATATGCATTTTAATAATAGCAAATTTGTTTATCTTCTGGCTAAATTTTCTTTTTAGAATTTATAGTAGCAAATATTCATCAATTTGCAAAATGAGAACTCTAGATTTGATTTACTTATCTTCTCTACTTTATGTTATATGGGTTAAAGAAACGTGTATCCATTAAAGAGAAAATGAAGGGCTACTTATTAAGCAATTTTGGATTAATTTCTCTGCGGATAAGTATTCCATAAAATGTGGCATTTTAGCCAGGATATGATATCTGAAACTAGACACCTACTGCAAATTTTTTTTATCATGAGCAAGTCTGCTGTGCTAAGTTAATTTACAATTTTATGCCAATATGATATACTGTTCTTTTTCCTTACATTGTTTAATTAAGGTATATAAAATTATTTAACCTCTAATCAGATTTCTTTGCCAGTTGATTGGGTCCAATCTATTTACTGCCTCATTCTGTTCTGAAATATTTTCTTATTCTTTTATCTCATAGGTCCATAATTTTTTGTGGTTATTTTAGGTATATGTTTGCATTCCTCTAATTTCTTTATTTGATTGGCTCTAATATCATGGTTCTAAAGTTATTCTTAAAACAGATCATACATTTAAAGCATTCACAGTAGATTTATCAAAATGTAACTTTAAATAGATCAGAAATTCAGAAAGAGAGAAGATGAAAGAGTTATTGGTGACATAATGAACACTTAAAGAAAATAAATAGTGAAATAGAAGAAATTAAATCATTTTTGGAAACAATAAGTATAAAATTTTTCACTTGGTAAACTGAATCAAATGTATGAAGAACAAACTTGAGGAAACTTCCCCAGAGACTGTAGACGAGGACATAGAGATAAACATTATGCTAGATGGAAGATGTGGGTAAAAGGGAATGGATATCAAACTTAAATATTTTAATTATTCTGACTTTAATTACAGTTAGCATGTTGAAAGTCACAACGATCATCAGTTCCACACAAGAAAGTAAAAGGTTTAAATTTTATGTTTAAAACACTTCCAAGAATTGTGAAAGTAAAGGGATCTAAATTAAGTATATTCAAGAAAATAGTAAATCCTTCAAGGAGAGAAGAGATCTGTGGTTGTACCCTGTATTAGTCAGCCAAAAGGGGTGCTAATGCAAAATACCAGAAATAGGTTGGTCTTTATAAAGGGTATTTTTTTGGGTAGAAGTCCACAGTTACCAGGCCATAAAGCTTAAGTTTCTTCCCTTAAGTCCATTGCCACGTGTTGGAGCAAGACAGCTGCCGATCGTTTGCCAGGGTTCAGGCTTCTTGTGTTCCTCTCTTCACAGGGCTGTGTTTCTCTCCGGGCTCAGTGCCTCTGTTTCCTCCACAAGGTCAGCTGTAGACTATGAGGCTCTCTAGGCTTTGCTTTTCTCCACAAGGCCAGCTGTAAACTCTCAGGCGAATGGCTCATCTCTATCCCTGGGCCTTCTCTCCTTCCTCATGACCAAGGTCCTCCCAGGCTCCAGCATCAAAACTCCAACATCAGAACTGCTCTCTCTGTCGTTCGCCTTGCCTTTTATCTTCAATTCCCCACCCACCAAGGGGTGGGGCTCAACATCCTACTGAGGTGGCCCAATCAAAACCCCAGTTATAACTTAATCAGTCCCAGATGAACAGATCAGTTTACAAGCATAATCTGATATCAATTTTTGGAATTCATAATTACATCAAACTGCCCAATGGCTACATATCCTTTCCTGGTTGAGTAGTGGTAGGAGAAAGAATCTTCCATGAGTCGAAAGAAAGCACCATAACTTCTAATAATGGCTAATAGCTGCACATTTTCTGCATGAGGGATAAAATCATTAGAGGCTCCATCCACAATCCCATGGCTCATGATCAAGTACTCTGGGATAGAACATGAAAGGCTAGGGAAGAAACCATAACAGAGAGATCTGTCCAGACATGTGAGGATCTGTGGCAGGATAGCTGTGAGGAATCACTCCTGGACATTCTAGCCTTTCGGGCATCAAAGGCTGGATACAGAGCAGAGGGACTGAGAGAAACCCACCAGAAGCATTCTGGGATTTCTGAATCTCAAAAATATTATGCTAGGCATAAGATGCTAGGCAAAAAAGAAGCTAACTGTAAAATTCCATTCATATGTCAAATGACTTACAGTGACAGAAAGCAAGGAGGAGGTCACATAGAGCTGGGTTTTGGGGGGGAATTGATTGCAAAAGAGAGTGAGGGAAATTTTTGTTGTTAAAGAAATATCATATATATTGATTGGATAGTAATTACACTAGTGTATACACTAGTACAATTATAACTGGTTCATTTTATATTAATGTTATGACCCAATTAATTGATTTTTAAAATAATTAATACATGAATTTCTCATGCTTCTGAAATACATGGTTAATGTCAAAAATCAATTATAAACTGGATTGATTGAAAAATGAAATGAAGAAAAGCATACCATTTATGGTAGCATAAAAACCCAAATACTTGGGTATCAATCTCGGAATAAAAGTGCAATGCTTCCATACTGAGCACTAGAAACCATTAAGAGAAATTAAAGTAAAATATATATCATGTACATGGACTGAAAAATTCAGTATTTTATTGTGTGTTTTCTCCCTGACATTAATTTATATATTCACTGCAAATTATATCAAAATTCCAGCAGTCTAAATCAATATATGACAAGCTGATTCTTAAATTTCTGTGAGAAGAAAAGGATCTTATAAATTATTCTTAATCTTGTAAAGTGAGAATATATTATATGGCTTACACTACATGATTTCAAAACCATAAAGCTACAGTAATACAGTATGATATTGACAAAAAGACAAAGACAAAAGGATAGTAAAAATCAATTGAAAAAAATTAATAGTGCAAAAATAGACACACAATATGCACAGTCAATAGATTTTATTTAAATCATCTAAATAATTCAATGGAGGGGACAATCTTGTAAACAAATGTTGCTGAAAAACCTGGGTGTGCAAATGGAAAAAATAAACCTTGAATCCCAAACTTAACTAGAGATGAACCAAATACTTAAGCTTAAAAGATAGAGCCATAAAAATTTTAAAAGAACACATAGAGAATATGTTCTTGGCCTTTGAGTAGGCAAATTTTTCTCAGACAAGAAAAAGAAAGCAACTAAAATTGAAATAAAAGAATAAAATTGAAAATTGGACGATATTATTATTTTTAAAAAGTTCTTCTCATGAAATATAACTGTCAGAAAATGAAAGGTTGAGCCACACATTACAAAATATAGCCACAGTTTGTAGTATAACGAAGGAGTGATATCCAAGATATATTAAAAACTCAGAAGCTCCCTTAATAGATGTAATGTTAAATATGTACCACAGCTTGAATGGGCAACTCACAGAATAAGCTACATAAATGGCCAGTAAGTGCATGCAAAGGTATTTAATCTTGTTAGTCAATAGGAAAATGCAAATTCAAATAATAATGAGTCAATTTTACACTCATTAGAATAGTTAAGACTGGCAATGCCAAATGTTGTTGACAATATGGAACAACTGAAGTTTTCATACATTGCCAGTCAAAGTATAAAATGTTAGTCACTTTGAGAACACATACACATTTACCCTATGTTACAGGTTGCATTCTCTGGCTCTGGAAAGAAGACTCTTTAACAAAGATTAGCATGTAGTAATTTATTAGGGAGTGCTCTTAGACAAATACATTTTGGCATAAGGAAAAGAGGGGTGTTGAAAGAGAGAAATTAGCATGCAGTACACTTACAGTGAGAGCTCAGTCAACCCTATGGGGTGCCCTGAAGGTAGGATGACCTTTCAGAGGTCTCCTGAGATGGGGCAAAAGGGTTAGATTAATTTCATAGCCTTCAGTCACTGGATGTACACTGTCCTGGGAAATAAATTGGACTTTCGGCAAGACAGCATTCTTCCCAGAGAGCCCTGATAGGAAAACTCAGTGCAGAATTTCAGGGAAACTGGGTGGCACAGCACAGTGTCCATAAACACCTACCACACAGAAACTCCATTGCTAGATATTTCTCCAGAAGAAATTCCAATCCACCCCCCACACACAAAAAAAAAACTGTACAAAAATGTTAGTAACTGTTAGTATCTAGGTAAAAGCAAAACTGAGGAAATCCAAATATTTATCTACAGATGAATGGATAATCAAATTTAGTCTAGTCATGTCATGTAACACTCCAGCACAACCTAACAAAAACATTAACAGTGATCTATGTAACAACCTTGATGAATACAAAAAACATGTCTAATGAAAGAAACCAGACAAGGAAAAAAATATATTTTATTATATTCTTATGGAGTTCTAGAACAAGCAAACCTATCGTACGTTGCTAAAAATTAGAACAGTACTTTCCTATTTCAGAGTCAGAGTGGTGGTGGTTCAGGCACTAAGGGAACTGTTTGGGTGGGATGAATGTTTTTGTCTTATTTTGTGTAACTACATGAGTATAAACAATTGTCAAAAGTCATTCAGGGAAGGGGATGTGGCTCAAGTGGTTGGGCATCTGTGTACCATATGGAGGGACCCAAGTTTGATACCTGGGACCTCCTGGTAAAAAAAAAAAAAAGGCGTGCAGGCCAGCAGGTGAGCCGGGCCCACACGTGGTGAGCCACAGGCAAGATGATGGCGCAACAAGAGAGACGCAGGGATCACCCAGTGAGTGGACACAGACAGCAAATGGGGGAGGGGGAGTGAAGGGACTCATAGAACTGTACACCAAAAATAAAATAAAATAAAGTCAATTTTTAAAAAAATCATTCAACTGGGAGTGGATGTAGCTCGGTGATTGAGTGCCTGCCTCCCACTACAAGGTCCCGGGTTCAATCCCTGGTAGCTCCTAAACAAACAAACAACAAAAACCCTGATTCAACTGAAAATTTAAGGTCAGGCTATTTTAATGTATGGAAATCACATTTTAAGAAAAATTAAACAAAAATGTATTGTTTTGAAATCTGAAAAGCAAGAAATTATCTCACAACACAGGCAAAATTTAAAAAAATATGGTGATACATGGGAAAATTACAACTAATTAACTTATGGACCATAGTTAACAGTAATATTGTAATATTGTTGTAGCAGACAAAGAAGATACTATATCAATTTTAAGGGTCAACAATAATGGGGGTATAAGGCAGTATGAGATTTTTCCTTTTTTGAAGAAATAAAAATGTTCCAAAATTGACTGAGGTGATGAAAGCACAACTCTGTGATGAAAATGAGAGCCACTGAGTGTACAGTGGATTGTACAAAGTACAGGACTGCATAACACAGTGAACCCTGTGGTGGATGATGGACTGTGGTTAAGAGAACAAATATGAGAATGTTCTCTCATGAACTATAACAAATATATAATGGTAATATAGGGAGCTAATGAAAGGGAGGGGTTGGGAAAAAATGCACCAATGTAATATTTGGGCTATAGTTAGTAGTAATATTTTGATGATGCTTTTTCATCATTTGTAACAAATGTTCCACAACAATGCAAGATATTGATGATGGGGTGATGTATGTGAGCCCTACATGTTATACACCTTTTATTTCATAAGTTGACAACTTTTACTATATACTTATTGTTTATGTATGTTTATGTATGGATGATATACTTCAATAATTTTTTTAAATGGAAAATACATTAATAAATAAATGACAAATTTAAAATATATGAAAGAAAAAGCCAGGAGATAGAATATCTTAATAGTATAATAGTAATTCCAGAATGCAAAAAGGGAATCTATGGAAAAGTAATGGTTATACCAAAAGAAAAAATAAATAATTAAAAAGACCAATCTCTTCTCTGTTGTGGAGAACAATGTGCATCTTCAGATTGAAAGCATTCGGGCTTATGCTTATTTAAGGGATGAATTAATTAATAAATATAAAAATATATATGAACATACATACATAAATAGAAGACACAAACCTAAATATGATCTGGCATAATAGCAGAACCTCCCCTCCCCCCGTGAATAAATTTTATAAAGTTCTTTTAGAAAGAATAAATTAAATGGGTAAAAAGGAAAAAAAGAAAAAGAAAAGTGACGGCATTTGTAACCTTAGCTGCTTGAAGTCAGAGAGACCCTGATGCAAGACATTGACAAAAAGGACTATGATTATGCCATTTATACCCATCAACTATATTATGTTCCTCTATGAGGGTATGATAAATATATCTAAGGACCTGAATAAAAGTTAAAACAACAACAACAACAACAAAACCTAACCATATCAAGTTTTTGAAGGAATTCTTCTGGGTAGCATGTACCTTAGTGTAATGAAAGGTAATTCAGATTATAAATCTCAAGACAAGAAAAGTAAAATGGTTAAAAAATATCTGAGTCATTACACTTAGAATAAATAGTTATGTTTAGATATACAGTTAAAATATAGCTAATCTAAATTTATTATAATACTCGACAAGAATTTTGTTACTAGTTACACAAAGAGTCAATAAAATCATTAAAAAAATGTAAAAATTCTATGGTGGAAAATATTCACTATCATCTAATAGAACTCAAGAATTTGGAAGTGGGTAATAGAGAAGTAATAGCTTTCTAAAGACATTATCTGGTGAGGATTGGAGATTGAAGAATGAACAAGTGAAATATCTAGGTTGGAAAAAGGAGGAGCAAAATTAATTTAAATAGGATTATTTAGTTTAAGAGAACTATTAAAAATAAAAAGGTCCAACTATAAAAGCACCTATAGGAAAACGAAGCTTGCATATGGGCATAGATTTAGATGATATCTGAAGCTTATGGGTAGTGTAGAAAGGATGATAATAATATTGCAATAATGTAGGAGAATATCCTTACATTTTAGGTATGTATGTAGAATTAGTTATGGGTTAAGTTTCATAACATCTATAATTTAATTGAAAATGTTTAAAATACTGCCTGAGTTTATATGATTAAGTATACTTGGAGAACACTATATGGCAGAATTTTTAAGGAAAAATAAAGTCTATGTGGGCATAAATTTCCCTAGAGGGGAAAAACACCTTCTTCAACATTATTATCAAGTGTATGAGCCACCAACAAAAAGGTCCCCCCATACCAATATAGAAGAGAAAAAGAATTAATTTTGTTATTAGTTAATCATTAACAGATTACATGCACATAGGAAGTGAGAAATTTACTAGAAAATTAGGGTAAACTCTCACGTAATTTATACAGCAAATCAGAAGACAAAACAATAACTCCTTGTGTCTCCTCAAGAGACAAGGGTAACACCTTGTGGCAATATTCTGTACATCTCATGAGCTAGAGAACTGAATTAATTCTGAGAGCATGCATTTACATATCTAATGTTTGTTTGGCCCTTGACTTCCAAGATTTCTCTACATTATAAAAACTGGAGGCTAGTCTTAGTCCCTGGAGAAATTTATCTATTTTTCAAAGGTTATAATAAGGACTCATTTTCACTATGTTTCCAAGGAAACGCTCTAAGAAAAGGGGAGGGGAGAATTGGTCTCTTTGAACTTTATAAACAGAGAAAATCGTTTTCATTTACTCTTACAATTCCCCTGTTTTTATTAATCTTTTAAGGTAAAATTGCAATTTCCTAAGCATTCCCACTATCACAGCTACCTTTACGTGGTCATTATGTAGCATTTAAATAGCCAGCAATTCCATAACAAAAACACAAAGTAATACGAAATTAAACAATATTATGACCATGAAGAAATCTATTTGAGTAGCAAAAACCCATTAAAATACCTCTTTATTCAGCTGAGTGCATTTCAATGTCTAGAAACTTAACTTTCAAGCCTTTTGTGAGAGTCACAGTTCAGTCTTCTTCAGGAGGTAGCTTCACATGGGAAGCAAGAATTCAACTTTTTTTTTTTTTTTTTCTTCACTATGATAGCACTATAGTTTATCAGGAACTCCTGAGTTCTTCTCTTACAATGTGGTAACAGCCCATCCCTTCTTCAGAACACTTTTATGTGGGTAAAGTTTCCTTGTTGATATGAGTGGCAGATATTTTCCAGTGGATCTCTTATAACTTTATGTCTTGGATTTTTTTAGGGAAGAGAGAAGAAGCCTTTATAAAAATATTGTATATTACTATGACAGATTCTATTAAGTCAAAAACAGGATACATTTTCATGCACAATTTCATAGCAGTTATTCTTTTTTATTTTTAACAAGACCAATGGTAAAGCTTTAGGATACTTTGACCAGATTTCTGATTCTTAGCCAATGAGTTTATAAGTCTTCTATTTATTCATTCCTCTTGTTCAGAGAAAAAAATGTGTGCCTTAATTTGCCAAAGCTGTTGTAACACAGTACCACAGACAAATTGATTAAACAACCAAAACCTGTGTTATGGTTCTGGGGGCTGGAAGTCCAAACTCCAGATGTCAGTAGGGCTATGCATCCTCTCAAATGGGAGAATCTTTACCATGCCTCTGCCTTGGCTTCTGGTGAGTGGCTGACAAGCCATAGCAGCCATTGGCTTATGGCAACACAACTCATTGGCCTCCAACACATGGATCTCTGTATCTGCCTCTCTTTTACTATGTCTAAATTTCCTTTGCTAAAAAGGGCATAGTTATATTGGATTAGGGCCACCCTAATCCAGTTTGGTTTTATCTTAACTGATAAGATCGTAAAAGATTCCAATTTAAATATAATTTCATGCTCACAGGACAGGGGGTTAGGATTTGAATATGTCTTTTGAGGGACACAATGCAGTCTATAACAATATGATAAGGAGTAGGATAGTTTATAGGAGTCTCCAAACTCATGTGTAAATCTCGACTAGTAGTGGAAACACAAAATTTCTTTTATATAATTCACTATGCTCTGGTATCCCTAAAGTGTGAATTATGTTTATTAAATGAGATTTTATCACTGTTCATCAGCCTTTGCAACCGGGAAACTTTCAGGCCCTCCTGACATCATACACTCAATAGCTAGACAGAATCTCTTAGGCTATGTAGGTGTCAAACCATCTGTCTCAAGGTTCATGACAAAGTTGGTCAAAGGAGAATAAAGGAGACTACCTCCTGCACTTACATTTGAGGTGGCCAGTGAAGAATTTTGTTGACAAATAGCATATATCTTTACTATGTTTTTAATAATTTCATGAGCACATTTCAATAAAACTCCATAGGAAATTCTAATGTGCATCCCTAATTGAAGACTGCAGATCTAAAAGAAGTAAAATTTCAGTGAAGTTGATATTTAAAATGAATGGCTGAATTATTGAAAATACAATGCTGATTGATTATTATCAACCAGCAAAGTACCACTAGGATTCTGTTAAATAGAAATATATGATAGAGAGGGAGGACATTGAAAAATCTCTAGGAATTTCCCATACAACTTAAAATACTTTCTTTTTATTAATAACCTTGCCCATGCAAATTTAACCTAGGGAAGGCTAAGCATCTCTTCAGACTTGACAACAATTCTCATGAAACACATCAGTAGTAACCTACTTGTTACTTGTAACTCTCTCTTAATAAGTGGAATAAACAACATTTGTGATTTTTTTCAGGTACCTTCTGAGAAATCTCAAAAATAAGTTTAGGTGTAAAAGATGTCTTAAATTTTTTAAATTTTCTTCTAAATTTAACATTCAGCTTTGGGAATGCAAAATCAAAAGAATTGGCTAAGGAGATTTGGATCCCTGATTAAGGAAGATCATGGTTTACTAAGAAACAATACTTGATTATATATTTAATAAAAATAACAAGAGTTTTAAAAAGTAAGGGAAGAATTAAATGATTGTAAATAACCTAAGCTTTTTAAAAAGTTAAAAAGATTTTTTTCTCAAATAACCAAGGGCATAATATAAAGTCAGCATAAAGGCAACATAAAGCATTGAAAATTATCCTGGTAAAACACAGAATCTTTGCCATCAAGGCAGACTGCATAGAAAGTAAAGAACACATTTTGCAACCTTTTGTTTTATAGCAGATCAATACTCAAAGAAAAATGTCATCTTTTGTAGAAGAACAAATTCTGTATATATATATTTGGTGAGAAATCATGACCTTAACAACAACAAAAAAATCTTATGAATATACCTATCAAATTTTAGCCAGCTTTGACCATGGCAAATAAAATTTCCTTTATAGGAACTTTTATAACACTGGCTCATTCTGGGAAAAACAGTCATTTTACTTTAAGACAAAACTATTCTTTTTTCCCCCTTTACAAAATTACATCTCACATATCTTGCATACAAAATAGTTCCAGTCTGACACTATTGTTCTCACTAGTGTCTCATTCATGTATACTGATAATAACTTTTAAACAAAGTAACTCTACTTCACAAAGAAATCTAGAGGGTGGGTAATTGTGAACTCTCTGTCACACACAGGCCATTTGGAGCAGACTAGCGGAGCTCATGGATGCCCATCTCAAAATTTTTCTACAACCATATAAATCCCTTATATCACAACTTCTCAAAGGGGCAAAAATGAATATGTTCCTTTTATAGACTCAAATTCACAGGCTACCTTTACCATAAAATAAGAGGCAAAAGGAATATAAAATTTTGCTTAATAACTAATGTTTTAGTATTCTACTTGAAAATGATTTAGGTATTAATAGTTAAAGCAATTTAGTATTAGTCCATGATTATAAGTTTCCTAATATTCTTGGAAATTGTTTTCAAGACGACATACTAAACAATGCAACTACTGCTGAATTAATCTTCATTAGAATAACAATTCAATTTGGTTAAATGCAAATATAAATTTCTTTATATTTTTATACATAAAATTTCAACATTGAATAGGTGTACTGCTAGCTTATTTGATTGGTGAACTTGTATAAGTTTAGGAGGAACAGATGTGAGTAGAATACAAATGTACACATGCATTTTGCTTAACACTAACAAATCAGAGATGATGTAGATGTTTTCATTAAACAAATTTATTAATAGAGATTCAGTTGCAAAATTTTACGCAAATTATTTAAACTTTGATTCTTAAAATGTTTCTGTGGATTCAGTATGAATGCTTTCCTAGCAAAATGAAAGTTGTTAAAAGAACAATTACCATGTTTCCTGGGAATTTTCATATTTAACAGAGTTATCAGCCATTTAACAGAAACACCTTAAGACATTTTTTCCATATTTCTCAGTCATTAAAACTTATGCTGATCTTGATGAACCAGATTTAACATGTTAAATTCAGAGTTTGGAGATGTCAGTTGTCAACTAAGAAATAAACTAAGCTGCACAGCAACAAAAACATTTATTGGGGTCTTAGAATTCCACTTTGGGGAGCATGCATTCAGGTAACAAACAAAATCATGTCCGGTCTTGGCACTTCCAGGCAAGGGCTTTTTTTGTGGTTGGTGGCTATTTGGGGTACTCCATCTGTCCTTCAGGTTTTATTATTTACTGAGTTCTTTAGCTTGTGGTTTGTTTATGATGCCCAGAAACCATTAGGGGTTTGAAGAACAGTGTTGCTTGAGGCTTTGCATACTTTGGCAGTTTGAGATATCTGACTGAGATTTCCTTAACAGTAACCTCCAGAATAACCTCTTAACTCCATTTCAAATTCCATAGCCATAGTAACTGTCATTTCTTTTTACACAATCCATTGCAGTTAGTAATCTGAAAAGTGCATAGCACTAGATGGGAGACTTTTATATAATTCAATGTCTCTCACTTCACTGTTGAGTAGCCCTAAAAAGCTCCAAGTAGTACGCTCAATTTATGAATTGTCAAACAATACCATTTGTATTGAAAATTGGGAGAAAACCATCCTACCAATAAAAAAAAAATCCTTCATTCCAATATAAAACAGGGAGAAAACACAATTTATTATTGTATATAAATATATTACTTGCAATAAGCACAAAAGTGATTAAGATGTTAAAACAAAATTTCACGTAATTAATATGAAATAGCAGGAGACAGAACCCCTCTTCTCTCCTGGAGACACCAAAGCTTCACATGGTGACAGTATCCACCTCATGAGCTAGAGCCCTGAGTTAATTATGGAAGTAAGTATTTACTTATCCCGGGGTTATTTGGCCCATGACTTAGGAGATATCTACACATTATAAAAAATTGAAATTAGACTTAATTCCTAAAGAGAATTATCTATTTCCCAAAGGTTAGATTAAGGATTTAGATTTCATATGTCATGGAGGAAACACTTTGAGAAAGGGGAGGATGGCAATGGTCTCTTTGCTCTTTGTAAATGGAGAATTCACGTTTTATTTATTCTTACAGATTGTATGAAAAAAATGAAAGAAAATAAGTGATAAAAAAATAATAAGCCTATTTCAAGTCTCCTTATTTAGTAATCAATACTGTGGAGTATTGGTGGAGTGATAAGCACATAGATCAATATTACTTAATAGAAAACCCAAATTTAACCCTCAAATATAATAGAACAAATCATGTTAACCGATTTTTGACAAAATTGCAAAAGCAATTCAATGCAGGAAAGATAGCCTTTTCAACAAATGTTACAAGATCATTTGGACATCCATAGGCAATAAACAAACAGGCCCTTACAGAAAGCACACACTGTATACAAATATTAACTCAAAGTGGATAATGGACCAAATGCAAAATGTAAAATTTTTAAACTTACAGAAAAAAATATAAGAGAAAATCATCAGGAGGTAGGGTCATACAAAAAGCTCTTAGTTTTGAAACCAAAAACACAATCCATAAAAGAAAAAAATTATAAATTGAACTTTATTACAATTAAAACCTTTTTCTTTGAGAAAGACACTGTTAAGAAGAGGAAAAGACAAGCTATAAATTGGGAGAAAATATTTACAAATCTAATATACAACCATGGACTAGTATATATAAAGAACTCTTTAAACTTAACATTAAAAGAAAATGTAAATAATCTGATAACAAAATAAAAAAAGACACCTACAGACCTTTCACTAATGAGGATATATAGAGAGCAAGAAAGTACAAGAAAAGATATTCCATTATTAGCCATTAGGGAAATGCAAATTAAAACCACAGAGAGATATCATTGCTTAACTATTAATGGTAAAAATAAAAAATAGTGACAACCAAATGCTGTCCAGGAAGTACAGAGATTGGATCCTCATATTAGCTGGTGAGAGTGTAACATGGTACAGCCACTCTGGAAAACAGTTTGACCGCTTATTACAAAACTAAACATGCAACTACTAAATAACCAAGTGTGTTCTTGGGCATTTTTCACATCAAAATTAAGATCGTGAAAATTAATTTCACAACCAAAATCTCTACATGAATATCCATAGCAGCTTTACTGGTCATAGCCTGAAACTGGAAGCAACTCAGGTATCCTTCAAGAGGTAAGTGGTTAAACAATGGTACATTCATACTATGGAATAATGCTCACACAATATGAATCTCCAGAGAATGATGGTGAGAGAATAATGCCACTCTAACAGTTTATGTATTGTAATATGCCATTTGTATAACCCTCTTGAAATTATAAGATTATGGAAATGAAGAAGAGATTTTGTGGTTAAGAGTGAATGAATGGTGTGTTAGATGCGATGCGTTAGGGAGGTGGGTGAGGGTGGGGGAGTAGTGAAGTGGGTGAAGTTATTAAAGGGCAATTGATGGAAGTGTTCTTTATCTTGAATGAATCATTGTCGGTATCCTGGTTGTGATAGTGTATTATAGTTTTGAGGATGGTACCATTGGGGGAAACTGGGTAAAGGGTACATGGATTTCTCTGTTTTATTTCTGATAGCTGCAAGTGAATCTATTTGAAAATAAAAAGTTTAATAAGGGAAAAAGGTGAGTGATAAAAGTTTTATTAATGCTATATTTGCATGCAAACTTTTAAATTTGAATTGACAAGGTTGAATTTTACCTGAACCCTGCGATCTTGGAAAACGACATAGATTAAGAAATGTCCCACACTTTGTGTTACTGTCCAACATGTCCTTAACTTCCCTTGGGCTTGAGTAAACTTTTCACAGGCTTCTTCCTGATTCCAGGCCTTCACCTTCCTCAACATATGCCTTTCAGAATCCAGATAGAAAAAGTTCTACCTGGCCTTAAAATTAAACCCAGGAGATAACTCCATGTGATTGACCATGTCCCCTAACGACCTCCTCTACTTTTCCACTAGCTCACCCAATCATCACAAATCCTCCTAATCTTTGCTTCAGTTGAACTGAGTTCAGATTTGGTTGTGGTTTATTTCTCCCATGGCAATTGCCTTCTGGTCTCTCTCTCTCCTACTGTAATAGCCTTCTGGTCCCTTTCTCTTCTCCATTGCACATAGCTTTCCGTAAAGCCATTCTTATTTGTTTAACATGGTCCAGTGCAATTTTTCCTTTGACAGAATCCATCCATAATTTGCATAATTTCTATGATATTGAGCTCATTTAACTGGTAAAGAGAAGTACTCATTGTTAACATACTCCTTGTTTTTTTGTTTCAGAGTGTCATAAATTCTTACATAGACCCTAAGACAAATTTTAAAAATTTAAATATGTGAGGTTTTCAAGAATACACCCCACCACATTGAAACCACTGCCAGCTAGCCCTCTGTTCTAGGAACTCTCCCTTAATTTTCTATTTCAAAAGCTGAAACAAAGTACTTAAGAAGGCAATTGTGTAGAATGCTTCTCTTACCAAAAGTAACTTAATGCCTTTAAGAAGTGCTAATTATCCTAAGGTCAGATCTTAACAAACAAACAAACAACAGAAAACACCTTGAATCTTTTTATTTCAAATCTATTATTGGCAACTCTTGTGATCCTTGAACACATCCTATTTTAATCTGCATTCTTGATAAACTTTAGAGAATTTGAATCAAGTATTGCAATGTTCTCTAACCAAATATCTAGATTTTCAGAGATACTGGTTAATATGCCTGCAAAACATATGGCCCATTCTACATGGTTGTAAGCAGTTAAATTCATCCATCAAATAAAACATGCCATTTAAATATCACCATATTTCTCCCCAGATTTCCCCATTGGTCTTATTCTTCTTCATCTAAGATTTTTAAATAGTAATATGTCCAAAAATATGCTGTATTTGTAGCAGAGAATTTATGGAAAAACAATTGATTTGGATTTCTGCAAAGTTTTTATTTCTATAATCATGCCACAACTTTATTACATGATTTGATGATGTAAAATTAAATTAGTGTTTGATATCATATTTCCATTCAGCTATTATTCCATATCCTTCAGTTATGGTATTTGTTTATTTCTAGCAGGCTACTCTCCTTTTTTGAATAGTGGGGGGATATTTTTAAGATCTTTTGTATTTTTCTGCAAAATTAGGCAGTCCTCAAAAGCAGACCCTATCCCTTATAATTTTATTAAAAATAGAATTGTATATATATATTTATATATATATAAACTTAAAATATCACAGAAAGATAATTTTATATGGTTTTCTTTTCATGTAACTTTAATTTATAAAAGAGGTTTTAGAGAATTATTTGTCTAGATCTAATTAAATTAATCTAGTTTCAAAAAACGTGTAGCATAAATTATTTCTAAAGTATTAGGTCCCAAATTTCTGGATGTTAATACCTTATTGGAGTTTGAGAGGAACCAAATAAATTTTGACCATATTTTCTACCCAAACACAGAATCAATTAAGGGATGGTAACATGAGGTAGGGATAACAGAAATAAAAATATAATCTTTATTGCTGATAAAGGCTGGGGAACAAGTCTAGATAGGCAGACATCCTGTAAACTGAACCCAAGGAATAGAGTTTGAACACAATCACAGATATTATAGAACAAATACAAGCCTTACCCCACAGGGTCAAAATCTGCTTTTCTAAAACCCATAGCCTAACAGATAAAAGCAGAATTAAAGCAGGAAAGAGGAAATGTGGAGTGAGGTGGATGGAGAGAGGCCAGGAGCATTAGTTTTACTAGTGAGTCTCCTCCTGGAAACAACGAAATAAGGAGTAAGTGTTGAGTAGACACACTAACATTGTTTGTTTACTGCTTTTTGCTTAACTTTTTGCTTAACTTTTTTGTTTACTGCTTTTTGTTTAACTTTTTTGGTGACTTTTTCAGAATGCCAGCACACAGTCCTGATAAAAGAAATGCTAATACTTAAATTAAATCAACGCATTTTATAAATCAGATAGTTTAAGTTTCCACTGAAATACAGCTACCTATATGTCTAAGTCTCCATTGTACTTTGTAACATTTCATGAATATGCTTATTCATAAAAACATAAAAATATATAGCCTGGGAATTTTCCTTTTCTTGTTTTATCTTTTAAATTATTATTCATGAGAAAGGAATAACAAAGCTGCTTCTCTTACATTTCTAGTTGACACATAGAAAGATAGGCAATGTGGAAACTGTTGCTATAACCCTATCAATTTACAAAAGAGGAAATGGAAGCTCAAAGGGATTTTCTCAATATAAAATTCACTCAAAGAATTAGTAACCAAACTGAGAAGATTAGCAAGTTCTGGATCATTCTAATATTCCTCCAAACATTCAAAGTGCCTTTTGAATTTAGTGTCGATTTTAATTACTTTATATGTTATTTGATAAAGAACATATGATTTGTTTTGAAATTTTTTTTTTTTTTTTTTTTTTTTTACCATTCAGTCTTTAAATGCATATCAGGTATATAAGATCTTGTGCATATATATATTTTAAAATATAATTTTTTAATTTTTAAAAAAGATACTTAGATTACATAAGTTACATGAAAAATGTCATGATTCTCATATGCCCTGCTCCCTACCACTCACACATTTTCCCACATTAACAACATCCTTCATTAGTGTGGTATATTTGTTAGAATTGATGAACACATTTTGGAGCATTGCCACTAAGTGTGGATTATAGTTTACATTGTAGTTTACAGTCTTTCCCACACAATTTTGTAAGTTATGACAAGATATATAATGGCCTGTACCAGTCATTGCAATGTCATTCAGGACAATACTCAAGTCTCAAAAATGCTCCCATATTACAACTATTTTTCCCTCTCCTTCCCCTCAGAACCTTCAGTAGCCACTGCCTCCACTTCATGATATAAGTTCTTCCATTGCTAGAATCACAATAAGTTTAAAGTAGAAAAACAGTAAGTTCTACTCTAGTCTATTTTTCATTCCCTAACCCTGAGGATTCTGGGATGGTGATGCCCACTCTGCCTCTAATTGAGAGGGAGCTTAGATGCCATAGGTCAGATAGATGGGACTCTCTTGTCTGCAGTTGCAGACTCTCTCTGTTCCTTGGGATGATCATTGTCCATCATCATCTTCTTTTTAGTTGTCCTGGGTGAGTCCAATGAATTGAAGAATAGGTGTTGCAATTCTGTTGAGCTTCAGGGCCCAACTGGCCCATGGAAAGCCTGAAGATTTAAGTTTCTTGGACATATACCTACAAAATCTAGTACTAAATATAGGTTCAAATAGAAGTGGCAGAAGAGCCATGTATAGGGAACCACAACTGAATCAATCTCTGTCACACTGGAGAACATAAATTCCAAAGTAAGGCATAATGGCAGGGTGCCAAACTCCTGCCTATAGTGTCTGGATGTCTCTAGAGCCTTCAAGAGCCCTGTTATTTGAGGCAATATTTATTTTGGCAATCAGTGAGATCCTGCTGCAATGTGCATAAGTGTAACCTCTGGAATGACCTCCCAACTCACTTTGAAGTCTCTTAGCCATATAAACTCATTCATCTTTACCTTTTCTGCCTGTTGGTCAAGGATTTTTCCAGTTGCATTGTTAGTTGGTGCTTGGTAGTATCCTTCAGTGCCAGGAAGGCTCATCCCTGGGAGTCATGTCCCATGGTGTGGGGGAAGGTAATGTATTTATATGCTGATTTTGGCTTAGAGAGAGGCTACATTTGAGCAACAAGGAGGCTCTCAGGAGGTAATGTTTAAGCACCTTATAATACAAGGCTAAGTTTCATTTCAAAAGGAAAGGTTCATAAGTACAGTCATCACTATCAAGAGCCTGTCAATGGTCCATCCTCCTTCACTAGTCTCTGCCCCAGTACTCAGGGGATTCTTGCTGTCCCATTAGAGAATGTGGTAGAGCTCCCCAGGATGGAAATTCGATATTCTTTCAGTTATTGTGTAAATCTGCACCCACTGTGACAATGCCCCATGAATACTTGAACACATAAGAGCCACAATGAACAATAATGAACACAAATGAACAATAAGAGCCATATTAGTACTAAGGAAACTGCTTAAATATTTTATTTGAAAACACAGTCTTAACTCTGGTTGTTGGAATGATAAGTTCTATTTGTATTCATCTATCACCAATCCTGGCATACTGAACATAACTTATTTTTGGCATAAGGAAGTGTTGAACATTATCACAATTTTTATACCATTCAGATACATTATGCTCTTATCACTTATTTATCAGGTGGGGAAATTGAAAATCAGAGAGTGTTAAGGCAATATGGCTAGATTTTTTAATTAGTTTGTGGTTGAACTGTAACTAGAATGTAGAGCTCCTGATTTCCAGGCAAATGCGTTTTTTCTTAGAAAATCATCTATTCTGTATTAGTCAAAATGTAATATTAAAGTCTATGATAGTTGAAAATAATTCATTGAAATTCCAAAATAATTTTAAATTTAGAAGCATGAATACTGGGAAAAAATATGTGTATTTCGTTAAAAGAATATGTGGAAAATATGAACACTGAGAGTTGGCACTTTTAAATTGATGTGTCAATATGTTGCTGTAAATTGATCAAAATTATAATTAATTAATTAATTCATACCCTGTCTCTCATCCAAACAACACTGAGCCACAAATATGGTTGGATCATATTTTTACCATTACTCTTCTCCATTCTACCCTTCCCCAAATAAATTCTGAATAGATAATAAGGAAAAACAGAATCCTACTCCAAATTCTAGACAAAGGTTTTTGATAAAAATGGACACTTCTTTAATACCAGTGATGCTCAAATGCATTATCAAAATATTATCTGAGCAGAAATAAAAAGTACATTGGTATTTGAGTTTCTTTATGAAACAAAGTTTGCTAGCATTACAAAACTATTTAGTTGGAATCATATATATGTAAACAAACACACATAACCATACCCACATAGTATTTTAGATCTATGTATGTATACATATTCATGGTATTTATTTTAAATATTTTATTTTAAAATATATTTTGAATATTGTGATTAGACTGATTAATTTTCTGAAATTTTACCTTATTCCACTTCACATGGAAACTAGAAACCTGTTCCAAGCAAACTAAAACATTCTACCATTTTTAGTTTGGGCTTGACCATAAACATTTTGTAAATCCTATATTCCAGTTAATTAAAATATATAACTTTCATAATGATGTGATAATGATTGGTATTAGCTGAAATTTTGAATTAGTTTCTATTGGAAAAGATGGAAGTGAATTGTCAGAGATGAGGATTACCACGTTTTATTTGAAGCAATAACATGAAGAAGGGTATTCCAGGATATAATATGTTGTAAGAGACAGATATACAAAAATAAATTATCCAGTATGATAATCTCTTCTTAGTCTCTTTACAAGAAATGAAAGAGCACATTCTTTACAAAGAATAAGGCTAAAATTTTCCCCTTAAGTAAGATAATGCTGACTAAGAGAGTCAGTGACTCATGTGGGTACATTTCCATGTGAAGCAAGCCAAGTGATGTAAGAAAAGTATAGGAAAAATCAATATCCTGCATGTTGGGTAGGTAAGTGCTAGCTTGATGTAGCTTTCAAGTACCTTAGAATTTTAGTACTTCTTTCAATCCTTTGGCACACTCTTCAGTGAACACTTAAGCCAACTATGAAAAGGTTAACCAAACATGATAGTTTTTGTGATTGATGTTGGAGAGCACAAATATTATTGGCTAATTTTCATGCATATGTCTTTGGTTCAGGATTCTGGTGGATCTAGTAACTTGATGGAGCTGATCCTGTAAGCCTATGCTGGAAAGTCACTGACTCAGTGTCCATCTCCCAGACCTCTCCTACCCTCTCCCTTTCCCCTTTTGCTTGATTGTGTGCAGATGTTTCACAGTCCAGGAGAAATATTAGGTCTAATGGAACAGCTCGACTGTACCTTGAACACAAACCCAGAAACAAGCAACTCCAGCTGCTTGCCAGGTGAGAACTCTGCACAGGAGTTGTTTATACATGTGTTTTTCTCTGCAGCAGGGTCTCCTCCCCCCTGGGTATAAATACACAGCCCTTGGCCAGTACAGGCTTCCCACCTCTCCAGTGCAAAGCTGGGCATGCCAGCTGATATCCACCCAGCTTGACCCTAGCAATTGGCTTCCCTGGGAGACCTGCCATGATGGGAACAATTCTTCTACTTTGGACCTTTTGTGCTGTAAAAGTCAGTAAAGCAGTCATTTGCTTAAAGACTTTGTTGTGCCTGAGGCAGGGTTCCCATTGCACACCGTGTATCAATTCACTACACAGCCTGTAGGTAACAGGTTACTACTATAGAAAGGTGTACTGTGCTACAACAAGCAGGACTCATAGGTAGATTTCACAGCAAGGAAGCAGTTTTAAAATAGGAAGAGTTAATTATATTTAATTGGAAAGTATTTGCTGCGTATCATTACTAACAATCACAGAGAATGAATAGGGCATTCAGTTTATCTGTTGGAGCTTGTAGATATGGTGCAATTTTAGGAAATCTAAAATATATCCTAAAATTGTGATATTGAGAATTTGAGCAATGAAGATGCAGACACCAGTAAGAGCTATGTATTGTACAACAAAAGGAGAAGTGTCAAACAAGAAGTGAATATGTGCTTGTGCAAAATAAAAGATAATATTAGACATTAAGTAAGATAACATTAGACTGCAGCTCAAGTTTCTTCTATGTTAAACAAGAATTATAAATAAATGAAGAAAGATGTGGGAAACAACTCATCTAAAGCAATGGAGGGAACTGGATCTCACTTATCCCTGCCAGATTCCCTAGGTTACTGGCTCCTTAGCACCATTCTCTGTGTCCCCAGCAACAGGAATCACACAATGGCTGCAGTCGTATGTGCAGTTCTAAATAGTCTATTCCACTAGAATATAAGCAACATAGAGTTGCCTGTTTAAGGGATATTGAGTTTGCTGCTTCACATGACGTAGGAGAAAAAGGGTATAATTCCATCTACCCACATTGGAGCCACTACATATTTGAAACAGACATTTAAAGAGTTCAAAACTCAAGTGAAGAAATATGTTGAAAAATGAAATCATGAATGTCAGTTCACTGATTTAATTTACAATCATAAAATATGGAATCCCCTCCCACCCAGAATAAAACAAGCAAAAATTTTGCCGCATCAAATGGCTCCTTATTACACATGCAAACTGCTCTACGGAGTCTGGCTCTGTGCCCAGCTCAGGATACTAATAGGAGGAAAGTGTTTTTTTGGAGGGGAGGGTAGAAGAAGGTTGGGGTTGGAGAGTGGGATTAGGGGTTGTTCTGAAAAATAATGAAGCCTCTCCAAGGGTGGGTCAGTAATTCTCTCCTGATGTGACATTCTTTGACTAAAAGGAGTGGCACAGACCTGTGGTTTCAGGTCTTAAAGATATGGTCACTTGACTTTGCTGAAAAGATTTCTTAAAAATTAAGATTAAAATTTTGGGATACATTTTAACGTACCTTAGTGCTTATTATTATAAAACTATGATATTCCTAACATCTGCTAATGTTAAACATTCACTTAAGTACTTCCCTATTGCTTGTTGTAAATCCGTGTTTAGTAATATTTGCCTGGGTTCATGGACTTGCCTTTAGAATGCCTTCAAATATATCATTTTTTATGTGTTAGAACTGTTTCTACTGAAATATTTGTCTACATGTATTGAGGCTAACTATATAGGAATTCATTAAAATTTATTATATCTTGCTGCTTGCTTTGTATGAATTTTTCACTCATATTTACCTTGCCTGCATGTGCTGTATAGGAATTCATTCAAATTTATTGTATATTATGTCTCGTTCTCTAGTTACCATCATTACTCAAATATATTACAGTATTTTCTTATACAGGGTTTTGTAGCCTAGTATTTACCAGTATACAAACACATGTATTATTTTTGGCTATATAACCTTAAATTATTGTTCAGGGCTGGTATAATATTAATGCTCATATAAAACTTATGCTTTACCATAGGAGTCCATTACATACTGTACTATATTTACATCAACAGAATATGTTTTTACAACAAAACTACTTGGAAATTACTTTCAAAACCTGCTGGAAAGTATTTTGAAATTTTATTTTTTATCAAAACTTTCCCCATACATTTTTGATAACTCTTTATGGCTACATGCCTTAAATGCTGGGAAATCTAGCAGTTTCTAAAAAACATGAGAAAAAGGGGCTCCTAAGGGAATGGTAAGAAGCCAAGATTTTTTTTTTTTTTATTAAGGTGCATCATCATGTACCAATCTCAAACATAGTGGTCTCTCTGTTTTTTTCTATATATCTGAGAGTCTCCAAAAGTGGAGGGAGGGTTATCACAGCCCCTTCCTGGATTAGCTGTTTTTGCTGTGCAGTAAATAAGGTCAGAATTAGTGAAATACACCTGGCTCAAACTGGCTACAGAAGCTCAAAAGGAAAGACCAGAGAACACTGTTGAAGATTCATACAGACCAAAAGAGCAGCTAACGGTTGTTTTAAGAGAGAAACTTTTAAGTATTTTATGATGCTTATTATTTATTTCTCAAATCACGGTTGGCTAATTTACATCTTAAACTAAAATACTGTGGGTGTTTAAAACATGGTAACATTTGTGATTACTAGTCATTAATTATATCAGAATTATTCCACTACTAACTCCTAAACGCTGAGTCAATTGTAATTGCTCCTTCTCCCTTCCCTCTGTATTAAATTAGCCACCTAATCCCATGTTAATATTTTTGTCGCTTTGTTATTTTAGTTTCCTCCATACCTGCCAAATCTGATATCCCTTTTATTCTTAGCACTTTTGTTGGCAATATTATTTCAGTCCCATATTATCTTTTACTTGGGAAAATGCAGGGGTCTCTAAACTTATTGCCTATTTCTATGTAGACTCTTTGTCTATAAAATATTCTCCTTAATACCAGCCTTATTTTTTTCTGGGTATTTTTGAGCCTGACAGAAACACAAAAATACTCTGATGGAGATTTCTCTGGGTGATGACTGAGTGCCCTTTCCTTATTTGTACTATTAGAATCTTCATAACTAGAGTCACTGGGGAGAGGGTAGCTGTTAATATTTCCTCCTTGCCATTTATTTCCCTTTTCCAGCAAATAGACCCACACATACCTGCATATGCATGAAAATAAAGCAATACCAATAAAACAATACATTTTTAATGTTTCAAAGGAAAACTATTTTTGAGGGGTGTATTAGTCAGCCAAAGTAGTGCTAATATGAAGTACCAAAAATGGGTTGGTCTTTATAAAGGGTATTTACTTGGGGTAGAAGTCCACAAATACCAGGCCATAAAGCATTAAGTTTCTTCTCTCACCAAAGACCATTGCCACGTGTTGGAGCAAGACAACTGCCGACGTTTGCCAGGGTTCAGGCATCTTGGGTTCCCGGGGCTGCATTTCTCTCCGGGCTTAGCTCTTCTGGTTCCTCCACAAGGTCGGCTGTAGACTATCAAGCGAATGGCTCACTTCTCTTCTCCTGGGGCCTTCTCTCCAACATCAAACCTCTAACATCAAAACTGCTTCTCAAAAACTGCTCCCTCTGTCCTTTGCCTTGCCTTTTATATTCGATTCCCCCACCCATCAAGAGTTAGGGCTCAACACCCTACTGACCTGGCCCATTCAATGCCCTAATCATAACGTAATCATGCCCAGATTACAGATCAGTACAAGCATGATCCAATTATGTTTTTGGAATTCATAATTACATCAAATTGCCAAACGGCTACAAGGGGCTATCATAAAATTTTTCCTGCTAAACTCCCCAAGCTTCCTTTCACCTGGCATTCTCCATGTGGTATACCATAGCTAAATTGAAATGCTTATTCCTTCATGGCCACACTTGTCATTATGTTGGGTCCTCAACTGGAACATCCCTCCTTCCCGTTACTGTCTTTTGAAATTTACTTGTTTTAAACCCAAATTGAAAATGCAATTTTGTTATAAACAACCATAAAGAATCTTGACATTTAAAAGTTATCATCTTCTCTGAACTCTTCAAGTGACTTCTTTGCACTACTAAACATATTGTCAACTTTCCTGCATTATAATTTTAAGCATGCTTATATGCCTTTCTACATTGCAAGCCTAAGAAGGGCCAGCACATATGTCTTTTTATGTCCCTCACAGTGCCTTGCTAAGAACCTAGTGAGCAGTGGACACTCCATGAATATTTATTTAAAGAACAAAAAGTTGTCACTAAAAAAGCACAGGGTTTTCATGAGCTCAGATAGTCAAACATAAACTATTAATTGATTTTCCAGGTTACTGTATTTTAATCTGACTGGGTGATTAATCGGTTGAAAATATCTGATGAGAGAACACCGTTGTCTGGAAATAATTTATAATATATTAATGTCATGCTTAAACTTAGGCACCTTGTATGCAGAAATCAAGGCTCACAAATTTCTTAGAATCCCATATTGAGAAATAGCATCTGGTCTTTGTCAATATTTAGAAACTAATTTTCCTTGATAGTATTTATGCTGCTATCATAAAGATGGATGGAATTATCAATTAAATTTCATAAAATATCTCTACATTGACACAAAAGTACCTTAAAATAGTTTATTACTGAATATTACAGAAGATAAATCAAATTAGGTCCAGAGGACTTTATTTCATCTCTCTTTCTGCTCCCGGATGTCCTCAAAAACGTTATAGGAGAGGTTCCAACTTGCAAAGATGTTTTTGGGGAACAAATTAGCAGAGAAATGCAGTTCTCTTTGCTAGGTGTATATTAAAATTCAGCACGGTGTGCTATTACCTTTGTTTTCAAAATGAAAGGATATATGAGAGGGTAAAGTCCCATGCTTCCTTCCATCAGAAGAGGCCTGGGCAAAAGCTTTAAAATGAAACCTCTTACTGGAGTAAAAGTCAGACTGCCAACATCTCTGAGGGGGGAAAAGTGAGAGAGTAAAAGCATAAGCTCATCTTAACTGAAACTAAATAGAACAAGCAACAACGTCAGCAACAGCCACATTCCGCACTGGGGACTGGTCGCTGCACGCTGGGCAAGGTGGGCACCTCTTTGAAGTGATACTGAGACCTGGGGGCCTCTAGTTTCATTTGCTGTGACTAAGAGGACTGCTCTCCGTGCAGTGGGATTCCAAGACTCAGTAAAGGATCTCTTGTCCCGAGAATGATATGGAAACAGCAAAATCAAATCAGAGGATTGAAGACCATCCGTGGCCTAGAATAAAGGTTATTTTGACAACAAACTAGTGAAGACTGATTAAAATGACCAGAGACCCTATTTAGTGTTTTGGCTATATGTAGACTGCAGGCCTTTTTAATGCTTTGAGTAAGGAATGACTCAAATAAAATTTTCCCCAAAACTAGTAGGAATCAAAAAATAGCTAATTAAAAAAAAAAATGACTGCTGATATTTCTTGTGCACCTGAGATAGAGATTGAGGTTCAATGATTAAAATGAGAATATTGCATAGTCTAATGATCTATTTGCTTTGTGAAGTTCAAAGCACTATTGAGGGCCTGATGAGTATATTCCCTACAGATAAATAATAAAGAAATTTATCATCTTAGAATAATATCTCAATTTTTTCCAATAAAACAATGTGAAAGCATGTAAAAATAGCATTTGCATTATTTTGAACAGTTCATGTACTGCTGAAATGCCTGCTAAAATACAATAGTAATTTGAAGACCAAATTTCCAAAAATATATATATATACACTAAACATAAGAAACTTTTGTCAATATATGATAGTTTGATTTCTGCTAAAAAATATAAAAAGAAAAACTTAGGTGGTTTGAAAAATAATTCCTTTTATACATTCTTCCATTTTGCATAATGCTTTGAAATATTCATAAGAAATAATAACCTGGGATTTTTCACCAATTGGCTAAATGCCTTTAAATGATTTGTTGCTAATGACATTCTTCTTTTCTGATGGGTACTATTTAAATAATACAAATAATGTTTATAAATTTCCAAAGCATATATATACTTATAATAATAATACCTCTTATTAATTCTGTTGTAAAATGCAGGCAGCAATGATAGAACTTTTCTTAGGTTATAATATCTGATTGGATCTTAAGCAAACTTTTTCAAATTTTTCTTTTTCAATTCTAATACTAATAATTAAAATTTACTCCATGCCTTACATTGTACAAGGCAAATTCATATATTTCAATTTAATCTTTTCAAATATTGTTTAACTGTTATAAAGTTTTCTACTTTGAAAGTAAATCAGTTATAATCCAGAGGTACATGATTAACTTGATGTGTCATATCAAACACTTCTTCATTTTCCATATCCTATGTTCTTTCCTACATAATACCTCATATGTCACTAAATATATCTTACACCAAAAATCTTTATAAAACTCTTTGATTTTTTTCTTTTATGTACTCTTTTATATGTTTTTGTAAAGCTGACATCATAGTAGCATGGGACAAAATAAAGTTTTAACATATTCAGGCAATTGTCCAAAATAAAAATAGTAATCATAAGAATTGTAGGCTTTCATAAAGAGTCTTATTGCAGCAGGCTAATAGTATAGATTTTAATGAGCTCATTCAAAATTTATTATGTATCTATTATGGATAGGTTGAAAAAAATGATACCTTAAAGATATATTCATTTCCTAGTTCCTAGTACCTGTGAATCTTACCTTATGTGATGAAACTGTGACAATTACTTTATATGACCCAATATATGATTAAGTTAAAGAACATGAGAGAAGAGCTTATCCTTGATTGTCTGGGTGGTTCCTAATGTAATCACATATATCCTTATAACAGTGAGGGAGGAGAGGAGGAGACATTGTAAAGATAGAGGAGACAGTGGTTGGACAGTTGTGGCCACAAGTCAAGGAATATGGGCAGCCACTAAAAGCTGGAAAAGGCAAGGAATTGGTTCTCTCCTAGAATCTCTAGGGAAATGTGGCCTTGGTGACACTTTGATTTCAGACTCTTGGTCTCCAGTCCTGTGGAAGAATACATGTTTTTTGTTTTAAGGTACCAAGTTTGTGGCAATTTGTTACAGCAGCATGAGGAAACGAATACATCTATGCTGCAAATAGGGTGTTTGTGAATATGTGAATGATCATTAACATGATTAATTTTATTACCTATTCTAGTGACACGTTTATTTTCTAGTTACAAGACAATCTATTTGCATTTATGCTTTCTGATCAAAGGATAAAACTACCACCCACCTGACCTGAGTTCCACTATTACTTTCAGGAAAGCTTACCAGCTTGTGACCATTCTGTTCATAATAGAAGTTAACAATTGCTGGGGTGAAGTAAGTAAGTATGAAGCAAGAAAATATTTATAGTTCATTTCACCTTCTTCATGTTGAATGAACAATAGACAAGAAGAGCAAGAAAATAGAAGAATGCTGTACGTGAAGCAATGTAAGAACAAAAATAAAAGAGTAATGAAAACATCAAAGATGGAAAACAGTGAAGAGAGTAAAGTGGAGGAAATTAGAAAAGGTTAAAAATAAAAATAAAATGCAGACTGGGAAAGGGAGACAGAATAAGAGGAAGTGGAGATGGGGAAAAAAGAAAAAGAGAAAAATAAAAGAGAAATACAGAAGCAAGAACGAATAAAGACATTGCAAAGTTAATTTTTGTTTTTAAGTTGAAGAATAATAGAAAAAAAATGGACAAATAGAGATGAACATAGGAATATAGAGAGAAAGTGTGATAGTTTGAAGCTGGGTGGATCTAAGAAAATTCTGTTCTTAAAGCCAATCCATTCATGTGCATGTAAACCTATTGAAGGTGGGACATTTTGATTAAATTACTTCCGTTAAGGAACTTTGATTAGAGAGTGGGATCCAGGATGGGTTTTAATCCTCTTACAGCGTCCTTATAAATAGAGGGAAAAAGCCACAGAGGCAGAAAAATGCTGCAGAACAGAAAAGAACCCAGAAGCTGAGAGAAAAGTTCCTGAGGACCAGAAGCTGGAATCAATGGAACACGGAGAATGAGAGGAAGCTACTTTAGGCAGAAGCTCAAAAAGACAAGGCCCAGAGGAGAGGGGAGAGATGGGCAGACACCAGCAAGCGCCTGATGGCCCACAGGAGCAACTTGGTGAACCAGCAACTCTTCATGACGCCTTGATGTGGACACTTGCATGGCCTCAGAACTGTACGCTTTTAACCCAACAAATCCCATTGTAAAAGCCAACCCATTTCCAATATACTGCTTTGGCAGATACCCAACAGTGAGAGAAGGTAAAAATGTTCCATGAAAATGTTCCATAAAAATGAGTAAGCTTCCAATGAGTGGAAAACACAGACAAGGAAATGCATAAAACTAACAAGAAAATAGTGGGCTTGAAGAAAGAAAATATGCAATTGTGCCCAGAGGATGCTTGTGTAGGCGTTAGCTTCAGTTAGCCTATTAGAGCAGGTTTAACAGGAAAAGAGAACAAGTAACATAACAAATATTTCGTCCCAAGCCTTGTCAAAGTATCTGAGAAGATGTTAAATTAGACTATTTCATTGCAAACTGATGCAGAGATTAAAAGCATAGTTTAGAACCTTTAAGAGCTCGTACCTACTACATATTAAGAGTCATATGTGGGCATATAAAAATAATGTTTCAGCAATAGAGTGTTTTCCAAATTTTTTCTTTTCACTGTGTTTTCTTAGTAACAATATATCTGAGAGTTTAGCCAATCAGCTCTAATCTGCTTTGGAGCCTGGCAATGATCTTAACACATTTCTATCCAGTGTCTAGAGTTAGACACTGTTTTGAAATGTTTTCTGAGATTGATTATACTTTCCCCTAAATGCATCTTATGTGCCTGAACATGCAAGTGTTCAGCATTCTACTTTTACTCACACCAATTTCAATTACTGGATATCAGATCTAAAACAGGAATGAGTTGTACAGGGATTCTTGTTCTAGTGGTTTTTGTTTTAGTTTTAATATTTCAAAGAGCTCATATATTTGACATTCACATTTTTTTTTTGTATGGCATCTACCTTATTGTAATATGCATATCTTTTATTAATAAATCAAAATGTTTCCAAAGAAGTCAGATTTATGTTTTAGAAAGCAATAAGATGATTCTTTCCTAGCAAATTAACTGCTACATTTACAGAGTGAGAAGCAAGAAATTAACACCTCTAGGATTTATTCCTTTGTTTTCAAATCTTCTGAAACCTTTCCCTTCCTTCACATGCAGAATCAATTGTTTCCTGGTGCTCTGGTAGACTTTGAGCATACCATTATTATGCCTTTTATCGCATCTCATATGGGGTATTTGTGTCAGCTTATATAAGAGATTGTCACCATCTATCAGAGTATATACTGGAATGTGCACTCTTTGAGAGCAGTCACTATACATTACTAAGCTCTGTATAAATGTGCCATCAGAAGCCTAATCCAATTGGAGGCAATCAATATGCATTTGTGGAATGATGTTAGTAAGGTAGAACGAGAGAGAAAGGAAGATTCAATCTATTTTCTGTCCTCTTGCAGTGTGTGTAGAGTTAAAAACTGTTCTTTAAAAATCTTTAAATCTTTAACAACATAAAAGATAATTTATCTACTAATTTATTTTTGCTATTTTCAGGACTTTCAGCCCTCTACAGACATACTTGTTTCATTGTGTTTGCTTTATTGTACTTCACATATATTGTGTTTTTTTAAAAATTGAAGGTTTATGGCCATATTGGGTGGATCCAGGGTATCGGCACAATTTTTCCAACAGCATATGGCCGTGTCGTGTCTCTGTGTCACAGCTGGGCAGTTCTCACATTATTTAAAAATTTTTCATTTTTATTATATCTGTTATAGTGATCTGTGGTCTGTGTTCTTTGATGCTACTATTGTAATTGCTTTGGGGTGCCATGAAAAATGCCCATATAAGACTGCAAATTTCATTGATAAATGTTGTGTGTGTTCTGACTGCTCCACCAACCAGACTTTCCCCCATCTCTCTCTTTCTCCTTGGGCATCTCTATTTCCTGAGACGAAACAATATTGGAAGTAGACCAATTAATAATGTTCCAATGGCCTCTAAGTGACCAAGTGAAAGAAAGTCACACATCTCTCACTTGAAATCAAAAGTTGAAAATAATTAAGCTTAATGAGGATGGCATGTGGAAAGTCAAGAAAGGCTGAAAGCCAGGCTTCTTGTGCCAAACAATTAGTGAAACTGTGAATGCAAAGGAGAAGTTATTGAAGGAAATTAGAAGTGCTACTCCAGTGAACACAAGAATGATAAGAAAGCAAAACAAACTTATTGCTGATATGGAGAAAGTTTTGGTGGTCTGGACAGAAGACCAAACCAACCATAAATTCCCTTATTCTAAAACCTAATCCAGAGGAAAACCTTAACTCTATTCAATGCTATGAAGGCTAAGAGAGGTGAGGAAGTTGCAGAAGATAAGTTTGAAGCTAGCAGAGTTTGGTTCATGAGATTTAAGAAAAGAAGCCATCCCTATAACATAAAATTACAAGGTGAAGAAGCAAGTGCTGATGTGGAAGCTACAGCAAGTTATCCAGAAGCTCTAGCTAAGATAATTGATTAAAGCGGCAATAATAAATAAGATTTTCAATGTAGATGAAACAGCCTTCTCTTGGAAGATGATGCCCTCTAAGATTTTAATAGTTAGAAAGGAAAAGCCAATGCCCACTTTCAAAGCTTCAAAGGACAGGCTGTTTCTTTTGTTAGGCACCAATGTAGCTGGTGATTTTAGGTTGAAGCCAATGCTCATTAATCATTCTAAAAATTCTAGGGTCCTTAAGAATTATATTAAATCTGCTCTGCCTGTTCTCTAATAAATGGAACAACAAAGCCAGGATGACCGTACATCTGTTTACAACATTGGTTACTAGATATTTTAAGCCCATTATTGAGAGCTACTGCTCAGAAGAAAAAAATCCTTTCAAATGATTACTGCTTATTGACAATAGAGCTGGTCACCCAAGAGCTCTGATGGAGATGTACAACAGAATGAATGATGTTTTCATGCCTGCTAACACATCCAATCTGAAGCCTATGTATGAAGGAGTAATTTTGAATTTTAAGTCCTATTATTAAAGAAATACATTTCATGTAGCTATAGCTGCCATATATAGTGATTCCTCTGATGGATGTGGGCAAAGTAAATTTAAAAACTTCTGTAAAAGGATTTGCAGTCTAGATGTTATTAAGAACATTTGTGATTCACGGGAGGGGGTGAAAATATCCACATTAACAGGAGTTGGGAAGAAGCTGATTCGAACACTCATGGATGCCTTTGAGGAGTTCAAGACTTCACTGGAGGAAGTAAATGCAGATGTGGTAGAAATCACAAGAGAACTAGAATTAGGTTCCTGAAGATGTGATTGAATTGCTGCAATCTCATGAGAAAATTTTAGTGGATAAGGTGTTGCTTTTTATGGATGAACAAAGAGAGTGGTTTCTTGAGATGGAGACTACTTGGTGAAGATGCTGTGAACATTGTTGAAATGACAACAAAGGATTTAAAATATTACATAAACTTAGTTGATAAATCAGTGGCAAGGTTTGAGAGTATTGACTCCAATTTGGAAGGAGGATCCACTGTGGGTAAAATGCTATCAAAAAGCACAGCATGCTACAGAGAAACTTTTTATAAAAGGAAGAGTCAATTGATGTGGCTAACTTCAATGTTGTCTTATTTTAAGAAATTGTCACAGCCACCCCAAACTTCAGCAACCATATGTGGTCAGTCAGCAGCCATCAACATCAAGGTAAGATATTCACCAGCAAAAAAAAGTATGGCTCCCTAAATGCTCAGATGATGGATAACATTTTTTAGCAATAAAGTATTTTTAAATTAAGGTATGTACATTGTATTTATAGATGTAATGCTGCTGCAAACATAATAGAGTATAGTGAGGTGTAAACATAACTTTCATATGCACTGGAAAACAAGAAATTCATGTGACTTTCTTTACTGTGATATTTGTTTTATTGCAGTTGTCGGAAACCAAACCGACAATATCTCTGAAGTATGCCTGTATATCTGTCTGTCTGTCTGTCTATCTATCTATCTATCTATCTATCTACCTACCTGCATATATGGAAACAGCAAGGATTTTAAACTTAAGATTTCAACTTATTTCTCCAAATCTTATGGTGACTATGTAATAGGAATATCCAATTTTAGAGATATTAATTTATTGATTGACTTTTAAGTATCAATTAGGGTAAAGAGTTTTATATTTAACAGATAAGAGATGGATTTAAAAAAATGTAAGAAATATTCCTGTGTCAAATGGAGAAATGAATTGCTAGATATGTAATATATTATATATGTATATATATATGTGTTTGTGTATGTGTATGTATTGATACATAGAAAAAAATGGGTATAAAAACATATTTTCAGAGTGGTATCAGTGGGTCAGAGCATCAAGTGGAACATCTATATATTCCCTAAATTTTCAAAAATTAAAAGACATTAATATTAAAAAATAAATATTGTAATTTACCCAATTGTTGATTATTTACATTATTAGGGTAATAATAGACGCAGCAAATTAAAATAGAACCAAGTTCAAAAGTGTTTAATTTGCTCTCAATTATACTGAGATAGGAAAATATTTTAAATCAAAACCATATATGAGCTATGATAGGGATTAGTGGTCCATATCAATAGGAATTATTTATTTACTGCCAATTTTGTATCTAGCAAGGTATTATGTGTGGAGCACACATTACTCCATACAATCCTCACACTTATCTTATGATCATGAAAGACATCAGCATATTCTCTTTTAAAGATTATGAAACAAGACTCAAAACAACTTGCAATAGGGTAGTGATCTTGCTTAGAAAGGCAAACCCCATATTGGAAACTACCAGGGCTCTCTACCTCAGCACTATTGATATTTTGGACCTGAAAAATTTTTGTTGTGAGGAGCAGTCCAGTGAAATGCAGAATGCTTTGTAGCATCCCTGGCCACTATTCACTATATGCAAGTACACATCCCCTCTCAACGTGACAAACAAAGCATCTTCCGACGTCTAATGTGTCATGGAGCGGATGGGCAAAAATTTGCCCCATTTGATAACCACTGGTCTACTCTTTTGTTAGTCCAAAGAATGGTTTCTTAATAAGCACACTATACTTATATATATTTTTAAGAGGTACTGGGGAATGAAACTGGGACCTCATATGTTAGAGACAGGCACTCAACAGTTGAGCTACATTTGTTCCCCACTATATTGTCTTTTGAAATAATTTTGCTGACAGATACAACCAACCCTGGCATGGAGTTGGGGGTAAGGGAAAGTTATATACACACCATCCACAAGGAACAAGGAATCAGCATGCATTTAATTTACTAAGCATCTGTTATGTGTCAGCAGATAAAAAATATATTTTTTTAATTTTATGGACTTTGTTCTGCAGTTAATATTTCCAATATTGAAAATTCTGTAAATACAAATAAGACTGAACAACCAGAAAACAGTAGTGAGTGAGAATATTGGCTTTTGAATCAGACAGTCATGAATGTGATTCTTAGCGCTGTGATTTTAAGCAAGTTGATTTGAATCTCAGTTCCTTCACCTGAAAATGAATATAACAATATCAAGTTCATAAAGTTGATATGAGAAATATAAGGTACAATGTAGTGAATGTGCCTGGGAAATAAGTACTAAAAAGCATTCTGGAAATGTAGCACAGAGGAAACAATTCATAATATTTTCTTGAAGTGCTTTATAGTTCTAGAATAATTTTCAAATTTTTCAATAGTCAAACCATATTTAATGAAGTCAGATATGTGAGGGCTTAAGTGAGATATCATCATGGAATTTTTCAAATAATTTATTTAGTTTTCAAACTCCTGTGGCAGTTTGAAATTCTTTTATGAATCCCAAAAAGAGAACTAATCTATTCCTGAGGGTGTGAGACCATTTTAACAGGATTACCTCAGTGAGGTGTGACTCAAGTTGAGTCTTCACCCTCTTGCTGGGTCTGATAAAAATGGAGACAAAGAGAGAAACACACAGAAAAAGGGAGCTCCATGTTTAATTCTTCTATATGTGAGAGAAAAGAGCCAAGTTTTACTTGTAGCTGAGCTGCAAGGAGAGACACCTTGAGAGACTCAAAGAGTTGTGGCCCAGGGAAGAGACCTGGTGAGTGATAAGCCCTATGCTATGTTTTAGTACTACTGCAGAAAGGTAGAGATCTCGACAAGGATTGTGTCACCACTTGGCAGCTGACTTTGGTGACAAAGGACTTCTTATTGTACCTTGAGTTGGACTTTCCATAGCCTTTACCCCAAATAAATCCCCTTTATAAAAGCCAACACATTTCTGGTACTTTGCTTTGGCAGCCATTTGGCAAACTAAAACACTCTGTAAAAGCAAGGAAGTACAGCATTGTGGACAAATGCACCAACACAAGAAAACCATAGTAATAATTGTGAAACATAATGGAAGAATGCTATATATAGTGAAGTGAAGCGTCTTACAAAATGCTATGAGAACCATTTTCTTAGTAGATTAAACCTCATTAACACTAAAATATGTATCAATAAAATTACATGGATCCTTGTATCCATATGTCTTCATTATTTTTGTACTGATTTAATAATTATATTTTTTCTGTATGAAGCCAGTTTGATAGCCAATTTGTAGGCCTCACCTGTCAAACCCAAAATTTGACAACAACCAATTCTCAAATTATTACAAGACTAGTGTGAAAAATATATTATTTAATAAAGGGTTATAAAAAAGATACTATCTAGCCAATCATATATAGGAAACACATCTCAATGGCTATTTATCTATCTAGTTAGCTAGCTATGAATGACTTAGCCTTAATCTACAACTTTTCAAAAGCTTTTGATCAGGCATAGATTTGTAATACTTCCTTTACTGTGCCATTAAAAATTGTTCAAAGTAGGTATGAACATGTGATATTGAAATGACTTCAACCTCAAATACACCCTTTGCTCAAATCGGTCTATTAATGTTGAACTGCTTAAATGAAACCAACTTGAAGAGGAGACCTGTAACAGCTAGGATAAGCTATCTGGTGTTAAAATGGGGAGCAATTTTGCCTGGCTCCAAACATTAGTAATCCCCTATTTTAGAATGTCTTGTCAGTGTAAATAAGTCTGAAATTGAAAGTGCTCAGTTTGGTCCATCATAGGTGACAGAGTGACCTGAATAATGAATTCCCTTCCCCTGTGTAAAGCACAGATATTCTCAAGGCTCCGAGCGCCCTCAGCAGCCAGGATGTGGTTGTCCCTGTGATATTCCATTTACAATTCCTGTGCTTCACTAATTAATCTTCCACGGGGTGATCAATTGTTCTTTCTACCCACCTTTACAGAACCTACACTGCATATCACCACACAGGGAAAGGGTTACATTTCAAACACTTATTCAAATTGAACAATGATCAATACTCCTGCTGTCTTCTCATGCAAGTGAAGGAAACAACCTGGGAAATTTATGACAGCATCCCAGGGTGCATAACGTTTTAGAAATATATCATAAACCTCTAAAATATTCAAATAGGTTGGAGCATTTAAGTTCATTTTCTTTGAGTATATGCTGTATTAAGATACTGTCCTTTGAGAACACAAATTTGTCAACTAAATCAAGAATATAGTACAAAATAATTTAAGTCAATGTAAGGTTGTAAGGACAGGGTCAATGTAGAAATGTTAAATTAGAAAGACTTTATCCATCCAAGCCCTGTGGAAAAAATGACTTGCTAGACAGATGCTATCATCTGGTTTTCCTGCCAAGCATAATCCTAGGTGGAGACACATATACCAGGGTTTCAGAGCCTCATGACATTATGCCTTTGAATTGCACAACTAACAGTTTTCTTTCTCTCCCTCCCTCCCTCCCTCCCTCCCTCCTTCCTTTCAATTTTTCTTCGCTAAAACAGCTAATGAGCATTTGATTTCCCATTTAACTTATCCCCAGAAATAGAGAGGGCTGGTCAGGTAGAAAATCCTACTGGGTCTGTTTGGAATGTTATATCTATCATTGCATAAATTGACATTCTAGATTTATTCATTACTTTTCTTGCATTAGTTTTGTTAGTATAAAGCAATGATACTAACTCTGAATAACTCCTTACTATATTGTGGGACCTAGCTTGGTGGTAATCTTTGTCTAGACTATCTTTCTTTGAACTTCTATATTGGCAGTATCCACTCTTAGAACAAAAGTTTTGTAAATATTTCCCGAGTCAATTTATTAATGTAGAGAATTTTGGAATTGAAGGAGATTTTCTAAAAACTTCTAGTCCAAACATTGTGCTAATTAAGCATATTGACCTCCCTATTTATTCTGAGGTAACCAAAGTAGTGAATTGCAGTTTATGAAAAACTACCAAAGTCCTAAACCAAACATTATGCCTGCAAACATTTTTACCTGTTGTATAGATAAAATGGCAAATATTAGGGAGAGTAGGAAATTTGTGAAAGTTTATATTTGGTGTATAAGAAGTATAACAGGAAGGCACCATACCCCTTTTAACTATCTTTGGAGATATAATTTAGCTTTTTGTGTGGAACAGAAATCTATATTACTCCAAGGCAGTGAAAGCTTCAGCTGACCTAAACAATATTCTGTGAAAAAAAATTAATTGTAATTTTATTAAGGGAAAATTATATAAAAATAGACAGATTATAAATCTGTTTTAATATGAATACCATTTCCAAATAGATTGTAGTGGCACTCGGGCTAGGCCTGCAAAATATTACACAACGGTGTAAGGAAAAAAACAACATTGGACAAGAAAACTTGGCTATGCTCTGCCTTTGATAATTAATTTAACAACAACAAACATAAGGATAAAGTATTGTGACAGTTTGAAGCTTTTTGTGGATCTCAGAAAAAATCATGTTCTTGAAGATAATTCATTCCTATGATTGAACTGGATTCACTTTGAATTACTTCAGTGAGGCATGATACAGGGTGGGTTTTGGTCATCTTGCTGGAGTCCTTTATAAATGGTGGACTGAAAGCAGAGACAAAGAGAAAAAAGTGCAGCAGAGAAAGAGGTCCCTGATAGGCTAAGAGAGAAAGCCATGGAGAGCAAGAAGCTGAAGTAACAAGACATAGAACGGAAACCTGCCATTGTATCTTGCCATGAGGCAGGAATTCAGGATCCCCAGCAGCCAAACGGTGAGCCATTTTCACAACCTCAAAACTGTAAGCTTTTAACTCAATACATTCCCATTATAAAATATGATCCATTTCTGGTATATTGCTCCCAGCAGCTTTTAGCAAACTGAACAGAAATTAGTACCAGGAAAGTGAGGTCCTGTTGCTATCAAAATGCCAAAAATGTTAGAATGGTTTTATGTGTTAGGAGTAGATTCTGGAAGAATTGTGAGATGCTTGATAGAAAAGATCTAGATTGCTTTGAAGAGACTGTTGGAAAACATATGAATGCTAAAGATAATTCTGATGAGGTCTCAGACAGATATGATGACTGCAAACTGGAAACTGGAAGGTAGATAATCCTTGGTTTAAAGTTTAAAGTGAAAGACAGAATTTGAAAGTAATGAGCTTGGATATTTAGCTGAGGAGATTTCTGAACTAAATATAGAAAGTATGGCCTGGTTTCTCCTTGCAGCTTATAGCAACATGTAAAATAAAAAGGATAAGCTGAGAACAGAACTCTAGGACACAAAGTAACCCAAAATTGATGGTTTGGGAATTCTAAGCTTCCAGAAAATGAGCACCCAGAGAATAGGGTCCCATGTGAGGACTTAACTGAAAATGAAACCAGCCAGTCATTTCAGGGGGAGCTGTGCTATGTGCATGATTGCCTACAGCTGAGGTCTGAGAGCAAGCAGCTGAAGCAAGGAGATCCAGACCTGAGAGCTGCCATTGTGTCTTCCCACAAGGCAAGAGTCCAGGATCGTCAGCAGTGGATCTTTGGTGAGAGAGCATCTCTGATGATGCCTTGATCTGGACATTTTCACAGCCACAGATTGTAAGCTTTTAATGCAATAAATTCCCATTATAAAAGCTAACTCATTTCTGATATATTGCTCCCAGTAACTTTTAGCAAACTTAAACATACATCTAGTAGTAAGTCAATCACCTCAATTGTGTTTTTACTAGCTCTATTACCATAGGCAAATTTTTGAACTCCACTGTGCCTTGACTTCTCATATATAAATGAGAATAGTAATGGTACCTGTATCATAGGATTCTTGAGAGTGTTAAAGAAAATCATGCATGGAGGTGGAAAGAAAGAGAGGAAGGAAGGAAGGAAGGAAGGGAGGGAGGGAGGGAGGGAGAGAGGGAGGGATGAAGGAGACAAAGACTTTAAGCAGAGAAGTAATGCTCCATGAGTTTAGCTATCATGATGATGAAACCTAAATGGTTTCTTATTAAGTGCCAGGCATAATTCTAAGTGCTTTGTTGAAATAATTCTTTGAATCCTAAAAACAGCCCTATGATGTACATACTTTTCTCATCCCTACTTTACAGCTGAGAAAAATGAGGCATTAAGTAATGTCATGTTTTGAATCCCACAGTGGGATCCATATTATTATCATAATTATGTTAATCTATAACTCACTGTCTTCAACAGCAAAACTTTCTATGCATGACATTTTTGGGAAACAGTGAGAAAATTCATGTAACAGAAAAATCATTCTCATGAGCTAGAATAATAGGATGTGATCAGGAAAGTAGATCATGGCAAACTGGTGAATGACCTTGCCAGACAAAGATTAAGAATTTGATATTTTTCATTTAAATACTATGGTGTTAGCTATGTATCTTTAAGCAATCAAAGGGGAAATGTAGTCATCATTTTTATGTGAAGAATATTTTGACAAAGAATGTTAGAAAATCATTAGTTCTACCAATCTAACATAGCTATCATTTTATTTTGTTTGCATACCATTTCAGTATTTTTCTTATACATATGCATTCTTTGCAAAATTACCATAATATACATTCATATTATTATAATGTTGTTTTTCACTTAACATACCATGCTTATTGTTCTAAATAGCACTACATAATCTTTTAAATTACCATTGCTAATAGGTGTATAATTTTTCATTAAGAAGATGTATCATAATTTATAATTTAAGGAACCATTCTTCTACATGGACATTTCAATTGCTCTCAATTGTATTACATTATAAGTAATATTTATGTGTCATTGTGCATATAACTCCCCAAATTTTTATTAAAATTCAAAATGTGGTGATATGGGACAAAAATATATGAATTCTACTTTGGCATGTGATACATTTTGCTGCTGAAGTTTCTACCTAAGATTTGTAGCAATTTTCACAAGTACCAATTTCTGCCACAATTTTGTCAACAAAATCAGGTTTGTTTTTCCCCAAAATTATTCACAGAAGTGCAGAGGACAGACTCCTGTGAAGAGAAAATAATCAATGCGACAAGAATTCGACCTATATTAAAAATCCAGTCAAAAATCAAGGAAACTGTATTTAGGTTGGTGAGAACAATTTTAGCTTAATATTTATTAAGTACTTTCTTTGTGACACATATGTGTTATGTTCTAAATTCCAAATGTTTTCCATGAATTACCTAATTTAACCCTCAAAGCCACCTTAGGAATTACATATCATTATACATCTGATTTTACAGATGGAGCCCTGAAGCACATGGACATTAACTTACTAGAGAAGGTCAAATCCTGTTGAGTAGCAAATCTTAGACATAAAGAGCGTAAGGGCCCATGTTTTTATCACTGAAGATAACATGGAAAGGAAAGTGTATTTCTTTGATTCATGAAAAAATATATTGGAAAATTTTCAGCATTCTGCGAGTCACTGGGAATGCATAGTTGAATAAGTCTTAGCATGATTATGATTATGATGATGATCACCATCATCTCATAAGGGCTGTGATATAAGAAGCCTTTACTATATGCTAGGTAGTATTTGTATTGTTTTATACACATTATTTCATTTTCTCCTCTCAACAGTTCTATGCAATCAACAGTAATGTCCATATTCTAATATTCTATAGATAAAACTACAGCAATAAAAGTTAATCGGTAATGTCTCACAATTCCTGGAGCAGACCAAGATTCTAACAAAGATTTATCTGAATGTAGAGACAGAGCAGCTAAACACTGAGCTATACTGCCTCCAACTGGTACACAGCTTTGTTTCTAAAGAGCTCACTGTTTTTACATGAGCAGAATGATACAAAAATAAACACACATTGTGGCAAGTACAAAGATAGAGCTGAACCTTTCACAGTTTCAAGGAAACCTTCCTCGAAAAGGGTGAAACCTGTCCTGAGATTGTTTGCAAAATAGTTCTTGCTAGAATAAACTTGATTAGAAGACAGTATAGATGTTCGGACAGAGGTCAAGTCTGACACAAAAGTTTCTCAGAGAAGCCTTTATCTTATTCATGATTATATAAAAACATTCAATCCCAGGATCGCCTTTGATCTTCTAGACTCTATCAGAGTAAAACAATTATCATATAGATGATTCCAGTCATCTTTCTGTGTATACAATTTTGGTTTTTTACTCCTCCCACACAGATCTTCAGAGAAATGTGGCTCTACATAGAAGCATACCATAGTGACTTCTGTCATGGGTATTTTAGTTCAATCTTCCAAGGCACCCATTATTCTTTAAAATTTCCTACGAAATTGATCTATTCTTTAAACTGCAGCTAATATCCTGTATTCCTCCCTGTCTTCCTTTTTGTCTCCTTCCTCTTCTACTTTCCTTCATTTATATACAGTTTTCATTCCAGGATATAATAGTTATTATTAACGAAGGACCTGTTATATTGGCACTCCCTTGACTACTTGAATACAAAGTAATTTCTGAGTTCCCAAATTTTTACCATACATTTTAACACGTAATTATATAATTCTTATATTTAATAAATTATTCAAGTCTGTTAGGTTTTTTCCTTTACAAAGAAATGACTGAAATTTTCAGGAGGACAATCAGGTTTTATTTTTGTCATATCTTGCAGTACCGAAGTACAGAAACTTAAAAATCAATAAATAAAGGCAACCATTAATCTGACTGCCCATAGAGTATACTTCAGTCTCTTGTTCTGTCACATTCAGATTTTCTAGAAGGAATTAAAGCTAACATATAAAGTAAACATGTTATATTTGTTATAAGAAAGAAAAAACAAGCTTTGTTAAAGATTGAACTATTGCAGAAAAATGAATTATATGTATAGAGTTAATATATATTATTGCCATAATTACTACCACTTTATCCATATATATATATTTGAGTATATAAATACATTTATCCTTATTACATATATTTTGAAAATTTTAGGAAAAAAATTGCAATTTTTAAAAGTTGTTGGAATCTCTGCTTAGCCAATTTAAATGTAATTAAAAATATACTGAATATATGGCCTCTTCTTTAGTATGGTGTTTATTCTTTCTTTTTTAGTGCAGTGTCCTTTTACTTGCTAAAAACCTACATGATCTTGGCAAGTTCCTTTAAAGAATGAGTAGCTCTGGTCTCTTGACATAAGCTACCCTAGAGAACAATTTTATAATGGTTGTAATTCTTTTATATGTCCCTGCTTTGAGATACTGTCAATTGAGTGCTCTCAAGGGTGTGACTCCTCTTATTTCAGAGACTTTAGTTTTCCATGAAGGTACTAAGAACTATAAGGTCCATTCTGAGTATATATCTATACTGGCTTTTGTGTAAAATAGTATTATGTCATGCTTTTAATTTTTATTGAGGAAATTAAAATGATATCAATAGTTGTTATAATGGAAGAAAAATGCTGGCCTTATTGAATTTTTGCTAAATATTGAAGACTTGTTCTTAGTATTTGAACTTTCAATGTTGGGTTCACTAATTTTTTTTTTTTTTTCCTTTTAAAGTTGATTACACATCTTGAATTTAGAGACACATTTGCTGTCTGTAATAGCAGTTTAGCTTATCATGAAGTATAACCATTGATCACAAAGGAACCTAAAAATGTCAGCTTTTTTTTTTCCTGTGCCAAAAGTTGATAGGAGTGCCTGTGATTATAAATGACCAACTTTACTGACTTTCAGACAGTAGGTCATTTTTCCTCAAATGGTTTACATAATTGAGAATTTTTGTTATGGTAATGGAATTTAGAAGTGGTAAAATTGGGAATCATTTCTGAATATACTATATTTAGTAAGAAGATTAGATTATATGGCACTATTTATAGTGTTTTGTGGTTTAAAATAAATGGAGTGTGATGCTGGTAATGCATGTCTTTTGCTAACTATATATGCTTATTTGTGTTTACATTTCTCAGGTGGCAATGTAATTACTTTTCCTCTGATTTCCTTTATTGCCCTGAAGAATTCAATTGAAATTGTCCAAGTACAGCTTCCTCTTCTAAATTTGAATTTGCACTTCTTAACTACATTGTGTTCTGCAGAGTGTGCGTAATTTAATTACATTTGCAATTTGCAAATTGATGGTATAATTGGATTACTACATGTATGTTGTTGAATATACAAAAAAAAGGAATGTTTTAAAACTTGAATTTTTTTATGTTACCTAAAGTATAATATATGCTATAAAATATCATATCTGTATATGTGTGTGTGGAAATACATTCACAAAAAAATCCATGTACTACATACTTTATTACATATATACTCACACGCACAGATATATATAGGTGTATCTTTCTGTTTATGTGCAATATATATTATATACTCTCAAACACATATCGATATCTTGCTTTTAAATTCTCTTTCGCATTTTGTAAAAGTGGTCCTCAACCTCAGAAAGAGTGCTGTTTCTACATGACATTTGTGGGAAAAAGTTTCTTGGATAAAAAAACAAAAAAACATTTTACTCATATCTATGATATGGATAGACACATGTAATCTTAGGAGAAACACAAAATCTAATCTGAATTCTATCTCTAATAGTAATGTAATATCCACCTTAACATTAAACATTAAACATTGACTTAAAGGAACATACAGTGACTTTTGATTTAAATGCAAGATTACATGGAGCAGGCCCTGGCAATTAGATCATTTCAAATAGTAGAGTTGACAATAAAGATTATAAAGGGCTCCAACAGTAATTTTAAGGGGCTGCTCAATACCAAAGAAGGAATTTCAAATCCACATTCTTTTCTGTATCTCTTACTGAGTTTCTACTTTGCAGTAGTCAGTTAGTTTTGAACATATAGGCATGGTCGTATAATGACCAGGTAAGAAATAACAATATTTCTTCTCTATCTTATTCCAGTTGGTCTCTCTCTGTATGTTTTCTAGGTTTAAGTTTAATTATGTAGGATATTTACTCTGGGCCAGGCATTATGTCAATAGTTACATCCATGATTCCTTTTAATAGTTACAATAGCCCAAGCTGTATTGATGAAAAAAATTGAGGTTATGCTTTGTTAAATAATTTGCCTAAAGTTAAAAAAAATATTAAGTAGAAGAGCCAGAACTAATCTGATTTTAAAACTCATATCATACCTCTGTATTATATACTATCCCCTAATTAATCAATTTTCAGATAATACCAAAATCATGACAGGAGGTAATTCTCATTCACTCTTTTCTCTATAGCGTACTTTGCCTACTCTGAAACTTTTCTTAACTCTACCAATTTGCCTGATTCTGTGAATCTTCACTTCGTAATCTCTTTATCTGCTTTTTGATGATTTGAAACAGATGGAATTCCTGTTTTCATAGCCTTCATTCTATATCTGTGCTCTTTGTTGGCAACCTGACCAATCTGAGCACTTCAGTGAAAATCCTTTCCTCTAGTTCTTCAAAACTCAATTTTCTCCAACAATTTCTTGGGTTGCTACTGAATTACCTCTTTACAGGTTAGACAACTGAGGCATCAATGTGATTATTTCCCCCCAATCCCAATGAAAACGCACCTTTCAGGTTATGCAATTTTCTAGTTCCTCTCTCATTTGATTCATTGCATTTAATTTTATACTTGTCCTTGTATATTTTTTAATCAAAAGGGTTGTGTGTTGGAAGAAAGGGTAATATCTATGCTATTCCATTTCATACATTAGAGTTTGGGGAAATGCAGTTCTCTGTGGAAAAACAAAAGAGCAGCAACAACAAAATTCTCAGTTGAAACAATTTAATGTTCCACAATCATGCTCTATGGAGAGTTGAGTTGGAACAATAAACTTGGGAGAATGCTGAAAATACCGGAAACCATGGCAATCCTGTTGTGTAACATCATGGTGTATTATGATTTTGGAAGTGAGAGATTTAAGAATGGACTACAAGTCTTCTTGTTACTTCAGGTTCTTTACAAACCTTAACAGTAGCAGGAAGGATGCTGTGTCCAAATGAGCATCACAATATGATTTAAAAAAATTACCTCCACCATTCCAGAAATACAATGAAAATCTGTAAGGCAATAAACAATATTAAGGAGATTTCTAAGCCTATATCCTCCATCCTCCATAAAATATTACCTTGCTTATTCTAATTAGACAATGGACATTTTTGCATATACAGGTGGCATTGTATTTTCTCCTTTGTGAAGCCTACCTTATCACAAATAGAAAGAATACTCAACTCAAGTGAAGATTTTTCTTGTGGTCCCCCCACTTCCTATGCAACCTTCTCCAAAGTTGTTTCCCATTTGTATTATAAATATGAATTTATGTGTCTATTTTGGCATCATTGAGGGACTTCTCGAGGAATGGCATGATAAAGAAATGTTTCTTTAAATAAACCTACGAAACAAATATTTCCCTATATATTTACGCTATAAGCATCAAAGAAACTGAATTGAAAAAAAGATTTCCTTACCTGTTCAATGCTGCTGCCAGTTATTTATAAATAGATTGAATAAAACTATGTAAGTATATGAAAGGACATGCATATTTAAGGAAAAAACATATTAAGGAAATGCAATTATTTCCTTAATTTATAATTGTTGTGTCATTGACAACATATATTAAGTTGTTATATGACAAAAAGTCCCTATTCAGAATTAGGGCACTAATGACAAATGGCCAGGTTCATTTAAATAAGGACCTGCAATAAATGAAAAATGATGATATGGATAAGTGTATATAAAGCCTCTATCAAGTTGACATGCTAGTGAAACCAGTTAGATAAATAAAAAGTAATCCCGACAAATGATTGGCTACTTATAAATATTTTGCATAACATGTTTTAAAATGTTACAGCTTACATATACCTTGGGGCTTCAGCATAATTAGCCTCTCACCTTAGAAACTTTATATAGCAAGCTTATAGTCATGTAACATTGTAACTTCCTCATTGTTAAGAGAAAATGCAGCTACCATGTGGTGAACCATGGTGAGTTGTCACATTTAGCAGTCGTGTTTCCAAAACTTTTGATGGTTATAAACTGATAAAAGCTTACATGAAAATGGTAGGCTATATCAGGGAAGCAAGCAAAGTTATATATCTACCATTGACACTTTTACAATTTTAATTACTTTAATTTGAATGTATTTGCAATGTCATTGCCTCTATGTAAAAGTAACCTAAAGAAAACATGAGTTGAAAATTGTAATACTTTATTTACCCCTTAAATACCCTCCTTTACCCTTAAGAAATAAAACTGAATGACCTCATTCATTCATCTGTTCATTGAATTAGAGAAGATTTATTGGGCATACCCAGTCTGAGAGGCATTTTGGGACACTCAGTACTTAAGGAAAATTGAATGTATACATAAATAAGTTGATATAATGGAAGGTGTACAAAGAAATTGAAAAAAAATTAGGGAGGGATAAACAACTGAAATATGGAAACATGATGGAAAGTTTCCTGGAGGAGGGGGATATATGAACCAAGGCATTAAGACTGAGTAACATTGGGGAGATTTAGTTTAAGGTTTAAGAAAAAAGCATGAGTAAAACATCCTTAAAAGAGTGCCAGGTACTTTTTTAGGAAAACCTCACCTTTCAAGAAGAATAGGTGATGGGGCTACATAAAGGAGAATCTTAAAACTCAGGATACATTATTTGGATTTTATGTGAGGCATTAGATAACTATTCTCAGTGCATGATCAAATAAAAGCCAGACTACATGCTGGGTGCTGTGTAGAATATTCTGATAGTTACAGATAGGTGTGACATAGAGGATTGGTATTGTAGACATGAAGAAACTATGCTCTTTAGAAGGTAATAACATAAACTCTATTGAATAGAGTAGAAATAAAATAAAGGGATGAAGAAGGAATATGTGTGTGTGTGTGTGTATGTATTAGACATGGCAACCAGTTGTAGTTGATGAGTGTGAAAATGGGTTCATCAATTGTAACAAACGTACTACACTAATGAAGGATGTTGTTAATGTGGGACGGGTTGGGAACAGGGTATATGGGAATTCCTTATATTTTTTTATGTAACATTTATGTAATCTAAATATCTTTTTTAAAAAAATAAAAAAGTATATTTTAAAAAATAAATTTTTGCTTCAAATGTCGGTAATAAAGATAAAAGGATCACTAGGCCAACAATGGCTATTGAAAACAAGAAATCAAGCAAAAGGTAGAGTTTGTATCAGAGTAATAATCAGAGAAGGTAAGTGTGTTTTATAAATAAGTGCTTTGTTAATTAATTTTAATCCTCACAGCAACATATGAGATATGAACTATTATTATATTATCTTGTATTTTAGCCGCAGTACTGTATTATCTTTGCCTAAATTGAGTACTTATTCTGTGGGAGCACCATTCTTACTTCTTTACATACACTAAGCCATTTATTCTTCAAATAATCTTATGAGAAGAGGGTGCTCCATATCCTGATTTTAATATTCCCAGTATGTAAACTCAAAACAGACTTGAGCATATTCAATCTGCCGCTAAGATGATCACTTTGGTCTTGTTGAGTTTGAAGTATAAGTGCAACATTCAAGTGGAAATATCCAGGTGGAAATGAGGTATAGAATTTCAGGAGAAATTTGACTTGGGAACTCCCATGAAAAACTTCCACTTATAGAGGTGGGAGTTAAAGCCAAAGATAGGAAATAGATAATAATAGATGCAAACAAATAGAGAAGATAAAATGTTTTCATATACAGTTAACATTATTTGTTTGGCAAGAATTTCAAGAACCAACAATTTTTGCTAATGAGGGGGGGAATTTGTGATATAAAATGGGTTTCCAGTGCCTAAAAAAAACAATAAAACTTTCAGTTTATCAGAGAGTAACAATAATCACTAAGCAAGTTTAGTAGAATGAATCAAAAAATGGTCACAAATGAAACAAGTTAAATCTTTCCCTAATAGTAAGCTTTCATCAGTGTTCTAATGGTCTCTTTGGATGTAACACAGAGAAGCAATTTCTAGATCACATGGAAGTGTATACTTATGTCTTTATTTCATTTCTCATGTTTGACTGTTTCAAAGATCTGGAAAAAATGGAATTTGTTTACATTAACCTAAATTGTAATGTGGCAAAAATCCACTTCTGTTTCTAAAGCCATTAAATGCTAACCTAGTAACATATTATAGGATTCTGAAATAATCATTTTAGAAACAATGTTTATGAATTTTTTCAAGATATAGTATTCTCATTGTGTTAAAATATCTAACCTAATATTTAAGATTTTTATCTACCTAGAAGAAAAAATTGCAGGAGGTAGAATTGTCAAATTGGAGTCTAAGAAGGGACTTTGTGCATGAGATATAGATAACATACAAATAGCAATAGTGTGTAGATAGCATGGGCTAGTTTAATATTTTATAGGTTTTCAATTAAATAAGAATTAAAACTTTAGTTAGATATGTTCATTGCATTTACTACAATGAACAGAGGTACATTTTTTTCATTGAGATAAATAAATTCCTGTCATAAGGCCTAGTTTTATTGCCTCATTTACTATTTTGACAATTTTTATGAATTATACCAATTTTATTTTTCTTCAATAGACAGTCTATGCCTATAAAATGACACTTTTTATTCACACAGATAGATGCAATGTTAGTAAAATAAAAACTCTGAAAACTGTAACTATGCCATGATGTCATCAGTAGTTAGCTAGACTAGTGCTTAATAAAGTGTTAATTAATTAGTCATTCCTAATCAGTAGCCCCTAATGGCCCTAAGGGGCTGCCAATAACTAATATGACATTATTTGAATGGAGTAGAAAAAAAGAAGACTCAAAACAGTCCTCTCATCTCTTTTCCTTTCCTCAGAAGGTAAAGATTCACTGTTAGAGATTCCTCTCTTTGAGTCTTAAGGTGTTTAATTTCAAAATACAGTCTATTTTGTTCACGACTATATATCAAAAATGTGTCTGGCACATTACAGAAGCTCAAGAAGTGTTTATAAATGGAATGAATAAATTTTATCAGGTTATGCTTTATTTAAAGAAACACTGATTTGTAATGGAATCCAGAAGTGAGAATAGTGAGTCTAGTGGTGTGAATGGTGTGACTAGTCCAGTCCCCCCACCCCCAATTCATTTTCACCCACAACTTCAGAATGTAAAGTTATTTGGAAATAGGGTCTTTGCAGATGTAATCACTTAAGATGAGGTCATAGTTGATTAGGGTGTGCCCTAATCCAATGACTGCTATCCTTATAAGAAGAAGAGTGGACATGCTGACACACACACAGGGAAGAAAGCCATGTGATAGTAGAGACAGAGGTTGGAGTGATGCAGTTACAAGTCAAGGAACTCAATGACTGCAGGCAACTCCCAGAAGTTAGGAGCGAGGCATAGAACAGATTCTCCCTCAGAGCCTCCCAAGGGATTGCGTCCTGCTGACATCTTTATTTTGGACTTCTAGACTTCTGAAAAAGAGAGAGCAAATTTCTACTGGTTAAGCCACCAGGTTCATGTTAATTCTTTATGGTAGCCCTAGGAAACTAAAGGCAGTGGGGAAAGCTAGTGAAGGTGGAATGGGTTTAATTCACAACGTTGCCTAGGGTCACCCAAAAATACCCAGACAATTCTAGCAAAATTTGTCATCAGATTGACTTTAAGTAATTGTTTAAACAATTGCCAAAACTATGCAAGTAATACTTTTGTGTTGTAATATTTTGCTTATTTTATTTTCCTTTTTCTACTAAAATATAATTTAATTAGAGTCAAGAACCATGTGTTATTCAATTTAGTATTCTGATTCCCTAACATAGTGATGGTTCACATAACAAATATTTTTCTAATCAAATAAGGAATGATGCATAAATGCAAAAGACTATGATATGTTCTTTGTATTTATTTCTATACACAAAAAATTTAACATGTAGAATAATAAGACAATGTAAGCCAACGTAATTCCAATTAAATTTAATAAATACTTATTGAATGTTTACTGTGTGCCATACACTGAGTCAGGTAATGCTTCAAGAGTAGTGTTCTTCAAATTTAACTCATCTTGCACATTTTGTATAAACAATTAATAATATATATAATAATGTATAAATAATTAAATAATATTTGAAAATTGACCATGACTAAGCATGGGTATTATTATTTTTAATCAAATCAATTTTATTGATATATATTAATAAAGCATAAATCCTTCCAAAGTGTAAAAATCAATGGTTTTCAGTGTAATCACATATTTGAGCACTCATTACTTCAGTCATTCTTAGAGCTCTTTCATTGTTCCAATAATAATAATAATAATAAACAAAAAACAAGTAAACAAAACTCATTAACTTTCAATCTCTCTATGCACCCCCTATCATATATAGCTGCTATTCTTTTCCCTTCTCTCTAGTATATTTGTATTTATATTTTGTAAAACAGTCTTATATATGCAATATCACCCATATTCATGTTTTACATGAGGTTTTACTATCTTATACAGGTCCATGTTACAGTTTTTAGCTTTTCTTCTAGTAATAAACATGACCTTAGACTTTTTCTTTCAACCACTGTTATACACATATAATATCTCTGCTAGTTAGAAACACCATGATATGCTTTCACCATTTCTAAACATTTCCAAAGATTTACAAACAACTCTTTTACCAATTCTTCACAGATTAACCCTTAACTTTCCATTCTCTACCATCCTTCTATTTTCTGGTGACCTCTATTCTAATTATTAACTACATGAGTTTACACAATGTATTTAGTTCATAATAGCACAGTCATACAGTATTTGTCCCTATGTGTCTGGCTTGCTTCATTCAACCTCCAGGTTCATCCATGTTGTTATATACTTCATGACTTCATTTCTTCTGACCACTGCATGGTATTCCATTGTGTGTATACAACACAGTTTGTTTATCCATTCATCAGTTGATATACATCTGGGTTATTTCCAACTTTTGGCAATCATGAATAATGCCGCTATGAACATCAGTGTGTAGATGTCTGTTCGTGTCTCTGCTTTCAGTTCTGGGAATATACCTAGGAATGGTAATGCCAGGTCACATGGCAAGTCTATATTCAACTTCCTTAGGAACTGCCAAACAGTCCTCCACAGTGGCTGTACCATTCTGCATTTCCACAAACAGTGAATAAGCATTCCTATCTCTCCACACCCTCTCCAGCATTTACAGCTTTCTGACTTTTAATAGTGTCCAGTCTAATAGGTGTGAAATTATATCATTGTAGTTTTAATTTGCATTTCCCTAATTGCTGGTGATGTTGAACATTTTTTCATGTTTTTCTTTGTCATTTGTATTTCTTCTTTGAACTATTGTCTTTTCAAGTCTTTTGACAATTTTTAAATAGGGTTGTTTGTCTTTTTATTGTTGAGTTATATGATCTCTTTGTATATCATGGGTATTAAACCCTTATCAGATATGTGATTGCCAAATATTTTCTCCCATTGATCCGGTTGCCTTTTCACCTTTTTGACAATGTCCTTTGAGGTGTAAAAGTGTTTAATTTTGAGGAGGTCCAATTTCTCTATTTTTCCTTTTGTTGCTTATGCTTTGGGTGTAAAGTTTAAGAAACGACTGCCTACCACAAGATCTTGAAAATATTTTCCTACATTTTCTTCTAGGAGTTTTACGGGTGTCACTTTTACATTTAGGTCCTTGATCCATGTTGAGTGAATTTTTGTATAAGGTGTGAGATAGGGATCTTCTTTCTTTCTTTTGATATGGATATCCAGTTCTCCCAGCACCATTTATTCAATAGACTGTTCTGGCCACTGCATACAATTGGTTTTTCCAGTTCTCCAAAAAGGTCAGTTGGGATTTTTATTGGGATTGTGTTGAATCTGGAAATCAGTTTGGGCAGAATTGATATTTTAACGATATTCAATCTTCCAATCCATGAACAAAGAACGTCCTTCCATTTACTTAAGTCTTCTTCCATTTTTTTCAGCAATGTTTTGTATTTTCCTGAATACAAGTCCTTTATGTCCTTGGTTAAAAATTTATTACTAAATATTTGATTGATACAGCTCCTATTATAAATGGAATTTTTGTTTCTGATTTTCTCCTCAGTTTGCACATCAGTAGTGTATGGAAACACTATTAATTTTTGCGTATTAACCCTGCCCGTTTGCTGAACTTATCTATTAATTCTAGTAGCTTCGTTGTTGGTTTTTCAGGGCATTCTCGTTATAGGATCATATCAGCAGCAAATAGTGAAAGTTTTACTTCTTCCTTTCCTAATTGCATGCCTTTTATTTCTTTATCTAGCCTAATTGCTCTAGCTAGAACCCCTTAGCACGTTGGTAGCAATGGTGACAGTGGGGATCCTTCTCTTGTTCCTGATCTCAGTGGGAAAGATTTCAATCTTTTCACCATTGAGTACAATGCTAGCTGTAAGTTTTTCATATATGTACTTTATCATATTGCCAAAGCTTCCTTCTATTCCTTTCTTTTTGGAGTTTTTTTTTTTTTTTTTTCAAGAAATGGTGCTGTATATAAAGAAGAGTAAAGAAGAGGAGTGGGGGGGAGGGCAACACAGGAGCAGAGAGGGGAGGAAGAATTATGTTCCCTGGAGCACTCTGTGTGTTTGAAGGCTGAGGATATTGGTAAATGAAGGTTTAGAGACATCATATAGTTGGTCTTGGTTCACTTAATATAGTTTCCAGAGAAGGGATTTATTCTGATTCTTTCTGTCTCTAATGTTTTATTCTTTCCTGAAAGTTCTCCAATCTGGTTATGTATAACTCTTTTAAATATTGATTTCCAAATCTCACTATCTCCCTTTATGAGATTCTTAATCAGTATGATGTGGGATTCATGAATTTACACTGTCATTGAGCTCATCCAGAGGAATTTTTGAACCATTTGGCTTAGGAACTTATCTTCTCACACTTATTGAAATTTCTTAGCAAATATTATACTCATTCTGATCAAATGATCATTTTTATACAAAGGAAATATGTGAATCATACAAAGAACAATGTGGTAAAAAAATATGCAAATACCTTCAGCACCTCAACATAATTCTTAGCTATTTTTTACCTCTTCAAGTTATTCACCATTTACCTAGCATATTAACATTAAAATTAATACTAATGAAACTTTGTTTTATTTTATACAAGTGTAGTAAATCATAGTTGTTCACATATTAAAGGTCCAGGTGTATTTAATACCTAATTTATGTAATTATGATCTAAGGAATCTAATATTCACCATGAAAACTTTCCACTTTGGTCAGTAGGAGGGTGTTGACAGCATCACCTGAAAGATATATTTAATGATAGTGACTACTTCATAAAGTTATTATAGTATTGGTAAAGTGCTTAGATTAGTGTCTGGCATATAGTATGCACTATGAGAAGAAATTTTAAATAAATAAAATATTGTGTCAATCTCTTTCACTACAAAGTCTTTTGGGAACTCAATCTATTTTGAATAAATGCTCCCTCTTTCATATTTACTTCCACACCCAGTCCTTTTCCTCATAAGCTGGCAGATGTATATGCAGGACTCTCATGAGACCTAGTGGCAGCAGGAGAGAGGAGCATCTTCAGAATTACAAGGAAGTTTCTGGATTCTCACTTCTATCCATTTTTGTGAAGACTCTAGTTTTCTTGTAGTGGTGTTCACTCTGGGCAGTGAAGTAAGAAAATAAATCTTGTAGAGGAATTTTCAGAATAAAATTGTTAGTCTAACCTTGCTTTGGAAAAGTAGTAAAAGCCATTTGAAATATTTTTATGTTAAATGTTGGGTATATTTTTGTAAAATGTACAATGAATCAAAAATCATTTTGCACTTATAAGAAACCTGGGTATGCACATATAATATAAGTATTAAACTAACTTTCTTTGTAAGATCAAGCTGTTGGGCTAAAACTATGTATACCCATTTTCACTAAGAGAATTTCAAATGGAAATAAACTAAAGAGAGATGAATTGCTGTATAGCTTAGAATTATATTTGGCTATGAGTGAAAATATCCCAACTACAGTGGTTCAGATATTTAAAAATATCTCTTTTCTTTCTTTTTCTTTCTTTCTTTCTTTCTTTCTTTCTCTCTTTCTTTCTTTCTTTCTTTCTTTTTTTCTTCTTTCTTTTTCTTTCTTTCTTTCTTTCTTTTCTTTCTTTCTTTTGTTCTTTCTTCTTTCTTTCTTTTTTCTTTCTTTCTCTCTCTTTCTCCTTCTTTCTTTTCTTTCTTTCTTGTTTTCCTCTCTTTCTGTTTTCTTCCTTTCTTCCTTTCTTCCTTTATTGCCTTCCCTTCCCTTCCTTCTTTCTTTTTCTTTCTTACTTGTTTTCTTTCTCCCCTTCCTTCCCTTCCCTTTCCTTTCCTTCTGTCTCTCCCTCCCTCCCTTCTTCCCTTCCTTCCTTCCTTCCTCCCTTCCTTCCTTCCCTTTCCACGTAGATGTTACTAGACTTATATTATTGAATACTAATTAAAGTTACACTAGGTAGATAATATACTTCCATTCTAAGGATTAACAGAAACAAACCCTACAATTACGGACAGTTGATTTAAGGCAAATTTGGCACTATCGAGTGAAAGGTAATGTGGTCAATTATATACCCATATTGGAAAAAAGAAGGACCTTTATTGCTACATCACACCATATACAAAAATATATTTCATATAGATTGATGTTCAAAATGTGAATGGCAAAATTTATAGATGACAACATAAGAGAATATCTTAATAACCATGAATAGAATAAGATTTCTTAAATAGGATATTAAAAGTATAAACTTTAATGTAACCTTTTAAAAATGAGAGCATAGTAAAATAAATGATATCTCAATTGCAATAAACACAAACAAAAGGATTCAAATTCACTAGTCATTAGAGAAATGATTATTAAAATTACGATTTACCATTGTACAACCACCTATATGTCTAAACATTTACCAAATTTTATAAAGTATGTGAAGATACTGGAATTCACTTACACTGATGGTGGAAGTGTCAATACGTAAAATAATTTTATAAAACTATTATGTAATATCTACTACAGTTGAGCATAAGCATAATTCATAACAAACAATTCCAATCCTATGTGTACGCTAGAGGAATTTTGACCTATGTGCTCCAGAAGATATGTATACAATAAATATTTAGAGCAGCACGTTTTAGCCCCAAAACAAAAACAATATTATTACTCATCAATTATATAGACAAAAAGGATAATAAAGAAATTGAAGTGTGGTCATATGCTGAAATATTAAACAGCCATGAAATAACCAATTTACAGCTACTGAAAAAAATGGATAAAATCTTACATAGTATATAACAAAACTGTATGATATATATGATATATATGATTTATATGATGATAAAGAGTTCAAAAACTGACAAAATGACCCTACCATGTTAGAATCAGGAGAGAACTTATGTTTGGGGAGGGTGTTAATCTGAGGATGATTCTGGAGTGCTGGGAATGTAAGCGATGCTCTATTAATTTTAATTTTTCCTGCCTTTCTGCGTATTACTTTAACATTTTTAAGAATTTTATTCTGATTTACCATTAGAGTTTTTGAGCACATCACTTTATATTGCTTTTCTAGTAGTTTCTCTAGGTATTATATTACATACACATAACAGCACATATTTTCTGGTGTCTCTTCTTAGTTTTCCTTCATCTGAGAATGAGGCTTGCAAAAGATTTTCTGAGATTTAAAAATATTAATTACATTTTATAACTGCAGCATAAAAGCCTGAATGCTGAATACTCTCTACAGGCATTTCCAGGAGAAAATAATTTAGTATTGAATTTTAAAATTAGAGGTGGGTAAATTTATGCTTTAGTAATTACTTCTTGGGGAGAGTTTTTGGAAGAGACAATGCAATCTGTTTCTTAGTATCAGAGGAGCACTACTACACTATGGCACTCACATAAGAGCTTGCTTATAATTTTAAATGATGAAGGGATCTTAAGAGCATCTCTCAATCTACTCAGTTTACTTATTTGTCATAGCATTATATGCCTATGAAAAAGAAAAAAAATTAAAGTTGTAGTTGTATTTTTTTGCTATAACTTTATCTTCTCTCATTTTCATTGTTTACTGATTGTCTTTATTTATAGCTTGGACAGTTTGGGAACAATCATAATCACAATTAAATGCACTTAACAAAATATAGATTTATATATTAAAAAAGAAAAAAAAAGCACAAAAAGTATATATATTTTTTAATTTTAGCCCAACGTCTGTTGGTCAAACTACTAAGGTATCTAATTCAAATAAGATATGTGTATGCATGATATTACAATGAAGGATACAGTCCATTATACATTTTGTCAAAATCCATAAAATTGTACGGTGCAAAGAATAAACCATAATGTAAGCTATAGACCTTGGTTAGTAGCAATGTTTCAATATTTGTTCATCAATTGTAACAAATGTACCACACTCATGTAAGATGTTAGTAACAGGGGAAAATGTGGGACGGAAAGAGGGTGGAGTATATGGGAATCCTCTATATTTTTGATACAAGTTTTCTGTAATCTAAAATTTCTTTAAAAATCAAGTTTATTATATGGAAAAAAGGAAAATATATAACATAGTCCAAAATACCAGCTCTGTAAATAACTAGCTATATGACCTTAAATAATTTCATAACATTTCTAGGCACTAGTTTTCTTATCTACAAAATGATAGGCTAAAGAGTCTCTCCTGGGACTTCTAGTTCACCTCTCTGATTGTGATATTTTATCATTTGCCTTTGAACTTAGAGTAGTAGAAATGGAGAGAAAAAGATGAGAAATTAAATAAAAAAGTTAATTCATGAACAAGGAAATGATTAACTGATTGAAGGGAGAAGACTTTCTGTTTTTGTTTCTGAGCACTCAATGTATGCTACAAGTGTGAAGTTAGACAAGAAGAACTATTACAAACGTACCTTCAGTTTCTAGTTTGCAATTTCACATATGCTTCAACATATTTCCCATCTGTGAAGCCGCAAGATAATTCTTATGTGCCAAGTTTCACCAAAATTAAATCTAAACTCTTTGAACAAACTTCTCTTTCTGAATTCCAAAAGAATTCCACCTTTGATTCCATTTCAATGACCAGTATTGCATGATATTATGCTTTATATTTGTATTGCAAGTTTTATTGAATCATTTTGTTGTAACTTTATGCAACATTAAACTGCTTTGGTTTCAGGATAGACTTTGCATGTCTAGACCATGTTAATCTGGATATCATTCAGCTATACTTGAAGTATTGCAACACTCAATTTTAACTAAGAATAAAATGATTTTATTTTTTTGATATTGTTAATCTATAGAATTTGTGGGTTTGTTGGTAGTTGTTACTGTATTGGTTACTTTAGTGAAATTATTCAGCAATAAAATTCTCCACAGATATAATATCGTTTCTAAATTGTTTTTTTAACATCATTAAATTCAACTGTAATATTTCATTTCCTTAGCCTGAATCACCTAGTTTTCTTCTATTGCTTAATTTTACAAAGGTAATTTTTATTTCCACTCTCAATTTAAACAACTTTCCTAGCTTAATAAATCAAATAAGAAGTTATAAACATTTCATGACTTTTTATCCTCCATATATTCTTGAATAATAAGATATGAAGCAAATATAAAAAGCATTTAATGTTTTTAAAATATCTCTATCATTTCTTGATAGTGATTAAGTGCATTTCAGTTTGTGTTAGGATATTATAACACTTTATATAAACTTTTAGGACAATTTTAGATTTACAGGAAAAAATGAGATGATAGCTCACAGAGTTTTCATATACCCTGTATGCATTTATTATTATTGTTAATAATAATAACATTTGTTTCAATGTACCAAAACAAATAAATTATTAATTTATTATTAAAGTCCATATTTTAGTCAAGTTTCCTTAGTTTTTATGTAATCTTTTATTTTATTTTATTTTTTTATAAACAATTTATTGAAGTATATCATTCATACAAAAACATACACAAACTATAAGTGTTCAGTAAACATTGTGAACTTACAAAACAAACATGCATAACATCATACAGGGCTCCCACATATCACCCCACCACAAATACTTTGCATTGTTTTGAAACATTTGTTAACAAATTCTGAAAGTGCATTGTCAAAGTATTACTACTAACTATAGTCTGTATCTTACTCCCCTATACTGTTTTTCACCCAAGGATTATTTATTTACTTACTTTTATCCATTTTTACCCCCCCCTCCCTGTTTTTGCTGTTTTTGTGTCCATTCGCTTGGCAACTCTCTGTGTCCGTTTCCTACCCTCTCTTCTCATCCTTCTCCTCCTGTCTTCATAGGGATTCCATCCTTGGAACCTCCAATGTGGGAGAGAGGCGTCCTACCACCTATGCTACCTTAGTTGCTCGTTTTTTGACTCGTCTCATCTTGGCTCTCCATTGTATCACTCTACTGTTACGTCATCATCTTGCTATGTGGCTTGCGGGGTCTGGTGGCACACCCGCACTCGGGACCTGGAGGCACACCTGTACACAGGGCCTGGGGGGCTTACCCGCTCGCAGGGCCTGGCAGTGCACCTCAGCGCGGGGCCCAGTGGCCAACGTACCTTGCATATTTTTCTTTTTTTAAGTTTTTAATGGGGGGTCCAGGGGATTGAACTCAGGTGCCTCCATATAGGAGACAGACACTCAAACATTTGAGCCACATCCGTCCCCCAGCTACATCTCCCAAGGTTGGCCAAAGACAGCCATAGTTACAGTCCATTCCCATACAGAATAGTCATATAATAAATCAGGCTTGATTTATCACCAGCATTCTAAAAACCAGACCTAGGGAGAAAAACTGATCTGGGAACACATGCATGGTTTTTAATATAGTGAATGTTTAGCCTACCCTGATTATCACAAAATCAGGACAGTGAGCATATTCGCATGTAATCTTTTTTATTTTTCAGTATTGCCTTCAGGATGCCACATTACATTTGGTCATCATGTCTTCTTAAGTACCCCCTTGTCTGTGATGATTTCTGAGACTTTTTTTTTAGATAGACTTTGAGAGTTTTGAGGAGAATTAGTCTCACATATTATGTGCTGTGCCTCCTTTAGAATTTAGATATTTTTCAAATGATTAGATTTGGGTAAAGAGGACCATCAGAGAGGTAATTTCCATTCTCCTCACATCTTGGGTACATAATTGTTAATCAACCTATCACTGCTGATATTGACCTTGATCACCTGGCTGAAGAAATGTTTGTCAGATTTCTCCACGAGAAAGTTACTCACGCTCTTTCCATACTGTGTTATTTGGAAGGAAGTCATTATGTGTAGCACACATTTAAAGAGTGGGAAGTTATGCTCCACAAAGGTTCAGAGCAGAATATCTACAAAAACTAGAATTCTTTTTCATGAGGTCTATACTCTAATCTAAGCTACTCCCTTGTTTATCTGTAAACTCTTCTGATAATGAGAAACCTGTTTCTCACCATCTGCCATCCTTTTCCTTAATTGTTCAATTCCAGGATACATGTTTAACAGTATCAGAACTGTTAACACACACCCCTGTGGGAAACAATGCTTTCAACAAGAACACAGTATTTATGTATAGTTTCTTTTGACATTATTCTTACAGACTCCATTCATTACTAAATTACATATGTAAACAACATTTTCCCTCCACCTCTTTCAGTGAAGTTGTTTCATACATTTATCACATAGCTTGATTGTCCTGTCACGTTCTGCATTCTATCCTGACCTCCTAAATAACTTTCTAATTTGCATGTATTAATGTTCTCTTTTTGTGCTGTAAAGCTTTATGGCTTTTGACAATTGCATAGCGTCATGTATTGACAATTGGAGTTTCAAACTAAATAGCTTCACCTCCGTAATAAAGATCTTCTGTGTTTCATCCATTCAACACTTTCCACTTAACTCCAAATCTTTGTCAACCACTGATTTTTTACTGACACTACAATTTCACTTTTTCTAAAATGCTGTATAATTGGAATCGAGTATGTAGCCTGTTCAGACTGATTTCTTTGGCTTAGTCATGTATGTATTAATTACATCCATGTCTTTTCATGGTTTGATAACCCATTTAAGTTCATCACTGAATAGTGGATGCCCATTGTGGGTGTACCCTAGTTTGTTTATCCATTGACCTATTGAAGGACATCTTGGTTACTTCCAGTTTTGAGCAATTATGAATAAAACTCCTATAAACATTCACATGCTGGTTTTTGCATGGATATACATTTTTGAATCAGCTGATTGATACCTAGGATAGTGAATCTAGATCATACGCTAAGACTAAGTATAGCTTTGTAAAAAATCTGCAGAACAATCTTCCAAAAAGTGGCTGTAGTGTTTTAACTTCCCAACAAAAAGAATGACAATGGCTACTGCTCTATACCAGCAAATGGTATTGTCAGGTGATTTTAAAAAAAAATTTTTATCCTACCCTTTCTAGTCAGTGAGTAGTGGTAGCTCATTGTTGTTATAATTTGCAATTCCTTAATGATGCATGATTTTGAGCATCGTTTCATATGCTGATTGGTCATCTCTATATATTCTTTGTTGAGGTGATTGTTCAGATCATTTGCCTATTTTTAATTGTATTATGTATTTTCTTATAAGAGTTCTTTGTAAATTTTGTATACAAATCCTTTATCAACATATGTTTTACAATTATTTTTCCCAGACTGTGGATTGTCATTTTATTCTTTAACAATGACTTTCACAGAGCAGAATTTATTTTAATAAAGTACAACCTATCAGTTTTTCTTTCATGTTTCATACTTTTGGTGTTGTATTTAAAAATGTGTCACCAAGCCCATGGTCATATAGATTTTTCTCCAATGTTATCTTCTAGAAGTTTTATAATTTTGCATTTTACATTTAAATCTATGATCCATTTGACTTAATTTTTGTGAGGGATTTTATATCTGAAACTAGGTTCTTTTTTTTTTTTTTTGCATGTAAGACATCCACTTGTTGAAAAGACTACATTTTTATCATTGAATTCCTTTCATTTTTTGTCAAAAAACAGTTGACTACATTGGTGTGGGCCTATTTCTGGTGTCTCTATTCTGCTCCATTGATAAATATATATTTATTATTGCAATAACTCATTTTCTTGCTTAATATACATTTATGATAAATCTTGTATTTGGCTGTGTGAATCTTCCAATTTTATACTTTTCTTGCAATATCATATTGGCTCTTTTATTTTCCATGGAAATTTTAGAATCAGTTTGTCACTATCTACAAATTACATTGCTAGGTTTTAAAAATTTATATTAACAGACTTTATTTTTAGAACAATGTTAGATTTTTAGTACTTCCCCCCTAGTTTTTCCAATTATTAATATCTTGCATTAATATGGTAAATTCGTTACAATCAATGAACCATTATTGATATAGTTTTAATTAACTAAAGTTCATAGTATAAGTTCCTTAGTTTTATGTAACGTCTTTTTAATGTTCAGGATTCCATCCAGGATATCACATTATATTTATTTGTAATGCCTCCTTAGTCTGTTTTTGCATGTTAGTTTCTTAGACTTTCCTTGTTCTTGATAAAATCGACTCCTTTCAGGAGTACTGATCAGGCATATTGTATGATGCCTCTCTATTGGAATATGTCTGATATTTCTTTCATGATAAGCCTGGGATTATGAGTTTTGAGGAAGTAGATCACAGTGGTAAAGTGTCATTTTCATCACACCATATCAAGGGTACATACTATCAATAAGATTCATGACTATTAATTCTAACCTTTATTACCTATCTGAGGTAGTGTTTGTCAGGTTTCTCCACTGAAGATTACTCTTTTTCCCACCTTTCCATACTGTCCTCTTTAAGGATGTCACTTACCACTTAATAAATGGGGCGCTTTGCTCTTCCACATTTAGGGTTGAATATGATCATAGGTTTTTTGGAGTTCTTCTAAATGAGAGATTTGTTTTTTCTCCCTAATTATGAATTTATTCATTTATATTAGTATTGTGTCATCAATATTTTTTTTTTATTCATTGGGTTATAATCCAAAACTATTTTATTTTTTTTTTTTGGCTCAAATTTTTCCATATTTGGCCACTGTTTTCTCTTTCAGTTGGTTCCTGTGTTCCTTCAATAAACCCATATCAATGATTTTTTTTCAGTATGTCATTATTTTTGGTACCACAGGATGTTCCAGTTTTACAGTATTTGCTTTCTGCCACAGCCCCAGGATTAGCCATTTCTCCAAGGATCCCTGGTTTCTTTTATTGGGCAATGGTAGTGAAAACTAAGATCTGGGTACCTGCTGTGTTCATTGCTACTGGGTTGTTGTTTCTTTTAGTCTCTCTCTCAGCTGACAGAGCAAGGAAATATATAAGCATATATGAACATGTGTCAATATACACATATCTATAACTACTTCTATATGTAGCTCTCTATACCTATATTAAGTTAAACATGAGTTCTTATGATGTCTCCAACTGTTAATCCATCGCTACATGGATCATTCTAGCTTGCTTCCTTTTCTGATCATTAAATTTCATTCTAACCATCTACCACCAGCCATACTTTTACCTAATTCTTTAATTCCAGTATACATATATGGCAAATATCAAGACTTTTAACCAATACTCCATAGAAAGCTAAGATTACTTTTTTTTTTTTTTTATTTTTAGGAGGTACTGGAGATTGAATCCAGGACCTCGTATATGGGAAGCAGGTGCTCAACCACTTGAGCTACATCCGCTCCCCGGGAAGCTAGGATTTTAAATTGGTTTGCAGTGATTCTGTAGTTTCAGCTGGTAAGAACTGATATCTGAACAGTAATGAAGTTTTTAATATATTTACCTGGATCATCTCTTCATTTAATTAACTTTACTTTGATTTCTTTCATCTAAGTATGGTAGTTTTCTGCATATGGATCTGTACATATTTTCTAAATCTGTATCTATTTATTTACTTTTTTGGTGCTTTTGTAAATGATACTTTTTATTTCACATTTGAACTATTCATTTCTATATATAAGAATGCAATTGATAATGTATATTAAGCTCATATACTGAGACCTTATTATAATATTCTTATTTCCAGCTGGTTTTTCATCAATTAGGGGAGTTTTCTACACAAACAATCATGTCATCTGCAAATAACGACAGTTTCATTTCTTTCTTCCCAATTTTTATACCTTCTGTTTCATTTTCTTGTCTTTTTGCACTTGCTAGGGCTTCCAATAGAATGGTGAATAGGAAGGGTAAAACGGGACAGACTTGACTTATTTCTAACCTTGGGGAGAAAGCGTCACATTTTTCAAGTATGATGTTACCAATAGATGTTTCTTTTTTTAAAGATATTTATTATTTGCTGAGAGTTGTTATCAAAAATTGGGGTTAGATTTTGTCAAAAGCATTTTCTCTATTGATTGATAAGTTCATGTGATTTTTCTTCTTTAGCCTGTTATGTACTAGATTACAATGATTGCTTTTCAAATACTGAACCAGCCTAGTATACCTGGAAAAAAATCTTATTTGGTTATGGTGTACAATACTTTTTAGACATTGTCATTTAATTTGTTACTATTGTGTTTAGGTATTCTGTATGATAGGAGGGCAATGGGTCTGTAATTCCTTTACATAAATTCTTGGTATTAGGGAAATGCTCATAGAATAAGTTAGCATGTGTCCCTCTCTTTCTATTTTCTGGAAGAAATTGTGTGGAATTGGTATCATTTTTTTCTTAAACATTTGATAGAATTCACCAGTAAAATCAGATGGGCCTGTTTATTTTGTTGTTTGTTTTTGTTTGTTTGTTTGTTTTGTTTTTTGTCTGAAAGATTAATTATTTATATGATGTTTTATATATATATATATATTTGTGATTCAGATAATCTATTTGTCCTTTTTCAAATATTGGTAGTTTTAGTAGTGTCTTTTAAGGAATATTTCTATTTCATCTCTAAGTTTTCAAATTAGCAGACATAGAGTTGATAACATTTGTATATTATCTTGTCATTGTTCATGGAATATTAATGATGACTCTTTTTTCATTCTGATATTGATAATTGTGTCTTTTCTCTTTTTTCCTTGGTTAGACTGATGAGAGATTTTTCCATTTTTATCGATCTTTTCAATGCATCAACTTTTGTTTCTTTGATTTTTCTCTATTGTTTTCCTGTTTTCAATTTCATTAATTTCTACTGTAATTTTCATTATTTCTTTTCTTCTGCTTGTATTAATATTAAATTGCACTCACTTCTCTAGTTTCCTAAAGTGGGATTTTCCCTTATTGACTTCAGATTTTCATCTTTTCTAATATATGTATTATGTGCTACATATTTTTCCCGAAACAAGATTTCCTTTACACAACACACATTTTGATAAGGTGTGTATTCATTTTCAACTATTTCAAAATAATTGTTTATTTCTCTTGGTAATTTTTCTTTGATTCATGTGTTATTTGTAAGTATGTTGTTTAATCTCCAAATGTGAAATTTTCCAGCTCTATTTCTGTTGTTGATTTCCGGTTTAGTTCCATTGCAGTCTGAGAAGATTCTTTGTATGATTTTTAATCTTTTAAATTTGTTAAAATGTGCTTTATGGTGCAGAATGTGGTTTATCTTGGTGGCTGTTCCATGAGAGTTTGAGATTAATATGTATTCTGCTCTTGCTAGAAGGATTATTCTATAAATGTCAATTCGATTAATTTGATTGATTGTGCTGTTCAGGGCAACTATATGCTTACTGACTTCCTTCTGTGTGATATATCAGTTACTGAAAGAGAGGCGTTGAAGTTCATAATAGTGGATTTGGCTATTCCTCCTTGCAATTTTGTCAGTTTTTTCCTCACATAGTTAGATGCTTTATTTTCAGGTGCATTCACACATGTCTTCTTGGGGAACTGACCCCTGTATCTTTATGCAATTCTAATATTTATCTCCTGTAATTTCCTTTGTTCTGCAAGCTGCTTTGTCTGTAATTAGTATAGCTATTCCAGTTGTCTTTTGATTAGTGATAGAATGCTTTATCTTTCTCCTTCTCTTCTCATTACTTTGTATGTAGGTATTCAGATATTTCCTTAGTGGTCACTATGTTAATTAACATTGTAAATTTATAACAATCTAGTTGGAATTGAAACCAGCTCATATTTTTTTAATATACAAAAAATCTGCTCCATACAACTGCTCGCCTCGTGGTGTTGTCACAAATTACCTCTTTATGCATTGTGAGCTGGGTAACATAGATTTATTATTATTATTAATGCATTTGTCTTTTAAATCATGTAGGAAATAAAGGTAGATGTTACAAATCAAAAACAATAATGCTATCTTTTATTTTTACATATGTTGTTGCCATTATTGGAGTTCTTTATTTCTTTATAAGGCTTTGAGCTACTCTATCTTACTCTTTCATCTCAGGCTGCAGGATTTCATTTAGCATTCCTCATTAGGAAGGTCTACTAGCAAGAAACTCTCAGAATTTACTTAACTCAGAATGTCTTAATTTTTCCTTCATTTGTGGATGATAGTTTTGCCAGATGTGGAAACCTTGGTTGGTAGGATTATTTTTGTTTTGCTTCAGCACTTTAAATATGCCATATCACTGCCTTCTGGTCTCCTTGGGTTTTGATCAGAAATGGAAATCTAGGTTGGTGTTTTGTTTTGCTCTGTTTTCTCTTTCAATACTTCAGATATTTCACTGGGCTATCTCCTTGCTTATATTGTTTCTGAAGAAAAGCCTTTAAAATTCTTACCCTTATGGTAAAGTGTTTGCTGTTTATCCCTCTGATTTCTTTAAGATATTCTCTTCGCCTTTGGTTTTCTGCAGTTTGAATATAACATACTTGTGTGAAATTTGGGGGTATTTATCATAATTAATATTCTCTGAGCTTCCAGGACTTATTCTTTGGTGTTCTACAAAAATTTTTAAAAATAACACTAATTTGACACAGTCTCTTCCAGAAAGTAGAAGAGATTTTATGAGCCATTATTATCTGATAGTCAAACCAGCAAAAACAGTACACAAAGAAGAAAACTATGGACCAATATCCTCCATGAAGATAGGCAGAAAATCCTTAACAAAATATTAACAAACAGATTTCAGCAATATATAAACCTAATTACACTGCATGACCATAGGGATTTATTTCAGGGATGCAATGTTGGTTCAATGTTTGGAAATCAATCAGTGTACCACCATATTAGTAGGCTAAAGAATAAGATCCACATGGCCCTATCAAGTCAGGGAGAAAAAAGCATTTGAAGGAATTCAAACCCCATTTCTGGTAATAATCTTAGGAAACTAGGATTGGAAGGGAACTTACTCAACTTGATAAAGATCATGTATAAAATCTTGCTGCTAAAATATGATCAATAATTGAATAGTTTCATCATTAAGATTGTGAATAAGATAAAATAGGGATTGAGGCAAGAATTTCCACTCTCACCATAATACTGGAAGTTCTAGTTAGCAAAATATGGCAATAACATAAAAGATATAAAAACCAAATAGACTGAAAAGGAAGAAATAAAAGTGTCTTTGTTAGTGGACATGAAAATACTCCAGGAACCAATAGAAAGGAAAAACTCCTATAACTAATGAGTTCAGCAATTCACAAGATACAATATCAACAATTAAAAATAAAATACGTTTCTACGTACTAAAAATGAACACTGGAAATTGAAACTAAAAACACAATACCACCTATAATCACTCAATAATGAAATATTTATGTGTACCTCTAAAAACATGTACAGGATTTGTATTCTGTAAACAACAAAACACTGATGAAAGAAATTAATGATGATCTAAATAAATGGTAACATATATTGTGCTCATGAATTGGATAATTCAACGTGCTAAAAATGTCACTTTCCCAATTTTATACAGTTTTAACAAAATTGCTAGATATACAAAAGATTTTTTTGTAAATATACAGAAGATTATTCTAAAATGTAAAAGGAATGACAAAGGAAATAGAATAGCAAAAACAATTTTGTACAGGAAAAATAAAGTAGGAGACTTTACCCAAACTCATTTCTTACATAGCTACAGTAATCAAGGTTTTGTAGTAATGGCAGAGGGATAGACCCTTTGATCAATGGAATATACAAATACCTCAACTGATATGATAAAGATCCAACAGCAATTCAGTGGTGAATGGAAAGCATTTTCACAAATGATGCTAGAAGAATTAGATATTAACAGGCAAAAAATGAACGTTAAACTAAACCACACATCTTATAAAAATATGAAACTTAAACATATAAAACTTTTAGAAGATAATATAGGAAAAAATCATTGGGAATTAGGGCTTGGAAACGAGTTCTTAGACATGACACCAAAAGTATGATTACAAAAGAAAAAAATAATAAATTGTACTTTATCAAAATAATTTTTTTTGCTCTCCTAAATACTATGTTAAGAAGGCAATCTACAAGCTACAGAATGGGGAAAATATTTGCACAATACATAGCTGACAGAGGTCTAATATCTAGAAATATACAGACTTTCAAAACACAACAGGAATAAAAAGCCAGACAATCCCATTAGAAAACAGATAAAAGACATGAGGAGACTGAAGAGGATATATAAATGCTAACTACACACATGAATCTTTTCATTTATTTTTCATTGTTCCACATCATTAGCCATTAGGGATGGAAATTATGGCCACAATGAGCTATGACTACACAGCTATCAAAATACCCCAAATTTTAAAAAAAATAGTGACAACAGCAAAAATGTAGAGAAACTATATCTGCCATACATTGCTGGTGGGAAAGTAAAACAGTATAACACTCTGGAAAACAGTTTGGCAGTTTCCTAGAAAACTAAACATAGGCTTACACAGAACTCAACAATCAAACTCCTAGATATATAGCACAGAGAATTGTAAACTTTTGTCCAGACAAAAAACTGTACACTAATGTTTATAGCAGCTTGCTGTGTGCTGACCTGTGTCCCCGCTCAAGCGATGTGTTGATGTCCTAACTGCCAGTATCTCAGATTATAAGCATATTTTGGAAATAGGACTGTTACACATGGAATTAGGCAAGTTAAAATGAGGTCCTTCTGCAGTTGGGTGGTCCTACTGCAGCTGGGTGGTCCCTTCATCCAGTTCTCCCATTTCAACAAGGGGAGAAGAGACATAGATGCAAGAGGGGAGAAGGTCATGTGAATATGGAGGCAGAGGTTGAAGTGCTGCAGTTGCAAGCCAAGAAAACCAGAGAATGATGGAAAACCACCAGAAACCAGGAAGAAGCAAGGAAGGATTCTTCCCTACAGGCTTCAGAGGAGGTGTGACCCTGTTAAGTTCTTGATTTCAGACTTCTAGTCTCCTGCATTGTGAGACAATACATTTATTGTTTTAAGCCACCAAGTTTGTGGTTCTTTGTTTTAGCAGCCCTAACAAACTAATCATTCAACCAACAGAAGCTTTATTCATTAGTCAAAAACAGAAAATAATCAAATGTCCTAAAATAATGAATGAGTATTTTATTAGTCAGGGTTCTTTAGGGGAACAGAACCAATAGGATATTTATATGTATATTTATATTAAATGTAAATACTATGAGAGTTTTTAAAATTGGAATTGGTTCACATGACTGTGGGGATGGACAAGTCCAAATTCTATATGGCAGACTGCAAGCTAGGAACTCCACAGAAGGTTTTCAATCAAATTCCTCAGGAGAAGATGGTTGGTTGAAGTAGAAATGAAAATTCACCCTTTTGACTACTGAAATAATCACTTCTCTTTTTAAGTCCTTCAACTGATTGGATAAGACTTCTCTTATTGTTGAAGGCAATCTCAGTTGATTGTAGATGTAATTAGCCATAAGTACAACCAACGTACTGATAATTTAAATCCTTGAAATAACCTCACAGTAACAATCAGGCCAGTGCTTACTTGAGCAAACAACTGGACAGCATTACCTGGCCAAGTTGACAAATGAACTTAACCATCATAGTCTACCCCTTGTCATCATGGTACCCATGCACACTTCTTTAAAACAAACTTGATATCCTATAACTTAAATACTGTGATTTGAATCTAATACAACTTTTAAGCAGAATGGAATTCAGACAGAGATAGAAAAATCCACAAGGACAAGCCAGAAGCTGAAATTCAATGGAAACTAGAAGGTAATGTAGAGGCCACGAGAGGCTGCCATGTTCATTGCAATGTGACAAACTAAGGCCCAAAGTTTACCAGCAACCATCTCCAGAAACACCATGATGTTTTCAGGAAGAAAGCATCACTTGGATGGTGCCTTGATTTGGACTTTTTCCCAGCCTCAAACCTTGAGTGAATAAATTCCCATTTTTTAACCTGACCCATGTCATGGTATTTGCTTGAGCAGCCTAGGAAATAAAACAGTCATACAATCTGTAGCAAACACATTCCATAGAACAATCATCAGCAATAAACAGGAATGAGTATCGAAAGATGTTGCAAATTGGATGGCTTTCAAGGGCATTATACTGATTGTAAAAAACCAATCTAAAAAAAAAAAAAAAACAGATATTGTATGATTTCATTTATATAATCTTTTCATATTGAAAGAATTATAAAGATGGAGAATAAATTAGTGGTTGCTGGGGCTTACAGAAAGTGATAAAAAGAGGAAGATCTTCATGGTGATGGAATAGTTCTGCATCTTTAATGTAGGCTTAACACAAATCTACATGCGATAAACTGTGTAGAACTATATACACACAATTTAGCAATGTCCATTTCTTGGTTTTGATATTATACTCTAGTTATGTAAGATGTAACCATTGGGGGAAACTAGGAAAATGAACATGTACACTGCCCCAACACGTACTATCTTTTCAATTTCAGTGATTCCAAATAAAAAGTGAGAAAGAGAAGAAAGAAAAAAAAATGTTTTTAAAAGAATGTAAAGAAAAGAAAAATAAAGAAAAACATATCTATAAAATGATGAATGACTGCACTTAGTCATCACAGAGGGGATTTATGGGAATACTGAGGATTTAACTCCAGATACTTGTGTTTACTGCTCTGGCTTGACCTCTGATCTTGTTCTGGCTTGACCTCTGGTCTTGTTTTCCGCCATAATTAAACAGCTTAGAGAATAGAATAAGCAGATAGCAATGAAATCTCACAAAGTTAAATGTTTACCATTACTGGTCTGTCCATGGACTTGACACCCTGTAGTAATTAAAAGTAACTGGTTAGGATGAAAAAGGCAGAAATCTTTTATTCTTGTAAAAATGTTTTAAGTACAACTAATTCATTTAGAAAGCTTAAAAATAAATGATTATTCTGTGGGGTTTTTTGGTTATCTTTTTAACTGAAATGAAATAAATTCAAATGGAGAGAGAAATTGAAAATGGTGAAACTTTATTACCCAGATGGAAATTGAGCAAAGATAAGCAATCCGTTAGCACTAAGCCTTAAAAAAATAGTGATATATTCATCAATCTACATAAATTTGCTGTCTATCCCTTTTGTGGAAAAACTCACAAACTATAAAAATATTCTGGCTTCAACCACATAACTAAAATATAACATGTAATAAGAAATTAATTTCCTGATTATTAACTATTATGTGGATAAAAGGAAAAGTCACCAAGTTTGCCTCCTTTCCACAAACAGTTCTTTGAAAATGAGTTAGTCTTAAGGCATGAAACTTCCAGGATCAGGAAATTTAAAGTCTAATGTAGTTCCTCATTTATAGATATATCTTTTAAATACTATAATTTCCTATTTTCCAGCATTTTATGTATTGTATGCTAGAAGAACCTTACCATTACACACTATCATCTAAAGTAATTATTTATGACTAGCTGAACAAATTAAAACAACTTATTTTTTCAACTCACAGTGATAAAATCTTCTTCTCTGTTGTGGATATAATTGAAATTTTAATATCCAGCATTGTGCCATTCTAATTCTTACAATCATTATTGGTAGTGCAGTTGCTGAAAAGAGGTGCCAGACCTCTGTATTAATAAAATGTGCCTCTTGGTTTTCTGTGACTGCAATATGGAGACTATTACTCTTTGTGATAGCCACCAAATCCTAACTTATTCCCTTAACTATATCCGTAACTACAAACAGATCTTTCAAATAAGACTTGGTTTTCATCTCCCACTTTGGGCTTGGAAATGGGCTTACACAGTCATAGAAGAAGAATGGCAAGATTAACTTTCTTTTCCAGTATAGGGGGTCTTATAATCACATCTAGGGGAAGAATTTTATACGGGCTGGTCCCTATTACATTAGCTGGAAAACAGCTGCCCTAGTTAGACTCAGGAGAGATACTTTTTTCAAAATACTGAAAATTGCTACCAAATAGGAGAAGAGACAGAGCTGATTTTATACTTCCAGCTCTTTCTTTACAAAAAAGTAAGCTCTATTGTTGGCCTATGAGTCATGATCTTCTTAAACATTCCTCATTGGGGGTATCATTGGTAGCTGTTAATCACAGTTTCTGTATTTTTCAGAGTTGGAGTGGTAGAGGGGAATCATACCCAGTCTTCTTTCAGGGGCTGTTGTCAGTGTAATTTCAGTCCATTATGTTAGTGGGTAGCAAATGCCTACCCTGTTTTCTTGCTTCTTACTGAGTTTATAATTCCCGATTCATTTTTTGCCATCAGATAAGGCATGCTTGAGGTTATTAAATAATCCTTCTGTCATTTAAGGATGCTGCGTCTTATAATAATCACTTCCTTGGAGAGAGTGCATTAGCAAATTTTCTATTTAAGATTTATGCCAATTATAACTTTATTTTCTTATAAAAATACAAATTTGAAAACATTTAGTCACGTATATTAGAAAAATAAAATCAATTATTTTTGGTATCCTTATATGATTGTATGTGATTAACCTTATTTATGCACACCTATAGTATAAAATCACAGATTTGCTTGGAAGCAATACTTCTTAAAGAATAAAAAAAAGGTTAATTGTCTTTTATTCAGCAACTTAGAGGTTTTTTAAATTATGATGGCTAGAACCTGGATTTTCAAAATCTTTCAGTAGGACATGAGAGTATCAGTCTGCAATATTTGTATGTCCAATTGAAAATCTTTAAAGGTAGATTTGGGAAAAATATCTGATTCCCTACTTTTTCCTGAGGCTGTATATCTAATCAAGAGTACATTCTTTCCTTCTAGAGAAAAAACAAGATTTCACATAGGATATGTAAGGAAATATACTTTACTGAACATTTGTCCAAAAAATATATTAAAAAGCTACTAGTATCTTAGTTCCCCTTTGAGACTAGCCAAAAGAATTAGGAGGCACTTTCCTCAAATGAAAAAGACTGAGCAATGACAGTTTAGTTGGTAAACCGTGTAATATCTTGAAAAGATCTTCAATTGATTTTTTGGAATTAGAGCTTTTGGTGAATTTTATATTCTAACTATACTCTAGAAAACAATTTTTCTGTAGACTCTAAAGTCAATCAAGTTACCAGTAATTGAGTGTGAATAAATGAATAACAGTACCTATAGATAAAGTTTTTTATAGATATTATTGTATTTTGAAGAAAAAGCTTTTTTTTTGGTCATAAGGACACAGCCTTAAATTTTTTTTTGCCATATAATAATTATTTGGTATATATAACTTTTAAAATCAATTTTATTGAAACATATTAATAAAGCATACATTCCATCCAAAACACCCTTTAAATTTAATATAGCATACACTGAAAAAGGGTGATTTTTTGAGAAGAAAATATTAAGCCAAAATGGTACAGATAAGACCTCATAAAGAAGTAACTTTTGCATGAGGATAAGAACAGTCCTGGTAATCTAAGCACTAAAATAACATTTATGTAAGCAAATACATATATATGCATATATATTTATATATCATTTTACAAATTTAAAAAAATTAAAAAAAAAAAAAAAGAAGCAGTCCTGACTATGCTATTCACAAGTTACCTGGAATGTAGTGTTGCAGTTTATCTCTTTCTTTGGGATCATGGGATTGAACTGAGTTTCAAATGTGTATATGGTTTTATTTAATCTGTAAGGACTCTTTATTTTATTTAATTTTCTAATATATAATTAATTTTCTGTTACTGAAAATTTTGCAAACATTTTGCATTTGGAAGAAATTAGAAAGTTAAACAAATAATGCAAAATAGAACAAAGAAAGCACAAAATACTAACCTGTTATATATTTTGATGTTGATGCATTTTAAAGTGCTTTTTTGTTTGTTCATATATTTAAGAAGGAATGGGTTCAAATGATTTTTAAAAACGCAACAAAAAGTGAATTTTGAGGCTGCTTATCCTTTCATTGTAGAACTTGTAATTATTTGATTTCGATTATATAAAGCTAAATTGGCCATTTAGTTATTTTAACCAAAAATGGAACAAATGTATTAATTTATCTGGAAGAGTGCAATATATTTATAAACAAATACACCTGATATTACTTTTCATTTGTTTTCTTCCTCAGTGATGAACCATTACAATGCATTCACATTCCTTTAATTTATGGTGAAATTCTTTTGAATTTATATTAGTAAATTCAACAAAAACAATGAAAAGCAAAAATATAAATACGTAATATTGATGATAGATTTTTTTAGCAGGCCTGACCAATTTGTTTACATCTGTATATATGGTGAGGCATTTACTTTACTTTGACTATAGTAGGCATTTAAAAAATATGGGTTCAACTGAATTAAATTAATATAAATATACTTTTGAATAAATATATTATAAACAGAAACCCATATTGATATTTCTAATGAAAAATTGAAATACAAAGCTAGGAAACCAAAATTCCTAGAGTCATTATAATCTATTTCCTTTCTTTCATAACTCATGTGCAAATCATTAGTAATAGCAATTCCTCCCTGCCACACTTCCCAAACATCTAGAATTCTATCATTTCCCAGCACTTCCACAGCTATCACTCTGGTACACGCCATCTTCATTTTTCATCTGGATTATTACAGTCACCTCCTAACAGTTTTCCTTGATACCACACCTTGCCCTCTATATGAACTCTTCTTTACCCAGCATCTAGAGAGATCTAGATATAAGCCTCTAAATAAACCATTCTAAATGGCTATAATCTATTAATAAGATCAAAAGCCTTCATAGCTAAATCTCAGGCTCTAAATGACCCTTTCCTTCCTCTTCACTATCATTCTGCTTTTGAACATGCAAAGCTTGTTCGTATCAGTTAACTATTGTGTTATAACAATATTACCACAAATTTAACAGCTTAAAACAACACCCATTCATTATCGCATAGTTTCTGTTGGTCAGCACTCCAACCATGATTTAATTGGATCTTCTGCTTCAGGGTCCTACAAGGCAGCCATCTCAACTGAGGCTTGACTGTGCAAGGATCTCTTTCAAAGCTCACATGGTTATTGACAAGACACAGTCCCTTGCAAACTGTTGGACTTATGTCCTCCATTTCTTGCCAGTTATCTGCCAGAGGCAGCCCTCAGCTCCTCTTGGTTCTTGACTAGAGGCCACTCCCAGGTTCTTGTCACATAAGACTCCCTAATGTCTTATCAAAGCCAGCAAGGAAGAGTCTTCTGTCTGCATACATATTCCAACCTTTTTCAGCATAATAGCAGAAGTAATATCTAATCATGTTTGTCTCATTCCATTGACTAAAAGCAAATCACCGATTCTGCCCACACTCAAGAAGAGGGATTACACAATGACATGGAAATAAGGAGTTGCGAATCATGAGTTCCTCTCTAGAGTGTGTCTGCCACAGAGTCTATGTACCTGTTATTATTCCATCTACTATTAAAGATTTTTCTTTAGATAACCTGCCTCCCTCCTCTCATTTTATTGAAGTCTATACTCAGTTGTCAAGTTATCAATAAAGCCTTACTGGCCCCAACATATAAACAGTACCCAACATACAGTTTTTATCCCCTTTCCTTGCTTTAGTTTTTTTGTTCATAGCAGTTATCATCATCTGATATAGTACATTTATATTTATTTTCTTTGTTTCACCCAAATAGGTATAAACTCTCTTAAGACAGATACACTCTAAGTCATGTTAAGCTATATCCCTACCATCTAGAAAAGTGCTAGGCCCAAAGACAATATTTAAAAATTAGGAGCTTATTTTTATTTTTCATGAAAAAATATATTTATTCTCCAACATGTTCTAACACCTGAAATGTCTTATCATATATCTGCATTGTCCAATATGGTAGCCACTGGCCACATGTAATTATTTAGTCTACATTAGATAAAATTAAGTAAAATATAAACATCAGTTTTTCTGTTGTACTATACATAGTTCAAGTGGTCAATGGCCATACATGTCTAGTAGCTACCGTAAGACACATCACAGATATTGAATAATTCCATCATCTCCAAAAGTTCTATCAAACAGCCTTACTTTGTCTAGTTACCTTTTACTCCATGCTAGGATTTTAACTTCCCTAGGGGATAAAATGTGTATTAATCATCTTTATATCCTCAGTGTTTAGCCTAATAACCAGAGCCTAATGGATTTTATAGACACCCTTGTGAATGAATGGCTTTTAAGTGAATGAATGAAAACACACTTCTAAGCTAAAAATAAAACTATCTTACATAATGCAATGAATTAGTAAAACAACAGGTATACCTCCTGTTCTTTTTCCTATGTTGTTTCCTTATCTCAGTTCACTACAGTGAGTTTCATTAGAAAAAAAATGGAAGCCTCCATGAATTACATTTCAGGAATAAGACAGTGATTCATGAAAACATCACCGTGAGCATAAACAGAGGAAAGTGCATATTATTAATTTCCCAAATGCTATATATTTTTGTTCTCTTTTATGACATACCAAATCATGTCTGTATCCTGAAAGATCTCAATAGCACTAGGCTTGTTTCATCTTGCTCTGTGCCCCTTAAAGCCCATCATAAAATCAGTAGGTTTTCTCTGTTCAAAAGATAGATCAAGATGGAAAACAGCCCCATCATTTTTGAATAGGGATACTTTTTTGTAAACAACAACCTGTCAATTTTTAAAAATATAAACTTTTGTTTTTGGCAGGTACACCAAACTTGGAAAAAAAGTGTTTCTAATATGTAAGATGCAAAATATGATTGCAAGATTGTTTAACAAGTAATACATCTATTTTACAGATATATGTTACATGTGAGTGTATGGTACTACTATTTATCTGTCAATTAACTTATGAATATTATTTATAAGTACCAACATGATACTGATTCCTCTTGTTTTTGTATTTTTAAAATAATTTTGATTGTCAATTACACATCTAGAACTTAACTTTGAATTCCTAGAAATTGTTTTATTCCTCTATTCATGTGATGAATAAAAGGTGGATGATAACATGTTCTTGATATTCCAGGTGCTAACCAATGGGAATCTCATTGTGATCAGTTCTCTCAGGACCCATTTACAAATAGAATAAGTCAATGAGCATATGGAGGCAGAAATGAAGTTTAAAAATAAACACCAGGAGAACTTATGGGAATGTGTATAGTTTATGATGCTAACTATGTTTGAGGAGAATATAAAGGACCTGGTTCGGCAGCTTTTGAAATTTATCTATGAGTATTCTACACCTCTCACAGAAGACATTGACAATTGATCTCTCTCTCACTCTCTCTCTCTCTTTAAATCCTACTAAGTTTCTTTAAGGAAGTGTTCTACAGTGATGCTAAGAATGACTCAGGGTGGAGGCTAAATATAAACCTTTTTATTTTTTATGAAGGATATACACAAAGAATTTTATATTCTTTGGGCATAAACTTGAATTTTCATACAATAGTTTCATAACCTGGTGGATAAACTTTTTCAAACAGCTTTCACTGTAACCCGATTCACTTGAAAAAAAAAGCTAAAGATTTTCTGAACTATACCTAACGATATAGATTTTTTGCACTGCAAAATAACGTAACATTCCCCCAATTATACCCCTTAAGCTGGTAAATCAATCATTTATGTTCTTGGTTGATGGAATTTTTTCTCAAAAGATGTGATGTTGAGTTTTTCTATTTCCCATGTAAGATTTCAGGAACATTTTATTAAAAGAAAAGGAAGAATTATTTAATTATTTATAAGAAATGGATCAGAGGGAATCTTTGCAAAAATAACTTCAGTTCAAGAGAGCTATAGAGAGAATTATCCCTTTTTTAAAAAAAAAAACTTGAAAGAATTCTATATTACACTGTTAGAAAAACTGAATCAAGCATATTTGATGTTAAGTATCTGAGTGAATTTCTCATTTTGCTCTGTATATCTACAGAGCTAATCTGAGCAAAGAGATCCTTTGAAATCAAAGGGATGTTGGCAGTTGGATTAGCCTAGTGCCATCATGGAATATCACTAAAAATTGGTCCTTTGTCTCATTTTCAATATGTTTTCTCCCTTTGAGAACTAATAAAGTAATGAAAAACAGAGCAATTGTATTTAATCTTCTTCTTAAAGATAATGGAATCATTTTATTTGAATTAATATACAAATTTTATGTGTTCAGAGAAGACTTCCTTGATTACCTGATTTTAATTTCTGCCCAACCCACCACACTAGCCATTTCCTTATGAACATTTTTATAATATTTAGCTCTACTGCATTTATGTGCATAATGATGAATGTACCTAACATTTAAATATACCTAACCTGTACAACCAATCTGATAGTTTGCTCATTACTCAGTCTGATGTATTGACTGGTGATTAGGGCACTTGGTCTGGGATAAAGGAGGAAACGTTCTCATTTTTTCCAGAAAAGCTTATCAAGCAACAAATGGTGAAAAAACAACAAAAACCCCTTCCCAGTGTTTAACCTACTATTGCCATTGGCACCGGAATTAGGGATCTTGGCATAGAATTCCAACCCCTAATAGTCTCTAGAAATTAGCTGGAGCTGCATAAGAAGGACGATTCAGCTTTATTCATTTATTTTACTTGTGTTCTTAATGAATTCTTATCATTCTCTTATTTATCATTTATAATTTATGAAGAAATTTTTTGCTGTTTTCTGCCAAAAGATGGAGATGGGGAGGGTGAAAAGATGCAAAGCTTTCTGTCTTACTCTTTATTTATGACACCAAGGGAAAGGAAGCCAGTATTCATTATGGACACTGTAAAGTATTGAGCTATCACCTTTTACTTTCCACATCATGCAGAAAAGGTACCATAAGAATGATTTGTAAAATGATAATTTTCAGAAAAAAGGAAAAACATGGCTATCATATAGATGTAAAAATAAGCATGTGTTAAAGATTTCATTTAACTCATGAGTTAACCAAGCAGATGTTATAACCAATTAAAAAGATAATCAAAAGATCAAGAATATTGAAATGAATACTTAAATGGTGTGAAAACTGATTATTTTCTACAGGGTGGAAGAAAGACAAATGAATCTATACTGAACAGAACAGAATGTGGATGTCTACAGACAAGAATTTTGCATTGCTGTCCGTTACCTATAATTTACAGAATTTAAAATATCACAATAGAATAAGACCTGGATGCTGCCTGGTATAATTTTCAATGTTATTTATTTGGAATATGATAATAGTTGACCTATCGATTTCTACCTTCACACTATTTATTCCCAACCAAGCCAGGGGAATTTGCTACTAAAATTCATAAGCCAAATACAATGGAACCAATGTTGATCAAATAAAAAGGGACCCGATTGAGAGAAATTATTTGCCTTATGTGCATTCTAAATTGAGAAGATAGCCCTTTATCCTAGTCTCTCTTCTCTCACTAAAGGCTTGCATACATGCTGAATGTTGTACTATTGAGTAGAGAGATTATTTAAGCCAAGAAGGGATATTCAGAAGTAGTTTTCTTCCTTTGTAAAGAATACATGTAAATTGAAGCACTTTGGTGCATTTATTTCTTCTAATTTATTGAGGATGGAGACATTATATTCATGATTTTCAGTTGGTTGTAAATAGATTTTGAAGAAGTGGTGACAATGAATTTTCCTTTGAAGACAAGTTGAAAGATAGTGTTTTAGCTAGTGAGAAAAAAGTTATATGCATGTATTTTAAGAGTAAGAAACCATAATACATTTAAAACCTGAGTGTAAGAGGCAAGGAAAGAGGGAGTTGTTGAATTCAAAGTAAGGGAGGAGGAATCAAAGGAAAAAATCATAAGGAATTAAAAATGAATAGCATTAAAGTAACTATGTGAAAAAATGACCTGAGACATAAATGGATACTTTCTTTTCCCTGATTATGGAACAAAACTGATAAAGGTGATGATCTATAAAAGTAAATTAAAACATAAAGATAGAGGTTTGAAAAAGTCGCTCCCTGATGACATCTATTTTATTTGACAAAATGGAAGTAAAATCATGTGCTCAGAGTGGGAAAGGGCGTGAAACTGAGTAGAATAGGGAAACTTTAGGACAGAAATTAAGAGGAATGACAAGGTATGCCGAACTAAAACAGCAAAGGAGCAAAGAGAAAAAAATTTTTTTCTGATAGGCATCGGCCACTTTGGACTTTATAGATAACCGTCCCGTCTGTACATCTGACCGCTGCACCCGGCTTGCTCGCAGCCTGAGCTCAGGGCCAACATTGCCCTGGACCCACTCCCCATCCCAGATCGACCTGTATGCCGGGGCTTCCTTCATGCACATCTGACTGGGCTGGAACTTCGACCTGGCCACCAGCTTTATGCTCCTTCTCAGGGTCCCCTACGCCACCGCAGGTAAGGCCGGGTCAGGGCAGCCAGAAGTTGGGAGGGCGTAGGGTCACGGGTGTGCATGCAAAAGGAGGTGTGGGGACAAATGTGTGTGTTCAGTAGGGGAAGGATGTGGGGCCTAGGGTGCACGTGTGGGAGGGGGAGGGTAGGAACAAGGGGTGCTTGTGCAGGAGGAGGGAGCTAAGCGTGCTTGTGCCGGAGGGGTAGGTCTGTTTTTTTGAGGGTTGGAGGGACTGGTTCTTTAGTTCATAGAGAAACTTGTCAATTTTCAGTATTAAAACAGTTGCATTATTGGTTTAGCTTTCTCCCAATAGGTCCCCAAAAGAGGACTTAATTAATGCCCTTATATTTTTGATGGTGCCATTTTGTAATGCATATTTTCTCCCATTGGGACAGGTACCCTAGTTGTAGAAAGAGATGTTGAAATGTTCAATTCCAGATAACGTCTAAGATTGAGATGTACTAAGGCTAGTAAAGTAAAAAATATAAGTAATCCATGGTGTTACTAAAGCCCATGTAAAATTAATGTGTGTTTGAATATTGTGACCATGATACTTAGATCTTATATAAGTTCAAGAAGAGGCTATTATATACTGATTTAACAAAGAGTTTTAAGAGAATGGAGGTTCTGACTTGGTCAAAGAACAGTTGTTTTAATAATGAAGAAACAAAAATCACATTAAAGACTAAGAAATTATATTGAAGGTTTGGATAATGGATCTTATTAGTTTCAAAGTACTATATTTAATTTTGATGACAAGATATAGAATGTGGCCATTGCTACAGAGGATGGGTAAAAACAATTGGATTTAATGACACCCAGGATCTTTCATTCTTTGTATTTGAGTTATTAATAGAGCTAGATTTTAAAACAGTCTTGGGTGATCACCTTCTTAGTGGTAGGGAGAGAAACTTGTAATACATTTTTTTTCCTGTCTTCTCAACGAACTTACAGAATTGAACTGGGAAGTGAAAAGATGTCAAAGACAACACATAACACAAAGTGATGGAATGGGATTGGATAAAAGCTCAAAGGAGGGAGGTTTGGTTTTTTTTTCATGTGAGTGAAGAAGTGGTCTGGAAATAATTGTAAATGAAATGCACCTCTGAGACCCTTAGTAAGTTGAATGTGGGAGAAAGCACAGCTTCTCATTGACAAGGCTGCAAAAAATATCAGCAGGACAAAGTCAGGTTTTAATTAAACAGGGAAGGAGAGAGACTTTTCTATGAGTAGTGCAATGGGGCATTTTTTTTTCTAATTCAGTGGAAGTTCCAGATGATGCAGAAGGAACATTGGCATAAGTGAGAAGACAGACCCTGATCCAGAAGGACATGAATAAGGAGATGTGTGAAAATTCTGGAATTGAGAAGAGGGAGACCTAATGCGATTGCACAATGCAGGAATGTCAGCAACCCCTCACCAATGTCATTTTGGTTCAAGACTAGAGTTGGGCTAAGGATTGCAGGCTACATACATAGCATGACAATAGAGGTGTCCAGACTCTTGCCACTGGTGTTCCTGTGAACATATCCAGGCAGTTTCAGCGTGATAGAAAACTGAGTCACAAAGTAGATTTGAGGATGAAAATACATAGTTGTGAGTCATATCCAATTCATCTCCTAGTGCCCAAACAGTGATATCAGGAATTCAAGTGCCCCACATTTCCTTTTCCCCTTCTAGATTATGAACTCTGCATAACTGTTGCTCATTGAATACTTAATGTCAATGATTCTCCCAGTCTATGATTCATAAAGACTTTAATGCATTTGTATGGAATTCAGCAGGAAAAGAATATTGAAGATGCATATTTCTATAAATAACTCAATGAAGATATATTAATAATTCTTCACATATCAAAATACTTAATGAGCAACAGTAGCAGTAATTATGACAGTGATGCTTAAAACTGAAAGCTAAAATCAGCAGATCTGGAACCCTACTACAGATAAAGAGCTTTGATTCTACAAAAATGCTCAGATACAGACAAAGCATAATTTCAAAGATATTGATGTTATGACAACATTCCTTTGAAATGACTTGATTTTGATTTCAGCCAATTACTCAAGCAGATTTAAAAATGAATTTGAAGCACATTAGGGAGTTTATCTTGGTGTTACCAAAGTACCTATTTTGACTGACTGGTAGGAATGATTTAGTATATAATTGTTCTAATAGAAATATGTCATATACACACTAAATAATAAAATGCAAGTCATGATTTATGAATCAAACAGCTCATAATTGGTAATCAGGTTGATAACTATTTTTATTCTGATAATGGCCAAATATTAATGCATAGCTTAAATTTCATTTGACAAGAATCCAAAACTTTGACTAAAGTTACAATGAGTTTTTATCACGGAACTGTTTATTTTAGATTTTATATAACCCTTAACTTACAATTAAAATTTTTACATACTGTAAACTCTACTTATATAGCCTTACATACATTACAAAACAGAATATAATCATCCTTTTCTCAGGAGGGTTCATCTGATTTAAAAATAATTCTAGTGTGTGATACCTGAGTATAATGCAACTAATGAAATAATAAAACATTTCATTTGTAGATATTTATTTCTATTTGTCTTGGTTTCTTCAAAGTAGAAGACATATCCTAGTGCATGTGAAAAACTGGATCTAGGGTTAAACAAAGAAATATGGTAATGATGAAGGTAGTTACCAAATAACCATCTGGAATTGTTTGAAGATAATTGTTATGCCATCTTTTTCATCCACTTCACTTCTGCTCCTGAGATATTAGTTGTTGCTTCTATTACAGCTTGAAACAGTTGCATTCTATCTTAACAAATGTTTCACCCAGATGAGAAAACACTGCTTAGTGCACAGGTGATCAAAACAGACAAAGCAGTATTTCATAATATTTTCTGAAAATCTAAAATACTGTAATTAAAACAAGCAAGTATGGGAGCACACATGTGCATGGAGCCTGCAGTAGCATGCAGCATTATATGTAGGAATGTGATTAAGACAATAATTAGGGAATTTTAACTGTGTGAAAGCATGCTTTTTACAATGTTGGCAAAACATTTTCTGATTAGAGATCTAAGAGTGGATGGAAAATTTATCAAGTCCAATCAAAGCTTAATGAAGGAATATAGGGAATTGGAGTTGAAGCACAGCTTTCGCAACACAGAATAAACCTCAAACTGACCCTGATGTTCTGAGCATTTGGTAATTTTCCAGAAACAAATCTAATCGTTATAAGTACAGCAAAATACTATTTGAAATGGTATTAAAGGCAACATGATTTTGCCATATATATTTACTATTATTTCTTATATTTCCTAAATGAACAAAATTATTCTATTTAAAGTTGGTATCAGGCCCTCTAATTAGGTATAATTCCTCCTCACCTTAGATTTTCATCATTCCCAGAGCTAATAAAGTGAAACTCAAGGATCAATTTCTCATTCCTCTATGGGCAATATGATTATTAATTTAAAGATCTTTTTTTAAAAAAAAAAAACCACTCAGAATATTATGCTTAAAAGTAAAAATAAATGGGAAAAGTTAAGTTAAATATTTCACTTAACCTGATAATACTTAGTAACCAAATTCTGAAAAAAAAGCACTTTTAACATTCATCCATTTTATTCATCCATCCACCTATCCATCTACTTACTCAAATATAATTTACTGCACATCAGCTATGTGAGAAGCTCATGGAATAAAGAGATGAACATAGCAAAAGTTGTATAGACGAAGTTAAGAATCTAGATGTGAAGACAATTATAAAAAAAATAACTGTAATGAAATAATAAAATTACCCTATGAGGCATGTTTATACTCTATAAGGCATTTTATATATGTTTTCTTATGTAATTTTCATGATAATTTTATGGGCTAAAAATTGGTAATTCCGTTTTATAGGAGAGAAAACTGATATTTAGAGAAGTTAACTAATCTGTCCCAAAATTTCAAAGCTAGATTTGATGTTAGGATTAAAAAATATCTGAATAATTTCAAAGTGCCTGCTTGCAAATGCTTCAATATTGCCTTAATACCATGGTTGCTATGAGATTCTGAACATTGACTCTGAATAAGCAATTAAATATCAACCTATTTGTACTAGTTTTCTAAGGCTACCATAACAAATTACCACAACCTTGATGGCTTAAAACAACACATATTTATTCTCTCACAGTTCTGGATGCCCAAAGTCTGAAATCAGTTTCACTGGCCAAAATCAAGGTGTGCTCCCTTGGGAGGCTCTAGGGGTAAACTGTTTCTCATGTCTTATAGCTTCTGTGGCTACCGACATTCCTTCGCTAGCAGCCATGTACTCTAATCTCTTTTCTCTGTAGGCACATTGCCTTCACCTCTTCTTTCTGTAAAATCCCCCTCTTCCTCCCTTTTGTATGAACAAGGATTCACATTATTGCAATTTAGAATACAACTAATAATCTAATGTTAATATAATACAATAATTAATACAATAACCTAATAAAAAAGGATAACCTTTCTATCTCAAGTTCCTTAATTATATCTGCAAAGTCTTGTTGCCAATAACAGATAACATTCACAGGTTCCAGGAATTAGAAAGAGGATATCTTTTGGGGGATCATTACTCAGCTTAACACTTTATTCTAACCCTTGATCATCTGAAATCTGAATTGCTGCTATAGTTGTCTCTTTAATTGGCTTCCTTGTCTACGATTTCTCTTTCCCCAAATAAATTTGCTTATCACCAGACACCTTCCTGGATTGACTCTGCTAATCAGGACTTTAATAGAACTCTGATATCCACTGAATCATATCTGGAGAAATGCATCTAATTTTAATGCTTTTCAGATCTTACCCTCCCTGTCTAACCTTATTTCCTCCTCTATTAACCCAGTTTCCATTACAGTCAGCCCAATGTCATAACTATCCAACCTATGGATAATGCCCATTCTTTACGTTGTTCCTTTGTTGGTATAGTTTCCTTACTTGAACACTCATTCTTTTTCTGACATGGGGTTTTACATTATCTACTTTTCAAAAAATTAATAACAACACCAATGCTTCAAAAGGAAAAAAAAGTTATGGGCAAAGAGCAGGAGCAGAAAAGCCTCAAAACAAAAATGAATGCTTGATTAAAATATAAAACTGCTCCACGTAACACATGATCAAAATGAAAATGTAAAAAGAAGATAAACTCTCTTTCTATATCATTTGCATATACTAAGTATTTGTATGTTGGAGTGACATAGCCATTCTCATACCTGGGCAATAATTTTCTTCATTGTCTCTTTCTAGTACCTACATACTTGTCATAATCCCTAATTCCCTGGGTTTCTTATGCCCATCCAGTCTAATTAACATCACAATCTTGGCTTTGTAGCGCTTCTGCATAATCTAAACTTCCTCAGCTTGATGTGATTTAATGAAATAATGCAATTCTAGAAATTTCCTCAGTTATGGAAAATTTGTCTAAATTAAGTTAGAATAGGAAAGCTGATTATAAAATAATAAAATTTCCATTTGATTTTACAGGGAATTGGATGTCCAACAAAATATGAAACAGTTTAGTACAGAAACTAAATTGTATACTTCTGTATTCTCCAGGGAATTTAGTTTTGAAAGTATATTTAGTGTTAAATAATGCTTATGAGTTAAACTAAAGTTATAACTTCTTCCCTTTCCTAGCAGAGTAATTAAAATGGCAATTTACCACAGATTTAAACAATCAAATTCATTTTCATATGGGATAATCACATATTTCCATGAAGATGTACAGCTTATACACAATATATTTTCCCCCAAATGTCTCTTATACTAACAACAGAGTAAAGCCAAATCTGTGGAGAACTAGACGATTTTGAATAGAAAAATACCACAATATCTAACAGTAAATGTGCTGAGCAGGATTAAAGGGGCTAAAGAGAAGTCTTTGTTTGATTCCTGCCCCTGCTTGATGCCAAACAGATTTCATGCTTTTCATTGGTGCCACTCTTTTTAGAAATCAGAGGAATCAAGGTGAGATGTTCACATTGCTCCATTGTCTCCCATGAATAGAGGTGCTGAAGACATATAGTTTTGGGTTTTTTGGGGGTTCATCCAGAAATATTTTCCTGTCATTCTCTTATAATGATAAAATTAATTCTCATAAAATAGAATACAAAAAAGTTGCACATTTAAGGGTCACTTGAAGTGTTTGTTATGCTGAAATATTTCCAAATTTCTGAGAGACATGCTTGTACCAATTCTACTAGGTAGAGTATAAATATGCAAAGCAGTGCCTTTTATAATATAATATGGATACCTAAAATATTTCTAGCTTATATTTTCCCATTAGAGTTATCTGCTCCTTTAAAAATTACTTTGACATTTCAAAAAATAAAATTTCCATCCATTCTTATATGCTACCTAACTGTTCACTGCAGCTGTTTATGATTTCCTCCCATTTGTTTCAGAACATAGTATTAACTGACACTATTCTTCTTATCGGCAGTCATATTTTTGTATTTAATATGGTCACTAACGGTAGTTAAAGTTTATAAATTAAGCACTGAAATTCTTAAAAGTGATCAGGATGTTCTTGAAATGTCTTCACTCTATGCAGTACTAGCCACCACCTCTCATGAAATATCATCAGCATGTCTAGACCCTGAGAGACCTGAGCACTGCCCTTTGTAAATTACACCATTATTAAAATAGTTCCCTAAATGAGTCCTATGGCTAACCTAACACCTAGATCATTCTGTTTTGATCTCTGGCAGATTCTCATAATCTTTAGTTGTTTTTGTTTGTTTGTTTTTGTTTTAGGAGGTACTTTTGTTTTAGGACCTCGTACATGGTAAGCAGGCACTCAACTATTTCAGCTACATCCGCTCCCCTATAATCTTGAGTTTTTGTGTCATCACTTTGTTTGTACCTTCTCATCCTTGTCCATTTGCTCTTTTTCAGTCTCCTTTCAGATTCCCTTTCCTCTGTTCAAAATCCGATGCTATTTTTTTTTCCAGATCCATCCTTTGCTTTATTCTCTTTTTATTCTTCACTCACCTCATAACAATTTTCCACTTACCTCTGAATTCTTCTGTTACCCTAGCCAACTGCTGTCAACTAAGGGTGATTTTGTCCCACTGAGGGGACATTTCGCAATGTCTGGAGGCATTTTTTTGTTGTCAGAATTGGAAAGCTAGGGATACTGCTAAATATCCTACAATGCACAGGAAGGTCCTCCACTGCAAAGAATTATCCAGTCCCAAATGCCCATGTGCTAAGGTTACTATAGCCTTATCTATTACAATTAGCTAACCCAAATATTGTTATGAGCATGAGACAAATATTTTCATCCCACCTGGAGATCATAAGCACTCCTAAACTTCAATGGGCTCAACACTGAGATAGTGGATAGAAGCCACATATTTTCCTCAGACTTTAGCTTCAAATCATTGACTATCACATCAACAGTGTTATCTTATACCCTAATTCAATAAATACAAACAATTGATAAGAATTACCTATTATAACTTTTTAATCATTTCTAATATTTGACATTCTTTTTGTTCCCAAGTCAATTTCAGATTTAAAATAATGTTCTCTCTTTCTAGACTCTTTCAATAGCCTAATTTCTAGTCTCCCAGTCTGGTTTCTCCATCACCAATTCATGACTGTTGGATGCTAACTTTGGTATAAAATATGCTTAGGTCATTCTTTATCTTAACATAAATTTCCTGATTCCTTTTGCTCAACCTGTAGAACCACTTATCTCATATAATTCTTTATCCATTTGCCTTCAGTTTGTGTAACTTCATTGCACACACTTCTTGCTCCAGCAGTAACAAACTACTTGCAAATGTACACAATTTTAACAAATTTTCCTATATTGACAAATTGTTTTCTTTCTGCCTTATACTCTCTGTTTCTACTTGCCCCCTTGGCAAAAGCATGTGAATCCTTTAAACTTTGGCTAAATTACTGTGTCCTCAGTAACTTTCCCCCTGAACCACTCAGTTGTATTTTTCTTTTTCTACTGTTTTCAATACATATCTCTACTTTTGTAATTATCATATTATTCATGCACTTTGAACACATCATTGCTTCCTTTTATTTTATCTCTGACTTTGAGCACATGGCAGAAAAATTAATTTCAACCGTTACCAAATGTTATACTTTTTAGAGGCACTGCAAGAAATACTATACAATCTATATTCCAAAAGCCTTAGAGAAAGGAATTAATGTCTCAGCTTGTATGAACTGCTGAATCCAGCTTAAGCTATATGATTGGTATCATAGATGAAGCTATTAGCTCCTTGAAAAATATATGGGTAGGGGGGAGAAATGGAAGAAGAAAAAAGAGTGTTCTCAGAAGAAAATTTGCTACATGTCTATTCTAATTTCTCTTGTCAGATAGAAGATATTTCCTCCTTAAAATTAAAACTCTCTAATTCTTTCCATTTAAAGCTTACTCCATTAATTTAAAGAGAGAGAGAGAGAGAACAATAAAAATAAAAAGTTTGTTCTAATGTCTTTATTCCTTTCACTGAATCATACCCCCAAAACCATCCTCTCTCATTTTGTGAGTACCTAGGGAGGAGGATGATGGTTAATAGGTCTATGACAAGATAGAAAACTTTGGACTTGATACTATATCTACCAGTCAGAGTACCTCTTTAGGGAAATCAGCATGAAATGAGAGGGATGAGTTGGTGACTTCAAATTGTCATATATGATACTACTATCTGCTCTGTTTTGTGGTTCTGATTACTGAAAACATTATTCCATAGTAAGCTGTCCTAACACATTTGTTGGCAAATAATTTTAACAAGTGCCCTTACGCTTTATAATCCCAACTAGACATGCAATCTTCTTAATTACCATACTTGCTATGTAAATTCAGGACTGCTTCCCTAATGCTATACTACCCTAGGCTTTGACAATATTATCATGTCTTGAAACCCCCCACTTAGATAATCACAAGTATTCGTTGAGTTTTTTAGTCTATTCCATTTCTAATCCACTATTATTCTCCATGAAGAAAGGAGTCAGTGATCATTCAAGGACACCTGCTCCCATTCCAAAGATTACTGATATTAGGAAATTTGGTATTAGTTCTCTCATACTAAGTAATAAGACAGTTCAGATGGAAAGCTTATAAAAAATTAGAATGATCAATATCAACAGTACAAAGTAATGAAGAATATCTCCTTGACTTTTATTCCAAAATGAATAATGGTTACGTATATTACAAAAGAAGAATGCATCAGATAGTGACCTCATGTTTTAGTTTTCTAAGCTGCTCAACAAATACCATGAAATGGGTCAGGGTAAACTATGGGAATTTATTTGCCTATGCTTTTTAGGCTAAAAGAAAGCCAAAATCAAGACATCATCAAGGCAATGCTCTCTTCCTCAAGACTGGCTGCCGGCGATTCTTGGGCTAACTTATAACAAGGCAATGCACATGTCAGCCTCTCCTGGCCTCTCCATTCTCTTCTTTCATTGATTTCAGCTTCTTAAATCCTGTGGCATTTTCTCTTTCTGCCTGTATTTCACCATGTTTATAAAGGACTCCAATAATAGGATTAAGATTTATCTTGATTGAGGTGGGACAAATCTTAACAGAAGAAACCTCATCAAAAGGTCATATTTACAATGAGTTCACACCCACAGGAATGGATTGCATATAAGAACATGCTATTCTGAAGTACATACAGCTTCAAACCACCACATCTCATAAAAACAAAAGTATGGTATAATTATTTTAGACTGCCTCTTTTGACAGTTTTAATTCATTTTAAAGAAAATAATGGTATTGTAAATAAATTATTTTATCAGTTCATTAAAATTATAGTAATTGTGGATTTGGGTAGTTTTCTAAAATACTTGATTCTACAACCTATTTTACTGTCTAACTGAAAGAAGTTATGTTAAACACCACAGCACATACAAATTTTGAATACTACAGAGAAAAACTAAAAATAAAAGAAAAACAATATTCTGTGTAATATTTATGATTTTTGGTTTTGTTTCTTTTTTTCTCTGCCCAGAAGATATATTTGGCATATCTTGAAGAAGCAGTAACATCACTGTGCATATCCATCAGGTAAAGCAATTTTTTATCCTATTAGGAGCTCTATGTAAGACATGAAAAGACAGGAAAAATAATTTTAGTTTGAGGAGGAAATGTACGTGGTGTTACCATCTGCTTTGAAAGGAAGCCATATAGATAAGAGTGAAAATCCATTTGGTGGTGATACCCTGTAAGAATTTGTAATAATGAAATTTTATTTCTTAAGGACAAACCGAGAGATGCTTAAGAAAATTGGAAAATGCCAAGCAGACTGGCAGCAAACAAGAAAGGCACATTTTCTATGTTAAAAGCAGAGTTTTACAGTAATAGCCACATTGTTCAACTAAATTTTCTGAAACTATGATGCGTGGAATCCATAAATTACCCTATATTCTCATTATAAAGATTATAACTGCATACTTTGAATCAATAGCTATTTTAAAGAATGTTCTTTAAATTATTTATCAAAAATTGTTTTGTTTTTGTTAATACTTCACATGTAGAGGGTTTTATTTATATGACATTATAATAAAATCTAAATATATTTTTTGGATGTATTTTTGATGCCACAGTTTTCAAGAAACACCACTCTCCATTCTGTTTCTGCTCCACAGCTGGGCAAGCTGATAATAAAGCTGGGTGCTCTCTCCTTTGTTCCAATAAGAAATTCAAGCCATCAAGCTCCTATCCACATGGGACATTCAGGCCAGCCCTGTCCTCTAACCACAATATAAACCAAGACCTGTTGCCATTTCCTGCTTTCTCAAGTCATTTTCATACCTGCTTGGGACCAACCCTGCTCTCTCCTCAAAATCTTACTATATTAGTAATAAATCTAGTTTATACTGTCTTTGTATCTGTGTAGTATCATCAATCTTGACATTCAAACCAAAATTTGGGGTGGGGGGCTGATATTGATATTATTTATGAATTCCCCCCAAAAGATATTTGATTATGTTTGTAAACTTCTCTGTTCTTCTCGGTGTGATACCTTTTGATTGTGTTAGATTAAGCTGAGATGGCTTTGATTAAATTATGTTACGATTAGGGCTTTGAGTCAACCATGTCATTAGAGCACACAGAGATGAGTCCCCACCCCCTTGGTGGACTGATAAAGCAAACTCTCACAGAAAAGATACACAGAGGATCCTGCGGCCCTGGGAAGAGAGATGAGCCTGATAGTTTATAGTTGATTTGTGAAGAGAACAGAGCAGCTGAGCCTGGAAAGAAATGATCCCCAGGAAGAGAGATGAACCTTTTGCCAGCCTACAGCTGAGACTGGAAGAAGCTGGGACCACAGAGCCTTCAGAGGAAGAAGGAAGGCTGAACCCTCACAGACATCGCCTGCCATCTTGCATCAACACATGTCCAATGACTTTGTGTGAGAAAGTACCTCTTATGGTACATTGGGTTCTTGTACAAATACAAGAATATGTATCATAGAAGTTATAGATTGCATAAAATACCATATTGTAACCTAGATCAAAATTTTACCCCAATAAAACATTTGGCTTAGTCTTGATATACAGTTAAGTTCATGTCTCCCAAGATGAAGTAGTAAATGCACCATTCTCCCAGGAGTTTTATTTTTAAATTTGGACATAGGTATTAAAACGAGAATAAAAATTTAATGTTTACATAAATTTGAGAACTAAGAAAGACTGCAGTCACAGCGATTTTTAAAAAATACATTATGAATGCTTCCGTAAGACACAAAATATGCCTATTAAGAAAGTAGATTTTTGGAAAGAAAAAAAAACATAATCATTCATTTTTGGACTTTGGTTATTTTATTTAATTTTGTCATTGTCAAACATTTACAGAATACAGGGTCAATTGTTGTGATATAGGAAAAAATTAATTTTGTTCTTCTTTAAGTTAGTTCACTATAATTCTATCTGCATATGGCATGTAGCTGAATGCAGTAGGAATTAGTATAATGGATTCTTTTTTATCAACTTGTCCATTTAAATTCAATTTAATTTCATACCATGAGACTTTGAGTTATTCACACACTCATACACACACATGTGCACACACACATGCACACATACAACCTAAATATATGAGGCCTTAACACATACATGTTTATATATTAAATACTATGTACTATATGCCATATAATCATGCATATAGATGCATTTGGAATTGGAATTATTGTGTGAATATACAATAAAACAATAATTACATGAAAATAATACTAAATACACACACATAAACATAAAATTAAAAATTATTAGGAATATATAATAGATATAAATATGTGTATGTATGTTTATGGATATATGGATATATATGTGCACATACCTATATATACATACCACTAAACAATGTTATATTAGCCAAAAAGGGTGCTGATGCAAAGTACCAGAAATCTGTTGGCTTTTATAAAGGGTACTTATTTGGGGTAGAAGCATGCAGTCACAAGGCCCTTACCAAAGTCTGTTGCCACTTGTTAGATCAAGATGGCTACTGGTCTCTGTGAGGGTTCATCCTTATTTTTCCTCTTAAGACTTCATGGTTCCTGCTGCTTCTGATCTGAGCTGTAGCTGGCATAAGTCTCGTCTCTCTTCCCAGGGCTCATCTCTTTTCAGGCTCAGCTGCTCTGCTTTCTCCACCAGGCCAACTATAAACTATCAGGTGAACAGCTCGGTTCTCTCCCCAGGGCTCCAGGGTCAAAAGTAAACTCTCTCTTCTGCCGTGTTGTTTTCTGTGTGAGTTTTGACTCACCAAGGGGACGGGGACTCAACACCCTACTGATGTGGCTGAATCAAAGTCCTAATCTTAATTTAACCAAGTAAAAGTGAAACCTCTGAATTTAATACAATCAAAGGGTATCACGCCCAGAAGAACAGACCGGTTTACAAACATAATTAAATGTCTGTTTGAAATTCATAAATAATATCAAACTGCCACAAATGTGTACAATATAAAGCTTAGTTTTGTATATAAATATATTCCATTTTGTATATTCATTACAGGGCCTACAGAATATATTGATTCATAATTTCAGGATAGTATGAATTGTTATTAACTTATTACCTTTTAAATTGCAATCAAAGTACATGCGTATGAGTGTGTGTGCGTGTTTGTTGCTTGATCATTCTTACTTCCAGTTGAGGACAATTTTAGTAAAAAATTCAATAGTTTAAAGGATCAATAATAATAATGTAAAATCACTTTTGAAATATATGTACTCTTAATATCCTTTATCCCTGTTAGTGAAAATCTAAAAATATTAAAACCAAGTCTTCAGAACGGCAGCAATGAATCAAACCTATTATTGAGATTTTAAGCCACTCCAGCTGCATGTGAAGGAGGTGTGAAAAAATGAAAGTTGAATAATCTAAAAAAAATAGTGCCTTTCCACACATTGTAGGATGGTGGCAATTGTGGGGCACACAGAGTAGTATTCACTCAGTGGGTGATTTTCCAATAGCAGACTCATCTATATCTAAATCCTCATCCAAAATTAAAACTCAAGATGGGTTTCATTGCTTCTGAGCCAACAAAATTCTGAACTGTTTTCCTAGCTAAACTCCCCTAAGTCTCTGATCATCTTAAAATTTTGCTAATTTCAAATATGTCATTAGGATGCATTTTGTAAAGAGGAGTTTTTTTTTTTTTTTTTAATTTTTATTATTTTTTTATTTTTTATTTTTTTTAAAAAAGATACTTAGATTACATAAATGTTACACAGAAAATATAGGGATTCCCATATGCCCCACTCCCCACACCTCCCACACAAACAATATCCTTTATTAATGTGGCACATTCATTGCAATTGCCACTGAGCATGGGCCATAGTTCACATTGTAGTCTATACTCTCTCCCACACAGTTCTGCATTTTATGGGATGCTATCAAATGGCCTATATCTGTTGTTGCAATGTCATTCAGGATGATTCCCAAGTCCCGAAAAAGCCCCTGTATTACAACTGTTTTTCCCTCTCCCTAACCCCAGATCCTCCATTGGCCACTACCTCCACATCAATGTTGTAATTTCTTCTATTGCTAGAATCACAATATGTCTATAGTAGAATACCAGTAAGTTCACTCTAGTCCATAGTTCATTCCCTAATCCTGAGTGTTATGGGATGGTAATGTTCACTCCATCTCTGATTGAGAGGGGGCTTCAATCCCATATAGCCGATGGATGGGACTCTCTAGCTTGCAGTTGTAGTCTCTCTCATTTCCTTGGTATGGTGGTTGTCAATCCTCACCTCCTTGTTAGTTGTCCTGGGTGAGTCCAATGAACTGGAGAGTAAGTGTTGCAACGTCACTGAGGCTCTGGGCCCAGCTGACACATGGACAGCCCAAAGACTCATGTCTCTTGGACGTATACCTACAAACTCCAGCACCAAGTATAGGTTTGAATAGAAGGGAGAGATGAGCCATGTGTAGGGAAGCCATAATTGAGTCCAACTCTGTCACTCTCAGAAGCACATACTCCAAAGTAGGGCACAATGGCCAGGGCACCAAACTCTGGAGCTATCTGCCATGACCATAGGATCTGGGTGTCTCCAGAGCCCCCAGAAGCCCCATTATTTGGGGTAGTATACACTTCGGCATTCTCCTGCTGAGATGTGCATAAGTATTACCTCTGGGGTGACCTCCCGACTCACTTTGAAGTCTTTTAGCCATATAAACTCATTTGTCTTTACCTTTTCTCCCTTTTATTTGAGATCTTTTTCCAGTTGCTTTGTTAGTTGGTACTTGTTAGTAATCCCTCTGTGCCAGGGAGGTTCATCCCTGAGAGTCATGCCCCATGATGGGGAGAAGGCAATGCATTTATATGCTGAGTTTGGCTTAGAAAGAGTCCACATTTGAGTAACAAGGAGGCTTTCAAGAGGCAACTCTTAGGCATCCCGCAACACTAGGCTAAGTTTCAATTTCAAGAGCAAAGGCTCAGAAGTATAGTTGTCAATATCAAGGGCCCATTAATGGATCATCCAGAGGAGTTATTTTAAAATATGCTTGTCTGGGCACTTGCTTCTTATTCTCATTATCTCATTTGGGCAAATGTAGATGTTCTTTTATGTAAAAAAGGTGTAATAGTAAAATTGAGTTGAAAATATCTCCAAAATTTCAAGTTTCTTACTGTCATTACCTATAAGATACCCAATTTACAGTTTATAACAACTCAGATTTTCAATCTTTAATTTGGGATGCTAAATTTGATTAAATTTTGATAAATATTTGTTTTTTATATATTTGAATTTTCTTCTGGTGGGAATACAGTAAGTAAATGTCATTTATGTATTGTTTTAAATGGTTCTGTTATTCAAATAAAATGATAGGTTAATACCCTATATTGATGATGTTTTGAAATGTTTGGCAAAATTCATGTTTTAATACTGTAAAAAAGCTATTTGTAATTAAGCTACTGAGCACATGATTAAATTAAATAAACATTCTGAGCTATGACATTTGTACTTAAAATTCCATCTACTAGTGTTTTTGAATGAACAAGGTAACGTCAAATCTCCAGGCTAATGAGGGAAATTTTCTTAATGCATAACTACATTCCAGAATGCAAGGATGAAGTCATATAAAAAATTGAAAGAAGTGGGTGGTACGTATAGAAACCACCATTTGAATGACAAAGAACAATTTTGTTATATACCAATTAAAAATTCCTGTTAGAAGGGAAGCTTTTGTATTGGGCTACTTATCTATCTACCCATTCTCAACCTCACTAATTTTTATCTAATGGAGCAATACAACCTACTTATTAAACACAGAGGCAGTACACCAGAAGCTTTGTTTTTCATAGAAAGAAAAGAAACTATATGATAGAAGGCATAATGGCCAGGAAAGAACTATGGATTTTGGCATTGGAAGAACCTTGGATTTTAGTCTCTCATCTACCTCTTCTATTATCTACAACCAAAACTGAGACAACAATATTACATTTCTTTAATGCTTGAATGAGACCTAAGAAAATAATGTAAGTACCTGCAACAAGATATGATTTCCAAAATGACTATTTAGATAAAAGTAATCATGTAAGATTTGATAGGACTTTTTGTTCCATAGATAAGAAAATGCTGCATTCAGAAAACAAAGAATGAGGCAAAGGACTCTTCAAAAGAGAGAAGCTGTCAGTCCAGCAATGTAGGAGCATCCATGAATCCATGAATAATGTTTCCAAATTCTAAAAATTGAATATCCAGAAGCCTAAACGAGTAAAAATATATATTGTCTGTATAAATAGAATACAAACTAAAGATGAGTTTTAGTGCAAGTAATCATAATACAAGATGTTGGTGATTAAATAATAAGTCATGACTCAGGAAAGTTGCTTGGGAATTAATTATTATATTTAATGGTGCCATAACCTGCTCTAGCTAATAAAAAGCTTTAATTTTTTAATTTTCTTTAAGAAAAAGAATAAAACTAAACAAAGCAAAATTTTATCACTGCTGTGTTCACAAATTATGAGCTGTGCTCAGTCCTTGTCAAAAAATATAACATACTTCTTATACTTCTGTGATATGAAGAGCTGTAGAGATCATCACTCTGATCGTTATGATAAAAAAGTGTCAGATCGAGCAAGATGGCAGACTGACATCCTTAATCCTTTATAATACCAGTTGGATACAAGCTTAAGGAGTAGACAATTCAGTGACTTAATTCTAGAGGTAACACGTTACAATATTCAAATGTCCAGTGTGCAGGAAAATAATCATAAAGTGCACAAAGAAATAGGAAATGATGGTTATTTTAATTTCCTGGACTGTACAAGCAAATACCATGAAATGGTTCAGCTTCAACAACGGGAATTTATTTGCTCACAGCTTTGAAGCCAGGAAAATGTCTAAATCAAGGCATCAGCAAGATGATTTCTCCCCTGAAGACTGTGGCATTCTGGGGCTGGCAATCCTTGATTCTTCTGTCACATGGCAAGGCAATGGCAGTGTTTCCCTTCTCTTCCAGGTTTGGTAGGTTTCAGCTTCTTGTTTCCTGTGGCTTTCTCTCTGTCTGAATTTCACTCACCTTATAAAGGACTCAGTAGTAGAATTAACAGCCATCCTGAATGGGCTGGACTACAGCTTCTTAACTGAAGCAATCTCATCAAAACGTCCTACTTACAATGAGCTCACACACATAGGAATAGATGTTTTTTTCTGGGGTATATACAACTTCAAACCACCACACTCCTCCCTCTGGAACCCAAAAAGACATGTTCTTTCTATATACAAAATACATTAATTCCATCACAATATCCCAACAGCCTTAACTCAGTTAAGAAACACTGCTAAGTACAAAGTCTCATAAAAGTCCGTTATGGGTGTTGTCACAGTTTGAAGGATTTTTTATGGATTCCAGGAAAGATCATGTTCTTGGAAATCATCCATTCCTTTGGTTGTGGGACCCTTTGATTGGATTAGATTCAGTTAGAGGGGGGCTTTGACTGGGTTGCTTCAGTGAGGCATGGCCCAGGGTGGGTCTTGTTCCTTTTGCTGGAGTAGTTTATAAATGGAGGATTGAAAACAGACACACAGAGAAAAAGTGGTAGAGACAAAGAAACCCTGAAATGCTGAGAGAGAGGTCCTGGAGGTTAGAGGCTGGAATCAACAGAGCATAGAGGCAAGGAAAGAGGTCCCCGGGAGGCTGAGAGAGAGGTCTGGAAGAGAGAGAGGTAACAAGCCATTTGCCTGATTGCTTGATGCCTTGATTTAGGCAGAGCTGCCATTATGCCCTGCCACATGCCTGATGACCCACAGCTGACTTTCAGTGAGCCAGCATCTCTAATGTGTCCTGATTTGGATATTTTCACAGCCTTGGAACTGTAAGCTTTTAAACTAATAAACTCCAACAGTAAAAGCAATACATTTCTGGTATTCTGCACTGACAACCTTTAGCAAATTAGAACAGGTATGGTCTGTCCTGGGGCACAAGTCCACCCCACCCCCGTTTGTGGACATGTGAAACCTAGAAAACCAGTTATCTGCTTCAAATATACAATGGAGGGACAGGAATAGGACAAACATTTCCATTCCAGAAGGGAGAAATTGGAAGGAAAACAGAGGTCTTGGATCTCAAACAATTCTGAACCCAGGAGGGCATACTCTATTAGATTTCAAGGTATGACAGTCATCTCTGGGATGATGTTTTGTTCTCTGGGTCTGTCGTAGCAGCAGCCCCACTCATTCCAAGCACTTGTGCAGTGGCCATGCTCTTCTTGAACACTTGAATGAAGGCCCCACCCTCTCCAAGCATCAGCATGGTGGCCAGGTTCTCCATGAATGGTGGGGCACAGGATCCACCCTCTCCAAGCATTGAGGTGGAAACATTCTTCCTGAATGAGTTGGAAGGCCTGCCCTCTCAAAGCACCAGGGCAGACTCACCCTGCCCTCTTACATGGGTGGACCTGCACTCTTGGTCTGAGAAGATGTCTTTGGTCCAGGCTCAGCTTCTGTCTTTCTTCCCTTGAAGTGATTTTTCCCTCAAGTTGTCCCTTCTCTGTCCCTCTTTGTCCAGGCTGGCAGTGGTTCCATTTATACAAAATATGCAAAAAGAAAATAACCCACACAAAACTTGTTAGCCTTGCATGTAGTTGATAGGGACAAAAGAACCATCAGACAAAAGAACTTTCCACAAATTCTTCCTAGGTAACAGCATTTCTAACCCTGACTTCCATAGAAATTCCTGACTGGTTCCATATTCAGTTAAACCCTCACATGGAGCACTATCCTTTGGGGACTCACTTTCCAGAAGCTCTGAGTTTTCCTAACCATCAATTTCTGGCTTCTTTGTGACCAGGAATTCAGTTCTTGGCTAATTCCTTTACTCCCTCCTTTCACTATAAGCTGCCAAGAGAAACCAGGCTGAACTTTCCAAGCTAAACATCCAAGTTCATCACTTTTAAGTTCTGCCTTCCAACCAATATCAGAACACAAATTTGCCAAGTTCTCTGCCACTTTAAAACAAGGATCACCTTTACTTGTTTCCAATAACACACTCATTTCCATCTAAGACCTTATCAGACATACCTTTAGCATCCATATTTCCTACCAACAATCTCTTCAAAGCAATTTAGGGTTTTTCTATCAAGTACCACACAACTATTCCAGCCTCTACTCATTACCAAATATCCAAAGCCTTTTGCACACTTTTGGTATTTGCAATAGCAGCACCCCACCTCTGGTAGCAAAATCTGCTTTAGTTTCCTGGGCTGCTCAAGCAAATATCAGGAAATGCTTTGGCTTAAACAATTGGAATTTATTTGTTCATGGTTTTGAAGCTGGAAATTTTCCAAGTCAAGGGCATCATCAAGGCAATGATTTCTCCCCAAAGATTGTGGCATTCTGGGGCTGGCTGCTGATGACTCTTGGTTCCTGTGTCAAGTGGCAAGGCACATGGTGGTGTCTCCTGGTCTCTCTCTTCTCTTCTGGGTTCTGTTGATTTCAGCTTCTTGCTTTCTGTGGCTTTTTCTTTCCGTGAAAAGAGATTCCGTGTCTGAATTTCACTCCCTGTATAAAGGACTCAAATATAGCATTAAGACCATCTTGAATGGTCTAGGCTACAGCTTCTTAACTGAAGTAACCTCATCAAATGGAAATAACCTTACAATGGATTTATAATCCATAGAAATGGATTACATTTAAGAACATGTTTTTCTGGTGTACACACAGCTTCAGACCACCACAATGGCCTGTTCAAACAATCAGAATAAAGCAAATAGAAAATATCAATGAAGGAGAAGAAAATCATGACTTATCAAGGACTTTTAAAATAGTGTCTTAAATATGTTCAAAAAAAAAAAAAAACTAAAGGAAAACACATGCAAATAAATAACTAAAGGAAATCAGGACAATGATACATGAACAGTGTATCAAGAGAATAACAATGAAGAGATAGAAATCATAAAAAGGAACCAAACAGAAATACTGAGGCTGAATATCAAAATAAATAAAATTTAAAATTCCATAAAGGACTTAAATAGCAAATTGGAGCTAACAGAAGAAAGAGTCAGTGAATTTTAAGTTAGGGTAATAGAAATTATCCACTCTGAGGACTTGAAAGGAAAAAGAATGAAGAAAAGTGAACAGAGCTGGAAGGACCCATGGAACACCATTAAGCATACTGATATATGCATTTATGGAAGTTCCAAAAGCAGAAGTGAAGAAGTAAGGAACAGAAAGGATATTTGAAGAAATAATGGCAGAAAATTTCCCTTATTTGACAACAGATATGAATATATACATACAGATTCAATTAAAATCAAATAGGATAAATTCAAAGAGATGGCCAAGACACATTATAATCAAATTCAAATGTCAAAGACAAGGAAATAATACAGAATGCTGAAAGAGAGAAACAGCTCATCATGTACAAAAAATTCTCAATAAAATTGTTATTTTGCCAAGAGAAACCATGAAAGTGAGAAGGAAGTTGGGCAACATATATAAAGTGCTGTAAGAAAAAATATTAACTAAGAATTCTATATCTAGCAGTACTGTTCTCCAAAAATGAGGGAGATATCAAAACATCCCCATAAAAACAAAAGCAGAGGGAGTTCAGCACCACTAGACCTGCTTTACAAGAAATGAAAAAGGGGGTTCTTCAGTTTGAAAGGAAATGACAGTAGACGGCAACTCAAAGTCATATGAAAAAATAAAGATGTCCAGTCCAGGTAACTACATGGGTAAATATAAATAAAGGGAAAGAGACAATGGGGAATGACTGCTATCAGTTATGTTATTCCTATGGGGGATGATGAAATGTCCAAGAATCAGATAGTGGTGATGGTTGAACAACCTTGTGCATCTAACAAAAATCACTTTATCAGGGAAGCAAAGAACCATGATACCTCCTCATAGGACAATAAAGACAGACAACATAAAATTGTATCTATCTCAAATTCAGAGAACAGAATTTTCAACTGCAGAATACATATGTATATTTAAAAGAAACAAAAATGACTTCTTGTTTCTGTGTTGACATGAGTTTGGAAGTGATCTGTCTCACCCTCACAACAAGGAAAAAGTGTACAAACTGAAAATCAATGACTTTTCTTAGATCTATCAGAGAATTTATATCATAGGACTATGTGCCATCCCAAAAACTGGTAAGAAAAGTGAATATATAGAATATAGGTTAGATTAAGTGAAGTAGTAGCTGCTAGTGCCCTATAGGAACAATTAAATCACCACTTTGCTGAATTTCAAAGACTGAGTGTGGACTATCAAGAGACATGAAAACTTCTGGGGACCCAGTCTGAGGGGGACCTCCATAATTTCACACTTTTGTGAGTTTTATCTCCATGAGCCCCACCAAATTATCATAGTGAAGACTTGAGAAAAAACCCTTTATGTTCACCCAGGAGAATAGGAAATAACCTAGGGAAAAAGCTAAAATTTTGAAATAAGCCCAGAGCATTCACTACAAAAAAGATGTATCTAGCAATGGAAAAGGCATCACCATAGCCTTATCTGGCTCTGGGAAAGGGAAATTGCCCAACTTCAGCTCTCTTTAGCCTTCCAGTCTGACCCATGTTGTGGGGGGCGGGGGTGCAGGGAAGACAGAGCTGAGAAGCACTTGTGAAGGTCACAGCCCTGGAATACAGGACCAATAAAATAATGAAGCATAATCATATGATTAAACAATACTTACTTTCTCCATACACCTTACCACATGAATAGAGCTCCTGTAAAGTAACAGTGGATTACAGCAGAAAGAACTGAAAAGCTTGGCCTCTCTTTAAGAAATAGTTTCTAAGGAAAACCAGCCTCAATAACAAAAACAAAAACAAAGTCACTAGAAGAAATCAAAGTCTCTGTGGCAGTTTGAAATTATTTCATGAATTCTCCAAAAGAGAAAGATTGTGTTTGTAAACTGGTCTATTCCTGTGGTTATGATACCATTTGATTTCATAAAATTTGGTTGAGGGCCCTATGATTAGATTATTTGGTAAAGATTGTTTTAGGGCTATTCATTGGAATATGTCAATGAGGCATGACTCAAGTTGAGTCTCTGCCCTCTTGCTGGGTCTGATATAAACAGATACACAGAGAGAGACAGTCAGACACAGGAAAAGGAAGCCACCATATTTGATACTGCTATGTGAGAGAAAAAAAACTCCATTTCTGCCCACAGCTGTGCTGCAATAAAAAGAAAACCCTGAGAAGCGCAAAGAGGCTGGGCTCATAGAGCAGCTCAAGAGGTGATGAACCCTGCTATATGCCTGGTGGCCTCAGCTAAGCTCAAACCTCAGGAAGAAATCAGAGCAGCTGAAAAATATAGGTGGCCCAAAAAGAGACAAGCCCTATACTTGGTTGCCCTCAGCTGAGCTCAAACCTCAGCAGAGATCTGCGGCCATCTTGCTTCAACACTTAGCAGTTGACTGGTGAGAGAGCTCCACTTATGGTGCCTTGATTTGAACTTTTCATGGCCTTGAAACTGTAAGCTTTTATCCAAAATAAATCCTCTTTATAAAAGCCAACCCATTTCTGGTAGTTTGCATTGGCAGCCTTTTGGCAAATTAAAACAGAAATAGCTGTATTAGGCTTCTTTACGTAAAAGGAATTAACAGGAGATATCTGTAAATATGCGATTTTATAAAATTGTCCCATGCAACAGTGGGGATGCACAAAGTCCAAATTCCATAGGGTAGGCTACAAGCCAGCGACTCCAATGAAGGTCCTCTTTGAGCTCCCCAAGAGACCCTGGCTATATGAAGTAAGATGGGAATTGTCTTTCCAAATGTTGAAATCACTTCTCCTTTTAAGGCCTTCAACTGATTGGATAAAATGTCATTCATTACGATCAACTCACTGATGATTAAAGTGCATTAAATGCCTTGGTATTACAATAAGCATGGTGCTTATTGTACAAGAATAATATATACCTAAAACAAGCAAAATAAAAGAAAAAATAAAAACTAGAGCAGAAATCAATGTTATTGAAAACAAGAAAACAGTGGAGAATATCAACACAACCATAAGCTGATCCCTTGATTAGATCAATAAAATCAATAAAACTCTTGCGATTATAACCAGAAAAAGAGAAAGAACACAATTTACTAATATTAAAAAGGAAAAGTGATGATGAAATTCATCACTTTGGGTCCATGGTCATTAAAAGGATAAAAGTATATCATGAATCGATCCATAAGTTCCACACAATTCCAGTCAAAATCTGAGCAAGTTAGTTTATGAATATTGACAAACTGATTCTAAAGTTTATATGGAAAGCAAAAGATCTAAAATAGCCAATATAATTCTGAAGAACAAAGTTGGAGGACCAAACTACCTGATTTTTAAATTTTATTATAAAGCCACAGTAATGAAGACAGTATGGTATTGTTGAAAGAATAGACAAATTGATCAATGGAATACAATAGAAAGCCCAAAAATAGACCTGGGCATGAATAGTCAACTGATCTTTGACAAAGGAACAAAGGCAATTCAATGGAGAAAGGATCATCTTTTCAATAGATGATACTGGAACAATTGGAAATTCAAATGCAAAAAAAAAAAAAAAGTAATAAGCATAGTCCTTGCTTCTTGATCAAATTTTAAGTTAAAACGCACCAGTTGCCCAAATTTAAAATGCAAAACTTTAAAATTTCCCACAACATAACACAGGAGAAAATCTAGGTGATCTTGGATTTGGTGACAAGTGTTAAATAGAATACTAAAAGCACAATTCCTAAAAGGAAATGCTGATATGTTGAATTTTAAAATGAAAATCTCTACTCTTGGGAAACAATATTAAGAGAATGAAGAGGCTAGCCACAGAGTAGAAAAAATATTTGCAAAACATATCTGATAATGGACTTGTATCAAAAAATATTAAAAGAACTTTTGAAATTCAACAATAAGAAAACAAACAATCCAATTAGAAAATGGGTAAAAGATCTGAGCAAAAATGGCAAAAAGATTGCTATATTTCCAAAGAAGATATACAGAGAACAAGTAGGCATTCAAAAAGATGCTCAATATTATTAATTAAAGCAATAAAAACTAAAGCAAAGATGAGATCCCACTATACACCTATTAGAAAGGCTAAAATACCAAAATACTGTCATATAAATTGCTGGTGAGGATTCAGAAACAGAAATGCTCTTTTATTTCTGGTGGGCTTCTGAAATGATAAAACCACTTTGGAAGGTGGTTTAGCAGTTTCTTATAAATGGAAACAAAGTCTTATAATATGACTCACTTTGTCCCTCAAGTTATTTACCCAACTGATTTGAAAACTTTGGTCCTCACAAAAATCTGTTTATGAATGTTTATACCAGCTTTATTCATAATCACTTAAAACTGGAAACAACTAAGTTATTCTACAATAGGTGAATGGATAAACTGTGGTACATCCATACATTGGAATATTACTCAGTAATATAAAGAAATGAGCTATTAAGCCTTTACAAGACATGGAGGAATTTTAAATGTATATTGCTAAGAGAAAGAAGCCAGTCTGAAAAGGTAGATACTGTATGATTCCAAGTATATGACATTCTAGAAAAGGAAAAACTAAAGAGTCGAAAAGATCAGTGGTTTCTAGTGGTTTCAGTGGAAGTAGGGGAGGGATGAATAGATGAAGTCCATTGTTAGGACAGTAAAACTATTCTGTATGAAATTAAAATTATGGATACATGACACACTGATGTTATGTGTTATACCCATTGAATGATACAACACAAAGAGTGAATCTTAATGTAAACTATGTATTAATAATAATATATTGATATTGGTTCATTAATTGTAATAAATGTATCACACTAATGCAAGATGTTAATACTAAGGGAAACTGTGGGGATAAAACTATATGAACGATCTGCTCAATTATTCTGTAAATCTAAATCTGTACTATAATTAAGTTTTTAACTAGGTAAAAACAACTAATGAATATATAAAGAATGAATAAGAAATAAAAGATGGAAAAAGTGACCAGATAAATCTGAAAAAATACAAAAAAGAAATTAAAAAATATAAGTACAATAATTTAAATGAAAAACCCAATGGAATTTTTCAAAGAAAATTAACAATTAAAGAAGCAAGGGTATAACAAATCTATTTACAAAAGAGCAATGTGGGAGAACTAGCCTTATGAAATAATAAAGTTTCACTAGCTTTAAAAATTAAAACACTTACCTACAGAAGTAATTGAAGAAAGAATGGGAAAAAATAAAATGCATTATAATGCTTACCTGGTATATTAGTTTTTTATGACTACAACAAATGTGGTGGCTTAAGACAATACAAATTTATTCCCTTACAATTCTAGAGGCCAGAAGTCCAAATCAGTTTCACTAGGCTATTGTTAGGTGCTGGCAGAACTGATTGTTTTTGGAGTTTCTAGGAGAAAATCCATTTCTTGTCCCTTTCAGCTTCTAGAAGCTGCTGGCCCTCTGGATTTCTGGCAGCATCACTTCAATTTCTCTATGCTTCAGTTATCACATTGCCTTCTGTCTCACTGATCTCCTTTCCAGATAATCCAGAATTATCAGGCCCACCCAGATAATCCAGAATAATCTTCAAATCTCAAGAACTTAATTTTAACAACATCTGCATTTGCCATATAAGATAACATTCACAAGTTCTAGGGATTAAGACATAGATACCTTGTAGGACCATTATTTAGCCTTTCACACTTGGCAAAAAAATGTAAGCAAAGTCATAAGACAAATACTACAAATCTCATATCAGAGAAAAATAGCTAATTTCTGAGAGTAAAGACCTATTATATGAAGATATATATCATGTACATTTATTGGAAAACTGAGGAATGTAAAGATGTAAAGATAGTCATAAGTTTCAGTGGAAATCAATCAAAATTTGAGAAATTCTTCTAAAATGTATATAGAATACAAAATGGTAAGAAATACCAAGAAAAACTTGAAGGAGAACAAAGTTGAAATGACTTACAATAGCAACTATCAAGAATTATTTAAAGATTATTACAACAAAATCATATAGATTTGACATAAGTGGGCTTCCTCAAAAGACCCCTGAAAATACTGTTCTTTAATTTAATACAAAGATTAATATGGCATAAATCTTTCAATCTATATTGATTGAAAGATACATTAGAAATGCACATAGAAATATTAACCCAGACTTCTACATAATACCAAGAACAAATATTAATTACAGATATGTCAAAAATTTAAATGTGAAAGATAAAACTGGAAGGATTCTAGAAGAAAATGTGGGGGAATATCATCATGACCTGGGAGTTAGCAAGATTTCTTTCTAATAAAGCAAACAATGCACAAACCATGAAGGAAAAAATAATATATTGAATTTCATAAAAATTAAAAATATATATTCTCTGAAAGATCTAGAAGTTACAGACTGCTGATGGGAGTATAACAACTAATGTGTTTTGCACTGACCGATGATGTTATATTTAATATAAATATTCTAAAAGTTGCATCCTCTCTTATGAGCCCAGAATTAAAATTGCTTTGAGGGAGCAGATGTGGCTCAAGCAGTTGAATGCCCACCTCCCTCATAGGAGGGCCCAGGTTCAGTTGTCTGTGCCTCCTAAAGAAAAGAAAATAAACAAACAGACAACGAGCAAAAAACATTGAGCAGAAAATAAGCAAAAACAATGTGTAGGGAAGCAAATGAGGCTAAGCAATTGGGCTTCCGTCTACCATATGGGTTTGATTCCGGGGCATCCTGGTGAAGGCAAGCTGGCCCATGCTGCTGAGAGCAAAATGACACAACAAAGGGACACGCAGAGGAGAGACATTGAGAGATGCAGGAGACCAGAGAGATGGAGGTGGCTCAAATAATTGAGTGCCTCTCTCCCACACCGGTGGTTCCAGGATCAGTTCCCAGTGCCTCCTAAAGAGAAAGGCGAGAAGAAAAAGACAAGCAACACAGAAAGAACACACAGTGAATGGACACAGATAGCAAACAGCGAGTGCAAAAACAATGGGGGCAGTGGGAGAGAAAAAAGGGAAAACAAAACAAAACACAACAGAAAAACAACGAGCAGACAATGAGCAGACAGACAAGGGAGCCATCTTGGGGTGGGGCGGAGATTGCTTTGACATATGCTTTCTCAACTATTGCTTATAATCTTCAAAATGATAAATATTTATTAAAAATTATTTAAGTATATAATGTAAAAATGACATTTCTTGCTGTCATTGGCTTCAATAGAATGGCATGTTAATCCTTCACCATGTGAACTTTGCTATTAATATTTTAGTAATAGGTTTAATGCCATTAATTCTTCTATAAGAGTCTCTAAATAAATGTACCTGAATATAGAAAATGAGAATGTGTTAACTTTCTTAAATTATTATGTATCAACATCAGATAAAATATGTCAAGAAAGCATCTGTTAATTCAAGAGTTTCTACTTGAACTTATTCACTGATTTTTAAAATTTGATAAATAGCAAGTAGTTTAAAAGTAAAGTGATATTCTGTTACTTCTATTTTACCAAACTGAACTAAAATAAATTACCTTCCAGGTTTGTTGAAAAAATCATGATCAAAGCATTTAAATATCAATCTCTTAAAAGTAAATTGTTTCACAAACATTTATTCCCAAATGAATGAAACTAAGTATACAAGTCAATAAAACATTAAAATAGGAATTATTATACTGAAACCCCACAAACCAAAAAAAAAAGGTTAATATCATTAATTATAATTTCTTAGAATTATCAATTATTTGCAGGCAAGTACAATGTGCATCTTTATTCTCTGGAAAAGATAAAAGGAAGTGTGAATATTACTGATCCCATGGTATGTTTGATTATTAAATTAAAAAGGTATCATTTAAGCACATAACAAAACAATGAAAAGGGCTAAATTATGGCACTTATTGGTGCACCCAAATTTTATGATCACAGATTATATAATGAATATAATATAATAATAATAGTTAATCTTCCTAAAAAAGAAACAGAAAAACAGAACTTTGAGTCAGTAACTATTATTATTTGTATTTAACTTGTGAGGAAAAATAACTGTAGTACATAAATATCTTGCCCAAACTCACATATCTAGTGAATGAAGTGGTTGTATTTCATCTATGCTTTCCAACTTCGAATCAGATTTTATAAAGGATACTATAGTGTGTATCAGATAAAATTATATAGATACATGTATAGTAGTAGACAGGGTAAATTTAATGCTAGCTGCTATAGCAAACAACCCCAAATCATCTGAGGCAGGGGGTTCTCTTCCAAGCTTAACGATTGTTGGCAGAATTTAATTTTTCAAGGTTGTACCGCTGAGGCCCTCAGCTCTGAAAGGCTGCCCTTTGTTTCTTCAAGGCCCATGCAAGAGCCTCTATGCTGCTTCAAATCTCTGATTTCTACCAACTCTGACCTCTAGAACCTATTTTTAAAGGCTCATCAGAGCCTCATCCACTCTAGTAATCAGTTATAGCAATCCTAAGTCAATAATTTGAATAACTATTTTATCACATCATACCGTGGACTATTAATGTCCTCTTCACAACTGGAAATAGGGCATTAGTACCTTTAAATCTAACTAGAGTAGGGAACTAATTCCAGAAAATTCAGAAAAAATTAAAACAATTCAACCTTATTATTCTGTTCCTCTGCGATCATTTCTATATCAAATCTGTATCAGACAGGATTCAATAAGAGAAGCAGACCAGCAGGAGACTAAACACACACACACACACACACATATACATACCACAGGTTATTAATGCAATTGTGGATACTAGGTGAGCAAATCCAAAACCAGGAAATAGAGAACAGGAGCAGGATGGAACCACGCAAGCATGAGCTAAAGCTGTTGCAACAGATGGGAGTCCTCTCTCTCTCCAGGGAAGACCTAAGCCCACTTTTTTTCCCTTCATTCTGATAGTCATGCCCACCCGAAATAACTTCCCTTCCTCTGATCAAGTCATACTCAGAATAATCTAATGTAAAGTCATCAGATTAGAGGTTTCATTGCATCCAGGAAAATCCCTAGATTAGTTTTTTGGATAACTTGGTACCCATACAAATTTCCTTAAACAATATTTAATTTCCAAATACAGACAACAAAATCATACTTCAAATCACATGAATATAACTATATTGCATACAATAAAACATATTAAGCCTTTTCCCAGAAAAGGATACTTGGGTGATATTAACTCTTCTCCTTTGGTATCCAAATCCCTGACCATTCAGCCAAACCATTAGCCACAGTCTGTGACCCACACCTCTGGGCATCTCTCCTTCCAGTCCAAAAAATAATAATTTGCACACTTCAAGCTCTATCCACAGGAGAATTTCTCTTCATCACTGTCCTTTATGGCCATCCTAGAATTTAAGCCACTTTAAGGACTGAGCATTACCTATTACAATATTCCTTACAACTCTCTGCAAGTTTTTTCTCATATGATTGAGGTGACTTTAAAATGTTATTCTAAATTCCAAAATGGAAATATTGACCCTCATTTCCTTTAAATAGCTAGTTTCTCCCTCTTTACTAGTGTTTCAAATTTGATTTATCTACATATAAAATCTATAGATTTTTATAGATTTTTATAGTATTTAGCAGATAGTAGTAATAGGCAATTTATTCTGAGAAGATCTCAGAGTTGGCAAATACTGGTTTGAGTTAATTTAAACGAAAACTTACTTAAAGGGAGAAATGGTTTCTTTCCTTTTTCCAGTTTCTCTTAGTAGAGACATCTCTTTAACCACTATTATTAATTTTTTAAACATTACAATCAGGAAATAAGATTATGGAGAGAATTGATCCAGTTTCAACAGAGAAAAAACATTCTGTGGCAGTTTGGCACTATATATGAATTCCAAAAATAGATATTGGATTATGTTTGTAAACTAGTCTGTACCTGGGCGTGATTAACTTATGATTAGGGCTTTGATTTGGCCACATCGGTAGGACATTGCAGAGAAACTGCACCACAGAGAAGGGAGGTTGGATTTTTTTAACCAGAGCCCACGAAGTAAATACACAGAGGAGCTTGGTCATGAGGAAGGAGAGAAGGCCCTAGGAAAGAGACAAGCCATTCACCTGACAGTTCACAGCTGGCCTTGTGGAGAGAAAAAGCCGATGAGGCCAGAGAGAATCGAGCCTGGGGGAGAGAGGCAGAGCCTAGAGAGCCTGAGTATGGAGCATTAAGAGGAAGAGGCAAGCTGAAGGACAGCAGCCATCTTGCTCCAACAGGTGGCCATAGACCTTGGTAAGGGAAGTAACTTATGCTTTATGGCCTGGTAACTGTAAGCTTCTACCCCAAATAAATACCCTTTATAAAAGCCAACCGATTTCTGGTATTTTGCATCAGGACCCCTTTGGCTGACTAACACACATTTCAAAAAACTTTTCACACATTTGGTTTGATTTCCTGTGGAAAGACTACTCTCATTTTAATAGTTGTATCAACTTGTTGCATTATGTTAAAAATATTTTTTCAAAATGTCACAATATAGTTAATACATCAAATTGCTCATATTCAGTGTATAGAAACATGGGGAAATTAATATGGTTTCCATCAGACAATATTGATAATTGATAGGAAATGACTATGATCAAATCAATTCTGGGTAAACTACAGTAACTGTTAAGTAAATATACTTACTGCTATAGGAAAATGTTCACGCCTAAAATCTTTTCTTTATGTATAATAGAGTTAAGACAATAGCACATCTGCCTTTACCCAATGTGACACAAGTACGTTTTTAAGCAAGATTGTCTATATTTTGTATTGTCTTTGAATATCTGTGTTATACCTTGTTTTACTTCATATTCAGAAAATAGAATCAAATACTAGAGGAATAAACTGAATGCTTGAGGCTTTAAGTGTAAATTCACCAAGATTTATTTTATTTGGATGACATATACGTACTTCTGTCTTAGAGTGAAAAGCATCAGCAGTGTTTAATGGGAGCATAGCCTTGGCAAATAGATATTATTAGCAGAAAAAAATGGTGAAGTTTTCACAAAAAAGACTAAAATGAATAGAATGGAAAAAATCAGTAGTTCCTAAACAGTATGATTTTTTCATTCTTGTGCACTAAAGTGATAAATTTTAAACTCAGGAGTCATATTCATTTTCCAACCCTCTCTATTTTATGTACCTATCTTACTTTCATCTTTAAGAAATTTCCTTACATTAAAAGGAAATGTGATATGGAGGAAATAAGAATTTGGATTGTCATTTAAAGAGGGTTGGTCTGACTGCAATTTAATGGGAAATAAAACAAATAAAGTATATATATTGACTCTTAGCACTACTCTAAAATAATATTTTCAATATAGAATTATAGGTAGATTTTGTAATTTAAGAGGGACAGTCTAAAATAAAATAAAAAACAAAAAGACATAATTTACATTGTTAACATGAATGTATTGACTCTATAATAGCTCTAGTTTTAAAATCTAGTTTTAAAGCATTAATTCTATTGTTAATTAACTCTAGTTTTAAAGCATTGTTTTCAGTTATTAAAATTAAAATAAATCAAATCAATTAGTATCTATTTTCTACTAGGACTCAAAAAAATAAAAATAAACCTAAATCAGATTTGAGAAATAGTTGAAATATTTATAGATCGTAAAAGCATAAATAAAAGAGTCACTCTTTCTGATTTTAATGACATGTTTAATAATGACTTACAGTATGAGCAGTCTATTTTCTGAAGCCAATGAATATATGAAGAAACAGAAACAGCATGCAGTAAAATTGTCTGGATGTGTAATTATGAAACATTATTAATGTTATACCTCTTTTCATCTTTGTTTCATATTCCTTGATATTGAATCTCATGTTTTTTAGACTTTCTTTTGAGAAAATTTCTAAAGACCATTTTTTATCTCAAAATTTAGTATTACACATTATTTGATATTTGTCATATGTGAATATCTAAGATATCAATAGCTCCTTGTTCCTTAGAGATGTTAAGGAATTGGATAGGTGATGTCTGAGTTTGGCTATGATATATGTTAGCTCCATCCCTCATTTATTTTCACAAGGTAAAATTAAGTATACACCATGTCAAGGTCATTTTGATTGGCAAGCTTATATTTGGGGGTAATTGTGTGATAAATAAGGTTAATCTCGCTGCTCAGATTTAAAATATGAAGTGGCAATGTGATCTTCCTTTTGAATTAAATTTATATTTGGATCATAACCTTGTATTTAATTACTAGTTACCTGGTGAAGGAAAATGTATTTTCTTCTTTTTTTTATATCCCTTATTTCCATATCATATATCATTGAACTTGATTTTTTAAGCTTTGTACTTTTCCTTAATAATAATATAAATGTGCATAGTAAGTATTAATGTTACATAAAGTTCAATTTAACATTAAATATGGGAAGTGGCTGTGGCTCAATCAGTAGGGCTCCCTTTTACCATATGGGAGGCCCCAGGTTTGGTTCCCGGGGCCTCCTGGTGAAGGCAAGCCTGCCCGCACGGCATGGTTAGCTGACCCAGAGAGCATAAGCAGCAAGGGGGGGATAAATGAATAAATAAATAAAATCTTAAAAAAAAAATTTAAAAAAACATTAAATAATAGCATTTTTGTAAATGTGGAACATTTGATTTTAGAAAATTACTATATTTTACAAAAATACAAATAAATTCTACTACACATTTCAAGCTTAATATTATTTTTCAAATAGTTCTTTGGAGCATGTTAATCATAGGGGGTTTAATGTGTCTTAATTATTAAGAGTTTGTACACATCTATTTCCCCATGTTTTACATAAAGCTAGGACAATGTCTTTAAGTCAATTCCTCAACTTATAGGAATAAATTTTTACCTTCTCAAGAAGAAACAATCGGTCACTATTAACTAAAAAACAGATACCAGGAATGATATAAGAATTTATTTTTAGGTCTTTATCTATGATGCTATTATTTCTATGAGCCTGATATTTTAGAATTTCTGATTTATGTAACATTACTTTAAAAGATAAAGGAGTTTTAAGAGAAGGATAAATTATAATCTCCCTGAAGAATTTATTTTAGTTCTAAAATATATTTGATTAATAAAGAAGATACAGAAACATATAGAGACATATTGTGTACTAAAACTGTGAATATTTTATTTTACCCTTAATTTAACAGATCAGAAGATTAGACATCAAATGACCCATACTTGTTTTGTAATATGCCTTATTATATAAATAACATCTCTTTATTTTCCTTAGGGTGCTATCCATATTAAGAAATAAAATAGTACTAATATCAATTTTTATATTATAATAAATTAAAGTGTGAACTGTGTGACTCTCTCCAACAAAATAATTTCTTAAAGGGAAAAGCCCAAATTAAATTAAGGAAACATTTATTGGAAACTTATTAGGTGCTGGTCTCAGGTGATGTCTAAATGAATAATACAGAGTGTCTGTCTTTGAGTTAGTTAAAATATAAGGGCATGGTCACAGTGGGTAGACAATCACTCAATAAATGAAGGAATACTGAATTCCCAGCCAGAAGAGCTCTGCCACATTCTCCAAGGGAGCAGCAACAATCCCCCGAGTGCAAGGGCAGTGTCTGGCAAGGGACGATGGTCCACTGATGGGTTCTTGTTATTGATGACTAGCCTTACGAGTCTTTGCTCTTGTAATTGAAACTTAGCCTACTGTTATGGGGTGGCTAAGGGTTGCCACCTGAAAGCCTCCTTGTCGCTCATATGTGGCCTCTCTCTAAGCCAGACTCACCATACGAATGTATTACCTCCCCCCCAGTGTGGGACATGACACCCGAGGATGAGCATCCCTGGCAATGAGGGATTAATACCAAGTGCCAACTGGCAATACGACTGGAAAAAGACCTTGAATAAAAGGGGGAAAAGGTAAAGACAAATGAGTTCATGTGGCTAAGAGACTTCAAAGAGAGTTGGGAGGTCATCCCAGAGGTAACACTTATGCACACCTCAGTAGGATCTCATAGAACATTTATAATTTTTCATATTTACACATCCAGACAATCCCACACAGAGGGGTTCCTGAGGCCTCTGGAGACAACCAGGTCTTATATAAGGGGAGATAGCTCCAGAGATTCATGCCTTATCAGTGGGCTCTACTTTGGAATCTGTGCTCCTGAGAATGACAGAGTTGGACTCAAATAAGTCCTCCCTGCACATGGTCCATCTGTCCATTCTATTCAAACCTATGTATTATGTTGGGGTTTGTAGGTGTACTTCCAGAGACTGGAGCCTCGGGCCTGCCCATGTGCCAGCTGTGCCTGGAATCTCAGTGGAACTGCACCTCCTACTCTACAGTTCAATGGACTCACCCAAGTCACCTGGTGAGGAGACGATAATGGACAACGGCCATCCCAGGGAATGGAGAGAGCCAGCAGCTGCAGGCAGGATAATCCCATCCACCATATCCATGGGATATAAGTCCCCTATCACTTGGAGGTGGAGTGGGCATCACCATCCCAAACTCCTCAGGATTGGGGGAAGAGCTATAGACTAGAGTGGACATAATGGTATTCTGTTTTAGGCATAATGTGATTCAAGCAATGGAAGAAAATACAACAGTGAGGTGGAGCCATTGGCCACTAGATGCTTTGGGGACAGGAAAGGGAAAAGCAGTTGTAATACAGGTGCTTTTTCAGGACTTGGGAATTATCCTGTGTAACATTACAATGACAGATATAGGGCATTTTACATCAGCATATAACATGCAGAACTGTATGGGAGAAAGTGGGGTCTACAATGTGTACTATGGTCCATGCTTAGTGGCAGAGCCCCAGGATGTGTATATCTATTGCAGGTGATGTGCCACACTAAAGAAAGAGGTTTATGTGGGATGTTATGGGAGGTGTGGGAGGTGGGGAACATGGAAATCCCTGTAATTTTTGTGTAACATTTATGTAATTTAAGCATCTTTAAAAAGGAAAAAAGTACAATGTAAAATATAATCCATCCTTAGTGTCAATGGTCCAAAATGTGTTCATCAATTGCAAAGAATGTACCACAGTAATGAAAGAAGTTGTTAATATGGGGGAAAGTGGGAGGTGAGGGGAGTGGGGCATATGGGAATATCTTATATTTTTTATGTAGCATTTTATGTAATCTAACTATCTTTTAAAAATAAATAAAAAATGTATTCAAAAAACATAGATATATTGAAATCAGTTAAAAATATATATAATGGAGAGAAAAACATGTTAAAACAAATGATATTAAAAAGGGAAATCTTCTCTGCAGAAAGGCAGCTTCCTCCTTCCATTCTTTCAAGGATGTTGCAGGATGCACTTCTGGTCTCCTGGAGCCCCTAAACCAGTGCTGTAGATAGCTCTGGGTGATTACTAACTGCCCTGTAGCACGAGCTGATTCTAGGAGCTCTTTACTCTGCCGCCATCTTGCTGGTTGTTCCAATTCACTTTTAACAAAATTAGTGTGCATAGCCAAAGATATTTTGGCTGAAACCAAGCATATCACAGGTAAAACATCAACTGTGAAATCAGAAAACTGGACTATTTGAAGTTCTAGCTTTATAGTATCTATGTTTTACAATCTTATGAAAGTTACTTAGTGTCTATCACCCTCCCTTTCCTCTCAGAACAAGAGCATGGGGAATGAGAAAGAAGTAGTAAAACCACCACAGAAGTTTACAGTGAAAGTTTTTGTTTCTTTGTTTGTTTTTAAAATAATATAGGTAAACGTACTTTGAAACAGTAAAGCAGAAGTCATAAATTGGTTGTCAGCAGGCACGAACATTTTGTCAGTCATGCATTCTATGACTGGTGGGATGCCGGCAAGCAGAGTTTGGCGATTGAATAAAAATTTGCCTATCTTAAATTTCAGATATTTCTGATAAAAAGCCAGATTTCTAGACTTTAAAGGAAAAATGGGATATCTGGGAACACTGGTCCAAAATTCTTCAAAAGTAAGAATTTTGGCCACGCTTCCTCTCTCCCATAATTCTCCTCCTACCTCTTCATAGTCTGCCTGGTGTCGAGATAATTGCAGTTACCATCTATCATCATGCTTGATATGTTTTGTCTTAATAATAGGTTTTAGAGAAAAGTAAAATATTTTAATTAATCTCTGCCACAAGTTTGAAGCCAACATATAAACTAAGAGTGTTACAGAGTTTTATAAAAATGGGGTAGCAGATTTCTTTGAGGGCAGAGAATATTCATACCTGCTAAATTTGTGGGAAAAAATGTGTCCTTTTCATATATCCACTTGACTTCTCTATACATTTGTGTTGCAAATTCTGTTTCCATAAAATACAAATATTAGCAAACTAACTCAGTTTTTTATATGTGAAAGGATAGAAAGATAAAATTGGCTAGTAAGCCCAGAGATGGTTGAGGAAAAAATTTGATATCTTCAATAAATGTATTTAATTTTTGAATGATATTCCCATAGTAGTTCATAACATTTCAGCACTTCTAAATATTGCAAAATTTCCTTTTATTCACAATCGTCCTTCTTATATTCAATGCAAAGGTATCTTCATATACTACAAAATGCAGAATTCCACATTTTGCCATTTATCTTTTACATATCCAAACTTCCACCTTAAAATTATTTCTGTGGAGCAAATCAAAGTAATGTATTATGAAAACCAAATGTTATTAATTCTTATCGGTTACAATAGGAAATATCTCCTCATGTACTTTTCATATCATGATTTCTCTGGGCAGCTAAGTAAAGTTATATTTCTTCTTATACAAAATGCATAGTAGGCTACTCCAACTATAAATTGTTATTCATTCCTATCTCTATCTTTCTCATCATATTGTGTGATTCATTTAATTAAAAAAAAAAATTCCTTGATGTATTTCAACCACTCCTTCAGCAACAAAGGTATAGTAGACAATGCTTTATTATACTATCATGTTGAAATAATTGGTTAATTATAGTTTATGTATGTCAGAGTATGTTTATTGTAGAAAAGACAAGCAAATAGCAAAGTACAATGTACTATACTCATACATAGAATTGCAAAAACCATAACAAAAGTTTTTATGATTCTCAATGTTCATTAATATTTTATATTATGTTGCATCATCATGACATCAAGAAACTTAATTGACTTAATCATTTAAAACAAACAATAGACTCTTAAACTTATATTAAAAGAATTTGTTTCACTGAGAATCAAAAGCTCTGATTCATATAAACCAATGCAGTTATTGAATAAATTCATTTACTTCTTAGTGCCCATAATAATGTGTCTAGACATAGCAATGATCTCCAATTAAAATGGCTTAAAAATATAGTTAGGATAAAATAGTGTTGTCTAAATAAGTTTATTTTTTGAAACAATAGATTTTATCACTCTTAGAATTGGCACATCTACAAAACTACGTCCAAAAGTCTTCTCTTCAGGGCTTTTATTAATATTATTATTATTATTATTAAGGTTTCCAACATAGGAAAAATGGGAACAGCATTACAGCCACAGAGGAATCATATTATATACATCTTTCACATTAAACAGTGTTGGTTTTCCTTTATAGATGATATTTTTTCTCTCATATGATTAAAAAATTTTTATTTTTCTAAGGAAAAGTTAATGGCAGTAGAATAAAGTGTGTTTTATTTTAGTTTAGAAGAAATTTATTGAATTTGACTATCCTGGACAGGTTTCTCATTTCATTTTATTAATATAAAATTTAATCAGTTTGATGGGTATTTCTTTCAGCCATCAATGAGAGCAAATTTGAGTTTATCTCCTACCTATTTACTAATGTAAGAGTTATATATGAAGAGTCTGTTAAAAGTATGTCCATTTTTCCCTCTTAAGATATTGATACTTTAACAATCACTACTTTCTTTAAATCTTTAAACACAGGGAATCAAAATATATACTACAGCAGTTGTATTTGTGTGCATGTATAAATTTACTGTGAGTGTGTGTGTGTATGAGAGAGAGAGAGAGGATTAGATTCAACTTTTGACAGAAAACAAACAATGGTTTTCACACACATTTGATTCTCTCATTTAAAAAGTACAGTGGTGGGCAGTATGTAGTCTAGCAGGGGTATGGAGGTTTCAATAAGTGTTCAGGGAATCTGAATCCTTCTTTAATCGACTTCTTTTTTTTTTTTTTTTTTGGCTTCAAATCACACTTTATTTTTTGTACATTGATTTCTGTGAGATCAACACCCCAGAGATACTGAGAGAGCAAAATTCTCTTTTTTTCTAGAGCCCTATAATAATATGCAAAGCAGTATTAGTAGGTCATCTAAAATGTTCATAATACATATGTTTTTAAATAAACCTTTATCTTTACTAATAACATAAGGAAAGTTAGAATGAAAATAAATTTGTGATTCATTGTCAGAGTAATTCTCTAAGAAGCAGAGCTATCTCAAGAATCCTTAGACTGAAGTGAATTAGGGGATGGTTCAGATGTGAAATAATAGCACAGCATTTCCTCTTTCTGTGTGTTAGTTTATATAATAAGGCAAACTAGCTTCATTAATTTTTCAAATTTTCAAATTAATCTACTTCTTTATCATGTCACACTCACACTCATATTCCAATAAGGTGACTCAAGTTCAGCCATCACATCCACATTCCTTTCAGCCGGAGAAGAGAGACAAAGAAAGGCCAGGACTTTTAAGGACTTCTCAGGAGTTAGAAGAAGAGGAAAATGGGGAACAATTAGTTGTCTCTGCCACATGTGCTTTCCTTAATCTGTATAGTTATAAGCTATTTATTGAGTATACTTTAACTAAAATGAACATAATTATATGTTTATACTTTTTTTGTTTTCTAAGAAAAACATTAATATAAAAGTTTTAGAGATAAAAATTTCACTTCAACATCATGAGATTGAATATAGATAATTTTTCCAGTTTTTGTTCTTGTTTGATTTTTAAATTTTTTTTTATTTAGCAATGTATATACAACTCAAAATTTCCCATTTAAACTACTTTCAAGTGTATAATTCAGTGCTATTAATTACATTCACAATGTTGTCCTATACTCAACAACATTTATTATATTTTTAGTATATAAAATTGCTGCCAAACTGCTTTATTATGGAAGATTCTAGACTCTACAGGATGTTTTTGAAGATGTTTTGGAAATTTTTAAAGATTAAAAATATATATTGCAATGCAAGAAATTATAACAATGAGGTGGAGCCAGTGGCCACTTGACAGTTTTTGGGTAGGGAGGGGATGAGCAGTTGAAATACAGGGGCTTCTTTGGGAGTTGGAGGTTGTCCTGAGTACTGTTGTGGCAACGGATGTAGGCCATTTTAAATCAGCACACACCACTCAGAACTGAGTGGGAGAGAGTGTGGTCTACAGTGTGAACTGTGGTCTATGGTTGGTGGCAAGGCTCCAGGATGTGTAAGTTCATTGAGGTTGGTGGGCCACACTATGGGAGATGTTTGTGTTGGATGTGGTGGGAGGTGTGGGAGGTGGGCAACATGGGAATCCGAGTGGGTTCCGTATAATATTTTAGGTAATCTAAGCACCTCTTAAAATATATGTATATA
>JAKSZT010054334.1:50854136-51078344 GCA_026826555.1 Tolypeutes matacus
GGATGTGTAAGTTCATTGAGGTTGGTGGGCCACACTGTGGGAGATGTTTGTGTGGGATGTGGTGGGAGGTGTGGGAGGTGGGCAACATGGGAATCCCAGTGGGTTCCGTGTAATATTTTAGGTAATCTAAGCACCTCTTAAAATATATGTATATATATATATATAAATAACATTTTTGTAAGCAAATACACATATATGCATATATATTTATATATCATTTTACAAATGTTTGTATGTATTGTGAGAATTTTGATTTTTACCCATAATAAAAAAAAAAAAATATATATATATATATATTTAGTAAAATATAGTATTTATATCTCATGTTCCATGATTATACTTGCTAGTTTGAATTTAAGTGATTAAGATTATCACAAAACCAATTGTAAGAAGTAAATAATCTAATTTAAAATTAAATTATATTCACAATAGAAAATAATCATTTCCTGATTTTTGTGAAAACATTAATTCGTTTGTTTTCTTTATTTATGTTTGATAACAAACAAGACTTATTTTTAAATAAAATAAATTCAGATTTATTTTTAAATGTTAATTGGTAATGAAAATGATTTTCTTATAGCAGTTATTTATTTGACAGTTAAGGAGACCTGAGCAAATGATAATGTAGATCTATAGAACTGGAAATATTGTGAATCGAAAATGTAAAATGTATTTGTGAATATATGTGTATTTATGTACATATAAATAAGTAGGTATAGATATGGATACAAAGATGTAATGTATATATAGCTATATACATTTAGATATATTACATTGTACTTTCAGTTTAAAATTGGAAATTGTTGTAACATTTAGCTTTCCTTCTCTTACCTGTTCTAAATATTTTTCATCCATATGAAGACACTGTTACAATCATGTGCAGTTTTTGTAATTATTGTTAAATCTACTTTTAGGTAAGAGGAATATCTTTATATAAATATTAATAGGATACTTAACACTCTTAGACTATTTATTAAAGTTATGAACATGGTAGAATCCTAATTAAGAAAATCTGCAATGATTTCATTAAAGCTATTTTGGACTAATGCTCTAATCTTACTATAATTCATTGTACTTCTTTCTGTTTCAGGACCAGAATGCATGTATTTGGGTTGTTGCAGGTTTAATTCTAGTAAAGATATGACTTTGCCAAATTAGGAACCATGTGTAAGCCTAAACTTCCCTTCTGATTAACTTATGTATATCTCATTAGTGATATATATATATATATATATATTTGAATAAATCAAATCCTAACAAAACCTACCATGTAAAATATGAGTTTTGGAGAATGACCTTAAATTTTTCATTAGCTCATGATTCAATGCATTTGGATTTTGTTTAATCTCTTATGTGCTTTATATACAATATTAGTTCCCATCTAAGCCTTTTATATAAAAATTTATTCTATACTCAGAAGGTCTATGCCTGAATTTAATTCATACTGATATTATTATCCATCCAATTGAGGTTCTAATATGGCTCCCAATGAGAATAGATGCATTTTAAAAATATTGTATCAAAAATATTTATTTTACTTTAATCCATTCCTTAATGTTTTTGGTATTTTTCTTTATTGTAATATTTTATATATTTATATTTTATGAAAGCATCCATCATGAAACTATGAAATACTAATTTACAAGTATGCAAGTATTGATATATATGACTATATTGAAAGTAGAAACTAAATTAAGATTATGCAGTATTCTTGCTAAAATTCATTTTTCAATTATTTTAAATCACATAAATATAACATTGTAATCCAATTTAACTCTTTAACAGTTACACTTAAAACTGTTTCATACAAATCTTCTTTTCTATTTTATAGTTACTAAAATAGCAAAATTACGTTGGTTAATAGGTAAAAACTATTCAAATTGTCATCTCAAGCAAAGGATTCCAAGTCATTAGAATTAAGTCTTCTGTTTGTTTGAGACAAAGCTTTTCATATCCTAAAGAATCAGGATGTTTGTAATAAAAACAGTAAATATGTGGACTAGAAACAATGTGAAATCTTTACACAGGAATGAAATTACACCTGTTCCTGAATTTGAAGATTATAAACAGAAATAAGAACTGGAAAAAAAACTCTTATATCTTGAAGCCCGTTCTATATAGTATTTACTTGGCACTTAATATAACTGTATATATTAAATTAGCATGTGAACTTACTAGTGGACACCTCAGTTGTCACACTTTCCCCAAACTTCTTCCCTCAGAATTCCCTATCCTCACAGCCACAACTGAAATGCAAGCCTATGAGCACCACATGCACTATGAGTTTATTCTGTTTGCTTTTTATTTACTTTGGAATAAATAACCAATCACATCATATATTCTTCAAAGGCATAACCCAGGAGGCATCACAGAAAGGGAGAATTCTGTATACCAAATACAAATTAACAAGAACCAAAATAGAGAGAGAAAGAAACTGAGAAATTGTAATAACAAGTGCAAAAAATGAAGGTTTCTAGGCAATAACAATGTATTCAATAGGTTAAAAAATTAACTGTAATTTAGTAAAATTCCTGTTTGAACTGACTTAGGTCACATTAATCAACCTGTGAATGGATGTTCGGAGAAAGTGATATGGAATAGGTGAAAGCACCACTCTCATAGAGTCAAAATGATCAATTCTCGTTGAGTGAATGGAAACATTTACATGAAACTGTGTCCTCAAACCACTTTTTCCCCTTCTATAATTGACACTAAACAAATCAGTTTTAACCAAAACAAGTTCACTTCATTTAACTCTTTTTAAACAGAAATATGGAGAGCATCATTTGAAATTCTTGACACACAGACATCATTTCATGGATTCTTAAAGTAATAGAATATGAAAGTAAACCCTGTGGCAGATGATGAATGTATTTTATAGTACAAATATAAGAATAGTTCAACAAGTTAACAACTGTACATTAATATTAGAAAATGTTAATAATAGGGTGGTAGCTGAGCTAAAATGCCCCTAAAGCAAATACGGACTGTAATGAATAGTAATATATTAATACTTTTTTATCAATTAAAAAAATGAAAAAAAAGAGAGTGAATTACATAGGTGAAAGAAATCAGACACAAAGTATTACATACTGCTTGACTCCAATTATACAAAATGTAAATATAAATAAATGTGTAGAGGTGGAATTAGATTAGTGGGTATGTATGGTGGGGGCTACAAAGAGGGATTGAAAAGTACCTGCTAAGGGGTAGGGGGTTTTCTTTTTGGAGTAATGAAAATGCTCTAATATTGGTAATGAATGCACAACTCTGTGATTATACCAAAACCCACTGAATGTACACTTTAGAGGGATTGTATGGTGTGTGATTATATCTCAATAAAATTGTTCTTAAAAACCAAGTTAAAATGTATAGCTAAACTCTTATGTTTTGTACCACTTGCAGAGATTTGAGCATCATGGAAATAAATTGCATTTTATACAATAAAATAATCAAAATTATTCTATACTACAATAAAGGGGTGGCCCAGAGTAAATAAAAAGTTACTAATGCTTACTCATTGCAAATGAGACTTGTTACCCACCTTAATTGGTCAGCAGATTCTTTTTAGAGCTCAGTATTCTGACTAGATGCAGTTCCCTTTATTAATAGGCAAATTATTGTCTATTTGGTGTTCTTCATGTTTCCTTACTCCATTATTTAAAAATGAAAACTTCTGCTCTTTGGAATATTATTAGATTTTACACATAATTTACTTTTGATGGGTTATATAATGGTGAATACATCTGGGAGACATGATCCATTACTCTCAAATTAGGACCCATGTATTCTTCAAATTTCTGATGCTGTGCCAGAAGCTGCACAAAGTTAAAGGATATATGTGACTTATCTTCCTGTAATTACATTTCATCAATGTAATTTTAAACATTATTTTTGCCTTAAAATACAAGTATATTATTCAATAGAAACCATAAAAGTAAAGCATTTATTAAGATAAAGTTAATAATTTATGGAAATATTGCCTCTCCAGGAGACCATCTTAGACTTTAACCCATACCTTTAGCACACCATTATGTCATTAACTCACATTAAGCTTTTTAGGCTAAAGTGAACTTGCCACCTTGGGCAGAGTTAATCCAGCAGAACCTTAATATAATATGACAAAAGATATCAGGCTATAATAAAACATAAATTGGTCAATAATGTTTCGAGGAGAAATAGTAAATTGGAGCCCACAATGCTAAATCTGGCCCTTACATGTTCTTTGCAATGTGTAAACCATAATGTAAACTATTGACCATGCTTAGTAGCAATGCTTCAATACATGTTCATCAATTGTAACAAATGTACTACACTATGAAAGATGTTGTTAATGGGGGAAAGTGTGGGAGGGGGAAGAGTGGGATATATGGGAATCCCTTATATTTTTCATGTAACATTTATGTAATCTAAAACTTCTTTAAATATAAAGAAAAAATGTCATTTTAAAATAAAAAAATACATTTGCTACTTACAAAACTTATTTTGAACTTCAAGAAAACAAAAGCAAACTTTACTTTTAGATTGTCCTGAAATTCTGCAAATGCATATAGCACTGCTAACACAGTCTCTAAAGATAATAATCAGAGAATCCTTTTGGGGAGACATGCATTGTATTTGCCACAGGCTCCACCTTTCTTCAATTGCCTACCTCTACTTGTTTCACTCATTAGCAGTATCTATATGTAATTTTGCGTCCTTTGGCTTATAGTTGAAGAATGTTGACACAGAGATGCCGAAACAGAATGACACCTCACAAACACAATCATTAAGGGAAGCCCCAATTCTAACAGAGTTCAAGCCATCTGTGAGAACCTAGACAATCTAGGTATAAAAGAAAAATCAACAAAAGGAGTGCAAAGATTTTATTACTAGCCATGTATCAGACAAGAGAAGGAAAAGATGCTTACTGAATTAAGTAACTTTCTGAGATCATTGAAAAATGATGCATGATTAAAATGAGATAAGTTGAAGAGACTTTTAAAGAAATCGGTATTTAATAAAAATACATATGATGAAAAATTATATTTAATAGATATATTCTACAATGTTCTGAAACTACAAACATGTGGGAGAATTTCGGTATGATAAACTTTTAGTTTATATCTGAGAAGATGAGTCTTGTTCAGTAAGGCTATAAGAATGATATTTCTTAGTAATAGGAAAATCACTTTCTTATTCTATAACAGTTTTAGTAGTTTTCAAAACTTTGCTGCAGGCAAATGAAATTTGAAACAACTCTGTGCCAATGTAACTTTTGCTCTTTAGCAATGAGTCATAGCAGTTACTTGACTACATTAAAGAAAGCAAAAATTAAAGAATTCTTCAAATGATTGAAAAAGCATTGTTTCAATGCTTGCAGTCTGTCTTTTAATTTCTTTCTGCATACCTCTTTGTTTATTAGGTTTCTCCTGCTCGGAAGATATCATTGAATACTAATGTACACTGTTTGTCTATTAAAGTTACTGCTTTCATGTCCCAAGCGAACTACTAGTTCATTAATCAGAGTATTCAGGGGATTATATTACAGTGGGACCTTATGTATAAATATGAGAGTGTATATGAATAGACAGGTCAAAGATATTATTCTATTTATCTTTTTACTTTTTATATTTTACCTCTTCCTGGTAACTTTACACTTTAAAATTAACAGGTCTCCCTCTCAAAAAACCCCACAAAATCAATAATAAAATTACTTTTATCTGTGAGATTTTTTAAAATAAGAAGTGGCAATATTGATAGTTGTTCTCTGAAATAACATGATGAGTGATGAGTAATCTAGAGCTATAAGAGTTTTAAATTTAATAATTTATAGATCAGTATAAAAATCCCTGGTACTATTGGTACTTTTAATCTGGATGTCTAATTATTAAATACATACAATTTAAAAATGAAAAGAGCAAATTTTATGAGTGTGTGTGTCTTTGTATTGTGGAGAGGGGCTCTGAACAAAGCTATGGAATTCACATAGGGGAAAAAGTAGAATACTCAATAAAAATCCAAATAAAAATGTTCTTCTCTTTGTTACTTTCGATCTGAAACCTGTTTTCATAAGTAATAGACTCAGATAATTGGTCAATCGAACACAGCTTCCTCCAGTACATCTGGGCCTCCAATACTGACTCTAAATATTAGGTAAGTAAGAGTACTTTACCTGAGATTTGTTTCAACACCAGGCAATGCTTCCCCATCTTTAACAAAATGGAAAAAATGCACTGAAGCCACAAATAAACAATAGAGAAATAAAACAACAATGCAAAAACCTCTTGGTTTAATTTAGGATATTTCTTTGACTAGCCTATATTTGTACATCCTCATTTAAAGCATTTGCCATATTTAATAAACTATGTCATTTCAGACCATGTCTGTAACTGATTTTGACGAGACTTCGTACTTAGCATTGTTATGGAAATGATTTAAGGCTTTTGGGATATTGTGATGGAGTGAATGTATTTTGTATATTGAAAGAATATGCCTTTTTAGGTCCAGAGGATGGAGTGTGGTGGTTTGGAACTGCATGTACCCGAGAAAATCATTTCTTTAAAGTTATTCTAAGTAGGGCCTTTTGGTTAGATTACATGATTTAAGGAATGACCCAGGGTGGCTTTTAATCATCTTACTGTAGTCCTTTATAAATAGGATAAATACAGAGAGAGAGAGAGAGAGAGAGAGAGAGAGAGAGAGAGCGCCATGGAAGCAAGAAGCTGAAAGCAATGAAACCCAGAAAAGAAGTGAGACACCAGCAGATGTCACCTCGTGTCTTGCCATGTGACAAAGAAGTCCAGGATTGCTAGTAGCCAGTCTTTGGGAAGAAAGCATCACCTGTTGATACCTTGATTTGGGCATTTTTCTAAGCCTCAAAATTGTAAGCTTGTAAACTAATAAATTCCCATTGTTTAAACCAACACATTCCATCATTTCTGCTTCAGCAGCTTAGCAATCTCTAGCATATAATAAGCAAAAATATGGTTGACATTATCCAATGTGATTCTGCATATGAGTAAGGATGATATGTTAAACAGTAATATTATACAGTGATGAGTAAAGGAACCCAAAAGGAGGTATATTTTCTATATTTCATTCAAACTGATAAAGTAATGGCATGTGTAGACTATGAAAAGTTATGTATAAATAATATCTAGAGCAACCACTAAGAAAGGTATAAAGAAATACACTCACAAATAATGTAGATAATTCAAAATGGAATTCTAAATAAATGTTCAAATAAGCCAAAGAAAGGCAGAAAGGAGAAAACAAGAATGAAAAACAAAAAGAACAAATGGAAAACAAAGAAAATAAAATGGCAAACTTAAGTCTAATATAAAAATAATTATGTTAAATATAAACAGCTGAAATAACCAATTAAAACAGATTAGCAGAGTGGATTAAAAACAAGAAATTCACTTCAAGTATAATGGCCTAGGAAGGTCATAAGTAAAATAAAATCAACATAGAATGATAGAGTCATTACATAGTGATCAAGGGTAAATCCACCAGGAGTCATAACAATCCCAAATATGTATATACAAAACAAAAGAGCTGCAAAACTGGCAGGACTCAAAGGAGAAATTTGAAAATTCATAAATAAATTTGGAGACTTACACAATACTTTACCAATAATTTATAGAACAACTAGGGAGAAAATCAGCTATGGTATAGAATAACTGAACAACAAAATCAATCAGCAGGGACAATTGACATTTATAGAACAATCTGCCCTCAAACAGCAGAATTCATATTCATTTCAAGTGCCCATAGGAAAATAACCCAAATAGATAAAATCCTAAGACATAAAACACGTCCGCAAATTTAAGTCATACAGTATGTGTTTCCCAAAACATTGGAATCAAACTAGAAATCAATAATTGAAAAATAACATGAAAGTTTACAAATATTTCAAACTAAACAATCCACTTTAAATAATCAATACATCAACAAGAAAATATCAATGCAAATAAAAAAAATTAGTGAATGGAATGAAAATGAAAATATAAATTCTCAACGTTTGTGTGACAATTTTAATTGTAATAATGAGAGGGAATCCTATAGCTATTACTGTATGTATTAGATAAAAGGAAATATCTCAAATGAATATTCATCCCAAGAATCTAGAAAAAATAGGATAAAATAAATCCAAAGGATGGCAATCATAAAGAGCAGAAATTAATAAAATTTCAAACAGAAAATCAATAGAGAAGATTAGTAAAACCTGATCTAATTTCTTGAAAAGATTAATAAAATAAACAAACCCCTAATAAGAGTAATAAAGAAAAAAAAAAGGCAAAGATACAAATTACCAACTTCAAGAATGAAAGAGTTGATATCACTACAGAACTTGTAAGCACTAAATGGATAATGAAGAATAGTATGAACAAATCTACACACATAAATTTCACAACTCAGATGAAATGAACAGTGTATATGTAATTTATCAATAAACACAGACTGGGAGCAGATATAGCTCAAGTGGTTGAGTGCCTGCTTCTCACATATGATGTCCCAGGTTTGATCTCCAGTACCTCCTAAAAACAAAAACAAAACAAACAAGCAAACAAATGAAAAAAAAAAAAAAAACAATTCAGGGGGCCAGTGAAGCTTCAATGCTTGAGAGCTGACTTCCCATATATGAGGTCTGGGGTTAATCTCGATCCTGGTACCTAAAGCAAAACACACATGCACACAAAACAAAACAGACTATCAAAGCATTACAATATGAAAAAGAATATTTTAATTGTCACAATTATTAAGGAATTTAAACTCATATGTCATAATACTCAAAAAAGAAGTATCCATGCCAAAATGCATTCTTTTTACATTTAAATAATTAATACCAGTTCTAAAGAAGATTTTCCATTGTATAGAAGAGAATGAACACTTTCCAATTCATTTTATGAAGTATTACCCTGACACAAAAATCAAAGAAAGATTTCCATACAAATTTTAAAAAGTAAAGAGAACTACAGTGTGTTAACACTCATGAATATATAAAAAAGTTCTTAAACAATAAATAACAAATAGAATTCAGCAACATATAAAAATATAACCAAGTGAGTTTATTCCTGGATGCAAGGGCTCTTCAATATTTCACAGCCAGTCAATCTAATCTATCATATTTACAGGCTAAAGAAGAACTATCATATGAACCTATAATAGATGCCTAAAAAATATTTGATGAAATTCAACAAACATTCATGATTGAAACTCTCATACAAATACAAATAGAGGGGAACTTCCTCATTTGATAAAGATCACATGCAAAAAATCTACAGCTAGTTATATATTTTTCAGTTAAAGACTGACTGTTTTCCTCCTGAGATTGGAAACACTCTAATTCAATATAATTAAAGAAGTTTAGCCAGTTCAATAAGGCAAGAGAAGGAAATAAAACCCACATATATCAGAAATAAATAAACAAAACTGTTTCTATTTGTAGATGACATGGTTGTCTATGTAGAATATACCAAATAATCCAAGAAAAACCTTTAGAATCAATCAGTGAATTCAGCAAGTTTGCAAGATACAAGATAAACATGCAAAAAATCCATTATATTTCTATATATACTAGCAACAAACACATGGACACCAAGATGAAAAATACAATACCACTTACAACTGTTCAAAAATACTTAGTTGTAACTCTAAAGTTCTAAAGAAATGTAGAGATATACAGTGTTCATGAATTGGAAGACAACATAGTAATGATGTCAATTCTCTCCAAAATGATATACAGGTTTAACATAATTCCTATCAAAATCCAAGAAAGAATGGTTTTTTGTATTTGTAGAAAGATTATTCTAAAATTTGTATGGAAAGGAAAAAGAACTAGAACAGATAAATCAATTTTGATTAAGAAGAAAAAGTAGAAGACTCATTCTACTGATTTCAAGAAAGTATATAGCTATGGTAATATACAGAATGTGTGGTATAAGTGGAGGGACAGGCACAGATAAGTGGAACAGAATAGAAAACCCAATAATAGTTCCATACAAATTTGGCCAAATAAATTTAAGTTGCAAAAGCAATTCAATATATGAAAGATAGTCTTCTCAACAAATGGGGCTAGAGTATTTGGCAATACAAGAAAAGCAACATAGCAAAATGAATCATGGCTTTAAGTGTAAAGCAAAAAAACCTACAATACTTTTAGAATAATACAGTAGTGAGAAGTTTCAAAATCTAGGACTAGGTAAGAGTGCTTAGACTTCATATTAAAGGCATAGAAAATACTAATATATTGAAGTTCATCAAAATTAAAAACGTTTGTTCTTTATAAGATAGTGTGAAGATTATGAAAATATAAGCCATAGAGTCAGAGAAGATGTTTGCAAACCACATGAGCAAAAATGGACTTGTACCTAAAATATATAAAGAACTCTCAAAACTGAATAGTAAAAACAATAATGACAATAACAAAATAATCCAATTAGGAATTGGTCAAAATACATGAAGAGACATGTAAAGATATACAGTATCATTAGACATTAAGAAACAGCAAATTAGAATTACAATGAGATATCACAACATATCTATAGGAATGGCTAAAAGTTGTTTTTTTTTTAAATGAAGTTACAGCATATGGTGGTAATGAAATAAAGAAAATAAATCACACATATATGGTCTGTTGAAAATGTACACTAGCATAGCCGCTATGGAAAACATTTTAGCATTTAACTACCATATGACCATGAAATTGCTCTCCTGGGAATGTAGCCCATAGAAATGAAAACTTATGTACTTACAGAAACCTGTATATAAATGTTTATAACAATTTTATTCAAAATAGCTGGAAATTGAAAACAACACTGATGGCGTTCAGTAGGTAAATGATTAAAATACATTGTGGTGCATCTACCCCTTGGAATGACACTCAGCAATAGCAAGAAACAAGCTATTGAAACATACAACAACCTGTCTGAATCTCCAGAGAATTTTGCTGAGCGAAAATAAATGAAAATCATACAAAATTACATAGTGTATGATTCCATTATATAATATTCTGAATTAACAAAGTTATAGAACTATAAAAGAGATTAGCTGTTGCTAGGGTTAATGAGGGTGTAAGAATTGGTGGGAAGTAGTTCGGGTCATAAAAAAGAGACACGAAGTATTCTTGTGGTGATAGAAATGTTGCGTATCTTGACTATATCAATGTTATATCTTTGTTGTAATATTGTACTACAGTTTCTCAAAATGGTACCATGTGGGAAACTAGTTAAATGGTACATGGGATCTCTTGGTATTATTGCTTAGCTTACAAGTACCTGTGAATCTACAGTTATCTCAAAATAAAGAGCTAAAAAGTTTAACTCTAGTTTAACATGCAGAGTAATGTATCAAAGCTACAATTAAATAATTGCAAACATGCCTCAATTTTATCTAAATAAATAAGTGGGTGCAATCATAGAATTACATACCTAAGGATATATAAGAAATTAATTGCTACAAATATATTAAAGTAAAATAGTAATAATAAATAATAAATTAATGTCATGAAATTAGAATAATTTCATGTTCCATATTGTTATGTGGAAAGATATATTAGCAATAAAATAAGAAATGCCCAGTCAATTAACATTATCACAAATATATTTGAAATATAATCTTATGCTAATGATCCCCTTAAAATAGAAAAATAATGAAAATTTTATTGGAATTAATATTATATGGTTAGAATTCTGATGTACTCTGAAAATAAAGTATATTTGAGTAACTGTAGAAACTGAGAAACTAAAAAAAAGGCAAATGATAATTCTAAGCACATTATTGACAGTCTCAATACAACTTAAAATCCATGGAATTTTTCAATTCAGCCTCAGCATCTTTAAACTTCTGCCATATCACCAAGAGATTCATATTCTAATAATAGATTATGGAGATGTTCTGGGCCACTAGAGACCATACATTTATAATGAGTTCAAACCAGATAAATCTGAGTCATTAAAATATAATGCTAATAATACAATGGTAATGATGATAAAGTGAATTGTACTAGGTCAATATAGTGAGTCAGAAGTAAGTGTAGCTAGAAAACTTAGATATTCTGTCTATCCACTAAATCATGCTACCTCTACAATTTTAAACACCCAATAATAATGCATATTCATTAAATATGTAACAGCTACAAATTAAAAAGCAATACATTCTGGCTGTGTAAAAGGGGAAAAATGGTTTCTACTTCTGGTCATTTTCCTTTCTTCAACTATGGTATTACCTAAGATATTAATCTCCTTTGTTATTTCTGGAAATCCTTGGTTTTAACTTACTGCCTATTGCAAGACATATCTTTGCTCTGCTTACAGATTAGAAACAATCCAATGGCCACATCAAATGAGAAGGCCATATTGCCTCAAATTTTGGTTTAGTGAAAACACGAAAGTGAAAAGAAGAAACTGAATGCAGAAATATGCAACAATCATTTAAAAGCACCATCAAATATTAGATTTAAATGGTCACCATGACAAAGATAAGAAGTTAAGGATACATTTAACTTTGACAGTTTTAAGCATATTTTATAGAAATTCAAAAGGATGTGAACAAGATTAAAAGAATTTTTCTAGGTATGATCAATACATGCATTATTCGATCTTGCTAGGTAAAAATTAAATAACATTTTGGGCAACAGATTCTTTCTTTTAAAGCATAAGGAAGGAGTTATGTCATCAACATGCCAACATAATACATCCCCTGGAAAATCTCCCCTCAGAATCAGCTAATGAAAGGCCAAATTCTACTTCTTAGAACTCTGGTAGTTGACAGAAACTGGAGGAGGATTGCCATAAATGCCAAATCAAAGAAAAAGAACAATAATCTCCAATATCAGATAGGAGATTTTCTTCCTGTAGGCATGAGTCTAGACCTCACCCCATCACACAGTCCCACAAAGCTTGAGAGTCATGCAGAGGCAGCAGGGCCTAGGTCTGTCCTGCTGTGGATGCAGACTATGGAGCCACTCACAGCAACAAATTAAAAACCCATACGTATCCAGGCACAGGGACGCAAATCTAAGGAACATAAGCATCTGAGAAGTACTGCACATAAATAAAATTTTTAAAAGAGAGAGAGAACATGGCTGAACTGTTGGCAAGATGTGCACACATTCAATCTAGTTTCTGTTGGCTGGAACACCCCTTTGTGCAAAACAAAATTTTCTGGATTGTACCATCTTTCCAGAATGACCCCATCTGGATGCCCAAGGCAGGATACCATCACAGTGAAGAAATCAGAAGCAAAAAAGTTTCACAGGAAAAAAAGGGAAAGACTGACTTGCTGTAAAACAGGAGGGGTCCTAGAACCAAAAAGTAAAATGAAAGGGGGGTGCCAAGTGAGGGAGAGAATTTAAACAAATCATAGGAGCTAGGGAGAAAATTATCCATAAAGACAAACAGAATGGATAAAGATTCCTAGAGAAGGAACAGAGGAAAGGAAGCTCCTTCCTGCAGGTAAAACAGTTGCACAAAATATACAACCTTAAAATTTTTACAGAATATCCAGGGGAAGAATCAGATGAACAGTTGAGAAAAATCTGACCCATTAAATACAGGCTACCCTAAACATCCAAAAGAAGTTGGACCAAGCATCAAAGAAGAGGCTTAACACAAACCAATCAACAATAAAACCCTAGACATGAGGGAGAAACTGATCTTCTGGGTTTAACTTATCAAAATAATCAGATGCCCAGATATCAGCAAAAAATTACAAGCCATACTAAGAAAAAGGAAAATATAGTTCAGTCAGTGGAAAAATTGAAACTTCAAAAGAAACACAGAAATTGGAACACCTAATCAAAGAAGATCAAACAGAATCCCTAAATCAATTCAAGGAGATGAAGGAAAACATGTATATAGAGCTACAGGATATAAAGAAGACAATGTGTAAGCATAAAGAAGAATTTGGAAGTTTAAAAAGAAACATAAGTTATGAGGATGAAAGGCAAAATAATGCAGATTAAAAATACACTAGAGGCATACAACAGCAGATTGAATAAGCAGAAGAAAGAATTAGCAAACTAGAAGACAAGACAATCAAAACCATACTGTCAGCACCATCCCAGAGTCCTCAGGATTGGGAAATGAACTATGGACTAAAATATACTTACTAGTATTTTACTACAGACTATTTGTGATTCTAGCAATGGAATAAATACCATTGTTGTGGAGGCAATGACCCATGGATGTTCTGGGGTTAGGGAGAAGGAAAAACAAGTGTAATAGGGGGGCATTTTGGGGACTTGGGAGTCATCTGAATGACATTACAATGACAGAGACAAGCCATTATATATCTGCCATAACCTCAAGAGTCGAATGTGAGAGAGTGTAAACTACAATGTAAACTATAATCCATGCTATGTGGCAATGCACCAAAATGTGTTTAGCAATTGCAGTGAATGTACCACACTGATGAAAGATGTTGTTAATGTGGGATAATGTGGGAAGTGTGGTGAGTGGGGCATATGGGAATTTATGTAATCAAGTATCTTTTAAAAAATTAAAAAGTGGAAAAAATCATACTGTCAGAGGAACAGATTGAGAAAAGCATAGAAAACAATTGAGAAGTGACTCAGGGATTTGAGTGACAGCATGTAGTACACAAATATCTGCTTTATAGGTGTCCCAGAAGGATAAGAGAAGGGAAAAGAAGCAGAAAGAATATTTGAGGAAATTATGGCTGAAAATTTCTCAACTCTTATGAAAGTCATAAATATACATATCCAAAAAGCACAACATTCTTCAAACAGAATAAGTTCTAATAGACCTAATCTGAGACACATACTAATCATAATGTTAAATTTCAAAGAAAAAGGGAGAATTCTGAACTCAGCAAGAGAAAAGTGATTCATCATATACTAGTGATCTGTAATGGAATAAGTGCCAATTTCTCAAAACAATTCATGGAGGCAAGAAGGCAGTGGTATGATATATTTAAGGTACTGAAAGAGAAATATTGCCAGCCAAAACTATCAGGCCAAACTGTCTTTCAAAAATGAGGGGAAGTTTAAAATACTCACTGACAAAAACAGAGAGTGCATCAACAAAAGACCTACAAGAATTACTAAAGGGATGTCTTCAGTTTGAAAGGAAAAGACAGGATAGAGTGGCTTGGAATATAGTGAATAAATGAAGGACTTCAGTAAGGGCAACTAATAGAGTATATGCAAAACCCAATAGTACTGTATTCTCAATATATAACTTGACTCTTTAAGAGTCAAGCTACAATTGTACAATAAAAAAGTCTATTTCCAGATAATGTATAAGCAAAATATAAAGAGGTAATGTCAGACAAAAACAACATAACTGGGGGAAACAGAGGGATATAAGAGCAGAGAACATGCATACTATTGAAGTTAAGTTGGCATCTTTTCAAATTAGTAGGTTATAGAGGTAGGTTGTATAATACAAACCCCAGAGTAACCACAAAGAAAGTATGTAAAAAATATACAATAACAGAAATTAAAAAGAAATCAGTGATATACATCATGAAAGATTCAATATACAGAAAATGATGTTGCAATAAACAATAAGACATGTGAAATCTATGACACATAAAGAACAAAGAGCAAGATGGTGGAAGTAAGTACTGCCTTTTCAGTACTAACACTGAATGTTAATGGATTAAACAACCTAATTAAAAAATATGGATTAGCAGAATGGATAAAAAAGCATATTCCAACTACATGGAGCCTTACCTTAGACCCAAACATACAAATAAGTTGAAAATGAAAGGATGGAAAAAGATATTCCATGCAAATAGTAATTAAAAAACAGGTGGAATAGCTATACTAATATCAGACAAAATAGATTTTAAGTCAAGCATTGTTATAAAAGACAATGAAGGATATTATATATTAATAAAAGAGCAATCCAACAGGAAGAAATAACAATCAAATATTTATGTACCTAACCACAGTGCCCCAAAATACATGAGGCAAATAGGGAGAAATAGAGTTCTCCAGGCTGGGAATTCAGTATTCCCTCATTTATTGAGTGATTGTCTACCCACTGTGACCATGCTCCACCCCTTGATTATTTGAACAATTTTAAATATCTTTCATGTATATTCAGGTGAACTTCCTCCCATGAAACCCCCATCCCAGACACCCCCCACCAATGATCCTTTCCTGCCCCCTCTGTAACACTTCTGTGATCCAAACCGTCCTTGAAGATGAAGCCCATATAATAGCCAAATACAATTAATAGGAAAATGAAATAGTAAAGATAAGTTTAAATATAAGAGATAAAATACATGGAAACTTAAAAAAAAAAAAAAAAAAAACTCTAGAAATAAAAGAAAAGGATTGGGATATTCAAAAAATGGGGAAAAAAAACAGAAAAACTGTTTAAAAATATTTTTTAAAGATTTTTCCTTTTATCACTGCATTATCAGGTGTCCAGTCTGTACTGTGGCACCTGCCCCCTCTCACTCCCTGTGTCTCCCGAATTTTCATTTGATTTTCAAAGAAGTTTTACGTCACAGCAAAGTCACACACAGAATACTGGAAACTCCCATACACCCAACCTCCTTCCCCTTTCCTCATCCCATATTAAAAACTTTTTTATGTGGATGGTAGCATTGTTAAAACTGTTATACAGAGAGTGAAGCATAGCTACTAAACATTGTCAATGGTTTACAGTATAGTTTACAATTTAGATGGTACAGTTTAATAATTTTTGATGATATTTACCATGCCCTGTGTCCATTACTGTGAGGTAATGAAAAACATTTCTCATGACCACTAAATACCCCCTGTTTGAACTTTTCTGTTCCTTCCTCCCCATCCCCCTGGAACTCATGACACTCCCCTATCTTGACTCATTGGGTGACAAGATTCATTGCAGTTGATGTGCAACACTAATGAAAGATGTTTATGTGGGATGTTATGAGAGGTGTGGGAGGTGGGGAACATGGAAATCTCTGTCATTTTGTGTAACATTTATGTAATCTAAGCATCTTTTAAAATATATGTAAAATAATAAAGAAAATATAGATGAATATAGAGAAATATAAATTTTTGCATACATATATTCTCAAAAAGGAATTGTCTTTTCTGAATATAAAGTTTTTGTAGAAATAAGGGAGGAAAAGATGAAAAATTGGGCCATAATATTGAAAAACAATGCAAAAATATACAATGAAGAACAATTAAAATGCAAAAAATAATCTACTCTAATCTCCTTATCATGAAAGGCAGAAAGTTTATTTCTTTTTTGAGCATCAGTGACATTGGATATTAGCAATTCACAAAGGAGATGTAAATTAGGGTATAAATGTTTTAAAATTTTTTCATCATACTATTATTGTATGAATATGAAATAAAAACAAAATGTCATCTTTACTGAAGGATTTAAAAGTCCTTCAAAAAAGAAAAAAAAGGGAGAAATAGATGCCTTTATAATAATAGTTCAATACTTTAATTCACCATGCTCATGAATAGATAGGACATCAAGATAGAAGTTCAATAAGGAAATAGAGACAAAGAACTTGAGTAATATGATAAATGAACTAGACCTAACAGACATATAGAGAACAATGCACCCCAAAACAACAGGATACACATTCTTCTCAAGTGCTCATGGGTGATTCTCCAGGATAGATCAAATGTTGGGACACAAAACAGATCTCAGTAAATTTTAAGAGATTGAAATTATACATAGCATCTTTTCTGATCATAATGGAATGAAACTGGAATCAATAACAGAGAACTGGAAAATCTATAGTTAAGTGGAAGTTAAATAATAAAGTCTTACAAATTCAATGTGTCAAAAAGGAAGTTGCTAGAGAAATCAGTAAATATCTTGAAATGAATGAAAACAAGAAGAATGCGTATAAAAATATGGGATTCAATGAAAATAGTGATAGGAAGAAAATTTAAAGCCTGGAATTCTTACATTAAAAAAGAAAGAGCTAAAATCAAAGACAGATGTAACTGTACATCTGAAGGAATGAGAAAAAGAACAGCAAAATAAACACAAAGCAAGCAAAAGAAAGGAAATAACAGTTTGAGCAGAAATAAATAAAACTGAGAATAAAAATTAATAGGGAGCATTAACAAAACCAACAGTTGATTCTCCAAAAAGATCAATAAAATTGAGCAAACCCTTAACTAGACTGATGAAGAAAAAAGAGAAAAGATGCAAAATATATATATATATATATCAGAAGAGACGGAGAGACTTTACCCCTGACACCACAGAAATAAAATTATAAGGGGATACTATGAACAACTGTATGCCATAAAGTTATGCAACCTACATGAAATGAACAAATTCTTAGAAACACAAGAAAAACCTACACTGATTCAAGAATAAATAGAAGATCTCAAAAGACCAACTATAAGAAAAAAGTAGGAATCCGTCATCAAAAATCTCCCAACAAAGAAAACCCCAAGATCAGAAGGTTTCACAGGGGAATTCTACCAATAATTCCAAGAAGAATTAATGCCACTCCTACTCAAACTCTTCCAAAAAAAATGAAGAGGCAAAACTAAATAACTCTTACTATGAGACCAACACCACATAATACCAAAGCCAAATAAAGATGCTACAAGAAAAGAAAATTACAGACCTATTTCTCTTATGAATATGCAATAAAATACTTTCAAATAGAATCTAAAAGCACATTAAAATAATTGTATGCCATGATCAGGTGGATTTTATCCCAGGTATGCTAGGGTGATTCAACAGAAGAAAATCAATTAATGCAACACACCACATTAACAAAACAAAAGGGAAAAAATCACATTATCATCTCAATCGACACAGAAAAGGCATTTGACAAAATCCAGCATCCTTTCTTGATTAAAAAAAAAAAAAAAAAACTTAGAAAAATAGGAATAGAAGGAAACTTTCTCAACATGATAAAAGGCATATATGAAAAACCTACAGCTAATATCATACTCAATTATAAAAGACTGCAAGCCTTCCCTCTATATCAGGAACAAGACAAGGATGCCCACTGACACCACTGTTATTCAACATTGTACTGGAAGCTCTAACCAGGGCAATTAGGCAAGAAAAAGATATAAAAGGCACCCAAATTGGAAAGTAAGAAGTAAAACTTTCATTATTTGCAGATGACATGATCCTATATGTAGACAGTCCTGAAAAATCTACAACAAAGCTACCAGAGATTAAAAAAAAAAAAAAAAAAAGAATCAGCAATGTAGCAGGGTACAATATCTACATGTAAAAGTCAGTAGTGTTTTTATACCCTTAAAATGTGTAATCTGAGGAGGAAATCAAGAAAATAAATATTCCATTTAAGATGAAAACTAAAAGTCTCAAATATCTAGGAATAAATTTAACAAAGGAAGCAAAGAACTTATACACAGAAAATCCATGCTTCTGGATTAGAAAGCTACATATTGCCAAGATGTCAACTCTACCCAAAGTGATTTACAGATTCAATGCAATCCAAATAAAAATTCCAACTGCCTATCTGCAGAAATAGAAAAGCCAAATATCAAGTTTATTTGAAAGGGTAAAGGGCCCCAAATAGCCAAAAACATCTTGAATATTTAGAACAAAGTTGGAGGACTACATTTCTGACTTATTACAAAGTTACAGAGGTCAAAACAGCATGTTCCTGGCACAAGCATGGATATATGGATTTATGGAATCAAACTGAAAGTTCATAAATAGACCCTCACATCTACAGTTAATTGATTTTTGACAAGGCTGCCCAGTCCACTGAATTGGGAACGAATAGTCTCTTTAACAAATGATGCTGGGAGAACTGGATTTCCATATGCAAAATAATGTGAAGGAGGACCCCTGTCTCATACCATATACAACAAATGAACTCAAAATGGATCAAATATCTCAATATAAGAACCAGAACTATAGAACTCTTTAAAGAAAATGTAGGGAAGCATTTTCAGGGTCTGGTGTTAGACAACGGTTTCTTAGATTTTACACACAAAGCACAAGCAACAAAGGAAAAAAATATAAAGGAAACCTCAATAAAAATAAAATCTTTTTTGCATCAAATGGCTTTATCATGAAAGTGAAAAATTAACCTACTCAAAGGGAGAAAATATTTACACACAACGGAATATTTTTCAGCAGTAAAATGGAAAGATGTTCTAGTATATGTGACAATGTCAATGATCCATGTAGACATTATGTTGAGTGTAATAAGCCAGACACAAAAGGACAAATACTGTATGAGCTCACAAATATGAAATAATTAGAGCAAACTCATAGAGTTAGAATATAGAATATCTGTTACTAGGGGCTAGGGAATGGGGAGTTAAGGTGTTATTACACATATTTTCTCTTTAGGTTGATTGTAAAGGTTTGGAAATGGATGTTGGTGATGGTAACACAATATTGTGAGTACAATTAACAGCAATGAATTTATATATGAAAGTCATTAAATGAGGAAATTTTAGGTGATATATATGTTACTATAATAAATATTAAATATATATAAATATTAAAAGATCTGTACACATTGTATCCTATTGTATAAAATGGGCTATAGTTAATACAACTATTTAAAAAATGTGCTTTCAGGGACTTCTGGGAAGATGGCAGAGCAGGAGGCTATGGGACTCAGTCCTCCCACAAAAGCAACTATTAAACAAGCAGGAACTGTTCATAAAAAATATTTTGAAGCCCCAGAGGCCAGAAGAACTCTTTGCAGTACCCATGGAAGAGCAGGAGGAAGCAGCTGATAAATTATGGTAAAGAACTTTAAATTGCTCTCTCTGTGTGGCCGCTACCAGCACCCATCCCCCATTCTCACAGCAAGTCGCCACAGGGTCCATTCTCTGGCTAGTGGCTGATGACAGAAAGGGACATTAAAATCCTCTTCCCTAGGACAGGACTGTGCACCACGGATCACTTATCACAGCATTTGAATAGAAGTTTGGATCACAGGGTCCCAGCTCTGAGGGCTGTTATTGTTTCAACTTGCCCTAAACAAAGGTGGCAGCAGCCATTGTTTCAACCCTCCTTAGACAGGGTTAGAGGTGGGGGAGATTTAAAGATGAAAGGCTTCCTCAGACCTGCAGGGGAAAGTTAGCTGAAGGCAGGCCAGAAAAGTTCAGCTTTGGGGAGCCATCAGCAAAGAATTTGGTGCCCTTACTGATGCTCTCTGTAGGGCAAGTTGGAAAAAGCTTGTGCCCCCTTCAGGAGTCTGTGGCCCTATTTTAACTGGGAAATAACAAATTTGGAAAGTCACCCCTGTGTGACCCTCTTCTGAGAATTTGACTTTCATGCCAAAGCAGTGTAAGACAAGGAAAGAAATATAAAAAATATATAGAGGTGGACAGTCTGAGACAAAGGACTAAGGTATCCAGGAGAAGGATGTTTGTCCCCTGAGAAAAAGAGGGGAAAACCAAACTCCTGCAAACAGGGAAATACCAAAACAACTAACAAGCAAAAGCCCATGATAAGACAGAGGCCCAGTAAGACAATAAGATGGCCCATCCAATGTAAGAATATAAAAATACAAAAAACACCGACCAAAAAGAAAAGAATGTGGACATACTGAGCAAAGCCTTAAAAAATGATCTTAAAAATGCTTAAGGAGATGAAAGAAAGTGCAGAAAAAGAACTACAGAATATCATGACAACAATGAAAGAACAATATGAGAGTCTAAATAGAATTTTTTTTAAAAAAGAACCAAACAGGACTACTGGAGTTGAAGACCAAAATAACTGTTATGAAAAATGCCAGGAGGGTTTCAGGAGCAGAAGGGAGCTGGCATAAGAAAGAATCAGTGAACTTGAGGACAAGACTCTTGAAATGAGTCTGGCTGAGAAGCAGAAAGAAAGAAGAGATATTAAAAGCAAAAATATACTAGGAGAACTATGAGACACTAATAAGAGCACCAATAAGTATGTTATAGAAGTCCCAGAAAGAGAAGAAAAGAAAGAGAGAAAGGAGCAGAAGGAAGAGTTTTAAAAAAATAATGACAGAGGACCAGTGTGAAGAAGAAGTGAAAATGACCGCTGGACAAACTAAAGCCCACATGCCACTGCATCCCCATGTCCAGCATGCATGTTCCACCACTGTTGCCACCATGCTCAAGAGAAAGGCTGAAGGGGATGCTAAAGGAGATAAAATTAAGCCACAGAGAAGATCTGAAAGATTGTATACTAAACCCATTCCTCCAAAGCCAGAAGCCAAGCCTAAAGAAGCCCCTGCAAAGAAGGGAGAGATGGTACCCAAAGGGGAAAGCTCATGCTGGCAAGGATGGGAATAACACTGCAGGAAATGGTGATGCCAAAACAGACCAGGCACAGAAAGCTGAAGGTGTTAGAGATCCCAAGTGAAAGTGTGTGCATTTTTGATAATGCTGTAATTCTGATGACTATACAGTGCGAGATATTATTTTTATCAAGCTTTATAGAAATGCAGACTTTTGTTCTACTCTTTTTACTGTTGTTAGCAAACAGAACACTTGATTGTTGTTTTTTAGGGGAAGGGGAAGATGTCACTAATAGAATGACTCCAAAGCTGGATTGATATGAGAGAAAACACCTTTCTCCTCTTGTTTTGAGAGACTTCCTCTTCATTCCTGGGAGAAGGGATTCCATGACATTAACACACATTAGTCACCTTGGCTCAAATGCCTTGAGGTGTGGAAAAACTAAAATTTGTTTTTAATGTCCTCATGTCCTCTTCTCCCTCTCTGCCTTCAGCATAGACTTGACTCCCTTAATCCCAGAGACCTGTTGGCGCCTGACCCAAAAAATTGGTTACCAGGATGTCAGGCAATCTGGATTTTCCAGTGACGCTATGGAAATGGCAACCCTCAAAAGAGTAGATTCCTTTTTTAGATTGTGGATCTTCAAACTGATAATTCTGTCATTTTCATTTCATTTCCTGAAAGTCAGGGTCAAGTCATGAAAAGTTGTTAAACAACATACTAAATATGAAATGTCAACCCCCACTCTAAACTTTCCCTGTTCAGAGCATCAGATGAAAATTTCATTGAGCTTTATAGTGGCCTTATGATTTTGGTAGCCCATTGAAGAAGGCAGTTTGAAAGTTGTTGTATACTGTTAATGATTATCTGCCCATGTCCTGCTTGAAATACCATGACTGTTTATGAAAAATATCTGTAATAAAGCTGGATGCAGTTTTGCTTGGATAAAAATGACAGTCAACTTCCCAAACTTAGCAAAAGATGTGAACATGCACATCAAAGAAGCTCAGAGGACATCAAACAGGATAAACATAAAAAATATACCTCTTTATATATTGGTTAAACTATCAAATGCAAAAGACAAGGAGAGAGTTCTGAAAGTTGCAATAGAAATACAACATTATATAAAAGGGAATCCCAATAAGATTGTGTGCCAGTTTCTCAAAAGAAACTATGGAGGCAAGAGGCAATGGGTTGAAATAAATTGATTTAGGAAAACAACTGTAATCCAAGAATTTTATATCCAGCGAGACTCTCTTTCAAAAATGAGGGAGATTAAGACTTTCTCAGAGAACCAAAAGCCGAGGGAGTACAGCACTACTAGATCTCCACTAGAATCAATACTAAAGGGAGTTCTTCAGTATGAAATGAAAGGAAACTAGACAATAGTTCAAAGAAGCATAAAGAAATGAAGACCTGTTGTAAAGATAACCATTTGGGTAATTATAGATGTCATAGTGTTATTGTATTGTATTGTTTGGTTTGTAACTCCATTTCTTATTTCCAAAAATGCAAATGCATAAAAAGTAATGATCAAAAGGGGGAAATGGTAAATACAAATGAGTTTTATGGCTAAGAGATTTCAAAGTGAGTCAGGAGGTAATTCCAAAGGTTACATTTATGCAAGTCTCAGCAGTATATCATTGACTGCCACAGTAAACAGTGCCTCAAAGAGCATCCAGAAACTATAAGCAGGACAGACAACTCAGGAATTTGGCACCCTGTCTGTGGGCCTTACTTTGGAATTTATGTTCCCCAGTGTAACAGAGTTAGACTCATTTATAGGTTCTCTATATATGGCTCTTTTGCCCCTTTTATTTGAACCTATAATTAGCACTCTACTTGATAAATATATGTCCCAGAGACTTAAATCTTTTGTCTTTTTATGTGCCAGTTGAGCCCTGAATTTCAACAGAGTTGCAACACCTACTCTCCAGTTCATTGGATTCATCCAGGACAACTAACAAGGAGATGATGATGGACAATGCCCATCCCAAGGATCAGAGAGTATCTGCAATTACAAGTAAGGTAGTTCCATCCAACTGCCCCATGGGACCTAGGTCTCCTCTCAATTAGAAACAGAGTGGGTATCACCATTACAAAATACTCAAGATTGAGTAATGAACAATGGACTAAAGTAGGCTTATTATTATTCTACTATAGGCTTATTATTATTCTAGCAATGGAAGAACTCTTATCATTGATATAAAGGTAGTGGCCACCAGAGGTTCTGAGGGAAGGGAGAGGGAAGAATAGGTATAATATGGGTGCATTTTGGGGACATTGGAGTTGTCCTCCATGACACTGAAGTGACAGACACACGTTTGTCACAACCTACAAAATTGTGCAGAACAGATGGTAAATTATAATGTAAACTGTAGTCCATGGTTAGTAGCAATGCTACAATATGTGTTTATCAATTGTAACAAATCTACCATACTACTGAAGGATGTTGTTAATGTGAGAAAGTGTGGGAGGGGGAAGGGGAAGGAGTGGGGCATATAAGAATCCTTTACATATTTTATGAAACATTTACGTAATCTAAACCTCCTTCAAAAATAAAAGTTAATTAATTTTAAAAAGTAATAGTGTTTTGCACATGCAATTTACAGATATAAGTGGTAACAGGCACAAAAATTGGTGGGGGGACAGAGAGGTATAGGAAAATTATATGGGCATGCTATTGAAGTTAAGGTGGTATCAAACCAAATATAATTGTTATGTATTTAAGATGTTAAAACCATGTTAAAACCACAAGGAAACCTGAAAAATATATCCAGAAAAAATGAAGACATTCAATATGGTACTACACAAGAAAGCAAATAAATATAAAAGTAAGCTTTAATGGAAGTAAGGAATAAAATACTTATGACTTACAAATATAGTTAAATGATAGAAGAAAGAACTATATTACCAGTAGTAACTTTAAATGTAAATGGATTAAACTCTCCAGTCACAAGGCAGGAATTGGCCAAATGGATGAAAAAGCATGTCCCAATTATATGCTGTCTTCAAGAGACACACCTTAAAGTGAGAAATACAGGAAGGCTGACAGTAATAGGATGGAAAGAAATATATCATGCAAGTAGCAACCAAAAGAGAGCTGGGGTAACTTTATTAATATCAGATAAAATAGAATTTAATTCAAAAAAGTTACAAGGAACAAAGATGGTCATTAGACATGGATAAAGGGGACAATCCAACAGGAAGATGTAACAATTATAAATATATATGCACTTAACTGAAGAGCCCCAAAATATATGAAGCAAATATTGACAGATTTGAAGGGAAAATTGATGTTTCTATGTTTACAGCAGTAAGCTATAGCATGCCACTCTCAATAATGGATAGAGCATCTAGTCAGAAGATCAATAAATAAGCACATATTTAGTGAATGATACACTAAACCAACTATACCTAACAGAAATTTATAGAATGTTGTGTGCAATGAAAATGGAATACACATTCTTCTTGAGTGCACATGGATAATTCTCCAGGCTTAGTGTTGGGTCACAAAACAAGTCTCAATAAATTCAAAAAGATTGAAATCATACAATGTACATTCTCTGACTACAAGAGAATGCTAGCAATCAATAACAGTGGAAGAAAGGGAAAATTCACAAATATGTGGAAATTAAACAACATATTCTTAAACAACCAATGGCTTAAAGAGGAAATCAGAAGTGCAATTAGGAAATATCTTGAAGCATTCAATGAAAATGAAAATAAAACACAGCCAAACTTATGGTATATAGCTAAGGCAAAGCTAAGAGGGAAATATATAGCTATAAATGCTTGCATTAAAAAAGAAGAAAGGGAGTCCCAGGAAGATGGAATAAGGCTAGGTTAGCAGGGCTCAACTCTCTTATAAAAAACAGTGGAGGAAGAGCAGAATCTGTCTGAAAGAGTGGCTTTGGGTCTCTGCAGACCAGGAGCATGCCACATGCATCTCCCAGGATGGAGTGGATGAAAAGAGACAAAGAGTGCAAAAGGAAAACCATGAGTTACTTGACCAAGGGGCTGGGAGCAGTACCCATCCCCAACCCTTGAGTCAAACAGCTTTGGTAAATCCTGTGGCTGATGGCAGCCAATTGAGAAGGGAATGGATGTCTACCTCCCTGGGAAGACTGAGGGTGTGGTAGAGGGATGAATGAGGTTTCTCTTCACCAAGTTTAAAAAGCAGGGTCTAATTAGAATCATGGCTCTAACCAGGCCAGAAACAATAGCCAGTGGAGGCTGAAAGAGACACCTCAGGGGAAAGGTTCACCAAAGAGTGCAATCCACTGGCAGGTGTGGAAATTGAAGGAAAAAAAAGACTTTGGAGTCTCTCATGTAGTTATCCCTGGCCCCCTTGGATCTGGTCTGCTGCCCATTAGAGGGTCCTTGGCCCTGTTTTGATAACTTAAACAGGGCAATTTTACATATTTAGAATAAATTGAACAAAAAATCAAAGAAGAGCCATGAAATAAAACCAGTAGGCAAGAGAGAGAAATTGACCAATTCAGTAAACTCACCAACATAATCATATGTCCCAATCAAAAGACACAGACTGGCAGAATGATTAAAAAATACATGAGCAATCTATATGTGGTCTACAAGAGATTCGCCTTATATGCAAAAATAAAAATAGGCTGAAAGTGAAAGTCTAGGAGAAAATATTCCACTGGAATAGATACCAAAATAGAGTTGGAGTAGCTACACTAATACTGGATAAAATAAATGTTAAATTCAAAACTGTTTTAAGAGATGAAGAAGGTCATTATATACTAATAAAGGGGCAATTCACCAAGAAAACATAACAACAACAATTTATGCACCTAACCTGGGAGCCCCAATATATAAGAGGCAAACACTGGCAAAACTGAAGGGATAAATAGACATTTCTCCACTAATAATTGCAGACTTCAATATATCACTCTCATCATTGGAAAAAACATCTGTACAGAATATAAGTAAGGAAACAGAATGAGCTAGACCAACAGATATACAAAGAACATTGCATATCCCAAACAGTAGGATATACATTATTCTCAAGTGTTCATGGATCTTTCTCTAGAATAGATCATGTGTTGGGTCAGAAAACATGTCTCAAATTTTAAAAGATTGACATTATAAAAAGCACTTTTTCTGATTATAATGGAATGAAACTGGAAATCAATAATGGGCAGACAAAAGAACAATATAGGGAGATTAAAGAACACACTCTTAAATAATCAATGGGTCAAAGAATAAATTGGAAGGTCAATCTGTAAATATCTTGAGATGAATGAAAATGAGAACACAAAATATCAAAACCTATGTGAAGGCAGTGCTGAATAAGAAATTTATACCCCTAAGTGTTTACATTAAATATGAAAAAAATAGCTAAAATCAAAGACCAAACAGCAGAAAAACATAATAGAGGAAATCAACTAAACCAAAAGTTGGTTCCTTGAGAAGATCAAAAAAATCAAGAAACCCTTAGCTAGTCTGACAAATAAAAAAGGAGAGAACATGCAAATGAATAAAATCATAAATGAGAAGGGGGACATTACTCCTGACCCCACAGCAATAAAAGAGATCATAGGAGGATACTTTGAACAAATGTATGCCAACAAACTAGACAACATAGACAAAAATGGACAGATTCTTAGAAGTACACAATAGTGACCATTCTAGTTGGTGTTAAATGATATCTCTTTGTAGCTTTGTTTTGCATTTCCCTAATAGCCAATTGTAGCAGTTTGTATGTTTGTAAACTGGTCTTTTCCTCTAGGTGTGATCCCCTTTGATTGTATTAGATTCAGCTGAGATGTCTTTTATTAAATTATGCTAAGATTAGGGCTTTGATTTGACCACGTCAGTAGGGTGTAACACAGGGTTGAGTCCCTGCTCCCTTAGTGGGCTATATAAATAGACACTCACTCAAAAAGACACATGGAAGAAGACACAGCCGAGGAGAGAACGTGGTCATTTCATTCCTCCCATGTAACAGAAAGAAGGCTCAAATAGCTAAAGCCCCAGGAAAAGAGATGAGCCCTATGCCAGCCTGGAGCTGAAAGAGAGGGACACTGAACCTCACAAAGACTGGCAACCATCTTGCTTCAACATGTGGCAACTGACTTTGGTGAGAAAGGAACCTTGAGTTGGGCTCTTTAGACTTAGTAACTGTAAGATTTTACTTCAAATAAATAGCCTTTATAAAAGTTAAAAGATTTCTGGTACTTTACATCAGCACCCCTCTTAGCTGACTAATACACCAATAATGTTGAACAATTTTTCATGTGCTTTTATGCCATTGGTATTTCTTCTTTAGAAAAATGTCTATTCAGGTATTTTGCCCATTTTTTTCTACTTTAAAAAAAAGTACTTAAAAATTTTTAAAGATAATTTAGATTACATAAGTGTTACATAAAAACATAGGGGATTCCAATATGCCCTACACTCTACCCCTCCCACATTCCCACATCAACAACATCCTTCATTAGTGTGGTACATTTGCTACAATTGAACACATATTAGAGTATTGCCACTAAGCATGGAATATAGTGTACATTAAAGTAAACTCTGTCCTGCACAAAATTTAAGTTATGACAAAATGTACAATGGCCTGTGTTCACTACTGCAATATCATTCAGGACAAATCCAATCTCCCAAAAATGCCCCCATATTTCACCTATTTTTCCCTCTCCCTCCCCTCAGAATCTCCAGTAGCCACTGCCTCCACATCAATGATAAAACTTCTTCCATTGCTAGAATCACAATAAGTCTATAGTAGAATAACTTTGTCTACTCTAGTCCATCGTTCATTCCCCAATCCTGAGGATTCTGGGATAGTGATGCCCACTTTGCCTCTAATTGAGAGGGGACTTAAATTCCACAGGGCAAATGGATGGTGCTAACTTGCTTGCAGTTGCAGACTCTTTGTCCCTTGGGATGGACGTCGTCCATCATCATCTCCTTGTTAGTTGACCTGGGTGAATCCAATGAGTGAAGAGAAGGTGTTTAAACTCTGTTGATATTCAGGGCCCAACTGGCACCTGTATGGCCCAAAGAATTAAACCTCTTGGACATACACCTATCAAATCTAGTACTAACTATAGGTTCAAATAGAAGGGGCAGAAGAGCCATGTGTAGGAAAACCACAACGGAGTCCAACTCTGTCACACTGGGAAGCATAAATTCTAAAGTAGGGCCCATTGGCAGGGCACCAAATTCCTGAGCTGCCTGCCCTGATTTTAGTGTCTGAATGTCTCTGGAGCCCTCAGTAGCCCTGCTCTTTGAGGCAATATTTACTTTATCAGTAAATGAGATCTTGCTGAGACATGCATAAGCGTAACCTCTGGAATGACATGTCGGCTCACTTAGCAATCTCTTAGCCATAAAAACACACTTGTTATTACCCTTTCCCCCATTGGTCAAGCTCTTTTTACAGTTGCACTGCTAATTGGTGCTTGGTTATAATCCCTCAGTGCCAGGGAGACTCATCCCCCAGAGTCATGTCCCATGCCGGGGAGAAGGCAATATGTTTATATGCTGAGTTTGGCTTAGAAAGAGGCCACATTTGAGCAAGAAGAAGGCTCTCAGGAGGTAACTCTTAGGCACCCTATAATACTAGGCTCTTTCAGTTTCAAAAGTAAAGGTCCTTACATACAGTCATTAATACCAAGGGCCCATATCAAGGTATGCCCCAGGTGAACCTCCTCCCATGCAACCCCCATTACTGACTCCTTGCACCAATGACCCTCCCCTGCCACAGTTATAACCCTTCTGTGATCCAAAACCTCTTCAAAAATGAAGTCAAGAAAATAACCAAAAAATTTTAATTAAAAAGTAAAATGATAGTTTTAAAAATAACAAATAAAATACAAAAAAAATAAATTTTGAAATAAAAATTATTTTTGACATTATATTTTTCATCACTGTAAGATCTGTTGTCTTGTATGTACAGTAACATTTTTTTCCATATATTCCTCAAGTGTCTTATTTTTTCCATTTTTTCTTCAAAGAAGTTTAAGGTTACATAAAAGTCACAATGAGAATATAGGAGATGCCCATATACCCAATCTCCCCTTTTTCCTGTCTCCTTTATTAATAACATTTAACATGTGGATTGTCCATTTGTTATAATTGATGTATAAATATTGGAGCATTGCTACTAACCTATTTTGGACTGTACACTTTTATAAATTTTTATGAAATTTAATATGGCCTGCATCCATTATTGCAAGGTCATGCAGGACAATTCTATTGCCCTAAAAATGCCCTACGTCCCATTTATTCTATTCTTCCTCCTCTTCCCTCAGAATCTATGGTAAAAACTGAGTTTCATGTTTTGAAGAATAAGGTTCATAGTTACTTGCAATAATATTGACAGCTTGACATATCTGTCTGCTTTCTTTTATTAGGCACTCTATTTTAGAACATAGCAAGAACCCTCAGGATGGAAGCTCAATATTTCTTGTTTATTGTGTGGGTCTCCACCCACTGTTATAACACACTATGACAATATGAACACCTACATTTTCAATAGAAGCCTGCCTCAGTTGTGCCCTGTCCTGTATGCGCCCCCACAACCAATACCCTATACCAGTAACCCTCCCCTGCCATATATGTCAAAAGAATATTCTCAGTGTTGTAATTTTAACCCCAGACCTGCAAATCCCCAGAATTAACCTGCTCCTTTCCTGACCCTCCCCCCAGTTCTATGGATAGTCTAACCCAACCCCCACACCCTACCCCCTCACAGACCAGCACCACTAAACCCAATATCATCACTGCACCACTATCACGACCATCCACTTCACAACTACACACTCCCACAGTACCATAGATTTTGCCCATATGGGAATTGGCTTACAACCCTTTCTGTCTTCTGTAAACATGTCTTCCAGACTCTAGCTCTGTGAGTCTGCACAATTTGCTTAATTCATATCAGTGAGGTTATATTTGTCCTTCAATGCCTGGCTTGCTTCACTCAACATAAGGTCTTTGAGGTTCATCCATGTTATCCTGTGTATTAATACTACATTCCTTTGCACAGCTGAGTAATATTCCATTGTTATCTATATACCACAGTTTGCTTATCCATTCATCTGTTGATGGATATTTGGGTTGTTTCCAACCTTTGGCAATTATGAATAACGCCTTTATGAACTTTTGTGTGTATATATCTTGTATTAGTCAGCCAAAGGGGTGCTAATGAGAAATACCAGAAATGGGTATTTATTTGGGATAGAAGTCCACATTTACCAGGCCATAAAGCATAAGTTTCTTCTCTCACCAAAGTCCATTGCCACGTGTTGGAGCAAGACAGCTGCCAGGGTTCAGGCTTCTTGGGTTCCTCTCTTCCCTGGGCCATGTTTCTCTCCAGGCTTAGCTCCTCCTTTTCCTCCACAAGGTCAGCTGTAGACTTTCAGGTGAATGGCTCGCTTCTTTTCTCCTGGGGCCTTCTCTCCAACATCAAAACTCCAACATCAAAACTGCTTCTCAAAAACTGCTCCCTCTCTCCTTTGCCTTGTCTTTTATATTCGATTCCTCCACCCACCAAGGGGTGGGGCTGAATGTCCTACTGATATAGTCAACGCCCTAATCATAACTTAATCATGCCCAGATTAACAGATCAGTTTATAAGCATGATCCAATTATATTTTTGGAATTCATAATTACATCAAATTGCCAAATGGCTACATATCTGTTCGTGTCCCTGCTTTCAATTCTTCTGGGTATATACTCAGCAATAGGATTGCTGGATCATATAGCAGTTCTATTGTTAGGTTCCTAGGAAATGCCAAACCTGTCCTCCACAATGACTGCGCCAGTCTATATTCCCACTGTCAGTAGATAAGGGTTCCCTTTCCTCCACATGCTCCCCAACACTTGTAGTCCTCTTGTTTTTTAATAGATGCCAGTCTAATGGATGTAAGATGATATCAGATTGTAGTTTTGATTTGCATTTCCCTAATAGCTAGTGATGTTGAGCATCTTTCCATGTGGTTTTTAGCCATTTGTATTTCTTCCTTGGAGAAGTGGCTATTCAAATCACTTGCCCATTTTTTAAATGGGCTGCTTTATTTTTTTTAATTTTTAGAGATGTAGGATTTCTTTATATATGCTGGATATTGGGCCCCTATATCAAAACCCCTGGTTTTGGTAACCAGATAGATGGTTACCAAATATTTTCTCAGACTGAGTCAGCTGCATTTTCATTTTCTTGACAAAGTCCTTTGACATGCAAAAGTTTTTAATTTTGAGGAGGTCCCATTTATCTATTTTTTTTTTTCCATTGCTCGTGCTTTGGGTGGAAAGATCATGAAACTATTTCCTACTGCAAGATCTTGTAGATGCTTCCCTACATTATCTTCCAAGATCTTTATGGTCTTGGCTCTTATATTTAGATCTTTAATCCATCATCAGTTGATTTTTGTATAAGGTGTGAGATGGTGTTCCTGTCTCATTTTTGGGAGGATATGGATATCCAGTTATCCAAGCACTATTTGTTGAAGAGGCCATTCTCTCCCAGTTGAATGGGATTTGTGGCCTTGCCAAATATCAGTTGCCCATATATGTGAGGGTCTATATTAGAACTCTCAGTTCTGTTCCATTGGTCAGTATGTCTATTCTTGTGTCAGTACCATGTAGTTTTGACCACTATAGCATTGTAGGATGTTTTAAAGTCAGGTAGTGTGATTCCTATGATTTCATTTTTCTTTTTTAATATACCTTTGCCTATTTGGGAGCCCTTGTCCTTCCAAATAATTTCATAGTTACCTTTTTCAATTCAGTAAAAAATGCTGTGTGAATATTTATTTGATTGCATTAAATCTATTTATCAGATTGACTAGGATAGATCTTATTGATGTTTAGTCTTCCTATTCATGAACAGGGGATATTCTTCCATTTATTTAAGTCTTCTTTGAATTCCTTTAACAGTGTTGTGTTGTTTTCAGCATATAAATCTTTTTTTTTTTTTTTTAAGATTTTATTTATTTTATTCATTCATCCCCCCCTTGCTGCTTGTGCTCACTGGGTCAGCTAACTACGCTGTGCGGGCGGGCTTGCCTTTACCAGGAGGCCCCGGGAACCGAACCCGGGGCCTCCCATATGGTAAATGGGAGCCCTACTGATTGAGCCACAGCCGCTTCCCCCAGCATATAAATCTTTAGTTAAATTTAATCCTACGTATTTGAATCTATTAGTTGCTATTGTAAATGGGATTTTTTTCTTGATTTCCTCCTCGGATTGCTCATTATTGGCGTACAGAAATACTACTGATTTTTGGACGTTGATCTTGTAACCTGCCACTTTACTAAAATCATTTATAAGCTCTAGAAGTTTTGTTGTAGATTTATCAGGGCTTTCTATGTATAGGATCATGTGAACTGCAAATAGTGAAATTTTTATTTCTTCCTTTCCAATTTAGAGGACTTTTATATCTTTTTCTTGCCTAAGTGCTCAAGCAAGTACTTCTAACACAATGTTAAATAAGAACGGTGATAGTGGGCATCCTTGTCTTGTTTCAGTTCTTAGAGGGAAAGCTTTTAGGATTTCACCATTGAATATGATATTAGCTGTGGGTTTTTCATATATACCCTTTATCATGTTGAGGAAGTTTCCTTTTATTCCTATCTTTTGCAGTGTTTTTATCAGGAAAAGGTGCTGTATTATGCCAAATGCTTTTTGCACATCTATAGAGATGATCATGTGATTTTTTTCTTTCGATCTGCTAATGTGGTGTATTACATTGATTGATTTTGTTATGTTGAACCATCCTTTCGTACCAGGGATGAAACCCACTTGGTCATGGTGTATAATTCGTTTGATGTAGTTTTTGAATACATTTAGCAAGTATTTTGTTGAGGATTTTAGCATCTAAATTCACTAGAGAGTTTGGTCTATAGTTTACCATTCTTGTGGTGTCTTTGTGTGGCTTTGGTATTAGGGTGATGTTGGCATCATTGAATGAGTTGGCAATGTTCTTTCCATTTCTATTTTTGAAAGAGTTTAAGCAAGATTGGTGTTAGTTCTTTCCAGAATGTTTGTTAGAATTCACCTGCAAAGCCATCTGGTCCAGGCTGTTCTCAGTTGGGAGGTTTTTGATGACTAATTCAATCTTGTTACTTGTGATTGGTATGTTGAGTTCATCAATTTCTTCCTTTGTACATGTAGGCTGCTTGTGTGATTCTAGGAATTTGTCCATTTTCCTCTAAATTATCTATCTTGTTGGCATACAACTTTTTCAAAGTATCCTCTTCTGATATTCTTTATTTCTGTGGGGTCAATGGTGATATCCCCTTCCTCATTTCTTATTTAATGTATTTGCATCTTCTCTGTTTTTTTCTTTGTTAGTGTAGCTAAGGGTTTGTTAATTTTATTAATCTTCTCAAAGAATCAGATTTTGGGTTTTTTAATTTTTTCTAGTGCTTTCTTATTTTCAATTTCATTTAGCTCTGTTCTAATCTTTGTTATTTCCTTTTTTCTGCTCTCTTTGGTATCAGCTTGTTTTTCTTTTTCTAATTCCTCCAGGTGTGAATTTAGGTTTTTTATTTTAGCTTTTTCATCTTTTTTAACATGGGCATTTGTGGCTGTGAATTTCACTTTCAGAACTGCTTTTGCTGTATCACATATGTTTTGATATATTTTGTTGTCATTTTCATTTTTTTCAAGGTAGTTACTGATTTCTTTTGGAATTTCCTCCTTGACACACAGATTGCCTTAGAGTACACTGTTTAACTTCCATATCTTTGTACCCAATCTGCTTCTCTGCCCCTTACTGATTTCCAGCTTCATTCCATTATAGTCAGAGAAATTACTTTGTGTAATTTCAATCTTTCTGAATTCATTGAGGAATGTTCTGTGGCCTAGCATATGATCAATCCTGGAGAATGATGCATGTGTGCTCGAGAAGAATGTATTTCCCACTGTATTTGTGTATAATGTTCTGTATATGTCTATTAGGTCCAGATCCTCTAATGTATTATTGAAGGTCTCTGTTTATTTATTGATCTTCTGTGGAGATGTTCTGTCTAATGGTGGTAATGGTGTATTAAAGTCCCCCACTATAATTGTAGAGGGATCTATTTCTCCACTTAGTTTTTCAAATGTTTGCCTCATGCATTTTGAGGTGCCCTGGTTAGGTCCATAAATGTTTATAATTGTTCTTTTTTCTTGATTGGCTACACTTTTTATTAACATATAGTGTCTTTGTCTCTTATACTTAAAGCCTATTTTTTCCAATATTAGTATAGCTACACCTGCCCTTTTTTGGTTATTGTTTGCATGTAAAATTGTTTTCAAACCATCCACTTTCAGCCTCCTTGCATCCCTGGATCTAAGGTGAGTTTCTTGTAGACAGCATATAGATGGGTCATATTTCCTTTTCCATTCTGCCAATCTGTGTCTCTTGAGTATAGAGTTTAATCCATTAACATTCAATTTTATTACTGTCAAGGAATTACTTACATTAGCCATATTTTCTTTAGGGTTATATATGGTGTATGTTGTTTTTATTTCTCTTTTTATTTTTTTAGTTATTTCTACCAATAATTTTCTTTCCTACACTCTCCTCCAACCTTGTCTCTCCTGTGTTTTCCTTTCAACCTGCAGAACTCCCTTTAGTATTTCTTAAAGGGCAGGTTTCTTATTGACAAACTCTCGTAATTTCTGTTTATGTGAGAATATTTTGAATTTTCCCTCATTTTTGAATGCCATCTTTGTTGGATACAAAATTATTGGGTGACAGTTTTTTTTTCTTTTAGCCCCTTAACTATGTCATACTACTGCCTTCTTGCTTCCATGGTTTCAGGTGAGAAATCAGGACTTAATCTTATTGAGCTTCCCTTGTATGTGATGGATCTCTTTTCTCATCCTGCTTTCAGTATTCCCTGATTGAACATTGGACAATTTGACAAGTATATGTCTTGGGGTATGTCTGTTAGGATTTATACTGTTTGGTGTGCTCTCTGTTTCTTGGATATGTACGTCCATGTCCCTTAAAATTTTCAGCCATTATTTCCTCCAACACTCCTCCTATTCCCTTGTGGCATTTTGGCACTGTTGATGAGTTCCAAAAATAGATATTGGTTATGTTTGTAAACTAGTCTGTACCTGGGCATGATTAAATTATGATTAGGGCTTTGATTGGGCCATGTCAATAAGATATTGAGTCTCCGCTCCCTTGGTGGGCGGGGAATCACAGAGAAAACCACACTGCAGAGAAGAGAGTGGTAGTTTTTTGAGCTGGAGCCCAGTAAGTGAACACAACAGGAGAAGAACACAGCAGGGTAGAGATGTCTCCTTAGACATAGCAGAAGTCCCAGGGAGACAGAGCCGTTCGCCTGATAGTCTATAGCTGGCCTTGTGGAGAAAGCACAGTAGCTGAGTCCAGAGAGAAATGGAGTGCTGGGAAGAGAGGAACTCAAGAAGCCTGAACTTTTGTCAGGCGTTGGCAGCCATCTTGCTCCAACACGTGGCAATAGACTTCAGTGAGGGAAGTAACTTATGCTTTACGGTCTGATAACTGTAAGCTTCTACCCCAAATAAATACCCTTTATAACGGCCAACAGATTTCTGGTATCTGCATAAGCACCCCTTTGGCTGAATAATACACCCTTTCCCTTCTCTTCTCCTTCTGTGATGCCTATAATGCATGTTTGTGCATTTCATGTTGTCATTCTAATTCCTATGTCTCTGCTGGATTTTTTCTATCTTTTTATCTATCCATTCTACTATATGTCTGATTTCAGATGTATTGTCTTCCACATTGCTGATTCTTTCCTCTGCCCGTTCAAATTTGCTGTTATATGCTTCTAATGTATTTTTGATTTCTTGCATTGTGCAAATCATCACAATCATATCCATTATCTTTTTATGTATGTTTACAATTTCTTCAGTATGTTCTCCCAGTGTCTTCTTAATACCCTTAATCTCTTCCTTCGCTTCATTGATTTGACTCATGATATTTGTTTGGATATCTCTAAGTAGTTGTTCCGCATCCTCTATCTTCTCTGTTTTTTGTTTGTTTGCTTGACTAGGGCATGTCTTCCTTTTCTTAGTATGGTTTGTAATTTTTTGTTGGTGTCTAGGCATCAGTTTATTTTGATTATTTGGTTATTGATTACTTGCTTATTTGGTTGGTTAGCTCCTCTTTCTACCCTAGGGTTTTCTTTTGTTGTTTTTTCTGTGTGTGTGGTAAGGTGTCTCTTTGACACTTTGTTCCTTTTGTTCTCTTTCCTTGCTTTTGTGTGTGTTCCATTGAAAAATAAATATCAAGAACAGAGAAAAGGAAAGAGATAGGAAGAGAAAAAGAATAATAGTAGTAATAATTTTAGAAGTTAGAAGAGGAACTGTACAAAACCTAGGAAAATAATTAATACAAGTAAAAAATCATAAGAAGTGCAAAGAAATGAGAGTAAAAAAGTGGAATAGAAAAAATGAAACAAGAAACAAAATAAAGAAAATATATAGAATGAATTAAAATTCTGAAATGGTGAGAAGAGAGGAAAATGAGAAAAAAAATTCAAGGCCAAACAAAAAGAGGTAGAATTAAAGAAAAACAGAAAACAGAAGATAGAAGAATGAAGGAGAGAAATGAAATGAAACATGTAGAAAAAATAAATGAAAGGAAAAAAAAGGAAACAAAGAAAGGATAAACACAACAAACAGGAAACAAAACTAACAACTAAAAAACAACAATAACCCAGGAAAAACAGGCTTCCCTCTTAGGCCCTTAAGGACCTTCTCAGGCTGCCAGTGTTTATCAATTTATCACCCTGCAGCCTGCCTTTGCAGGTGATATATCAGGTTTTAGCAAGTTAGCGATTAAAATAAGGATGGAAAAAAAAGGAAATCTTAGAAAATAAAAAATACCAGATACATGAAAATCTAAAACAAACAAAAAAAATATCTGTATGTTTGCTGTCATAAGATATCAGCCAGGTACCTGGTAACACCATACCACTTCTCTAAGTAGTCCCAGGAATCAAACCAGGGACTATTGCATATGTAAGGCAGGAATTCCTCCACTGAGCTAAAGCAGCTCTCTATATTAGCTAGGCTTCAGAAAGCTTATCTAGCTCTATCTGCCCTCTTTCCCTCAGGTGTTTAGATTTCCAGCAGTTGCCAGAGCCCTGCTGATTAGGCACCTGTCTCCACCCCTCTCTAATCTAGTTCCTATCTCTCCCAGGGTAGTTAGGTACGGCAGCCTGCCTGAGTAGATTCCCCCTTCCCCTCTCCCCATTGGGTCAGGGTCCCCTCCAAGATGTAAAGGGCGCTTAGCTGGCCAAACTCACTGCAAAGAAACCCCTCTCAACCCTCATCAGAGCCCTCTTCCTCCCAGAGAATGCTCCTTCTCACTCTGTTGGCAGCAGTGAACCAGGGGCTCCACGAAGGCTACCTGCCCTGAGGGTGGGGTATATGTGCCTTTTCCAGCACAGGAGTGAGTAACTCAACTCATGGTTTTCCTATGGCTTCTTATCTGTCCAGTTTCCTCATGGATGATACACAGCACTTTCCCATTCTTCATAAATCCAAAGCAGCTCCCTTGGATAAGTCCCTGCCTCTTCTTCACTCTGTTTTGTGCAAGAATCAAGCTCTGCCTACCTACTTTGATGCCATTTTCCTGGATGTACCCCACCCCCATTTTTAATTGGGTCATTTGTCTTTCTATTGTTGAGTTGTAGGATCTCTTTATATATCATAGATATTAGATCCTTGTCAGATGTGTGATTTCCAAATATTTTTTCCCATTGAGGTGGCTGCCTATTTACCCTCTTCACAAAGTCCTTTGAGGGGAAGAAGGTTTTAATTTTGAGGAAGTCTCATTTATCTAATTTTCTTTTTGTTGCTCATGCTTTTGGTGTAAGGTTTAAGAAACCATCACCTACCACAAGATATTAAAGATGTTTGCCTACATTTTATTCAAGGAGATTTATAAACCTAGTTTTATATTTAGATCTTTGATACTAAATATAATTCTGTTGATGAATGGATAAACAAAATGTGGCATATGCATACAATGGAATACTAGTCAGCTGCAAGACTAAATTAAGTCGGTATGCTATAACAACATCGGTGAACCTTGATGACATTGTGTTGAGCCTTCGATACTACAAGGAAAGAAAATTATAGACCAATTTCTCTAATGAACATATGAATTGTCAGCCAAAGGTGTACTGATGCAAAATACCAGAAATCTGTTGGCTTTTATAAAGGGTGTTTTTTGGTGTAGTAGCTTACAGTTACCAGGCCATGAAATGTAAGTTACTTCCCTTACCAAAGTCTGTTGCCACATGTTTGAGCAAGATAGCTGCTGACGTCTGCAAGGGTTCCGCCTCCCTCTTCCTTTTAAGGCTCCATGGTCCCAGCTTCTTCCAATATCAACTCCAGGCTGGGATATGTCTCGTCTCTCTCCTGGGGCTCAGCTGCACTGGTCTCTGCACAAGGTCAGCTATAGACTCTCAGGCTCTCTCTCTTCCCGGGGCCTCTGCCATGTCTATGGAGCCACCTCTATTCCTTTGTGTTTTCTCCTGTATGTTTACTTCCTGGAGTTCCAGCATCCAAAACTCCTACTAAGTCCTCAGCTGTGTCATTTTCAATGTCCTACTAATGTGGCCCAATCAAAGACTTAACCATTATTTAAATCAAGTATAAGTGAAACCTCTGAATTTAACACAATCTAATATACCCAGAGGAACAGACCAGTTTACAAACATAATCCAATATCTATTTTTGGAATTCATAAATAATACCAAACTTCTACAACATAGCTGCAAATATTCTCATCAAAATGCTTGCAAATCAAATCTAACAGCACATTAAAAGAATTATACACCATAATCAAGTGGGCTTTATTCCTGGTATGCAATAGTTGTTCAACATAGGAAAATCAATACCACACTAACAAATTGAAGTGATAAAAAAACCACATGATCATCTCGATTGATGTAGTATAAGCATTTGACAAAATCCAGCATCCTTTCTTGATAAAAAATTATCTAAATGATAGGTATAGAAGAAAGTTCCTCGACATAATAAAGGATATATATGAAAATCCCACAGCCAACATCATACTCAATGGGGAGAGGCTGAAAACTTTCCCTCTAAGATCAGGAACAAGATAAGGATGCCTACTATCGTGGTGATATTCAACATTGTGCTAGAATTTCTAGCTAGAGCAATTAGGCTAGAAAAAGAAAAGGCATCCAAATTGAAAGTAAGGAAGTAAAACTCTATTTGTAGATGACATAATCCTATATTTAGAAAATCCTGAAATATGTACAATAAAGCTATTAGATCTAATAAATGAGCTCAGCAAAGTGGCAGGATACAAGATCAATATGCAAAAATCAGTACTGTTTCTGTTCACTAGTAATGAGCAAGCTGAGGAGGAAATCAAGAAAAAAAAATTCCATTTACAATAGCAGTAAAAGATTCAAATATCTAGACATTAATTTAACCAGGAAAGGAAAGGCTCTGTATTCAGAAAACTATAAAACATTGCTAAAAGAAATCAAAGAAGACCTAAACAAATGGAAGGACATTCCGTGTTCATGGATTGGAAGACTAAACATCATGACGATGTCACTTCTACTCAAATTGAATTATAGAATCAACACAATATGAATCAAAATCCAAAAAGCCTATTTTACAGAAATAGAAAAGTCAATTATCAAATTTATTTGGCAGTGAAAGAGGTCCCAAATAACCAAAAACGTCCTAAAAAAGAAGAGCGAAGTCAGAGGTACAGGTGCAGTGGTCCAAATAGCATGGTATTGGCATAAAGATAAACAAATTGATCAATGGAATCAAATTAAGAGTTCAGAAATAGACCCTCACCTCTATGTTTGGTAAGCTGACTAAATCCAATTTTCTGGGACAGAACAGTCTCTTCAACAAATGGTGCTTGGAAAGCTGAATATCCATAACTAAAAGAATGAAAGAGGACCCCTATCTCACTCCCTATACAAGAACCAACTCAAAATGGATCAAAGACCTAAACAGAAAAGCCAGGTCCATAAAAGTCTTAGTAGACAATGTAGGGAAACATCTACAAGAACTTGTAGTAGGTGAGGGTCTCTTAAACCTTATACTCAAAGCATAAACAACAAAAGAAAAATTAGATAAATGGGACTTCCTCAAAATTAAACACTTCTGCACCTGAAAGAACTTTGTGAATTGGTTAAAGAGGCAGCTACCTCAATGGGAGAAAATATTTGAAAATCACACATCCGACAGGGTCTAATATCAATGATATATAAAGAGAAATTGCAACTAAACAATAAAAAGATAAATGATCCAATTTAAAAATGAGTAAAAGACCTGAATAGACATTTTTCTAAAAAAGAAATACAAATGGAAAAAAACACATGAAAAAATGTTGAACATTACTGGCTGTTAAGGAAATACAAATCAAAAGTTCAATGAGATATCATTTCACACCGACTAGACTGGCCACTATTTTAAAAAAAGAACAGAAATCTACAGGTGGGAGAAGATTGGAGGGATAGGAATGCTTATTCACTGCTGGTAGGAATGTAGAATTGTACAGCCACTGTGGAAGTCTGTTTGGCAGTTCCTGAAGTTAGATATAAATCTACCATGTGAATTGGCAATACCTCTACTAGGTATATACACAGAAGAACTGAGATCAGTGACATGAACAGACATCTAAATTGATGTTCATTGCAACATTATTCACAATTGCCAAAAGATGGAAACAAACCAGGTAACATCAACCGATGAATGGATAAACAAACTGTGGTATATATGCACGATGGAATCTTGCTCAGTTTTAAGAAGAAATGAAGTCATGAATCATATGACAACATGGATGAACTTTGAAGATATTATGTAGAGTGAAGCAAGCCACATTGAGTGAAGGACAAATAGTGTATGACTTCGCTATTATGAACTAAATATTAATAGGCAAGCTCATGCAGTTAATAGCTAAAATATAAGTCACCAGAGAATAAAATGTGGTTAGAGAATGGAAAGCTGAGGCTAATCTGTGCAGAATTGGTAAAAAGTTTTTTGTAAATTTTTGGAAATGAATAGAAAGAGTGAAAGCACATCATAGGATTTGTAATTAGTAGCACTACTGTATAGGTATGGTAGTGGTTTGTTTTTTGTTGTTTTTTTTTCCTTTTTTAAAAGACTAATGAAAATTCTCTGATATTGATTGAAGTGATGAATGCACAACTCTGTGATTATTCCAAATGCCACTGATTATACACTTTAGATCAATTGTATGGTTTATGAACAACAACAAAAAAATAGGGTGCAAATATTCTCGCTGACCTGGTTTTGTGATAATCAGGGTAGGCAAAACATTCACTATATTAGAAACCCTGCATGTGTCCCCAGACCTAGTTTTTCTCCCTAGGTCTGGTTTTTGGAATGCTGGTGATAAATTAAGCCTGATTTATTTTATGACCGTCCTGTATGGGAAAAACTGTACCTATGGGTATCCTTGGCCAACCTTAAGAGATATAGCAGGGGGAAAGATGTGACTCGGGTGGTTGGGCATCCGTCTCCCATATGGAGGGACCTGGGTTCAATCCCTGGGACCTCCTGGTAAAAATTTAAAAAAGAAAAATATAGAAGACACGTGGACCATCAGGCCATGTGTACAGGTGCGCCACCAGGCCACAGCCATGTGGCAAGATGATGACGTAACAGGAGAGTGACACAGGGAGAGTCAAAACGAGACACACCAAAAAAACAGGAACTAAGGTGGCGCAGGCAGTAGGAGGCCTCTCTCCCACATCGAAGATTCCGAGGATCAAATCCCAGTGAACACTGGAGGAGAAGGATGAGAACAGAGGGCAGGAAATGGACACAGAGAGTTGCCCAGTGAGTGGACACAGAAGCAGCAAAAATGGAGGGGGGGGCGGGGAGGGAGAGTAAAAATGGAATTAAAGAAAATAAATAATTAAATTCTTTTAAAAATGTGTAGAGGAGGAAGATATGACTCTAGTTAGTAGTAATACTTTGACAATGCTCTTTCATGATTTGTTAACAAATGTTTCACAACAATGCAGGGTGTTTGGGGGGGCGGGTGATGTGTGGGAGCCCTGTATGATGTTATGCATGTTTGTTTTGCAAGTTCACGATGTTTACTTGACACTTATAGTTTATATATGTTCATGTATGAATGATATACTTCAATAAATTGTTTAAAAAAAATAGAATGTGTTGGGGGAAAATTACACCAAATGTAAGATATGTACTGTAGTTAATAGTAATACTTTGACAATGATCTTTCATAATTTGCTACAAATGTTTCATAATAGTACAAAGTATTGGTGGTGGAGTGATATATGGAGCTCTGTATCATGTTATACATTTTTGTTTTATAAGTTCACAACTTTTATGACATACTTATTGTTTGTATACATTCGTGTATGAATGATATACTTGAATAATTTTTTTTAATGAAAAAAAAAAGCAAACCTTGTAGCCTGTGCCTAGTATCATTAACTTTGAAATTCAGTTTTAGCATTAAGCACTTGGTAATGCAGGGTGTGTGTATTTTACACATAAAATACATTAACAGTCAGGAAATCAATCAGCTGTGTTTTACTTGTCATACCTTTTGGGTTTAGCCAATTGAATATATTGAGTACTGTTCCATATTTAGTTTTGTTCCAGCCTGATTGATTCCCTATAAACCATTACAAAGGTCAGTATAGTGTAGGTCAGAGGCCGCTGTGGAATGGAAAAAACAAAACAAAACAGGTGAGCATAATAAGCACATACAATCTGTGGAGATATAGATATTATTTAATCAACCTCTAGTTAACAAAATGTGGCAGCACTAGTTCCCAAGAGCCTTGTAAAATGTTTATGTGGCGCACAAATATATAACATGGAAAAGCTTCCCTCTATCAACGTTTTTGTAGCCTGGGGACTGAAACAGTCACTTACAGGTTTCAATATCTGGAACATAAAAATAAAGTGAACTAAAAGTGAACAGAGGAAATTCTGATATAATGTGCCAATCATGAACAACTTTCAGTTTTATAATACCATATTACAAACTCTGAAAAGGAAAAGAGCAGTTGTTACACATGATATAAAAGGATAAAGACTAGTCCCTATTCATAGTCACTGTTTATTAAGCTATAAACAGAGACTAAATGTGCCATATGAAATTACATGCACTCATATAGCATTGATATAAAAATATTGAAGAAATACATGAATTCACAGGATATGGTATGAACAAATTGAAAAAATGATACCTTAAATTGTACTAGAGTCTCTGGTCCTCTGTTTTGAGAGTTAAGTCCTAAAGGAAAATAATGCTCCTTTATTCAGCACTAGTGTACATTTATGAATAAAGTCAATTGTTTATGGGAAAATGACTGAAACTGCTGTGTAGGGATCATAAAGTAGCTTCTTTGCCACAAAGCAGTAACTTTGTAAGTGCTTTGTAAGTTACTGTAAGTTACTGTGTAAGTGTAAGTGCACTTTATCTTACAATTAATTTCCAATTGAATGTCCTTTTAAAACCTTAAGAGTGATTTTATATGCATGATCATAGTTGATTTCTGCTATTCCCTATATAGGAAGGCTACACTTGTCTTACTACAAATCCATAACACCTTAAACACAATACTGAAATCCAACATTTTTCAAAAATCTGAAGTTTTTTTTTTTTTTTTTCTTCACAATTCTCTTGGTAGCAAAACTGATCTGAATAGACATGAGACAATTTATGCTTTCTTTAAGCTAGTTGGGAAATTCATCCATTTCACTGAAAGACAGAAATATGTTTGATTATGGGGTGCTGTTTCAGACCAGGCCAGGATTAGTTTATGGTAGATATACCTAACATGGGGAAGAGGAAGAATAAACCTAAATTCTGAATATATTTTAGCCCTATGGGTTTAGACAAAAGCTTACCTACCTGTTTTCCAGAAATAAATTAGGATTATAAGAATGGGAAAGGTTAAGTGTGTTGCTCAAGATCATATTATCCACTTCAGCCTTATAAAGTGGTGTTCTTATTCCCATTGATGTGTTGGGAGAAAACTAAAAACAAGAGTTCCAAATAATTTTTCAAATGTCCACAACAAGAAATTGTCTTTAGCGAAAAACGAACTTTTCTTTCACAATCAATTTTCACGTTTGATATGCTATGTTACATTATTTTGTCTCCCAGTGTGGTTTTTTTTTAAATTTGTAGATCATCATGCTGTCCCCATATAATTGCTATACAAATGTCACCTCTGAGGTAATTAAAATGTTTTTTTTTTTTTGACATCACCTAATTTGCATTTCATTTGCCCACACCGGGCTTCATAAATGAATATATTTATCTTTAAAGATTTATTTCATATTCCTAAGTATGCCCTGTAATATAGTTCTCTATTATGTCCTTATATATCCGCATGCATTCTCTTTTCTCCATTTCTGCCACACATGGCTTCTTGTTCTTTCTAGAGACTTCTTTCCTATTTGTGCTAAATGACTCAATCTCAATTTATGTATCTCAGTTTATATATCCATCTGCTCAAATAGTGCCTCATCAGCATGCACTCCTGAATAACCAACCAATATAACCTTCCCCCATCATCACCCTCTCCTCTCACCATATTTTATTTTTCCACAATAATTTTTTCTACCTGAACTGTAATGTTAGTTTATTAGTTGATTGTCTGTTTTCTCCCACTAGAATGTAAGACCCATGAAGCAAAATAGTTTAAGTCTAGATACCATATGCTAAGGAGTAGGCATTCAATTAATGAATAATCCTGTCGCTAAGGGCAAGGGTTTTACACCACCACCCAACCTTCTAAAATGAACCTCCCAAAACATGTCTTTGCAACATGTAGTGTCTCCCTCACTGTGACCTGGTTTCTACTCTGCAGCTAGCTTTATAAGTTTTATAAATTTGATTATTTCTCACCCCAATACTCCATTCACACCAAACACTTAAAGCACTTGTTGATCTGAGCCCTTAAGATGATCCAGAAGGCTCTGCACAGACTGACTCCTAACTACTTCAACTCATCGGATTCCATTCACTTTCACTTTTTAGTTCTTTTTGTTCCACGCTCGGTAATCTTTCTCCAGCTCTTGTAACAATGCTCCCCTTGCCTTTTGTCAGAGTGAATTCCTGCCCTGGTAAGCCCTTTCCTTCCTACTACACACACCTTTGTCTTAGGTAACTCCTATCTTTGCTTCAGATATAAGATTTATGATTTCAGAACAACCTTTACAACTTTAAGGAAAACTTCTTGATCCCCATAAAAATCTCAAGTCTTTCTAAATGTGCTTCCAGTTCATCAAAACTCTACTCCTTTGCTCAATTATCACAGTTGCAGTCCCACGTGTGTGTGTGTGTGTGCAAGGAGTGCTTCTCACACCTATTAATCTGTAAATTTCACAAGTGTAGGGATTGTTTTTTTTTCTTACACATGTATCACCAGTGCCTACACAATAGCTAGCACAAGGTTTGAAATCAAATATTATTTATAGAATGAAAGAAAAAAACTGATTGAATTTATGAAGGATATCCTGGTTCTTATGATATCCATTTATGTTTCAAAGGAAAAGGCTCCCATGTTAATGTAATCTCTTTTCCCTGAAAAAAATAGGAATTTTAATAGGAAAATGCACTTAAAATACAATGTAACTCTCTATCCACACAATATTTTCTTTTTATCTGCTATGTATATATATATATTTAATCTATTTTATTTTTTTACTGAGGTTATAAAGACATTATATTAAAATATCATTCCCTTGGTGGTTGGAGACACCTTGTGAATCTTTGAAAAAAATCTCCTGCAATTAATGGTGAACATTTAAGGAAATACCTTCAAAATAAATCATAAGCCCAATACAGTAAGTATCTTGGGGGGCAGAAAAGCATAAACAATACGAAGTCTAGTTGATAAAATTACTGTTTTAGCATTCACAATTATAGGCTGATGTGTTCCAATAAAATATAAAGAGAGAAAACTAATTAACTTATGTCTTTAATGGACTGAGCAAAAAGAAATGGTACGGGAAAAAAGCAATGGAAAACTAATACTTGAGAAAGTAGAACACATCTGTTTTATCACTCTTTCAAACATACAAACACGTATGCATACATGTGTGTATATGTGTATAAAATTATAGTATATGTAAGTAATTTAAATTATTAAATTATCTTTTTGTGGCAATAGTCATTCATATATTGAATTCCATTGCTTTGGACAGAGTCTTGGAAATGTACCTTGTTTAATAAAATGAGACCACCAAATAAACTTGTGAATCACTCTCATGCATTTAATATATTTTAACAAAAATGTTGTTGGATTATTTAGCACTTTTGGGTCAATAATGATTAAATACTTATTATTTATAGGGTTGACTGCTTATTTTTAACCAGCGATTTGAGTCAGAGAATAGAAAATAGAGCAAACTGAATCAAATTACATATATTCCCTCAGTCGTCTTATTTTTAATAGAACCTGTGGCAAATGTGGTTGAAAAAGTGGAATAGAATAAAAGTTATCTGATTAATGAATTAGTTTCAAACATAAATTTGAGCTTCTTTTTTCCATTTTTATAATAAAGAGTACAGGTATTTAAGTTCAGCATACTCAATTCAGCATTTTACAGAATTATTGTAGATGGAATATACTAACATATATGTGAGAGCATCTAATGCTTTGGGTCCCAAAATAATCACAGCCCTAATTTCTCTGAAAATGTGCTTTAAAGATAAAGAATCTAATCATGATTTTGCTTTAAAACCATTTTATGAGAATAAATTATTTAAACCCCACAGAGGTTATCTAAGGAAGACAACACAGATCCCAAGGTAATGAGACAATGTGGTAAAAGAGATGCACATAAGTTTTTTTGTTTTGTTTTTACTGTGTACACACTTCTACTAATGCTAACCAAGATTCTAGGTTTTTTAATTCCTACTGCAGCTTTTACTTTATATATTCTTGTTCTGTAAGATGTCTATAGGATAGGACAAAGACGGGTTAGAGTAAAGGAGAAGATACAGTGTATAAGTAAAAAGCACATGCATTGGAGTCAGGCATGCCTGGATTACATCTGGGTTCTAACACTTACTGTATTATCTTGGGCAGTTCATTATAAAATGGTGACAACAATGGCACCTATAATAGATGATTGTAAGTATTAAATGATATATTCCATGTAAGACACATATTACAATAATGAAGGGCAATAATATTCACTTCCAACGCTAAAAAATTAAATAAAATGTATAGTTACTTAATTGGTGTTAATTCAACTGGCAATATTAAGCAATATTTTAACTTGCACCAAATTGCTTAGTTTGAACATTTTTTCCCCCTTTATATGCACAGAAACTGAATAAAGTAAGGGGTGATCCTCTGTTGGCCAGGCAGAAGGTCTTCCTTGTACACATTTTACACAATATGACTGAACATGGCCATTTAAAGTTAACTTTTGATAAACTGCTTATAGAGCAGAAACTATTATCGAACACACCTATGTACTTGCTAACACTTTCACACATATATATTGATGGTCAGGTTGATGCAGCTTGGGAAATAACTTTAAATTCATCCCACATAGGGTGTTCCAATGGCAGCCAACAATTGTGATGATTAAAGAAATTCCTCCCCAGCAAGACTGGAGCCTTTGGCCTGCCCATGTGCCAGCTGTGCCTAGAATCTCGGTGGAGCTGCAAATCCTACTCTACAGCTCAATGGACTCACCCAAGTCACCTGGTGAGGAGATGATGATGGACAACGGCCATCCCAAGGAATGGAGAGAGTCTGCAGCTGCAGGTAGGATAATCCCATCCATCTTATCCATGGTATATAAGCCCCTCTCACTTGGAGGTAGAGTGGACATCACCATCCCAAACTCCTCAGGATTGGGGGAAGAGCTATGGACTAGAGTGGATTTACTGGTATTCTGTTGTAGACATTTTGTGATTCAAGCAATGGAAGAAATTACAACACTGAGGTGGAGCCAGTGGCCACTGGACACCATCAGGTCAGGGAGAGGGAAAAGCAGTTGTAATACAGGGTCTTTTATGGGACTTGAGAATTATCCTGAGTGACATTACAACGAAAGATATAGGCCACTTTATATCAGCATATACCATGCAGAACTGTGTGGGAGAGAGTGGGGTCTACAATGTGAATTATGGTCCATGCTTAGTGGCAAAGCCCCAGGATGTGTATATCCATTGCAGATGATGTGCCACACTAATGAAAGATGTTTATGTGGGATGTTATGGGAGGTGTGGGAGGTGGAGAACATGGGAATCCTTGTAATTTTTGTGTAACATTTATGTAATCTAAGCATCTTTTAAAATATAAAAGAAAAAAGAAAAAAAAAAGAGTACAAAAAAGAAAATTATAAGTAACCTTTTATTGGTGGACTGTAATTAATTCTAAGCAAAATATTTTATTGTATTGAGTCCCTAATGTGTTTTCATAAAGATAATAATTATAGAGGTTTTGATTACACTGACAAATTACCATATTAAAAATAGTGAATGTTGATCTTGTAAAAAAAAATAATCCTTTCAATGGAGTAGTTTGGAGAGTTTCAGAGCATTCCACTATAACCCTTCATCTCCTGTCTGCTGCTTGAAATTATTTTTATCAGTAGAAACAATCCTATAATTCAACATAATACCACAATATTATAGATTTATATCTCTGATATACAACAAATTGGATTAGTGCATTTTGATCTAATGCCTTGTTATTGCAACACATTGCTCTCACCTGAGCCAAAAATATCAGGCTCACCTGGGAACTTGCACAAAATGCAAAATTTCAAGCTCTGTCCTAGATATATTGCCCCTGAGTCTGCATTTTAGCAAGATTCTGAGCTGATTTGTATTCACTTTAAAATTTGAGAAGCAGGGATCTTAAGGGTAAATGAGAAATAGCAGGCCCTCTACATAAAACCCAAGTTCATGAGAATGAGAAATGAGTCCGAAATATTTTAGAGTTATGAAGAAGGAAAAAGGGGGCACCACAGATAAAATAAAATAAAAGACAAGCCCAAAAAATGAATTGTTATGATTTATAATTTATTGGTATCATTTTCCCCTAAGAAAATATAAATAATATCTCAGATCATCAAACCACAAATTCAAGAGTTCTTAATAATTCTTTTTGCTTCATATCCTAAATCTAACCATCAGCAAGTACTGCAAACGCTATCCCTAATTTTTATATGTTAATTTTACATTTTAACGTGTGAAACTGTGCTACCATTTTTATTAGGTTCCTATATTTTACTTTAATGTATATTTGATGAAGTATTTGAATTATACCCCCAAACCCATTTTTCCCAGTATACCTGTGGTTTTCAGTGAGTAATTTTGTAGAGTGTTAATATTTTGTAATATATATATATTAGCAGAACTGACTGCACATCCTCACCTTCCTCTTCAAATCCAAAGGGAACCCACAGAACAAAGGAGCCAACTGATGCAGTCCATGAAGTTCAGCCTTCTGGGACACAAATGTCTAAAGAGTGGAGAATGGATTGGGAGAACAAACAGAAAATACACAGTACATAACAAATATGCTATGCTACTTTTGGTATAAGAAATAAACATGTTTTTGAAGATTTGTAAGGAAGATATAGAAAAAGTATTGCAATGAAGAAAAGGGATATAAATACATCAGAATATCTGTTTAAAAAATTACACAATATAAACACTCAAGTTACTGTAAGATCTAGAGGATATAATAGTTAAATATCAACAACAGAAGAATAATATAAGGGATGTATAATACAGAAAACATACACAGAAAAAATAAAAATTAAAGTCTCTCCAAAGTTAAATAAGTACTAGAGTATAAAAACCAAAAGACTTCATTGAATTCCAGGAAATTATTTTTAAAATAATTGTTAACCTAGGGAAAACAAAATAATGTTAACAAAGAAAAGAATGTTAAAAAAATACATTAGTGGGAAAGAAAGTCTGGATTCATATTCTCTTGCATATTATTAAGTGCCAAAAAGAAATGTCAACATTTTCATTAAAAAATTACAACAAAAGAATTCTTTACCAAATTGGGCCACTGTGCATGGGCAATGGTACAGCAGAATGATACTCTCAATATGAAAGCATTCATTTTCTTCATAAATGACAGAATCTTCTTTAAAATAGAACTCAGAACCATATAGGATATGAGTAGTAAATTAATCAAAATAGGAATTACTAAGGTATTGGACATTTCTAAAATATAGAAACAAGTATAATAAGCACATTTCTTCCAAATCACTGATCCTTACCATCTCATATCATCATTTATATGCCACCAATTTAAGCCAAATTTTATCAGCATAAATTAAAATAAAAAGTATAAACGAGCAGTAGTGGTTGAAATAAGATAATTTAATGAGTTAAATTCTACAAAATGAAATCTTCATAGTGCTAATATGACCAGATTTGGGAAAAAATGCACATAAAGGGACCATCGCTTAAGGAGGTGGGAGGTTAAAAATCCTTTCTGAGAAATGTTGGAGATTTATAGGTAGTAATTAGATGAAATACCTAGTAGATCGCTACTGTGGTGGTTTTAAAACATGTCCACAAATTCTTTGATACTTCTCCAATCAAGAGGTGTACTCTTATTTCCTTTCCCTTCAACATCAGTCAGGCTTAAAGTGAATATGAAGAGATCGAGGCTGTGGGACTCTAGCATAGGTTATAAATAGTTATAAAGCCTCCATATGACTTTCTCTCTCTTAGGATGCTCACCCTGGACACTCATGTACCATGTTGTAAGGAACCTCCGGATATAAGAAGAAGACAGCTGTATATGTTACAGCTGATATCCCTGGATAAGTTCCCAATTGCAGCCAACATAAACCACAAGACAGGTAATGAATTAGTATTCAGATGATTCCAACTCGACAGTTGAAACAACCCAACAGATGTCAAATGGAACAGAGATGAGCTATCATCTTTTAGCCTTGCTCAAACTGCAGCTGGTTTTGTTGTTTTAGCCATAAAATTTGTGTATGCTGTTAAGAAGCAGTAAATAATTGGAACACACACATAATTTAAAAAGGAAAGGACACATGGTAAATGTTGGTGATTTAAGAGATTTGGAGCAATCCTTTATCAGGGAGGAATCATATATTCATAATTAATCAGCTGTTCAAGGAAGTCCCCTCAAAAGACAGCCTTTCCTAATGATTCTAGAGGCACTAGATTATCCCTGACAAAGCTAAGCATTTCCATAATTTGAAAATTAATTGTTCCATGAGGGAGGCCAAAAACAAGCTACATTATATATCATTAGATAAGACCAAGTCAAAGAGAAAATTATGATGGAAATATGCCACTCACAGGTTCTTCAACATTAGAAACAGTGTTTTATAGAATACAGGGTGAGTATGGAATTATAAAATATTGGAAAACAAGCATTTTAGGAGTTTCTGTTTAGTTTTATAGTTGACTGGATCTTCAAATCGGGAAAAAATAAATATGTGCCACTATTTTATGCAGATGTGAGACCAATGCATGTGGAAGTTGAGAACGTAGATTCCTTACCTTATTATCTGAGTTAAAACTGTTCCTATGCTTTAAGGCAGCTTCCTAGACTTGGAAACCTATTGAACATCATTTTGCCTTGGTCTACTCATCTGTAAAATTAAGGTGTTACAGATAATCTTGAAATTTAAGAGCAAAAGTAGTTAATAGTTGTAAAGCACTTGTAAGAGACACATAATAAATACAAGTCGTAAGTATTATTATTGCTTTTATATTGGACATGGTGGACTGGGAACGATCCTGGAATTTAGGGGCTCTTATTTGTGAAAGCAGAGTCCTCAACTGCTACATATCAATCTGTACCCACGCACTTTATTGGTTCAGCAAATGTCTTTATGAGAAAGTGACTGGCAGCAAACTGAGAAGACCAGTACCTATTAATAAAATGACATGATAAAGACTTCCCTTCATTAAAAGACCTAGCACTATTAGATATTACAAGTAACTATTACCAAATTTTCAAAGAAGGAATGATCTCTCTACTATATAAGTAGTTCAGAAAATAGAAAAAATAGAGAAAAGTACTGAACATATTTTAAGAAGCTATTGCTAGCCAATTTCCCAAACTCAGATGTATGAGAACAGAATTTTTACACAATTTGTCATATTGTAAAGATGAAAAAAATATAAATAATGTGTTAGATGAACATATTTAAGAATATATTATAGATCATTCATCACAATCAAGTAAGGTTTATTTCAGAAAAATAAACCTATCAGTGTAATTAGCCATGTTAATGGACTATAAAGAACATAATATGATATATTTTGACATATGTTTGTGATACAATTTTTTAAAAACTATTAGAGAAACCTAATATGCTTTCCATTTTGGAAGTCTAGTGAAATGGCCTAATCAGTATACTTCAGGCATGTATCCCATTTTTGCCTTGTATTCTATTGCATAAAAACTGGTATAAATAGTAAGTTTTTAATTTCTTTTTGGAGAAATTTATATCAATGTGGCAGTTTGATGTTATTTATGAATTCCAAAAAGAAATATAGATTATGTTTTTAAACTGGCCTGTTCTTCTGGAGTTATAATCCTTTAATTGTATTAAATTCAGAGGTTTCACCTTAACCTGATTAAAATAATGATTAGGGCTTTGATTCAACCATGTCAGTGGGAAGTGGCAGAGGAGAGAGTTTTTTAGTTTTGATGCTGGACCCCCAGGAAGTAATTACACAGAAAAGAAGAACACAGAGGAAGAGAGACTGCTCATTAGACATGGGAGAGGCCCTGGAAAGAGAGAAAAGCCTATCAGGCTATAGCTGACCTTGTGAAAAGAAGTGAGTAGCTGAGTCTGGAAAGAAATGAGCCCCAGGGAGAGAGACAAGCCTTATACTAGCCTACAGCTGAGATGGGAAGAAGCTGGGCCCACAGAGCCTTAAGAGGGAGAAGGAAGGCTGAACCTTGCAGACTGCAGCAGCTGTCTTGCTCCAACATGTGGCAACAGACATTGGTGAGGGAAGTAACTTAAGCTTTATGGACTGGTAACTGTAAGCTTCTACCCCAAATAAATACCCTTTCTAAAAGCCAACAGATTTCTGGTATTTTGCATTAGCATCCCTTTGTCTGACTAATATAATCAATATGACTGATATTGTTTAACATAGATTTAAAAATCCTGGCAAGTGCCATAAAACAACCAAAAGGTGTAAGATGTATAAGGATTAGAAGATAAGATTTGGGTTAGATGGTTACATGACAAATACCATATATAGAATCCTGATAAATCATAAAATATTATAATTTATAAGAGAGTTCATCATAAATGTCAGTATAAATTTATCTTACAAAATTCAATAGCGTGCTTCTACATCAGCAGTTACCAAATAGAAAATACTAAAGAAAGGGTGCCATTTATAATAACAATGAAAAGTATAGTGTTTGTATAAAGCATGTTAAAAATGCACAACATTTTTACACTGACTGTACTTAAACTCTGTTGAAGGATATAAATAGTATCTGAATAAATGGAGAGATACATAATTGGGCGGCTTAAATATAATAATTATGTAATAATTATTAACAAGTAAATGTTTAGACTCAGTGTTCTGAAGTACAGCATAATTACTCCTTCCCTAAGGACAGTGAATTATGGGCTCTGGCTGTATTAGGTGGTTTCTAATATGAGATGCCCACAAAACTATGTACCTTTTACTAAAATAAAAACTAAAAGAAAATCAGTGTTGATGTAATTTTCTTCTTAATATTATTATTTGTTTAAGTATTACCATGAATACTAGTTGAAACCATACTTTCTTTTTATTGGATATGTTTTGGTTCCTAGGGCATCAGTAGTTATAGTACAATTTCTAGATTTCAGTGGCTGCTTTAGAGCATGTTCAACAAGCACAATAAACTTAAATATCACCAATAAGCATCTACTAAAAATGTTAACAATATAGCATTTTATAGCACAGAATTGGACAATATTGTCAAATTCATATTCTTATTTAGTGGGGTTGAAGAATTTTAAAATGCATAATCCCAAACAGTTAAATAATAGCATATATGGAACACACAGAAAGTTTCTTTGTGAAAATATGGTGTGAAAAAGGACATTATCATAAAGTGACAACCTACACAATAGGACAAAATATTTGGAAACCATATATCTTACAAAGTTTTAGTATCCAGAATATATAAAGAAATCCTTCCTCTTAACAAGACAAACAACCCAACTAAAAAGCGGTAAACAGACTTGAACACACATCTATGGAAAGAAGATATACATATTGCCAGAAAGCACATGAAAAGATGCTCAACATCATTAGCCATTAGGGAAATGCAAACCCAATGAGATACCATTAGAATGGCGCTATTAAAAAAATGGAAAATAACAAACATTGGAGAGGACGTGGAGACAGAAGAACACTCATTCACTGCTGGTGGCAATGTACAATTGTGCAGCATTTGTGGAACACATTTTGGCAGTTCCTCAGAAAGCTAAGTACAGAAATATCATATGACCCAGCAATCCCATTACTCAGTATATATGCAAAAGAATTGAGGGCAGGAGCTCAAACAAATATTCGCACAGCAACTTTCATAGTAGCAGTTATTAAAAAATGACAAAAGATTGAAGCAACACAAGTGCCCATCAAGTGATGAATGGATAAATAAAATGTGGTATATACATATAATGGAATATTATTCCACCATAAAAAGGAGTGAAGTCCTGATACATGTGATAACATGGATGAACCTTGAAGACATCATGTTGAACGTAAAAAGCCAGAGACAAATGGACAGATATTGTATGATCGCACTGATTTGAAATAATTTGAATAAGCAAACTCATAGTCAGAATCTAGAATAGAGGTTAGGCAATGGGAAGTGAAGGCTTAAAATATACAGTGTTCTTATTTGAAATGATGGAAATGTTTTGATAATGGATGTTGATGATGGTTCTGTAAACCCACAACTTCTCTAATAAAGAAAAAAAAATAGAGGAAAAAAACAGGATCTGTGTCCTATTTGTCTATAAAAGTTTGCAAGGATTTTACAATGCTAATAAGAACCATGCTAAATCTGAAATATGATGAATAATATAAGAATCAAAACAATTTTCTTTATTTTTATTGTATACCAGATATAGTTTTTCATGTATAAAAGTGTGTGATTATGAGCTATGTTTTCAAGAAGAATGATGCATGATAATAGAATAAATATTTTATTTATTTTATTTAAACTTTTAAAATTTGAATAGTTCTAGCTTATGAAATTATTGATAAATTGAAAAAATATTATATATTGGCATTAAAATGCTAATGGCCATGGTATGTTAACAGAGCAAATATGGCAAGTGTATACAGGATGTACAAATCATTACCCCCAAAAATATGATTATGTTTGTTTGCCTTGTTCAGCTTATAATATTAATACTACTTTTCAATTACACCTTTTTCAATAATGTAAAAAATTATGTACCTTTTCTGAGATTTGGATAAGCAGAGGGGATATTTTCATGTCTATTTTGAAAATTACATTAAAAACACATAAGAATACCTGATGGGCATCATATACAATATCAAGGTGCTCCATACTCAAATCAGACATTTAACAAATATTAAAAGATACAATAGTAAATGACAAAAATAAATTATGCTAGGATTGAAAGTCATCTTAGTGCACACAAATTACCAATTTTCATGCAACTTACCTTCACTGGGTGATATTTTGAACCAAATGGTAAATATTAATAAAGTTATTCAAGCAAAAAACATATATATAAAACCGTGTTCTTAATAGAAGGATTATTCCTTTGCTTGATCATAATCGAAAGAAACATTGAAATTATATTTGATGAATGCAAAACTTTAACAAAAGATATGAATTAGCCTCACTAATTTGAAAATAAAGAAGAAATGAACAGAAATTTGATATGTAAAAATCACTGGATAAATGATCAATTATTATTGGTAAAGTGATATCAAATAGAAGTGGAGATTATATACATTCTAATTTCACATTTGAAATAAAGGTATAAAATATTAAAGAAAATGCCTTCAATTTTTAAATTTTTAACCAGAGAAAAGTTATTTTTATAGAACACATCTAACAAAAGAAGAAAAAAAATATGCAAAAAATATATACATATACTTTATAGGACTTTGAGATAATTTAAGAAAATTCTCAAAATGTATTTCTATATATTATTATACTGCAATTCTCTCAGTTGAAAATGAATAACAAAGAAGTAGATTTGGAAAATATGAGTTTTCTTCCATTAAACCAAGAAAGTAAATTTATAATAAATTCCCTTTGGTACAGATGAAATATTTAAGTTTTAATATATCTACTTTTTTATTTTTAAATATTTTTTCAAGTACTTTAATAATCTGGAAAAAATAACCACTAAAATTATATTAAGCAAGTATATAGCTGCCTTTGTTTTTTCTTTTGCTTCAAGCTTTTACATAGCTTGGAATGGCACTCTGTGCCACTGGAATATAAGAGAACAATGAGATATGTGACAAAAGTGTTATAGTTTGTTAGGTCACATGGTTGTGCTTCTAAAAGGAAATAAATAAAACTACTATTTTATCATGAAACAAAGGTTGGATCCAACCCACCTTTGAATAGATCAAGTTAAATTCAAAGACGAAAATTTAAATGCATTTTCACCACGTATCTGTGGTGTCACCATATATCACTCCAAAATCTAGTGGTCTAGAGTAACAGGGTTTATTTCCTGATCACAGTGCATGTTCAATGCTGGCCAGGAAAGAATTTGTTATGTATTGACCTGCTCTGGAAGGCACCCTTAAGGAAATTGGGAAGTCTACGAATGACAGAGCGACAAGAGATGATGGAAAATCACATTATTTCTTACATTTTTCCAACTAGAGGCTAGTAATAGTCATATGCATTGGCTAGAACAAATTATATGATCATGTATTAATCTAAGGAGATAGAGAAGTGTGGCCTTCCGTTAATTCCAGGAGGTAAGAGTAACTTTATATTGGTAAATAGTCATATTGCCATCCCCAAACAAAAGTAGAAAAAAAAAAAAACTGCAAAAAAAAAAAACATATACTTTACAGAACTTTGAGATAATTTAAGAAAATTCTCAAAATGTATTTCTATATATAATTGTAGCAGTTTGGCAGTTTGATATAGTTATGAATTCCAAAAATAGATATTGGCTTATGCTTGTAAACTGGTCTGTTAATCTGGGCATGATTAAGTTATGATTAGGGTGTTGACTGTGCCACGTCAGTAGGGCACTGAGCCCCACCCTTGGTGCGTGGGGAATCAAATACAAAAGGCACGGAAAAGGACAGAGTTGGAGCAGTTTTTGATGTTGGAGTTCTGGTGATGAAGGAGACCAGGCCCTGGGATAGAGATGAGCCATTCACCTGAGAGTTCACACTGGCCTTGTGGTGAGAGGCAAAGCCTAGAGAGCCTCATAGTCTACAGCTGACCTTGTGGAGGAAACAGAGGCGCTAAGCCTGGAGAGAAATGGAGTCCCGGGAAGAGAGGAACCCAAGAAGTCTGACCCTGGCAAACGTCGGCAGCTGCCTTGCTCTAACACATAGCAACAGACTTTGGTGAGGGAAGAAACTTATGCTTTATGGCCCAGTAACTGTAAGCTTCTACTTCAAATAAATACCCTTTATAAGAAGAACCAACAATTTCTGGTATTTTGCATCAGCATCCTTTTGGCTGACTAATACAGTTACTTAACCAGTTAACAAATAAATGCATGATATACAAAACAGTCACTGTAAATGGCCTCACACATTGTAGGTGGCCGAGTCAGGACAATAATCCAAGTTCTCAGATTTATCAATCCTTCATTCTTTCCAATATAGCAGATGTTTAGTATATAATTTTAATAAAATCATAAATTCTGTGTCACATATGATGATAGTAAATGTAAACCAAACCATTGCTGACAATCTCAAATGTATCCAGGAATAGAGAATATAAGGACCCTAGAGTTTACCTTCATTTTACACAGAATTAGATAGTGAATAAGCCACAAATAAATTATTTTAAAAATTGCTAAAGCATTATCATCCACATTGAGTTTTTAACAACTGTATTTGTATCTACTAACTATTGCTGCAAAACTACCTACCTCTAAATGTTGTAGCTTAATAAAACAATGACTTGCTTTTTCCTCTGATTGTGCAGGTTGGCTGGTGGTTCCCCTACAGCTTTCCTTGGTATTCATTCTTTTTTGGCTGCATTTAGCTAGAGGGTCAGCTGCAATGGAAAGTTTAAGAACTCCTCATTCTTGGCTGGCAGATAATGCTAGTTGTTCACAGGGTTCCTTCAATTCTTTATATGACCTTTCTTATTCTATTTAGTAGGCAATACCAACACTAAATTGCAATCTCGAGGCAGGCCTTCCAAGGGTTCAAAGATGGAAGCTGCAAGACCTCTTAAGACAAAGTTCCATAACTTGCCCTTTATGTCCATCAAATTATTTTGGCAAAATCATAAGGCCAGCCCAGTTTAGAAAGATGTAGGTATATAACTTCAATCTGCACGGGAAGACTTAGGAAAACTTGTGGCCATATGTATTAGTTTTCCAAAAGGTGCTGATGCAAAATATCAGAAATCTGTTGGATTTTATAAAGAGTATATATTTGGGGTAAAAGCTTACAGTTACAAAGCCCTAAAGAGTTCAACTCAAGGTTGCTTTCTCACCAAAAGTCAGTTGCCACGTGTTGAAGCAAGATGGTCACTGATCTCTGCCTGGTCTCTCCTTTCCCTCTAGGCTCCCAGTTCTCTCTACCCTGGTTAGGGCTTGTCTCTCAGGGCTTCCTATATCAGCTGCAAACTATCTGGCAAATGGCTAATCTTTTCCTGGGACCTTAGTTGTTTGAGCCTTCTCCTTTCTTTCACATGACAAAGTTCTCTCCTTTTCTCTTGTGTCTTTTTGAGTGAGTGTCTGTTTAAATCAGCTCACCAAGGGGTTGGGGACTCAACTTGAGTCACACCTTACTGACAAGGTCGAATCAAAAGCCCTAAATTGATTTTATCAAGTAAACTTATATCCTTTGAATTTAACACAACCAAAGGGTATCTCACCCAGAGGAATAGATTAGTTTACAAACATAATCTTTCTCTTTTTGGGTTTTATAAATAATCTCAAACTGCCACACCATATTTAATCTATTCAAGGGGTTATTTTTCTGAATTTGTGGATGCAAAACCATCTAATTATCTAGAATAATAGTTATCATGAAATAGTTTCAAAATTATTGATAGATAAATCCTCTTCAATTATAACAAGTAAAACAAATTATAGGACATGGCACTGGAAAGCCGTTAGAGCTGAATACCTGGTGTGCTAGTGGTTTGTTGTGGTTTGTGTGTATCTGTAGGAGAAAAAGAGAAAGAAATGAATTTTTCCCTTTCGGTTTCAATCCTACTCTTAGTTTCTATATTTTTAACAATGTAAGTCAGTACAGTATCTTTTGGAATTTTATTTCCCTTCCTAAAGACAGGGCTTTGGGGGGGTTGGTTTTCTGGCAATTAGATCATTTACAAATGCTACACATCAGTTGTTTGAGTGTTCTATTGTCTTCTGTGAAATACACCGTGTTAAGGCCAAATGAGGCATGTAGCTGTAAAAGTTGCTACCATCAGAAAAGGATGGAATGCATTTATGAAAAATAAGTAACCTGAAATATATTAGAGATCTTTTCACAAAAAATGTTCTACATTTCATTTTCAGGAACAATAGCCACAGGTTGAGGAATGTATAAAAGGAAAAAGACAAAATGCAGATTGAAAATTAGTAAATAAGAATCACAAATTGCTTATACCCAAGTGTCCTAACAAATGATTTAGAGTGACAGATATCTTGGAAAATTTCTAAAATGGGACCATATGTCTGATAATTTCAGGGTGATGACAGTTGAGAAAAGGGAACATTGCCTTGCTTGGGTTATAGAACTTGTGAATATCAGAATCTCTGTCAGAAACTTGAAATGCACAGACACATACTCCTCCACACGAGCCAGAGGCAGATTACAGCTTTCAATTGAGCAGCTCATGTGACAACTCCATGACACCATCAACCTTTTTCATGTCTTTTTGTTTTGTGACTAGACAGAATCACCCACTCTACCATCTGATTATCAGGAATGGAACTTTCTTGTTATTATCACTTGGATTGACATGCTTAAAACCAGAATTTTAAAGTACAATTGCAAATTGGAGGAAAAAATTATTTAATATTTTTTCAAAGCTTTAAGATGTGCTTATTGCCAAATAATTCTAACACAGAAACATTAACTTATAAACATATTAAATGCATAAAATTTTCAAAATCTTGTGTACTATTACATATGGGGAGAAACAAAATGAAAATATCAGATTCCATATTAGCTTACAGTGCATTTAGGTAAACAAACTTGAAAAGATGAAACTCAAACTATTTTCATCTCCAATAAAGGTAATGCTTCTATTAGCTATAAATAAATCTTTAATTTCAAGTCTTTTATGAAAAATACAGTAGATGTATTTAAGCAGAAATCTGCTCTATGAAGGTGGAAGAGGGTTAAGACACAGTTCACTTTGTCTGTCTGATAATCCCAGATGCTAGTGAATAATTGAAGCTTGGAGACAAGAAAAATGTTAATATTACCTTAAATAGGGAACATAAAAGGAGGAATATGTTTGGAATTGGATGAGTTTTGTTTTAGATGTAAACTTTATATGATCTCTCTCTCTGACTTTTAAATTGAAGTGAGTGGTAAATATGAGCCTAGAACTCAGACTAAAATAAAAAATTAGACACATTTTTGGGAAGCATAGTTTCACGAATCTATATGATTGAATGAGATCAGTTCGGTAGAGGAGGCAGAGTGCAGAAAACACTGTGGTTGATGCTAGAATCCCAGAGAAATTAAGAAAAACAGTCAACAATGGCAAAAATGAAGAAACAACTACATATACAAGGGGAGATATTAGCATTGTGTCAACAAAGTCAAATAAAGAATGTTAAAGGGCAGATGCTGACAAGTGAAATAAACATTACAGGATTATAGTATTGTGTGATTATAAAAAGAATTAAAAGTTTGTTAGATTATGTGACATTTTATGGAATGTATACTCTGATTGCACTTAGACAGATGGGTACAAGATCCATTAGGTCTTGATGAATCAACTTCATTTCAAACTGGTTAATACTTTTGAGTTGTCCCCCCAAAATTTAAGGAAAACATCAAGCCCCATTTTGAACATTTCATAGCAAACTGCTCTGGAAATTTCAACAGTCTGTTTTTCTATAGTAAAAGTTGTGCTTCAGAAAATCTATGTTAAAAAAAGAAATAAGAAATCCATTGAAATTAATGACGTTTTTGGCAAAGTACCATCTACACATGGGGAAACCTTTATCAAAAATTTCATTGTGTCCATTGAACCATATGTTGGTTATATACACACAAATACACATGCACAATTTAATAAATGTTAATTAAATAGATGGCAAATATCATGAGTTATTTCAGTTGCCCAAGCTATTATTAAAGTTAATTAAAGATTTGGTGCAACTTCTAAACTTACTTAGCTTAGAATCAGGGAATTATTTTAAAAAGACATGTTTGCTTAAATTATTTAATGAGATGTCTGTTTCCAAGAGGATGTAATATATGCAATTACTTTATTCCCACCACCAATAGCAACTAAAATCCATGGATAGTATAGAGGAAAAAAAGATAACAAAAGAAAGAGAAGACTTTGAAAGCAGAGAGAAAAAGACCGACTGACTAGGGACCTCGATCCCAAGGTGTCAAAGTGGTATCAGTAGAGGCTTAGAGGGAAGCCAGAATTCTCAGTCCCACTAAGGAGTAATAAAGAATGCCTACTCCTGAATGTCAACAGAAGCCAAGTGGGAAACATGGACATCTACCTTCACTAGGCAGTAATAAAGTAGTGCCCACTCCCTTACTGCTGCTGGGACAGTGTCAGCAGAAGCTAGCTAAAACAGAAGGTTTAATAAGATCCAGAGTCTCAGAATATAATACTCAAAATATCTAGTTATCAATTGAAAATCTTTCTTCATTTATGCTAAGAACAGGAAAACCACAATTTGAAAATCAATAGAAAATGTACTAGTTTCCTAGGGCTGCTATAACAAAGTTACACAAACTGGTTGGCTTAAAACAAATGAAAGTTATTTTCACACAGTTCTGGAAGCCAGAAGTCTGAACCAAGGTATCAGCAGGGACATACTCCCTCTGAAGGCTTTAGGGGATTCCTTCTTTGCTTTTTCAGCTTCCCGTGGACCCAGGTGTTCCTTGACATGTGGCAGCATAATTCCAATTTCTTTCTCTGTCTTCTCATGGTCTTCTTCTCAGTGGGTCCCTGTGTGGTCTGTCCTCTTCTTATAAGGATACCAGTCATTGGATTTAGGATTCACCCTAATTCAGTATGACCTCATCTTAACCTAATTATATCTGCAAAGATTCTATTTCCAAATAAGGTCCCATCCAGAGGTTCTAGTAGACATGAATTTTTAGGCGACACTATTAAAGCCACAACAGATGCCAACACTGAGATGATAAAGATATTAGAATAATCTAAGAGTTTAAAGCAGTCATCATAAAAATGCTTCAATGAGAAATCATGAAAATGCTTGAAGCACATGAAGAAATAGAAAGTATCAGAACAGGTACAGAAGATATAAAGTCATTTTAGAGCAGAAAAATACAACTGAAATTTTAACATTCAGTGGATAGGCTCAACAAAAGAATGAGGGAAAAATCAGTGAACTTGAAGACAGTGATAGAAATTATAAAATCTGAACAATAGAGAATAATAAACTGAAAAGAAAAAGTAATAGAGTCCCAGGAAATGCTGGGATTATATCAAAAGATCTAATATTTATGCCATCAGAATCCTGGAAAAAGAGGAAGAGCAGGGCAATGCCAAAGAGTACAAAAAGAAATAATCAATAAAATTTTCCAAATTTGGCAAAACCCAGAAATTTACATATTCAAGAAGCAGAGCAACCTCCAAACAGGATAATCATATCATAGACAATCTTCTGAAAACTAAAGAGAAATAAAATTTCTTGAAATTAGCTAGAAATAAACCACAGCTTATCTATAAGGGAAAAACTATTTGAATGACTGCTGATTTCTCAAGAAAAATCACAGAGGCCAGAAGGAAGTGGCACAACATTTTTCAAGTGCTGAAATAAAATAAATACCCAACCAAATTTTATATCCTGAAAAAAATATCCTTCAAGAAGCACTGGATTATATATTCAAATGTGGTTAAAAAGGGGGAAATTTTAGGTTGTATATATGTTGCTAGAATAGAAATTTTTTTTAAAATTCACGGAACTGTACAACACAAACAGTGAACCCTAAGGTAAACCAAGGACTAGAGTTAATAGAACAATTATATAATGTTCTTTTATCAATTGTAACAAATGTACTACTCTAATGCAAAGTGTTAATAATAGGGCAGTATTATTTATATTTTATATATTTTATGCATGCACACAACTTCTCTAAAGCAAAAAAAAAGTTTAAAAAAAGAGTTAATCAGAAGAGAAGTGGAGATAGTAAATGTAGACAATGCCGTAGAGAAGGTTTACAATAAATTTGAGTAGAAATGAGCAATGTCTGATTAGAGATGTGGCAAGGAATACTGATGATGCAAAGCATGTATGGGACAACTGCAAAGGTATTTTCATTTAGTAATCCCTTCAATTTCAAACTTTTAAAGTGTTTAGTCTTGGGCTTGTCAGAATCCCAAGAAAAGCCTTTTCTTAAATTTTAACTGAAATAGATGATCGTAGTCACCAGAATTCTGGGAATCCATTGAAAGAATAAAGTTGGTGTGATAGGCAGAATAGTTACCCAAAGTTGTCCACATGCTAATCTCTGAAATCTGTGAATAAGTTACCCTGTAAGACATGGAGAACTTTGCAGACGTGACTGAGTTAAGGATCTGTTTTAGTTTTCTAAAGGTTGCCAATGCAAAAATACCAGAAATGGGTTGGCTTTTGTAATGGGAATTTATTAGGGTAAAATTTATTAGGGTAAAATATTACTGTTCTGAGGCTGTGAAAATGTTCAAATCAAGGCATCATCAGAGATGCTGTCTCACCGAAAGTCAGTTGCTGGACAATCCTGGACTTCTGCCACATAGCAAAGTAAAACGGTGGTTCTGCTGTCTCTGCCTTCTCCTTCAGGCTCACTTTCTCCCCCACACCTGAGCTCAGCTGTGGGCAATCAAGCATTTGGTTCCTGTCTCCCTGGGCCTCATCTCTTCAGTCTCAAGCTGCTCCATTGATTCCAGCCTCCTGCCTCTCTCTTAACCTCTCAGGGTTTCTCTGTCCTTTAGAAGCTGTAGGGACTCCTCGAGTCCTCTATCACATGGCAGGGTGAAAACGGCAGCTCTCTTTCTCTGTGTTCCATTTATATAATACTCTAGTAAAAGAATTAAGACCCACCTTGGGTCCCACAGTGTAATCAAGGGCCTTAACTGAAGTGGTCTAATCAAAAGTGATATAATCAAAAGGTCCCTTGACTGAGTCTAACCAAAAGATCACGCATATAATAGGTTCACATGCAAAGGCATGGATTAGCATAAAGAACATAATCTTCTGGGGTCCACAAAAGACCCAAGCCAGGAGCTTTGAGAAAGAGATTATCCAGCATTATTTGGGTGGGCTCCATCTAAATCCAAGTGTCCTTAAAGTTTCAAGAGAGACAGAGGAAGAGTCAGAGGAAAATGTGACCAGTGTAGAAAGGCACAGAGAGATGCAATGCTGCTGGCCTTTAAGATGAAGGAAGGGGACATGAGCCAAGGAATATGGTGAGCCCCTTAGAGCTGGAAGAAAGTAGGGAAATGGATTCTACCATAGAACCTCCAGAAAGGAACTTTGCCCTGCCAACTTCTTGCTTTTCACCAGTGAGACCCACTTTGAATTTCTTTACAAAAATAAAAAGAATATGGGAGAAATCAAGACACTCGCAGATGAAAGAAAGTAAGAGAATTTGTCAACAACCAGTCTACTAAAAGAATGGCTAAAGGAAGTTCTCTAAACAGAAAGGATATAGTACTAGAAGGAAACTTGTAACAACAGGAAAGAAGAAATAACAATGGTAAATAAGTGAAAATATGGTAACTAATTAATTTTCCTCTTTATAAATGGAAAACATCTGGCTAAATTTCCAGAGATTATGTTCATTGAAAAAAGACAATCCCAAAAGATTGCATACTTTATGTTTCTATTTACATACCATACTTAAATGACAAAATTATAGAAATGGAGAACACATTAGCAATTGCCACAGACTTAAGATAGGACTGTGGGAGAATGAGTGTGTTTAGAAAAGGTTAATATCAGACATCTTGGTGGTGATGGGAATGTTCTGTACCTTGACTGTATTATTTTCAATATCGTACAATAGTTTTGCAAGATGTTACAATTGGGGGAAATTGGGTAAAGGACATGTTGGATATCTCTGTTTTATTTCATATAACTGCATGTGAATCTACAAAAATCTCAAGATAAAAAGCTTAATTAAAATACTTAATGATAATACTGATAATATAAGAGGTAAGAAAAACACTATTCAGGAAATTTTAAAAAGTGTATACCCCCTTATAAGAAATTGAGATTTCTTCTAGAACATTCTAATAATGGACTCCATTCTAAGCTATATCTCAGTTTCCCCACCAAATTTTCTTTCCTAGATATATAGGTGGAGATTTTCATGATCTTAGTTGCCACACGGCAGCATAGTGCCAAAGGCCATATGCTTAGAGTCCTACATGCAAATTTGTGCAGCAAAACAAAGATGACAAGAAGAGTGAAACAGGGTCGCTCTCAATGCATTTGTAACTGGCCAATATAACTAAAGTATGAATTAGTATACATATTTATATACATATATAAATTATCTTATTTCATAATTCACAATGTTTAAATATTTTTTACTTTTACTAATTGTAGAACTAATCAATGCACATTGTATAGTATATAGGTGGGGCATGATACTTAATCCACTAAACCCTAATTATATCATCATTACAAACAATCTCAGATTATTAATTTAAGAATAGAAATATACACACACATACATATAGATAGATATTTAACCTAGATACAGACATGTGTTAAATGGTTAATACATGATAGTCATTATTATTTTCAATAACTGTTCTTATTCTCTATAATAATATATTTGAAATGAGTAATGAAAACATTGATAGAAGACTGGAAGAATCTTGGAGTAGTGGTAGCACCAACCATGTCTTGAAAAATAAGCATCATTTTCAAAAGCCAAAAAAAATGGGGTAGATGAAAAGTAATTTCACTTCAGATCAATTTACTGTCATCTAGTGCAATTCCATAAACATTTGCAGTATCCAGAAACACTGCACACATGGAACAGTGATCAAAAAGAGCTGCCCAGAGTATTGCTACAGCATAATTCCAGAATGACATCAATACCTAGCTCTATATCACCAGTATTAAATTTGTTTCATATTGAAAAAGTCACCCATGAGATGCTCAATCATGTTGATCCAGACAAGATAGTAAACAGGCTTTTAACGAAAATAAGTTATTTTCCTAAATTGTTGGCCTTGAACATCAATAAAAACAGAAATAGAAAGAAAATGAGATATGTTAGAGATATGAGCAAATAATATAGTGTGATTCATTTTTAAAATAAAGAAGCTATTACATCCAGTGACAGATTATCTATGACAGATATATTTAGTATGAGAGAAAATCTTAAAAACAAAGCTGGAAAATATATTGAAATATCAAGGAACTACAAATCAGATTTAAATTTCCAGTTCAATAATGAAAGGTTAAATGGTCACCACAATGTCATTGTAAAAATTGAAGATCACGTATCAAGGGATATAAGCATTTTTCCCTGGTGCAATTGTACCTAACCAGAAAATGTCCACGTTCCAAATGACCATGTTATTGTGCTTCAAATCTTGAATTATTGGAAGAAAAAATAATAAAATACCAGCTATTAAAATCCACTCTGCCTCCCCTGTGCCTGAGGCATTATTTGAGGATCTTTAAATTCATAATATCTTCTCATCTCAACCTTCCAATTTCTACACTCCCACCCCATTTTACAATCAAGGTGAATGTGTCTAAGAGGGGCTAATTATCTTGACCCAAGGTCAAGTAGTTCTTTATTTTCCCATTATAGTTAAAAAAATGGATTAATGAAGGAACAACATGTAATATATCTTTAAAAGGAGATGGTAAATTTATACATTGCAGTGCAAGTTTACAAAAACATGGGAGATACTTAATAAATATGCTTGATTTGTAAAATATTACTATAATAAAAAATGTATGCAAATAATTTTAAAAGTTGCAAAGTACTGAACGGTATTGATGGAAAAGATAAATCCCTTGTTCCTTCCTGCATACCATTTTCATTTCTCAGATGTAATCATTTTTACTACTTCAGAGTTTAATTCTTAGTATATTAGAAAACTGTACTGCCTGGTACAGTAGCTAGTAGTCCCATAAGGCTATTTAAATTTAAATTAGTTAAGATTAAATTAAATAAAAAATTCAGTTCTTCTGTCCCAATAGCCATATTTCAAGTGCCCAATTGTCATTTGTGGCTAGTGGCTGCTCTCTTGGACAACCAGAAGTAGAACATTTCTATCTTCACAGAACTTAAATAGTGGTGGTGTTTGACTCTTGGGAAAAGTGTTTTTAAGTCATCTTGGATAAAAGTTTCACACAGTCAGAATTATTCTTGAAAATCCAATATGTAATTGATATGCAGGAGACCATAATTATTATTCTCAGGTGTTTTTTAATGACCTTTAAACTTTTTTTTCCTGCTTTGGAACATACTGGTTTCCACGGTTAAGCAACACATAAAGTATGTGGTTTATGTCTAGACATCATTTATATTAATTAAAAATATCCCTCATATAAATTTGGATATATACAGTGTAGAGAGATGCTCACACTCACGAATTAGCAAGGAAACTGAAATTTATTGAGAGAGTAGCAGGTTTCTGTCTTCCTTTAGATTCTCACCTGGAAGAATTTTCTTTAGCACTATGCACTATTTATGGATTCACAATAAATTCTCTCCCTCCCTCTAATGCTTTCTCTCTCTTCTCTCTCCCTTTCCATCTTCTCCCTCTCCCTCTCCCTCTCACCCAATTACTTATGTTTTAAGTTCCATTAAGTTAAATGTATTTGTCAACTGACTTCACCTCTAATCCTTCATTTAGCTACCTCTGAGCATATATCGACATATTTTTCTTCTCTCTTTGATATTTGCAACTACACTTTTAGGCCTAGCCCTTCTGAAACAGATCCCTCAATCTATTTAGAAGAACTTTTCCTTTCCTTTCTTTTTCCCTTTTTCATTTTTAAAGCCTAAGTGCAAATGGACTCTGCTGGAATGCCCGTGGGGAGGGGTGCAAAGTGGGGCATGTGACTGACTGAGTCAGGTTTTCCATGTAGAGTTCTTGGCTCATAATATTCCCAAAGCATGCCTAGAAATTGTAAGCTTGAAGAATTCCCAGAGGGAGTGGGTGTAGCTCAGTGGTTGAGAACCTGTTTCCCATGTGTGTGGTCTGGGATTCAATCCCCGGTACCTCCTAAAAAAATAAAAAAATAAAATAAAAATGAGAGATCCTATATAAAACAAGTCTGTAGGAGATGTACTTAAAAAAAAAAAAAATAGAATTCCCAGAATCCTTGTATCCAGGAGAATAAATTGCACATTCTTTGTAGTCTTCTTTAGTTTAACTTAGATGTCTACTTCACCAGCTTGCTCTATTCCAGAAATTTATATACTGATTCTGCAAAAAGGATAGACCTTCCTTTTGACCTTCACATAATTATAAATTTACCTTGTAGGTACTTATCTTAGCTTGCCTGGGCTAATATCACAAATATCCACAAGGGAATTGACTGGCTCATGGTTTGAAGCTAGGTGAAGTTAAAAAAAAAAAATTAGATAACAACAAGACTTGCTTTCTCCCAACGACTGTGGCATTCTTCTGCTGGTGATTCTTGGGGTCCCTTGGCTTCCCTGTCACATAATGATGTCCTCTCCTTTCTCTTCTGGGTTCCTGCTGACTTCCTGCTTCTCCCTGTGGCCTTCTCTGACCCTGAATTCCAGTTTCTTCATTTTATAAAGCCTTCAGTAATCTGAGTTAAGGCCCACAGTTCTTCAGTTGGCCAAACTTTAATTAAAAATAACATCTTCAAAAGATACTATTTACCATAGGGTCACACCCACAAGGATGCAGATGAAGATTAGAACAGGTGCTTGTTGAGGCCCATAATTCAACCTACCACAGAATCCTTTAGATGTCATAGCAGTGTAAATTTAAGAAGGAAGATACAAATACACATGCTCAATTTTCTACATGGATATGGAAGCTGAATCTAACTTTGAATCATTATTTAATGGGAAGAGCATCTTGAATCCAGCAACTTCTATCTAATGCTAGACTTTCCTCTAAAAAAGCTGTTCAGTCTCCTGTAAAGAGAAATAAAAGTGCCTAGAAGATTTATATTAATCCCCTCTACTGGATAGGAGAGTGCAAAGCCCAACACTTTGTCTTAAGGCAAAATATATTTTCCAAGGCTTCTGAAGGAATCAGGCTGAGTCTGGGACGTCACCTAAAATTACTTGCTTGCTTTGCTTCGTCTCCTTCCATATAGTATTTGTGCCAGTCCATTATTGGTTTAGTCTGAGAATGTTTCCTTATAACAATTGCATTTGAATTCTTGTCACAAGGTCTGCTCTGTGAGAACCCAACTTAAAACATTTGGTACTGGAAGTGATCCCAGAAATCAAGCTCTAAATTTGGGATACTGTAGTTTGATCACCTGCTGGCCAGATGGCAACGAGGACCCGCTACTTGTAGTAGGTGAAGTGATGACAGCCCTTGTACGCCGTGACATTGTAACTGCTAATTTCACCTATGTTAAACTGGGACAGAATACAGGTGGAAGAAGAGGCACTTATATGTGCAATTTTTGTGTGTATTTTGGAAGTGTGGTGGAACTAGTAATTATTATGAAAACTGTGGGGTTGTGTAGATGTTGCTGAAAGTTATTGATACATTGAAGAGATAGAACAGCCCAGATAGGTTGATAACCAACTTAAGACAATGTATGACAGTAGAGTGTGTCCAAGTCAACACATTAAAATATCCAAATGACTGGGAGCAAGGGGCAGATCAAGCTGAACAGATGATAGAACCACAGAGAAGGCTGCATTTGCAGTCCTCTGATAAAGAAGTAGAGGAAACCTGAGACTTGTTAGATGCATGCATACTGCATGTAATGCCAGCACCTTGTAATAAAATATTCAACTCTCAGATTTCCTGAACATTCTGGAAGTGGATTTTGAGGGTGCTAGAATGAACAGAGGGAGGTGAAATGTAAAGCTGAATAAGGGAGAGTTTTTTTATATGGAAATCATAACTCGTGTCCAGGGTTTAATCTTATACCCAGATTTACACTTATACTTTGTTGGGATGCCCCTTGGAAATTCAAGGGGAAAAAAAGAGCAACATTAAATAAAGTGAAGATGCCAGAACTGCCATGAAAGAGTTTGGGTCTGGGAGAGAGGAGGGGGACAGCAGGAATATGATTGTACTTGATTAATAGGTTGATTTCTCTCTTCCTACTCCAAATCAAATGGGACTCTTATATATCTAAATATTCAAATCATAATCAGGATCATGAGTTCCTTTTTTTTTGTTTTTGTTTTTTTTACTTGTGCCTGTACATTTATATGCATTTTCCCCCCTTTATTAGAGAAGTTGTAGGTTTACTGAACAATCATGCATAAAATACAGGATTCCCATATACCAACCCAACCCCAATACCTTGCATTGGTGTGGAACTTGTTATAATTTTTATAGTTGTACAATAATTAAAGTACATGGTTTAACTTAGGGTTTTCTGTTTGTGTAGTGTAGTTCCATGGATTTTTAAAAAAATATTCGGTTACCATGATTAAAAGGAGGAAATGTTAGATTGTATATATGACTTCCATTTAAAATTTAGATTAACATAATTTAGAATTCTACCTTCAGTTGGTCCATCATTTCCAAGACTCTCTTTCCAAATTTTTTCTCAATTTGGGAAAAAGCTTATTGGAAATTACGGTGTGCCATAACTTCCATAGGAAAACATATGAGCATAATTTTCCTTTACTTTCACTGATCAGATTTTAAAAATGGACATTTCTCTTCAAATAAGGGTGTATGTGTGTGTGCTTTTAATTAATGTAGGCCTTATAAGCAACTATTCCAAGACATTGTAAATGGATTTTTTTTCCTTACATAGCAAACACTTGTGGGCAGAGAAAATGTATTATATAATCCTCCCATTTAAAATTCAATTCTGAAAGAGACTCTCACCATGACGCATCTCAATTAATATATTTATCTTTAATATTAATATGTTTATTTGAAAAAATAATGACATTTCAAAATACATTCTGCATTTCCAGAATACCTACATTTTTTTTCAAAAAATGAAACAGGAAAATTTTAGCTATAAGTAATTTTATAGTTTAATTTGACTCTTTTTTTTTTCACTTTTTATTTTTATTTTATTTTTTAAATAATATATTTTTTAATTTTTTTAAAAGATACTTAGATTACATAAATGTTATATAAAAAATATGGGGGATTCCCATATTCCCCACTCCCTACCCCTCGCACATTTTCCCACATTGACAACATCCTTCATTAGTGTGGTACATTTGTTACATTTGTTGAACACATTTTGGAGCATTGCCACTAAGCATTGATTATAGTTTATATTATAGTTTGCACTCTTTCCAGCACAATTTTGTAAGTTATGACAAGATATAGAATAGACTGTATCTGTCATTGCAATGTCAGTCAGGACAATTCTCAAGTCCTGAAATGCCCCCATATTACACCTCTTTTTCCCTTCACTCTCCCCTCAGAAACTCCAGTGGCCACTGCCTCCACATCAATGATATTTCTTCCATTGCTAGAATCACAATAAGTTTATAGTAGAATAAATGTATCAGTTATTTCCAATTGGAAAGACTCATGAAAGATTATGTCATGAGTCAAGTTGACATAATCTTTTTTCCTGAGTTTTTCTTTTTAATTAAAAATAACTGATCCATTTGCCATATTCTATCAGGTAGAAGAGGAGAGAATAAGAGTCACCTTAGATGCCTGAGAAGGAATCATATTTGGCAACTTCCTTGTATGTGTCCACTTTCTTCTGCCCTCAGTCCAAGGTGATCTGGAAAGAATTTTTATTGTAGAATTACTATTTTAGCTACACATAATCAAAATAATGATAATAATAAACTGTGTTCTTTCTTACTCTCTTTTCCTCACTTATTGTAATTTTCTTTTAGTTAAAGAGCCTTCTTTCTGTCTTGAGAACCAAGGAAATTAGATGGAAGTTTGCTGTTTTTATGATTTTAAAAGTGCATAAAATTACGATTCATTTATCATGTAAGACATAGAGGTATATCTCTTGATTTACCATATATCTATTATTTGCACATTAGATTAATTATGCTTCCTTTTATATCCATATTACATGTGTCATTCTGGCCTAATGATTTGAGATTAACAATCCCCAAAAATGCCATTTTTGGTCATTTCTGAGAGCTATCTTAGAGCCACTTCAAATGAGCTCAAAGAACAGATTTCTCTGGTCCATCTGCTCTAAGATTTCCACTCCCCTCAATATTACCATCCTTGAAACCAAAGAAAGCCTTTGAATTAGCTGTTAATTGGACATATGCTTTGTTTTACAGAGGCTATTACAGAAAATCACAACCTGGCTGCAGAATTAGGAAATCATTCTCACTGATTGCACAAAACAGTTTATGAATTCATTACAATCCAGTGATTAACTGTCAACTACAAATAAAACTGTCCCTTACAGTCAAAAGGCTTAAAATGATCTCTAGTCTCTAACTAGATGTGGAAACGTCCATGGTTTGGAGCCACCTCAAATTTCTACAAAGAGGTGTATCTATACAGTCCTTTCCTCCTGTATTCCAGACATTGTTAAATCAGGCAGTAAAAAGAGGATCAAGTGAGCTCATAATTCATCTTTAACTGGGTTCATGCTCTGGTGAGCAAATAATTAGGAGAGGACAAATCTACATCTGCCAAGATCAAAAGTATTTTTAACATATGAAATGAAACAAGATATCAAAAAAAAAAAAAGATTCTCTAGATCTGTAAGATGAGTCCTATGAATGCATCAAATTTAGAATATAAAAATATCATTTAACATATTAATCTGAAATATCTTTAAATTGGTTTTTTTCCAAAAGCAATGGATAGATATTTCCCTTGTATCTGGTGACTAAAGAATTCAGCACCCGGATCTCTCCCAGAATAAAAAGAAGCATAGTCTAAGGACTAATTACAATTTCTCATACAAAACACAAAAAGGGTTCACAGTGGCCCATTGGCAGAATGCCTGCTTCAGAAAGTATGAGATCATACCTTCACTGAACACTTTACTACACTTCTCTGCCATACTCCTTTGCTAATGACACTTCTGAGTCCTGAAATACCATCAACTATCACTTCTTTTCTGCCTGTTAAAACCTGTTTAAGCTCATCATCAATGTCATATAGACATTGACTCTCTTTAGTCCCCCGTACCAAAAATGAGCCCCCATCATTCTTGACTCAGAGAGTGTTAGCGGAATTTCATACTGTAAAGTTCCAAATCACTTGACCTTTAAGATCATGAATAAACTAGAGCCTACCTAAACCTCTCAGCTCATCTGAAGCAAGTCTTCCTCTCACTTGGCATATCCCACTCTTATTGGCCTCCTTAAGCTCCATTAATTCCCCAAGTCCTTGTCCCTCAAAGACTCTGCTGATGCTTTCTCCTAACCTGAGTAACTCTGGCACCTCCTTCGCGCTCTGAGAAGCTTTTCATGTTGCTTTGGAGTAGGGAAAGTTAATCTAGTTTTATAGTTTTGTATTATGCTCTATTTTATTTTTTCATTTGTACCATAATTTCTTTAACTGTAATGAATATTATTGCTATCTCAATAGCTTACCTAGTCCTTAGGCTGTAGTATATGCAGAAGAAATATTTGTGGAATAAATGAGCTAATGAATAAGTATCTCAATGCATTTAAAATGTTGCCTTTCATAGTAATTACAACCGTATATGCTATATTAACTTATATAAAAGATTTAGCACATAGCATATGTTTATTCATACATTTAGTTATTCAATTAGCACATATCTTTTGAACACCTATGTTAGCATTTCTATTTCTCGAATACTTGCATCAGATGGTAATGATAGACTCATGAAAAATATGATCCTGTTCATCTTTATTAGAAATTATCTAATGAGGAGACAGACATTAGAACCTACTAAAAATGAATAAAATAATTGATATTGTGATAAGTACCATAAATTTAAAAATTAGGTATTGAAATAGGTGTTGAAATAACATGGTAGCATCTACATGGTCTAACTTTCAAAAGATGGTAAAGAAAGTACATATGCAGTATATATTTATACAATTAACAACAAAATCAAGAGTACATATGTGTGCATAAATTAATTAATGAAGGAATGAAGGAATGAAAAACTCCAGGACTTAAGTTATGATTTAAATGCATTTTGTCTCATAAAAAAGCAATATATCACTGTGATTATGTTGTCTTTGCTTCAACAAAGGCTAAAATCTTTGGACTAGGGCTGCCTGACTGTGAATATGAGTTCTGCAACTTCCTTACCAGTGAAACCTGGAAAGACATGATTCCCATTTCCATAAGGGAAATACAGTTATCAGTCAGGGTTATTACCAAGAATTAAGAGAGATAATGCATTTAAAATGCCTAACATGAACTCTGGGACATGTCAAATACTCAAATGTGTTAGTTATCCTTTTCATTACACTGGAGTTAAACACAGACAAAATTACAAAAAAAAAAGTTTGATGGTAGATGCTTATACGTTTTCATCTGCAATAGAAATCAGTCTTAACTATACTAAACAGTGTTTAGTAGCTCAGGTATACACTCATTAAGTTAGTACTAGAAAGCAATGGTTGAGATTAATATAAGGGAATTGGAATTTTGAACTAGATGCGATGAGGAGAAAAGCAAAGACAACAAAGAACTGAAAATTTTAGAAAAGTAGAAGCAAATTGTGCTAACCAAAAATTTTTATGTCAGAGTTTCAATGCAGTCACTAAGTTATAGTAAGTCGATATTTTAGGGTGACATTTGTTCTGATTCATTAAAAGGATGCCCATCTTTTGTACTGCTAAATAGTTTTATGAGTATGGGATTTTTTTTTTCATTTATTAATTTTTAAAGGAAAAAGTAGATGGATGTCAGGAGGATTATTTTGGTGCCCTATTCAAATCCTTAGGCTAAAACAGGGGAAAAGGAAAGTTTCCATTTCATATAATTTTATTTTCATAAATGCTTATGAAATGTTTGTGTTTAACTTCCTTTAACCCCCATATGGACATTGTGAATTGTTGAAGAACTTGTGAGTGATATGTTTATACTTCCTGTTTGTTAGACTCGTTAGATTATTGCATTCTAAATTAAATGCCAAGATTAGTAATAAAAATTGCTAATATTTATTGGATACTTATTTTGATCTGGCCACTGTTCTAAAAGCTTCATTTAAAATATCTCAATTATAACTATAGGCTAAGACGTAGGTTGTATTTTTATCACAATTTTATAAATGAAGAAAGCAATGCTTGAGAGTTCATGTAATGTTTCCAAAGTCACAGAGTTAGTAAATGCTGGGGAGGGATTCAAATTAAGGAAACAATGTACTTCATTGTTTACACTCTCTTTATAGAAGTCTGGTGTGGCCACATCTCTGCTTCACCTAGAGTGCCATCTTTACCAGGTGAAACAAACACCATTGCTCATTCCTATGTATGTGGGGTAATGGTTCCTTAACTGTGGTTTCGGGACCACCAGCAGCAGGAGCACCTGCAAATTATTAGAAAGTTTGACTTCAACCCTACATGGATATCACCTGTGTTTTTCTGACATTCTTTGCGAACGAGCAAAACTGTCATATTTTTATGATATACTTAGTTTCATAAGTGCTCAGGATATGTCCATTTTAGGAGATTAAAAATTCTAAAGATGATAGTTTCCCTCTCCTAGGCAATACAGTTTTTGCTGTTGTTGAAAAATCTGACTTTGTTTATAATCATTTGAACCAAATTAGGAACAAATATCATTAAATATTATTCAATGTGGTAATACTTCCTTCTTTCTCATCCTCATGTTTTCATCTCATTCGTTCTTTCTTTTCCATCTTTACCATTACTCCTCTTTAAAAAATCAGCAGGTGGTTAGGAAAGAAAAGTCAAAGAAAAATATTCCAAAATAACTTCTTTTGGGCTTGTACATGAATATAATGTAGTAATGTACTTTTTTGCTTTCTTGACATTGATATACATAAAGGACTGCAACATGTTTAGGATGACTTAATTTTTTCTCTTTATTTTTAAAGAAGCTTTAGATTATATGAATGTTACATCAAAAAGATAGGGAATTCCCTGTGCCCCACCCTTTCCCCCACACACACTTTCCCCCATTAACAACATCTTTCATTAGTGTCATAACTTTGTTACAACTAATGAACACATTTTGAGGAACTGCTACTATCCATGGTATACAGTTTACATTATAGTTTACATATTGCACCACACAATTTTATAGGTTTTGACAAAATATATAATGGCTTGTATACATCATTGCAATATCATGCAGAACAATTCCAATGTCCCCAAGATGCTCCATGTTACACCTATTTGTCCCTTCACCTGCCCTCAGAACCTCTGTTGACCACTGTCTTTATATCAATGTTACAAGTTCTTCCATTACTAGAATAATAATAAGTCTACTTTGGTCCAAAGTTGCATTCCTCCCTATGTTTGTTCACTCCTCAATCTTGACGATTTTGGGATGGTGATGCCCACCCTTCTTCCGATGGAGAGGGGGCTTAGATCCCATGGGGCAGATGGATGGAACTGTCTTGCTTGCAGTTGTAGATACTGTTTTGGGGGAAGGGCATTGTCCATCATCATCCTTTTGTTAGTTGTCCTGGGCGAGTCTGATGAACCAGAAAATAAGTGTTGGCTGCAAATCTGCAAAGATTCAGGACTCAAATGGCATGTGAGCAGCCCAAAGATTTAAGTCTCTGGGGCATATATTTAATGGACATAGTGTAAATATAGGTTTGAATAAAAGGGGCAGAAGAACCATGTGTAGAAAAATTATACATGAGTCTAACTCTGATACAGCCCTGTCTATAGTGTCTAGACGTCTCTAGAGACCTCAGGAGCACCCCTGCTTGAGGCACTGTTAACTGCGGCAGTCAGTGAGATCCTCTTGAGACATATAAGCGTAACCTCTGGAATGATCTCCAGACTCACTCTAAAATCTCTTAGCCATAAAAACTCATCTAATTTGTATTTAATGTTTCCCCCTTTTGGTCAAGGTCTTTTTCAAATGCATCGCTAGTTGGCACTTGGTAATAATACCTCGGGGCCAGGGAGGCCTATGCCCTGGAGTCATGTCACATGTGGGGGTGGGGTGGGTAGTGAGTTTATATGCTGAGTTTGACTCAGGAAGAGGCCACATTTGAGCAACAAGGAGGCTTTCAGGAGGTAACTCTTAGGCAATATATAATACTAGGCTAAGTTTCATTTTCACAAAAACAAGGTTCATAAGTACAAGCATCAATATCAAGGGCCTGGCGTATTTGTTTGTCCTCCTTTGCTAGGCACTGCCCATGTATTCTAGGGACTCTTGCCACTCTATTGGAGAATGCAGCAGAACTTCCCAGGATGGGAATTCAATACTTTCAGGTATTGTGTGGGTCTCCACCCACCAAGACAACACCCTATCACCACATGAACACATTCCACATTCCATAGAGGCATGTGCCAGGTGCACCCCTCTCCACACATCCCACCACCACACACCATTTATCCTCCCATGCCACAGTTGCAACCCTCCTGCAATAAGGATGCCTAGTAACAAAGCTCTACCTCCTGGTATATAAGTTATACTTTTTTTCTGATTTTTAAAAAAAAATATTGAATTATATCACTCATACACAAACATAAATAAACAATAAGTGTATCGCAGTAGTTGTGACCTTACAAAACAAACATACATAACATCATACAGTGCTCTCATACCTCACCCTACCAAAATACCTTGCATTGTTGTTAAACATTTTTAACTAATGATTAAAGAGCATCCTCAAAATATTACTACTAACCAAAGTAGTTTCCCCAACCCACCCTATTATTATTATTTTTATATCATTTATACATAAGCGTACACAAACAGTAATTGTATAGTAAAAGTTGTGAACTTTCACAGCAAACATTCATAAGATCATACAAGGGTCCCATACATCAAACCTCCACCAACACCTTGCATTGTCGTGAGACATTTGTTACAAATTAAGAAAGAATATTGTCAAACTCTTACTGCTGATTATAGTCCTTAGCTTACATTTGGTGTATTTTTCCCCCAGCCCACCATATTATTATTTTTTAAATATATTTTTATGACAGAAGTTGTAAACTTACAAAACAATAGGGAGCATGTGCGGAATTCCCAAACAACACCCCTCTATCAACACACCACACCATGGCGGAACATTTGTTACCAATTATGAGATAATATCATCCAAGTATTATCAGGTCCATAGAGTATATTTGGCACACATTTTCCATACTCCCCCATTATCAGCGTAGTACATCTTTGGCATAGATGCAAGAATATCACATTATTACTGTTAACCACAATCCATATGTCACTCCAGTTGTATTTTTCCCATCCCTCTCCACATTCCCACCACCCTGCAACAGTGATGTACATCTCCTCTAGCTCACAAAGGACAATCTTGCATACGTACCATCAACCACAAGTCTCATCTACCTCTAGGTTTACTGTGCTATTCAATCCCCAGATTATTCTCTAACTTTCTGTCAATTGGCATTTACAACCTAGATGACCATTTTCAGCCACATCCCCATTTATAAACCAGCTGCTACTAACTATAATGTGTTACCATCAACTCTGTACATTTCCACACTTTTACAGTAAAGCTAAAACTTCTACATACAATATCAGTAGTCCATCTCAGTCTGCCTCTTATCTCCTTTAAGAATCCACCGTTTACCACTAGGTCTTGAAGATATTTTCCTAGATTTTATTCTAGAAGCTTTATGGTTCTTGATTTTATTTCTCCCTGCAGTTTTGCCAGAGTTTGTCTCATGTATTTTGGGGCACCCTGGTTAGGTGCATAGATATTTATGACTGTTATATCTTCCTGGTGGATTGTCCCTTTTATTAATATATAATGGCCTTTTATATCTCTTATAACTTTTTGCATTTAAAGTCTGTTTTGTCTGATATTAGTGTAGCTATCCCTGCTCTTTTCTGGTTACTATTTGCATGGAGTATCTTTTTCCAACCTTTCACTGTCAGCCTGTTTGTATCCATGGTTCTAAGGTGAGTTTCTTGTAAGCAGCATATGGATGGCTCATGTTTTTTTATCCATTCTATCAGTCTGTCTCTTTTGATTGGGAAATTTAATACATTCGTATTCAATGATATTATTGTAAATGCACTATGTATTTCCTCCATTTTATTCTTTGGTTTTCATATGTCATCTTATTTTTGTCTGTCTTTTTACTCTTTTGGTTATCCTTTCTGTTATTCTTTCTTCTATACTCTCCTCCAAGCCTCTCTCTCCTGTCTTTTTTTTTTTTTTCAGGTTTTAAGGCTTCCTTTAATATTTCCTGCAAAGGTGGATTCTTTTTTGCAAACTCTCTTAGTTTCTGTTTGTTTGTGAATATTTTATACTTGCCTTCATATTTGAAGGACAGTTTTGCTGGATAAAGAATTCTCAACTGGCAGTTTTTCTCTTTCAGTTTCCTAATTCTATCATACCCACTCTCTTCTTGCCTCCATGGTTTCTGAAGAGATATCTGCACTAAGTCTTACTAGACATCCCTTGTACGTGATGGTTTGCTTCTCCCTTGCTGCTCATAATTTTCTTTTTATCTTTGACATTTGACATTCTGAGTAGTATGTGTCTTGGATATGGTCTATTTGGATTTATTCTGATTGGGGTACGGTGTGCTTCTTGGACATGTAAGTTCATTTGTTTCATGAGAATTGGGAAATTTTCAGATATTATTTCCTCAAATACTCTTTCTGCCCCTTTTCCCTTCTCTTCTTCTTCTGGAACTCCCATGACACATATATTGCTGCCTTTTGTGTTGTCATTCAACTCTCTGAGCTCCTGCTCAATTTTTTCCATTCTTTTCTCTCTTCAATTTTAGCTGTTCTGTTTTCAGTATCACTTATTCTTCTATCATTTTGAGTCTGCTGTTGTATGCCTCAACTGTGTTTTTTATCTCACCTATTGTATCTTTCATTCCCATGAGCTCTGTTACTTTTCTGTTCAGGATTTCAAATTCTTCTTTGCACTCGCTCAGTGCTTTCTTGATGTCATTTATCTCTTTAACTATATTGTCTTTCAACTCATTAATTTGATTTTGGAAATTTGAGTGCATCTTGCTGATGAGTTCTCTCAAATCCTGCATCTCTTCTGGGGCTTTGATGTATTCCTTTTCTTGGGCCATGTCTTCTATTTTCTTAGTATGGCTCGTAATTTTTTGCTGATATCTAGGCATCTGATTAGGATGTAGTTTATTCAGATGCTCAATTGCTTTCTCTTTTGTAGGGATTTAGTGGCAGGAGGCTGTGGGTTACCACTGCTCTTTGATTTTTGGCTCTACCTGTATTGTTAGGATTGTCCTGCTGGTTGCTCAAAACTAGGCACGGAACCCAATAATTGGTTGTAAAGTCCCTTCCTAGGTCCTTGGGCAGGGAGGCTATATAGGCCGGAAAAAGCCTCTCTTACTTATTTTTAATTTTCTTGTGTGTACTTCCTTGGTCTGCCAGGAGATGGCGCTCTTTGGCAGCTCTCAGTTCAATGTTTGGTCAGAGTGTATTTGTCGTAACACAGACCAGATCTTGTGATACAGCTTCCTGTCTGGAGGCTAGGACCCTTGAAATTCAAACTTTCTCTGAGACAGTTCTCCAGCCTTCTCTGGCAGCCCCCTCCATTTTCCTGGCTAGGAAATATTCCACTTCCCTCTGAGTCCTCAACAATCAGCCCCTGTTAGTAGAGGAGGAGATTGGAAAGACTGTATATCTTTAACCCCTTGCAGGATCCAAGGCAAACAATGGCGCAGCCCAACCTGGCCTGGAAGGGCTCTTGGGACACAGCAGATCAAATTTGTGAGTCAAAAGCTGAGTCAGCCTTAGGCTGTGTCCCTCTCTCTCCCCTTTCCTTGGGTATCCTCAACAGTTAGTCCCAGCTAGAAGAGAGGGAGATTCAAGGGTCAGATTTCTCCAGTCCTTGGCCGGATTTCTCCAGTATTTGGCTGGCTCCCAGGCAAACCACTGTGTGGTCTCACCTGACCTGGAAGGGCTTGTGGGACACAACAAACCAAATGTGTTGGTCAGAAGCTGAGTCCACCTTAGGCTGTGTCCCTCTCTCTCCCCTTTCTTGGGGTGGTAGATCCCTGGAGCCACCTTTGTCTGTAGTGACAGACCCAGAGGCTTGAGAATACTAAAGTGTCTCTAATGTGGGGGGAGACACTGGATTCAACTCATGGTTCTGTCCTCGCAATTTCCTTCCTTTGTCCCCCTCTCCTCTGGGTGGTGAACAGCCTTCGCCTGCTGTCCTAAACCCTAGGAGATCTTTTTCAGGGTTGTTTCAGCCTCTCCTCTAGCTATTTTTCTGGAAGAGGCGAGATTCCTGCGTCTTACTAGTCTACCATCTTCCTGGAAGTAATCGGTTCTTGCTTTTATATTTAGGTTTTTTATTCATTTTGAGTTAATTTTTGTATAAGGTGTGAGATAGGGGTCCTCCTTCCTTCTTTTGCTATGGATATCCGGTTTTCTCAGCACCATTTGTTGTATGGACTGTTCTGCCTGAGCTCAGTGGGTTTGACAGGGTAGTCAAAAATCACTTGACCATAGATGTGAGGGTCTGTTTCTGAACCATAAATTCAGTTCTATTTGTCTATGTGTCTGTCTTTATGCCAGTACCATGCTGTTTTTACCACTGTAGCTTGGTAATATGATTTTAAGTCTAGAAATGAGAGTCCTCCAACTTTGCTTTTCTTTTTTAAGATGTTTCTGGCTATTCAGGATCCCTTACCCTTCCAAATAAATTTGATAATCATGTTTTCTATTTATTTAAAAAATGCTGCTGGAATTTTTATCAGGATTGTATTGAATCTGTGTATCAATTTGAGTAGAATTGACATCTTAATGATATTTAGTCTTCCACTCTGTGATCATGGAATGTTCTTCCAATTATTTAGGACTTTTAAAAATTTCTTTCAACAATGAGTTGTAGTTTTCTGAATACAAGTGCTTTACATCTTTGGTTAAGTTTATTCCTAAATATTTGGGTTTTATCTGTCATATTTTATTTTCACCACTCTTTTGACACTTTTAATTACTTTCATTGATATAATCTTCATTTCTAGACTCTCTTTCAGGCCTCTCTCTCCTGTCTTTCCTTTTCAGGTTGTAGCACATCCTTTAGTATTTCCTGCAATGCGGGTCTCTTGGTTACAAACTCTCTCAGTTTCTGCTTATCTGTGAATACTCTAAACTCAACCTCATTTTTAAAAGACACTCTTGCTGGATAGAAGATCCTTGGCTAGAAGTTTTTCTCTTGTAGTATCTTAAATATATCATACCACTGTCTTCTTGCCTCCATGGTTTCTGGTGAGCAAAAAGCGCTTAATCTTATTGAATATCCCTTATATGTTATGCATTGCTTTTCTCTTGTTGCTCTCGTAATTCTATCTTTGTCTTTGGCATTTGACATTCTGATTAGTATGTATTGGAGTAGATCTATTCAGAAGTTTTTGGGTTGGAGTACATTGTGCTTCTTGAACATGGATATCTATGTCCTTCAATAGGATTGGGAAATTTATTACCTTACTTCTTCAAATATTCCTTCTGCCCCTTTTCACATCTCTTCTCCTTCTGGGACACCCATGGCATGTATGTTTGCACGTCTCTTGCTGTTGTTTAGTTCCCTGAGACTGTGTTCATGTTTTTCCAATCTTTTCTTCATCTGTTCTTTTTTATGTTCACTTTCAGAGGTCATTTCTTTGAGCTCACCAATCCTTCTTCTGCCTTCTCAATTCTGCTATTATATGATTCCAGTGTATTTTTTAATCTCATTTATTGAAACTTTCATTCCCATAAGATCTTCTATTTTTCTATGTATGCTTTAAAATTCTTCTTCATGCTTATACAATGTCTTCTTAATATCCTTAATTTTTTTTAGCCATCTCATTGAATTTATTAAGGAGATTTATTTGAACATCTATGATTAGTTGTCCCAAGTTGTTTATGTCATCTGGAGGCTTATCTTTTTCCTTTAACTGGGCCATATCTTCCTGCTCCTTTGTGTGTATTGTAATTTTTTGTTGGTGTCTTGGCATCTGGCTTACTAGAGTATTTATTCTGGGTGCAGTTGTTCTCTTTAGGGCTTCCTGCCCTTTCTCTCTTGCTGGTTGTGTAGTAGGAGCCAAGGATGTTGTTGGTGCTGTAAGCTGTGGAGCCTCAAGCTACCCTCATTGCCCCAAGGACCAATGAAACTTCTGCCAACTTTCTCTTTTGTCAGGGGTATGGACAAAGCCACAGCTGTGTGGAATAATCCAACTCATGCAAGCCTAGACTGTAGTTGTCCAGAGAGACTGATGAAGCTTCACTTGCCTTTTTCCCCTGCTTGGGGTGGGGATGGAGCTGTATGTGTAGGCAGCAATCTATGCAGTGCAGGTCCAAGATGACTGCAGTTGTCCCGGTAGACTTGTGATTATTCAGTCTGTGTCAGCCAAATGGACTTGCAGTTACCTGGATAGGCTGTTGCAGGGTCTGCCAGCTTCCTCCCTGCTTGAGGTGGGGCTGAGGCCTAGGCTAGGGCTGCAGGCCAATCTGGGTGAAAGAAATAGGTCTCTACTGTCACCATGGTGTTCAGTCAGCCCGGCTTCCCCTTATGCTGGGGGTGGAGTCAAAATGGCGGCTACCAGCCTCCTTCTGACTTGGACAGGTTCAATATTCTGCTGTTCTTAGAGTTATGTTTTAGCCAGCTGCACTGACTAATCAGTAGCTGACATTGGTGGCCAACTGTCTCTTCCTCCCGTTTTTGGGAAATGGAATTTCCAATACCTGCCACAGAATAGCTCCTGGGGTGGCTTGTGCCACCAAAGTAGGATGATAACTGGCCTCTGCTGCATGGCCTGTTATTTCCCAGAGAGGCTGGCATAGCTCCCCCCAGCTTCCTCCCTGTCTGAGGTGGGCCTGGGGCTTACGCTAGAATGGCAATTTATCTAGATGGAAAGAAGCCAGTCACTGCCAGCACTGTAATTTTAAGTCAGCCCTGCTTCCCCTTGTGTCAGGCACCAAGTTAAGATGGTGGCTACCGGCCTCCTTCTGACTTGGACAGGTTAAAACCTTAGCTGTTCTTAGGATTATACTTTAGCCAGCCGAATTTACTAATCAGTAACTGAAGTTGGTGCTCAACCGTCTCTTCCTCCCCCATTTTTTGGAAGTGGAGCTTCCAATTCCAGCCGCAGAACAGCCCCGGGGACAGCTTGTGCCTCCAGTGGAGGATGGGCACCTGCCTCCATGGCGTGGAGTGCTCTACTTACGAATCTTCTCTGCAGATGGGCAGTCTCCTTCTTCCATTGTTTCATGGATGCTGCAGGATGCACTTCTGGTCTCCTGGACGCCCCAACCAAGTCCTTTAGTTAGCTCTGGGTGATTACTAACTTCCCTGTAGCAGGAGCTGATTCTAGGAACACCTTACTCTGCCGCCATCTTGCTGGTTGTCCTATAAGTTACTTTTTGATAGCTACATTTACAATTTGTCCTAAAGAGAATTTTCTTCTCCCTCAGGTTCGGACAAAATAAAAATTTAAAGACATATGTATAACATAACTTACAAAGCTTTTATAGCCACAGTTTCCTAAACTAAGATTCTTTTCTTTCTCATTCTTAAAACCTCTTTGTAAAAGAAAATATAAAATTGAAAAATTATTCTTTTCCATGTTGCCTTTTTCCTTTTCCTTCTCACTGTTTGTCACCTATAAAAAGCCCATTCTTACTTTGTTGCAAGGTTTTACACATTGAGAGGCAGGGAACTCACATTAAGCCAAATAAGGAAGGGAAGAGCATGATAAACTGGAAAAGAAAACATCAGTGTAGCACTTCACTTATGTCCTCATTATTTCTTAGTAAAATGTGTTTAAGTAAACCATCATTCCCATCTAGTAACCTGGATAAATGCAGCCTTTAGTGTCTCCTTGAACAAACTGCATTTTAAAGTGTTGATATATCAAAACCATTTTCCATTTTAACAAAATCATCAGGATGTAAGCAGCAGTTGGAAAACTATGTTACTAAAGACGTTTTCTACTTTTTTCATTCAATTACAAAGAAATACATAAAATTTTGTAACTTGGCAGTTTCTTGCATCTTAGATAGTCAATCTTCCCTATTTCAGAAAGAAAGATATAAGCCCATAGATATTAAGTGACTCATTCAAAATGATCTGCTTGCTGATATTCCAAAAGGAATTGATATCCATGTAGCTGAGCAGGTGCTGGAGCTGTTTCCCCTTAGGTTTATTCCTCCCCCTCCCACCTGCTTGCTCAGGAATACAAGCATGCTGTTCCTTACAGGGAACCTGTCAAGGCTTCCATGTCAGTTAGGTGTTTGGCCAAGCAGAGATGCTGCAGTAGACTGGAGGATGGGAGATTGGAGCAGCCAAGTTTTTCATTCTCTCTGCCCTTCCCTCCCTCCCTCCCAAACACCGTCTTTCGGCCAAATCTCCAGTAGTATTGCATCTTCTGCCAGTAACCCTGGACCCCGGGCTCAGATAACGATACTTCTTACCTTCCTCCCTCAACCTTTCTCCCTCTGGCCTACAGGAATAGTTCTTTCTTTCTGTTATTCTTTTCTAGGCTCATTCATCACACCCAGTGTGGGTTTTCAGCTTCTTCATTACTTTATAACTAATTCTTTATGCAAAATTCCCTCTGCTTAAAGGTTTAAGTATATTTACAATTTCTTGGTTGTTCCTTGACATTATAAAAATAGCTTATAAAAAAAGCTATATGAAAGACCTCTACTATATACCATATGGTATTCAATTGACATTTCCAAAAAAAATCATAGAAACTCAGAGTTGTGGTGGATGTTAAAAGTCAGAAACATGAATATGATTCCTAATAAATTATGTCTGGTCTTTATTAGAAGATAACAGGTGGCCTCTTTTTCTTCTCCTCCCTTCCTCCCTTCTTTCCTTCCTTCCTTCCTTCCTTATTTCCTCTCCAAATTCTTTCTTCATCATGAGTTGGAATTTGACCTATTTGGGCCTATATCCTGCACTCTTTGCGGCTATAGACTATAAGCATAGGGAGCACACATGTTGTAGTATATAACTTTATTTTCTACATCTGTAAACTGGAGAAAATATTGCTCATAACTTGTTTTAATAATTAAATGAGATTAATTTAAAACCACCTAGCTGTTAGGAGAAATATTAATTCCCTTTCTTTCTCTACTCTCTACTCACCTACTTTGCATGTGACAGTTTTTTGGATATTTTAGAGTACCTCCCAACTTTTTATTATCTAGTTCAAACAGCCCAGATCTTTCTAGTATTACTCACAATGAATAGACTCTTTTCCTTTGACTTTTTTTCCCCTTTTTTATGTGATAATTCAAGTTTGTTGCAATAACTCTTAATTAGAGATACCTAGAACTCAGAAAGTTCTGAGTGTGACCAGAACAGAGCATAGAAAATTATATTTACCACGTATCTCATTTAAAGAAATGGAGGAAAAGTTCAAGGGTATATGATTGCTTGCAATGGAATGACTTACTATTTTTTCATCAAATCTGAGATTTTGCCATTATTAGATACAATCAGATTTCAGATATCAGATGTACTAAATGTGAAAAAGTTACCACAACCATTGCATGAAATCAGTTTTATGATTCATTTTGATTTCAGAAATGGCAAAATGTGAAAATAAGAAGAAGCATACATCCCACAATTTAGTTTGAGTAGTCAGAGTAGTCCCCTTAGGAAATGGCATGTCAGTTCCACACCTAAATGTTAGTTCATCAATGTTTGCCCTGTCTCTTCTAATGCTACCATTCAACTTTAGCCGTAGAGCAAAGCACACTTGATCACTCTAACTACACACTATCATAACCTATATTTATACTCTGATATATGGAATATATTCTGTGACATGACACAATTAGCCATTTCAAAACTTCATAAAACCATACATTAGTAGAAAGCTACAAACTAGCATTTTCTATATTCTTGTCAGTGCCAAAATGGTCATCCACCATCTTTTAAGAAATACCATATTTTATTTTGATGGGCTTATGCCTTGAAACATGGACTGATGTGTTCATAATACTATTCTTGCTCCCTTTTGACTGGTGCTACATCTGAATATATAAAGTGTTGAGATATTTTGAAGTTTTTAAGGGAATCTTGTTGGATGGAGAAGTAAGAACAACCACATGGTGCCAAAGGCAGAAAAGCGAGAACATGTTTCAGTGTGTGGGGACTAAAGAAAGGGAGATGCTCAGGAAGTTCTGTGGTCACATCTAAAATAAAGGCTATGATGGTGATTTTTCGTAATCCTTTTTTTTGTGATAACTTGGGACACTGGTGGAGAAGGCAAGCACAAAGTTTAAAACTCCATTAAAGAGGACTTCTACAAGGGAAACATAATTTTTCGGAAATGGAGTCAGAAATTCAGAAATGTGTTTGTGCTTTTGCTTTATATTTTGTTTATCTGTATATTTTCCTCAAAATAAAAGCTAATGTTGCATGAACTCTAAGGAAATTCAAGATAGTAAGGGAATAATATTCATCCATGTTTTTCCATATTCTAGATAACTTATGTTTGTAAAACTCAGAGACAGGCAGCATCCACCAATTACAATTCCGTGTTTCTACTACATTATGAATGGTTTCCGTGTGAGAAACCAATAAAATATCCCTTTTTGGTCATGTAGTTCCAATTATGCAGTTCTTTAAATATGTTTTATTCCTGTGTGGCATGGTCTCCAAGCTCATATCAGTTTTAGGTTTCAGGTTTTGATTTTTCTTCATTGTTTATTGATTATTCTGTGAAGCACAGAATTGTCTCTCACATCCCACCTCTCTTTGGTGAATTTTATACTTGCTATGTAGTTCAAGTATTGCAAATTTACTTCTCTTCCTTACTTGCTTGAATCATAAATCCCCTTCTTTAACACTTTATTATGATTTTGTTTCCCCATCATTTATCAAAAATTAATATTTCTGAGTATTTTGTACTATTTTCCCTACAAATTTAGGAAAACTTCATCTAATCTGATGAGTTAAAGTATGGCACAGATAGAAACAATGTCCTTCACATGCTCATGGATTATATTATGTTACTATATGAAGTGAAAATAAACTGGTTTAAAAAGACAATCATAAGAGACACTCTTCATGTTCTCTTACCAATATATGTCCTCTCCACTCCTAATCACTGCCAGGATATGGTAACTAACTGTGTGCTTGGCAAATGTCAATATATTACAATGTATATGAAATAAATATCTGGACTATTATCTGAGCATTGGTAACACTTATTGTCATTGATTAATAACAAGAAAAATAATACCTAACATTAATAACAAAAACAATAAAGCTTAACTATATGTCAGGCACTGTTTCAAGTATTTCCATACATCATGTAATATAATTCTCACATCTTTTTATGAAGTTGGTGTGATTATTACCCCCATATTTTCAAAGAAGGAAACTGAAGGCAAGAGAGTTTAGCAGTTATTCACTTGCCCAAGTCAGCAGAGACTGCAAGTAATAAAATGGAATTGTAAATACTACCTGAAACCAATTTCTATAGAATTAATTACCACCATAATTTTTTTTTATCTTGGTGCCATCTGACAATAGCCATAGCTATGCAAAAGTTCTTAAAATGAAGTTTGTCAAACATACAGTTTTTTTTTAATTTACATAATTTCCATATATTCAACTTAGATTCTATAATTAATTTTTAAAATTTTATGTAGCACATATCTATCAAACGATATTCTTTATTTCAGGTTTATTAAGGTATAATTTACTTACAGTAAACATCATCATTTTTAGGTATAGCATTCTATGAATTATGACAAGCATGAAATTGTGTAAATACCATCACAGTAAGATATAGAATACTTCTGAGAACCCAAAATGTTTGCTCAAGCTTGTTTGTATTGAAGCACTCCCTCCACCTCTAGCCCCTTCAAACAGCAAATTAGTTTGTACTTAGAAGTACTTGTTGAGATGGAGTTTTGGGTGCACAATATTTAGTAGGGAACAAGGTCTATTAAGCAAAAGGGAGGGAATCAAGATTAAGCAGTAGGAGAAGCTGAATTGAAATGCAGCCCAACAAAATTCCAGACAACCCTGCAGAAAACTTTTAAGGAAATATTGCCCATAAGAGTTGTCCCATATTTGGCCAAAAATAGCTGTACCTTTATATTTCTGTCTTGCTCAGTCACAGAATGTATTACCTGGGAAGGGTTATACATTGTGCAATTCCTGAAAGAACTTCTTGGAGGCTGTCTGCTGATGGCACTCCTTGTAACACAGCAAGCCCTTCCTTGAAGCAGGTTCAGGGAAGCACATATCTGTATCTAACTGAATTTGAAAAAAAAATTTAAACCTCACTTCTTTTCATCTAGTTATAAGCCTAAGTGTTATGTTTCCTAGGCTGCTTAAGCATATACCATGAATTGGGTCGGGTTAAACAAGGTAAATTTATCCACTTATAGTTTTGCAACCGGGAAAATGTCCAAATTAAGGCCTCATCAAGACGATGCTTTCTCCCCAAAGACTGTGGCGCTTTAGGGCTAGCTGCTGGTGATCCCTGGCTCCTCTGTCACATGGCAAAGCACAGGGCAGCATCTTCTGGACTTTTCCTTCTCTTCTGGGATCCATTTCAACTTCTTACTTCTGTGGCATTCTTTCTGTCTGTCTGAATTTCGTTATTATAAAGAATTCTAGTAATAAGATTAAGACCCTGCTGAGTGAGATGGGCCACACATTAACTGAAGTAACTTCACCAAAAGGTCCTACTCACAGTGGGTTTACACCCACAGGAATGGTTTACATTTAAGAACATGTTTTTCTGGGGTTCATGCAGCTTTAAACCACCACACTGAGCAAGAGATTGGCAAATAAATTATTCTATATCTTGGCATAGACTGACCAATTAAAATATTAGCATAAAACTAAGTATTTATCTTAGAAACACCAGGTAGAAGAATTTTAAGTTTTGATATATTATTCATACTTTTAAATGGATATACTGGCATAAACAATTTCCTTGATAATGTCATGCTTAGTTTGTTTTAAAGAAAAAAAACAATGTATTTTGTTTTCCTTGGGAACCACTGTCATGTAGTTAAATTTTAAATTAGGGACTATGTTCTCTTATTAGCTAAGCTTAATCATTAAAAAGTAAAAGGGTTATTGTACAGTTTCAAATTTTGTACATAAAATCAATAAATAATAAAATGAAAATAAATAGACTAAACCTATGGGTTAAAAACAGGCCTTTATGTTTTATTTTAAACCAAGAAAAATAGTTTTAAAACTAGAAATATGGACACACAGCATACCAAAACAATCAGCTGCAACTATAGTGGATTTTCTATGGATTATTGAGAAGCTTTGTCTCATATTTACTCTTCTATGCATTTTACATGATCTATTTGGATTTGTAATCAACTGCAGGGTTCAGATAGTAACATTTTACTGGAAATAACACCCTTCACTCTTTAAATAATCTCCAAAATAAACACTTAACTGATGATGTTATTTGAAAAAGAACATGTCATTTTGTAATCCCTTGGGTCCTTTCCCATTCAACTTCTGATTAGCTACCCAAGATGTCTGGCATATTGCTTTAAAGGTTTTATGTTTAAGAAGACCTTGATTAATCTCATTTTATGTCTTTAAAATAAGTTTTTCAAATTTATTTCTCACAATAATGATGTTTAATTGAATCAAAGTTGAAAATGGACTGTGGATGAAAAAAATCAATCAAAGCACATTAAATTTCAATTGAATTAGGGAAAAGGGAGAAGCAAAAGAGAAAAACACACAAAAGAAACATTAAAACAACAACTAAAAATTCTCAATACAAGGAATGTTGTAAAACTTGTTTGATGAGCAAGGTAAAAACATCCTATATAATGATTATTTTACCTTCTCCAAAGAGAGGTACTTAAGGGGCAACCTAATAATATAAATAACTTCTAATTACTAGATCATAATAGTCTCAAGAGTTAATAAAAAGCATAAGTTATAGTATACATTATATTTCTAGATAAAACTTAGATATGCTTAATTTTTCATTCCAAAGGAAATAAATCTTTCAAAAATCACTGCATTGGTGTCTAAGATAGCAGTTTCTTTCTTCTCCACACAGAGCCTGGAAACTAAGTATCATTCTATTTACATTCTCTTCCCATCACTTTCATCTGTCTCTTTGACTTTTTTCTTGCCCAGTGGCAAATGATTGCAACTCTGGGAATTGGCCAACAAAGGGAGCTTTAGTACTTTGCAGTGAACAATTTCCCTTAAGAACTATTATGTGTCACCTTAGAAATGTAGCTCACAAACTATTCTTACCTCCCAGAATTCTATTTTTTTCTAAAACATCTCATAGCAATTTACATTTTACCATGATATCAGATGGTATTTCTAGAATTCAGGGTGGCTTAAAATTTTTATATCATTGTATTTATAAGTATGTGTATTGTTGACATTCCACAATAAGGACTCTATAAAGAAGAGGTGCAAATTAATTTTCTACAATAAATAAGGTTGTACTCAAACACTTGTTAGGTTAAAACAATGAAGACACTTAAAAATGATTTTTCTTTTTTAATAAAAGCACATGCTACTGTGTCTATAGATAAAAGGACAATGATTTATTCTAATAATGCAATTCTTTACAAAAAAAAAAAAACTTTTAATCTTGTTCTAAGATGTAAGTAAATGTACACATATGAAAGGGGAGTAAGAATGCAAGTCTTAGAGATTTTAAAAGAAAAAAAGAAAACTATAGCTTTGCACATTCCAATTCAGAATGAATGCTTTAATAAGGAGATACAGGGTTTCCCAGAAAATAGATTTGAAGCTTGTAAGGAAATTTCCACTTCAGTACTCAGTTGAGTTTTATTTAACTTCTTGAACAAGGATCCAGGAGACACAAAATACTAATTTAAATACTGACTCTCTTTGGAAAGATTAAGTTAACACCTTTATATATCCTAAATATTTCAATGGTACTTAGGCTTCTATAATTATATTTTCCTTTAAGATCCAATTACAATTCTTGTAAACAAATATCTTGTGACTCTCAGCAATCCAACCTCCTTCAGAGTACTTTGTACTAATCCTGAGGGTGGAAAGAAGAAGGGGATATTTATGCTCTATTGGTGGTTATCTGTCACCCATTGCTTGCTGCTACACTAATTTACCCCATACTTAAAAATTGATCTTGGTAGAAATGATCCCATTGTGGTAGCAGAGGAACTTGGCAAATCCTTTCTCTCAAAAAGAACGTCAATTGGATAAAAATTTTTCAAAAACAGCTATTCCAGGGCTCTTGAAATCAATTTAAGCATAGAGCAAATTAGGAAGCATTTATTCATATGAAATTCCTGAACATTACATAAGAAAAGTGTTGTCATTCCTGCTTGGGACACTTCTTATTCTCTATCTCCAGCTCAGTCAACATCGTAGTTCTACCATGGTGGGGAAAGCTGTGCAAACTAGATTTTCTGCCTGAGGCGACTCACTTAATTTGTAGTGGAGGTCAAAATACTCCACACCCTACAGCATTATCCATAAATACCGAAATTGGTGAGAAGTGAATAGAGAATGCCAGAGACTTGGAGAGTCTGAAATACAGCCCTGGTGAGGACAAGCAAAAAAGTAGCAGAGAATCCAGAAAATTAATAAGGAAATGAACCAGTTATGCAGAGACAGAGTTAACTTCTAGGTAGACGTAATTAAAAACTAAAGCAAGATAAAAATTAAAATGACAGAAGAGTCATAAGTAGCTGAGCACCAAAGGAAAGACAGATTTAACAAATTTAGCTCAGATGTGTTAATAAACAAGCAGACAAATTTTAACAAGATAAAAACAATAATTCTGAGGGGAAAATCAAAATCCAGAGTTGCTAAAATACAATACATAATATTTACAGTGTTGAACAAAAATGAAAAGACATTTAAAAAGTAACATGAAAGTGTGACCCATATCCTAGGAAAAAGCATAGTACCCCACATTCCATTACTCACAGGGTGAAGTGGTGCGTGACCAGGCGTTATGCATACATATGCAGACATATGCAGTGGGGTACACAATAGGTCAGGAATATTGAAATTAGGAGAGTTTTATCTTATATGAAGCTTTTGGTGACGTATTCAACATTACCCAGTAAAACCAGAAACCTTATTTTTACTACGAAATTTAAATAAATCTTCTCTTTGGGGGTGGAGGACCTGTGTTTATCTTTATTATCCTGGGCTGTCTCCAAGGAAGAGGACATCGCTAAGCTTTAATGTTCTGAACTGTCCCCTTATCCAAATATTCTTGTGTTAGTTGTAAATGAATTTGCTCAGAGGAACAGGACTGTGGAAAACTGTGAGGTATTCACGGAGAATTGTCTCCCAATAGTCCATTAAAACCAACCAACAACCTTCACAGTCCAACTTTTATTTCTTCCTCACCAATAACTTCTCAGGTCCTGTTACATGTTGCTTCATTTCTCATAAATGTTTTAACGTCAGAGAATCCTTAGGGTTTAGATTTTCTTAAGTTTTTCATTTAGATCTTGACTCACTGCCTTTGTGAAGTTCTGGGTTTAAATAACATTTATATACTGTTAAATAGAATAAAATAGCTGCTTGCATTGGGCTTTGCCAGGAACAATCCCTTTATGAGAGTTGACAAACTTTTCAGAAGACAAAAGCAATTGACAGTAGATACTTTCCAAGAAACCAGGATATGCACTTCAAAGTTACAGATTAAGCAGCATCTAGTGATAAACTAGTTTCAATCCAGTAGAGATAGCCTATTAAAAATAGACAAATATGTATACTTTAATGTCAACCACTCATTGTAACTTCCAACTTGGAAACCCCCTAATTGTCTTTATAAGCTGTTGTAATCTGCTAGCCATTTTGAGAGTCACAGTTCGACTTCCCCAGTTTGAGTTCTCCCTGTTCAAGCAGCTTCTCTTTCAATAAACCTGCAACACTGATTATATTGGTGACTTTGTTTTGTTTTGTTTATGACAATACCAATGATTTGAAACAGATCCTCCCCTTTGTAGGGTATAGTTTAATAATACAAATGAAGGTTCATGTAATATTTGCTTATTTCAAAGTTATATTATTTATAAACTTGCTAATCTGATAAATTCCTCAGTAAAATTTATTAACCGCATATCTTGATGCATATACCTCCAGAAAATCTGGATGGCCAAATTCAAATTTAAAATTCTTAGAATGACTCAGAGAGACAAAATGGGAATTTGGGGCATGACAACCATGACAAATGATACACTGCCTTATCTTTCCACTTCATGTCTTTTCCTAGGCCAAGAAAGGCCTCATATATATATTTGAACACCTCTGAATGCAAGTCTAAATGTCATTTATTCACCCTGCAGAGACCCATAACTCGATTGTCCTCAGGAGTTTGGACTTAGGGAAAGAGTTAAACAGGCCTTGGAAGTGTTCCTGGACCATTTAGTGCAAAAATTCCAGTATTCTAAATGTCTGAAGCAGGTTATAAAATGAGAGATGAGGATTCGAGGCGGGCATATTCCCTTGACTACAAAATCTATGTATACTAAGGGGAGATGAATAGCCAGAGGAGGAACAAATTGTGGCCCTCTAAATCTTGAAGTCTAGGAAAAAAGCCACTTTTGCAGTGCCTAAGAAAAATATTGCCCCAAATTGAAATCTTCATGCCAGACCACACCCCTAAACTTGAGGTTTGCATATTGAAATAATAGCTTTGCATATGTACTTGAATGCCCAATAAGCATGTCTAATACAAAACTCTCCTAAGCCTTCCATCTTTTCTTTGATAGTACAAGTCAAGGTACTGAAAATGGCATATAAAACCCCAAATGAACTGGCTCCCATGATATCTCTTACTTTACCTTGCTCTTCTACCTCTTTCCCCCTCCCTCACTTCTATGCATCTTGGCCTTCTTGATGCCCTCTTATCACTTCAGGCATATCTTTGCCATAGTGTTCTTGCTCTACCAGTTTTCTATGCCTAGGATTCTCTTCTTCCATATATCCGTGAGTCTAATCCTTCACCAACTTTAAGTCTTTGCCTAAATCTCACCACAGTGAGGCCTGCTGGCCACCCTATTTGAAAATGTTACAAAGTGCCTCCATGCACTCCTTACCCTTTTTTACTCTACTCAATATTATCTTTCCTACAACACCTATAACCTTATAACAGAACATCAAATTTATATAATTACAGTTTTGTTTATTGTCTGAATTCTTCTGCTTGAAAATAAATTACATATTGGAAGGGATTCCTATCTAGTTTGTTTATTGGTAAAGTACCCAAAGAACTTAGAACAATGATTGGCATATAGGAGGTGCACCATATCTAATCAAAGAAAGAAGAGCAATTGATTTCTTTTTATCCTTTTTATTTTTATTCTTAAAAGGCTTACTGTTGAACAAAAGTTTGAAAGCTATTATTTAGTGAGTCACAGGACTTGCAATCCTGATGTTTTTCTTTGCCTTCTGCCTTGGGAGTATTATGACACCACTCTATGTTAGATGTCAATTCAAGAGAATAAGCCATAAGCAAAACTGGTCGGTAATACATGGCACACAAGGGTACATAAAAGTTATCATAAAACTAATCAATAACTTATTATACATCAATATGAAAATTGATTTATAATACTGTAGACACAAAAATGGCAAGTGCCTACCAGAATGCTCAGTATATGAATAATTTTAGATGAAATAATCACTTCCTAATAAGTATTTAGTGGGCTTGAATATTCAAGGTATGTAATTTTATTGTTTCAGGATAGTTTATGACATTTAAACACTGGAATGAATACTAACTTACATTGAGGTGAGATTAACTATTATCAATTATTTTAATTAGAGAAGTTGTAAATTTACAGAAAAATCATACATAAAATACACAGTTCCCATAAACCACCCTATTATAAACACCTTGCATTAGTGTGGTACATTTGTTACAACTGATGAAAGAATTATTTTATAATTTTATTAATGAATTCTGTCCATAGTTTATGTTAGAGTTTTTATAGTGTTATTTAGCCCCATGTTTTTTTTTGTTTGTTTGTTTGTTTTTGTTTTTTACTGTTATTCTAATCACATATGTGCAACCTAAAATTTTCCATTGTAACCACATCCAAATATATAACCCAGTGCTGGTAATTACATTCATTTTCCATCAACCCAAATAGAAACAATATACAATTTATGTATTAATGTCCCCATTCCCTACCATCACCCCAGCCCCAGGTAGCCTATATTTTAATTTCTAAGTCTATGAATTTGTTTAAACAAATAATTTCACATCAGTGAGATCATACACAATTAGTCTATTGTATCTGACTTACTTCAATCAAAATGATGAAGGCTTTTACATGTTGTTGCATATATCATAACTGCATTCCTTTTTTTATGGCTGAATAATATTCCATGGCATGAATATACCATATTTTGTTTAACCAATCATTGGTAGAAGGACACTTGGTTTGCGTGCACTTTTGGCAATTGTGCATAATGGTTCTATGAAGATCAGTGTGCAAATATCTGTTTGAGTCCCTGTTTTCAAATCTTTTTGGTATATACCTAGAAATAGGATTTCTGAGTAATATGATAATTCTATAGTTCACTTTCTGAGGAACACCAATCTATATTTAACAACAGCTGCATTTCATATTGTCACCAGCAAGTAATGAGTGCTCTTATTTCTCGCCATTCTCTAAAACACTTGTAATTTTCTGTTTTCTAAATAGTAGCCACTTTAGTGGGTGGGACATGTTATTTCATTGTGGATTTCAATTTTATTTCCCTAAAAGTTAGTGATATTGAGAATCTTTTCGTGTGCTTTTTGGCCATTTGTATATCTTCTTTGGAAGAATATATACTCAGATATTTTTTTCATTTGATAATAGGACTATTTGTCTTTATGTTGTTCAGTTGCAGGATTTATTTATATAATCTGAATATTAAACCCTTATCAGATATGTGGTTTCCAAAGATTTTCCATTATTGTATAGGTAGTCTTTTTACTTTCATCATGAAATTCATTGACTCACAATAGTTTTTAAGTTAGTTGCAGTCCCATTTATCTATTTTAGCTCTTGTTTCTAGTGCATGGGTATAAAGTTTATGAAAACATTACCTAACAAAGGGTCCTAAATATGCTTCACTATATTTTCTTTCAGAGTTTTATAGTTCTGCTTCTTATATTTAGTTCTTTAATCCATTTTGAGTTGATTTTTGTATATGGCATGAAATAAGGAGCCATCTTTATTATTTTACATATGAACATTCAGTTTCCCCGGTACCATTTAAGATACTATTCTTTCCCAATTAGTGGATTTGGCATCCTTGTCAAAAGGAATTGGCTATAAATTTGAGAGTTGATTTCTGTTCTACATGTCTGTCCTTATGCCATTACCATCTATTTTGATCACTGTGGCTTTGTAATAAGTTTTAAGAGCATAAAGTGTGAGTCCTGCAATGTCTCTCTTCTTTTTCAGGATGGGTTTGGCTATTTGATGCTCCTTACACTTCCATATAAATTTGATGGCTAGCATTTCCGTTTCCGCAAAGAACGCTGTTGGAATTTTTATTGGGATTCTTTTGAATTTGTAAGTCACTTTGGATAGAATTAACATTTTAATAATATTTAGGCTTCCAATTCATCTACATGGAACTTTCTTCCATTTATTTAGTTCTTTGATTGCTTTTAGTAATATTTTGTAGTTTTCTGTGTATAAGTCCTTTCCATCCCTGGTTAAATTTGTTCTTAGATATTTGATTCTATTAGCTGCTATTGTAAATGAATTTTTTTCATGGTTTCTACTTCAAATTTTTCATCTATGGTGTATATAAGCACTACTGATTTTTTCATGTTGATCTTATATACTGTGACTTTTCAAAATTTGTATTTTAGTTCTAGTAGGTTTGTTGTGCATTTTTCAGGACTTTCTGTCATCTTCAAATAGGTAAAGTTTCACATCCTCCTTTCCAGTGTGTGTGTGGGGGCTTTTATTTCTTTCTCTTGCCTAATTGCACTAGCTAGAACTTCCAGTACAATGCTGATTAACAGTGGCTAGAGTAGGCATCCTTGTCTTGTTCCTAATCTAGAGGGAAACGTGTCAGTCTTTCATCACTGAATATTATGTTAGGTGTGGGTTTTTCATATAAACCCTTTTTCATGTTGAAGAAGTTTCCTTTAATTCCTAGTTTTCTAATTGTTTATATTAAGAAATGTGTTGGATTTTTGTCAAATAGAATTTCTGCATCAATTCAGATGAAATGTGGGTTTTTTGTTTTTTTTTTTTTTGTCCTTCATTCTGTTAATGTGGTGTATTAAATTAACTGATTTTCTTATGTTGAATCACCGTTGCATACCTGGGATTAATCCCACTTGATCATAGTGTATAATTTTTTTAATGTGCTCTTGGATTCAGTCTGCTAGTATTTTGTGGGTGAATTTTGCATCTATATTCATAAGAAATAATGATCTTTAATTTTCATTTATTGTGGTGTCTGTATCTGACTTTCTGTAAGGGTGATGTTGGCTTTGTAGAATGGGTTAATATTTTGGTAGAGAAGGATTTTTATTTGTTCTTCTTGGAATTTTTGGTAAAATTCATCTGTGAATCCATCTACTCCTGGGCTTTTGTTTGTTGGGTGGTTTTTGATTTCTGATTCAATCTCTTTACTAGCTACTGGTTTGTTGAGATTTCCTGTTTCTTCTTGAATCAGTGTAGGTAGTTTGTGTTTCTAAGAATTTGTCCATTTCATCAAGATTACCTAATTTGTTGGTGTACCTGTTGTTCACAGCATCCTCTTATAGTCCTTTTTATTTCTGTGGGTATGGTGGTGATGTACCCCTATTCATTTCTGATTTTAATTTTGTGTCCTCTCTTTTTCTTTCTTTGTCAGTCTAGCTAAAGTTTGTGATTTTTATTGATCTTTGTCAGAGAAACTATCTTTGGTTCTGTTGATTATCTCTATTGTTTTTTTTTTTTTTTCTTCTCTATTTCATTTATCTCCACTCTAATCTTTGTTATTTCCTTCCTTCTGCTCACTTTGGTTGAGATTGTTCTTTTCCCAAGTCCTCCAGTTTTAAAGTAGGTCTCTGATTTGCGATCTTTTTTTAAAAATGTAAATATTAAGAATGCTAAATTTCCCTCTCTGTACTACCTTTGTTAAAGTTTTGGTGTACTGTGTTTTCATTTTCATTTACTTCCAAGTATTTCCTTATATCCCTGGCAATTTCTTCTCTGAACCGTTTGGTTTTTTTAAATTACATTGTTTACTTTCCACATATTTGTGACCTTATTTTACATTTCTCCCTTTGTTTTTGATTTCTAGTTTCATTCCAATGTGGTCGGAGAAAATGCATTGTGCTATTTCAATATTTGTGAATTTTTTGAGGCTAATATATGTCTTATCCTGGAGAATGATTTGCATGCACTAGAGAAGAAAGTGTATTTTGCTGCTGTTGCATGAAATATTATATGTTCTGTTAGGTCTGGTTGGTTTAGAGTATCAGTCTAGTCTTCTATTTCCTTACTGACCTTCTATTTAGATGTTCTATCCATTACTGAAAATGGTGTATTAAAGTATCCTACTCTTAATGTAGAAACAACAATTTCTCCCTTTAAATATGACAAGATTTATTTCCTATTTTGGGGACTCTGCTGTTAGGAGAATATATGTTTATAATTGTTATGTTTTCTTGTGAATTTTCCCCTTTTCATTATATAACTGACTTCTTTGTCTCTCAAAAGAATTTTTGACTTCAATTCTATTTTCTATGATTTAGTATTGCTACCCCAGCTCTATTTCAGTTACTTCTTAAATGGCATATTTTTCTCCTTCCTTTCACATTCAACTTACTTATGTTTTCGAATTTAAGATGAGTCACTTGTAAACAGCATATGATATGATTGGGTCATTTTTTTTTCCATTCTGCCAATCACTGCCTTTTGACATAGAGTTTAATACATTTACATGTATAGTAACTACTGATAATGCAGAACTTTCTTCTGCCATTTCACTATTTTGTCTTTGTAAATCTTAATGCTTTTCTGACCCTCAATTTTTTCCTAATATCTACATTCATATTTAAATGATTTTTCATATTGTACCATTTTTCGGTTCCTTCTCATTTCTTCCTGAATATATTTTTCATAAATTTTCTTTGTTGTTACCATGGGGTTAAAGTTTAACATCCTAAGTCTTTAACAGTCATATTTGATTTGATACCAACTTAACTTCAATAACATACACATACATTGTCCCTATTGTCCTCCATCCCCCATCTGTTTTGTTTATACTTAATAAAAATTATAACTCTGTAACTTATATGTCTAACACTATGGATTTATTATTATATTTCATGTACTTGCATATTAGTATCTGTAAGAAGTAAGAAGTGGAATTACATTCAAAAACATATAATTCAATAGTACTGGCATTTATAATTACCCACATGGTTACCTTTACAACAGGTCTTTATTTCTCTATGCTGCTTTGAATCACTGTCTATTGTCCTCTTATTTCAATCTGTAAAACTCTCCTTATGATTGCTTGTAGGGCAGGTCTAAAGGTAATGAAATTTCTCAGCTTTTCTTTATCTGGGAATAACTTAATCTCTTTTTCAATTTTGAAAGTAAGTCCTGCTGAATATAAAATTCTTGGCTGGCAATTATTTTCTTTCAGTGCTTTAAATATTTTGTGCCACCGCCTTCCTGACTCTGATATCTGATGAGAAACAATCACTTAATCTTATTGTGTTTCCCTTGCACTTAATTTATTACCTTTCTTTTGCAGCTTTCAGAACTCTCTTCTTGTCCTTGATATTGAACAGTTTTATTACTATGTGTCTGGGTGTGTTTCTCTTCCAATTTACCCTGTTTCAGGTTTGTTGGGCTTCTTGAATGTGCATATTCATGTATTTGGTTAAATTTGGAAAATTTTCAGCCATTATTTCTTTGAATATTCCTTCTGCCACTTTCTCTCTTAATTCCCTTCCTGGGTCTCCCATAATGCATTGATAAACTGGATGGTGTCCCATGGGTCACTTAGGCTTGACTCTGTTCACTTTTTAAATTCTTTTTACTTTCTGTTCCTCTGCAGGAATCATTTCAATTGTCCTGTCTTTGATATCAATGATTCTTTCTTCTGCCAGCAACAATCTGCTATTAAAATCCTCTATGGAATTTTCACTTCATTTATTGTGTTCTGCAACTCCAGTGTTTCTGTTTTAGTTCCTGCTGAGAATCTCAAAGATATTCTCATTATGTTGAATCATTGTTTTTCTCATAATCTTTAGTTCTATCTCTGTGTTTTCCTTTATCTCCTTGAGCATATTGAGGATAAATTTTTAAGTGTTTGGTATTTCCAAATTATAGTCCTTTTTATTGATGGTTTATGGATTTTTATCTTGTTCCTTTGGATAGACCATCATTTCCTGTTTTTTGTTAGTTTGTCTTGTAAGCTTTTTTCACATTGTACATTTTAGAATTTTAAAGTGTTATCCCTGAGATTTAGTCCTTGAGTTGTCTCTTAAGTTTGAATTCAAATACTGATATGACAGAGATTTTCTTGAATGCCAGGAACTAATCAAAATAATCATTCCAAAGTAAAAAACTTTCACTATTAAAGATGGGCTCATCTTTAGCTGGTGGTGTCCTTCGGAGCTCAGCTTTCCTATAAAGAAGATCAGCCTAAGGCAAATGCAAAATCCAGGGTCTTCTCCAAATTAATTGGGCTTTTGTTGAGCCCTGAAGACTGCTTCTCTTCCTAATCTTGTGCTTCCTAGTGGCCTTAGGAATTACTCTATTTTCAGTTTACAGGTTTTCAAATGAATGTTCCTTCTACTCCCTTTGAAATAGATTTTCTCTCCTCTTGGGTGTTCTCTTATGTGACTTAATGCAGGTAGTTCTTTGCCTCAGGCTGCTTCAACTAAATTGTTCTTCACAATGCCTAAGTGTCTGCAAGCCACTTCTTGCCCTAAGAACAAATGCTAGGAGGGCAAGTCCAAGACAAGTTCCTGTGCTCAGTCCCTCACACTTCCATCTGAAAGACTGGCACTGACATACTGTTCCTTCTGCAAGAGAGACATAGCCCACAATAGGAACACAAACTGGTTCCAATTGGCATTGCAGAGGGAATGAGGGAGCAAGAGCATCAAGATCTTCTATGGCTTTTGAAGTTGCATTTTCTTGATTCAGCACTTCCCGTGTTAATAAAGCCCTTTGTTTTGTATAGTTTTAAGGAAGGTTACTTTCTGTAAGATTCCTGTACTGCTTGTCTAGGAGGGGAATGGTACAATAGCTGTCCTCAAAGCTGTCCACAGATATCTGAAGTCGCTGATCAAAAGCAGTAATTAATGATCTGACTACACACATTCAGAACTGGTGGATTAGGTCTTTATATTCTACCCTGGCACCAGCAGGCTGCACGAAGCCTGAGCTGCAGTTCGCACTGTTGGCCGACTACAAAGGTAAGGGATGGGGAATGGTAGCCTTTGCAGAGAGGGTGAAATTCAATTGCATTTATCACAATTTTCCAGGTTCTTTCAACTCCATTGTTTCCAGTGGTGGGTTCTGGTTCTTGGCCACGTAATAGCAGAAAGGAATTTAAGGATGCACCATATTTTGAGGAAGCAAGTAAAGAGTTTATTGTAAAGCTAAAGAAAGAGTAAGTATACACCTGTGCAGGGGCTGGGGCTTTCAGCCTTACCTAAATCTGGCCTTCCCCACATCCTTCCTCCAAGTAAATGAAGACAATTTTTATTGGTTATGAGTATGCAGAAGAAGTATTGGAAAAACAGTATTCTCATTGGTTCTGAGTGTCTGTCGGCCTGAGTGGGGTTCAGGGGAAGGGGTTAGAACAGGTTTCTTATTATCTCTTGTCTTCAGGTATTTGACCTTAGGGGGTTGACTCCCCCATTGTTGGTGGGATTTCTTCTGTCAGGTGCAGGCAAAGATGGATAACCATGAGCAGAAGTTTTACACAGAACTATTTTGTTGTTACTATCTTAGTGCTTTCCTATAGCACCCTATTTTCCCTCAGGTCCCTGTTCTAGCCTACATTACCATCCTGTTTCAGCCCCTAATGTTTATTAATGAATGAACCTGAGCAAACTCCAGCCCAATTACTCATTAAGATCCTGATGTTATAAAATACTAGAATTTCTGCAAATCGGGGAGGCAGTTTTGGGACATGAGGCCCACTGTGCTTTTTTGCTTGTATAACAAATAAACTCTTTCTCTCTTTGAAATCCTGGTGTCTCAGGTATTGGCCTTAAAGATGCATTGGGAGAAAAGAATCCACTTTTATTCAGTATCAACATCATTGAAATATATAGCTGAATGTGGTTTAAAGGGGAAATATTAGGTTGTATATATGGTAACATAATTATGATTTTTAAAAAATCCATGGAACTACCCTACACAGTGAACCTGAAGTTAAACCACGGACTATAGTTAATAGTACAATTATGGAAATGTGCTTTTATCAATGGTAACAAATGTGCCACACCAGTGTAAAGTGTTAATTATAAAGACGTATATAGGAACTCTGTATTTCATGCATGATTGTTCTGTCACCCCACAACTTCTCTAATAAAGAAAAAAGTGTATAGACAAATATTTCACAAATCAGACAGGAATTGTACTGCTCCACTGAAGCACTGAAAATGAGAAAATAGTGAAGTAATAGCCACATAGACAATAGGAGGCCACAGATCCTTTAATTAGTTAAGACTTACCCACTGACAGTGGGTATGAAAGTTTATTTTAGATATGCTACTGTTCAGAGAAGCTATTTAAACGTTTACCATCTGAGAAAATTACCTAAAAATACAGCTAATCAAAAGTGAAGTAAATCAATAAAAGAGCCCTCCAACAGAAGGATATGAAAAAAAAATGAGAAGAGTTTGAACAATGAAACAACCAATATATTATAGTGAAATATAAATCAAAGTAATAGAGTTTCTAGAAATACATATTTTGATATTAATATTTCTTAAAATACAAGTATTGAACTTAAATGGACTTTCTTATATGAATGAAATTAATAAAGTAACTCAGAAAATCTTAGTACAGAAGCTCCACATTTTCCTAAGAAGAAAGCCACCAAAAGGTTACTACCATGCTAAAATTCAAATATGACAAATTATCAATACTGTCATAATGGTTTTTTTACATATCAGAAATCCGGTATTTCATGACAACCTAGGAAACCAAAATATATATAATATTAAAATAGGGTATCAATAACCAGTTGAGTTGGGGGAAGTACACCAAATGTAAGATATTGGCTACTGTTAGTAGTAATGTTTTGATGATGCTCTTTCATAGTTTGTAACAACTGTTTCACAACAATGCAAGTTGTTGGTGTTTGGGTAATAAATGGGAGCACTGTATGATGATATGCATATTTTTTTTGCAAGTTCACAACTTTTTCTTATCGTTTATGGATGTTCATGTATGAATGATAAACTTCAATTTAAAAAAGTTAAAAAACTGTCACTACCACCCTACAATTCAAATATGACAAATTATCAATAAAATCATACTGGTTCTTTCAGAAGCCAGAAAGTTGAGATTGCATGACAACTCAGTTAATGAAATTCCAAAAGGTGTCAAACCCTTCTGAGGAAAATATGACACATGGATTGAGTCACCTTCAGCAGAGCATAGGAGGAAGTGGGGCCACTAGAAATAAAGCAGAAATTCCTAAAGTTAGAGTACAGGATCTCATGAAAGTTGAGAATAACTGTGCATCTAGGCAGAGGGGAGTTAACTTACAACATCTTATCTGTGGACTTCCCTGGGTGCTCACAAGAAAGACTGAGAACAGTGCAGAAGACTGGAGAGAGACATGCCCATTGAAAGTCAGGCATGAAATCCTTTTCATCTGATGGTAGCCTACTGTCATAGGAAGAAAACGCCTTGAGAACACCATTTAGCCCCAAATCCCATGCAAAGTTACACTGCAGAAATCATTTCATATTTAGCAATTCAGGAGGAAAAAAACCATCATAAATGCTGATAAGAAGAAAAATGTTAATATGTTAATTTTAAAAGCAGTATGTGGGCTGACATATTACTAAACATGTTCATGTACAGGTGTATATAATATTCACTTGTTCTTTTTAAACTGTGTCCAGCATTAAATAAAAAATAATTATGAGAAATGAAAAATAAAAATACAAAAACAAAACAAGCATAAGCAAACCATTGTCAAGAGATAGAGCAAGTAACAGAATTAGACTCAGAAATGACCCAGAAGTTGGAACTATTAAATAGGGATTTTAAAATAGCTAAAATTAAATCTCATGGACTGTTAGAGGTTCTCTCTTACAAGGTTCATAATGTATGATCAAAAGCTGTGACATAAATTGAAGGAAGGCAACCCCTATCCATGGCCTATGTGACTGAATGAGCAAACCATAGTTTACATGCTTGAATGTAACCCACCACCTCCTCCTAAGGATGAACAAAGAAACAACATGGTAATGGTAGCAAAGTGAGATAAGGACCTCCAGTCCCTACAGACAAAGGCTCCATCAACCCCCCTCGCATTCCAAGAATACGCTACTCCCTAACTCATTATGCCCTAACCATACAGGGGAAAAATTTTGCTTCTATGGTTCCCTATTAGCCCCTAGGGTCTTACCTGAATCTTAGCCCCCTCTTACTGACTATACATTTCCCCACCTATTGAAATACTGTATAAATTCATATCTACCCCCTCCAGGGGCGGGCTGAAGTCTATTCTTCAGACCCCCTCCACTGGGAGAACTCCTCAATAAATTTCCTGCCTACAATCAACAGTCTTCATGTCCCAGTAAGTGCCATTTTTACTAACATGGACAATATGCATGAACAGATGGGAAATTTTAGCAGAAAGAATGAAATTTTAATAATGTAAAATATAAATCCTAGATATAAAAAAATTAGAAAATATACAGGATACTGAACATGAGAAATTCTTTCATTGGGTGTAACAGGAGATTGGACACAGCATAGGCACAAAAATAAGTGAACTGGAAGAAAGGCCATACATATTATACAAACTGAAATAAAACAAGGAAAGAAAGTGAAATAAATTGATGTTCCATGTGCAAGAGCTGTTGGATTATATCAAAGATCCAGCTCACATATGATTGCAGATTGAGGAGGAGAAGAGAGAGAGAAGATGGGAAAAGTATTTATTTGACTAAAAAATATCCAAGTGTGTTCAAAATAATTGAAAGACAAAAAGTTCCAAAATCTCTGAGATCTCCGAGTAGAATAAAATGTACACCCTGGGGCATCATAGTCAAAATGGTGTAAAAGAAGATAAATAAATATATAATTAAAAGAATCCAGAGGAAAAGGTCACATGTCACACAAAAGAACAAAGCTAAGATTTATATCAGATCCTGGTCAGAAATTACAGGAGAAAATTTTAGAGTGGTCATTTTGAGATTGCTAATTAGATGTAATTTTGCATTCTCAGTATATATTTTAATTAAAATAAATAAAAAACTGAAGAAAACATTAGGAAGAGTAAATAGCATTTAAAGACTTGAATTTATGTACTAGTTTGGTAACTAAATTTTCTTAACTTAAAAAAATTCTGTTTCTCATTTCCATCATTTATAAAATGAAAGCTTATTTTGAATGGCCTTCAAATTTACTTTTAGTTTTTAAGTTCTATGATTGTTTAGTTGCTACACAAAATTCTAGAAGGTGCCTGGCACATATAGTTTTAGTTAATATAACTGGTATCCTTAAAAGGAGAGGAAATTTGGGAACAGATAGACCAGGCAGAGAAAACAGCATTGTGATAGAGACAGAGATTGAATTATGCCACAAGACAAAGGATGCTATGGAATGCCAGCAAGCCACTGCCCAAACCTATAAACTTCAGAGGAAGCATAGCCCTGCCTTGATTCAGGGTTCCAGGCCAGAGCTATGAGACAAATTTCTGTTAAACTACCCAGTTTATGGTACTTTGTTATGCCTGCCCTTCCAACGAAGACAGCCAGAATAAGGGTCATAAGAAGGAGCTTCAATAAAAGTAATAAACAAAAATATATTTCCACTTTAAAAATGACTATATGTATATACAGTCACCATTAATCTAAACACTATCAGTTGATTAGTTTTTATATCATCTAAATTTCTGTAATTTAGAATTTACGAATAGGTAAAAATAGTTAAAAACTAAATTTAAGTGCAATTATTTTTTTCTCGATTAATGTCAATTCAATTAGTAGTGTGGAAAAAATGGATCTGAATATTTTCAATTCCATTCAAATCCAATTCAAATTAAATTTTATACTTTTTATATCAAGTGCCTTTTGTATGGCAAATATTTTTAAGTTCTTAAACTAAGTCCAAGGCTATGAAATTCATATTCACTAATCACTGTATTTAAGCATGGATTGTAATAAATGTCTTCTTATTCCATAGTTCTTTAAAAGGTAGGCTATAATTTTTATTTCAGCAAATTTCATTTAAAAAATTGTTTTTTTTGTTTGTTTGTTTGTTTTGTTTTTAACAGCTTTTCCCACAATAGTATTTACCTAAAAAAATGAAATAGTTTGAAGGAGGTATGTATCATTTGAATTGTGTCATCTATGACTTAAGTGTCTTGTAGTCAAAATTAAAGTTAAAATAGAATCAAATTAAACTCACTTGATAAAACAGCAGGCTTATAACATCTTAATATTAAAAGCCATTAATCAAGACCAAGCAATAATTTTATTTAAATGCTGATAAATGAGTAATTTTGAAACTCTAAAACCAGTTTTTAAAAATGTTCTCATTTGACATTAGCATCTCATAAGTTAGTTAACCTCTTTCTTTCAGAATGTATCTATTGACCAAGAAAGGTAAAATAAACAAGTTGAAATGATGCCATTACTTTTTAATTGCCTACAAGGGAAAAGATGAATGCAAATTACTAGAGCAATATTTGTGGAGTCAATCTCCTATAAATTACTTTTTCAATATACGTAATGTTAATGAAAGCTAAATAAACTCACAAGAAAGTCAAAAACACTTTTAGCATTATTATTTGTTTTTAATTATGAAAATAATGACTACTTAAATTTATCTGGTTGAAAATTTAAGATGTCATATTAATGGCCTATTTCATTAATCACAATTACTTTCTGCCATATTTTCAACTATAAGAAAAGCGAACTGCATGCTGGATAAAGTCAAAAAATGAATCTCTGTATTGAGTATCTTTCAGAAGAGTACAATGTCATTCATTTCTCTTTCAATATACAGTAATTGGTAGGTGACATAACATTGACACTGAGTGCTTTCAAATTATCTACCATATTTAGATCGTCTATACTAACATGATGGACAGTATAATATTAAATACTTTCTCAAAACAAATTAGACACCAAAGTAGCAGTTTTCTGTCAATGTGGGCTTCCAGATACGACAGTTTTAATCTTTTCGGTGTCTGCTGATAATGGATATTCAGAGATCCTGTCATAGAAAATGACCTCCACAACTCAGTTTTTTAAACCAGCAAAGACTTTAAAGCAAGAAACACTTATCAAAGATTAGATAATAAAGAAAATAAAATTATTAGGTCAAAGTTTTAAGTATATTTATTTTTCCTCTATGATTTTCAATGAAACTATATTTTGAACGTGTTCAAATCCTAACTATATTTTGAATGTGGTTATTTGAATTTAATAAATCATTAAGCTTATTATATTAAATTAAACAAATTAAGACATAATTTTTGAGTGACTTTATGTAATGAATGATTTGAAACAAATAACTCCTTTCATATAAATGGATATATTTGAATTTTGTAATAAAATATTGATATTATTCATTTTAAAGGTGTTTTGTTCATAACACTTCACTAAGCATACTGAGATGTGAGCCAAAAATTTGTTCAGTGAACAAGTCATATTCTATAGTTTTCACTTACTTTTTGTAGAAGATTTATTGACATTTCAGTCAACCTTAATAATACATAAATACTTCTGAAAATCCCCAAATAAACCTCTCTTACTATAGTGTATAATGTATAAATTAAGGGCAGTTTAACTCTTTGGAAAATACAGGTTAATTATAACAAAGTCTTATTAATAATTCACATTTCATTCCCTATGAGATTTATATGGCAATAAAAAAGCACATATAACAAACTACATAACAGTTTCATTTAAAGAATATACTAATTATCATTAGGTATTTATCCTACTCATCATCCTAATATTAGAAACAAGGAATGTTTTGGGTGGCATCCAAAATATTGACATTAATCTTCACGTTTATGGAACCAAATATTTCTTCCTTCATGTAATATTATATTTTCATTTTTAATAACATCTTGAAAGCATATCCTTTTGAGCTATTTCTTTAGCATTTATGGCATTATGACTCATTTCTATTTTTTGTGGAATTAACTTTCCTAGGTCTATTACTATTTTCTGATTTGGTAAAAAAAAAAAACACACATTTAAATGGCACATCCAATATTATTTGATATCCAGCCTTATTCATTACAAAATGTTTCTAGTCACCTCAAAAATATATATATATTTGGGGGATATAAGAGCTGAAATACAGATTTATCTTAAATTAACAGCAAGACTGTGTCTAATTGGCAAGAACTTTAATAATCAAGTTGAAATTATTACAGCATTCGTAGAAGGTAAAAGATGCCATGGGTGGGGAGTGGAGCAGAAGTTTGTAACCTGCAGCTATTGAAAGTTTCAAAGAATGAAGGAAGGCAATACAGTCCATAGCCCCAGGCAATAACCACTTTTATCCTCCTTCAGATTGTAGCCATGCCCTCAGGCTATGAAGTGTATGAAGTCCAAGTAACATGCCCACTAGGAGCCCATAGTTTCCCACTTATTTCATTCTTTCCGAGTATTTAGGATCTTATAATTCTCTACTTATATATCCAGGATCTGTTCCTTGGGTGGGTTCAACATGCTGAAATTGGACCCTGCTAACAGTGTTTATGGACCCTTTAGGATTGAGGGGCAGCCTATGGAGAAATGTTGGAGGGGGTGAAAGAGGGATCCTGGATGGGAAAACAATAGGACTGCTTCCAGCCAAGACCTCCCTTTTTAATATTCCCCAGAGAAAAGCTATTCTCAAATACTGATAAGACAAAATATAGACAGTCACATATTAAGGACAATTACTTGACAGATTTCCAGAGCTTTCAAATAAATAACAACAGGAGTAATTTTATCTGCATTCATCTGTGCAAAATGGGGATAACTATAACACTTCTAAATGTTATGCTAAATCAAATTAGAAAGAACATTACTTTCTGTATTATTTTAGAAATGTGAAGAGTCTTTTAAGTTAGCTCAGATTCTGCAATTTAACTAAGTAGAATTTCTTGCAGGCAATTTACCTATGAATGCAAGATACATTTATATATTGTAAATTGCAAAGGCAGATACAATTTGAAGACTTTAGACAAAAGTATACAACATCCCAGTTAATTTATAAAATATTTCCATTACCACAGAAAATTCTCTGTGACCCTTTTAGTCAACTTTCCATAAGCAAGCACTGTTTTTGTTTCTATTACTATAAATTAGTTCTGCTTATCTTTGACCTGCATATAAATGGAAACAAGCAAGTGTGTTGTTTTGTGACTGGTTTCTTTCACTCAATGTTTTTGACATTTGTCCATGTTGTTGTTTGTACTACAAACTGTTCTTTTTTATTTTGCTGTTATATTTTTATTTACATTACAAGTTGTTTATCTAATCTACTAATTGAAATTTGGGGTGTTACTAGAGTTTTGGTATTATGAATAAAGATACTGTAAATATTATTTATAGGAGTTTTTGATATATTTTCATTTCTCTTGGGTAAGTTCCTAGAAGTAGAAATACTGAGTCTTAGGGTGAGTAGATTTTTAAAATATGTATATGAAATGTCAAACAGTTTCTCAGAGGGTTTCACAATCCAATCATTATTTTATACATTTTTCAGTTGTTCCATATTCTTGTCAACATTTGGGATTATCCGTCTTTATAATTTTATCTACTCCAGGAAGCAGAAGCTAGTGTCCTCACTGATGTTTTAATTTGCATTTTCCTGATGGCTACTGATGCTGAATGTATTTCATGTGCTAATTGATTTATTGTATAGCTTTTTTGTAAAATGTCTGTAGAAATCTTATGCCTATTGGTGTCATCTCTTTTTCTCTTGATCTTCAGTCTTTCTAAGGATTTATTATTTTATAGTACCTCTTTAAGAAGTAACTTTTATCTAATTGTTTTCTATCATGTGTCAGTTATCATTTCATTGACTTCTGCTCTCATCTTTTTTCTAATGGCTTTTACTTATCTTTGGTGCAAACTTTTCTAGCTTCTAAAGGTATAAAACTGGATACCCGATTTTAACTTTCTTTTCTAATATTAGTATTTAAAGTTATACATTTCTTAATAATCTTTGCTTTATATCATCCTCACAAATTTTGATATGTACTATTTACATTATTTAGTATGAGTCACATATGTTTTAAAATTTTCTTTGTGATCTCTTCTTTAATGTATATGTTATTTATATGCATGCTGTTGAAACTGAAATTCTTTGGGGATTTTTCTTGATGCTTTATTGTTTTTGATTTCTAATGTAATTCCCTGCTGTCCACAAAAATATAAGCTGTACAATTTTTATGTTTTAAAAGTTTTTGAGATTTATGATATGGCCTGGTATATAATATATGCTGGTGGAAATTCCATGTGCTCTTAGAAAGTATGTCTTCAATTTTGGGGTATATGTGGAGTAAGTTGCTATACAGTGCATTGCAGGAACACTGGCTCAGGCACAACGAAACTTTTAGCAAATGAATGCTGTATTACTTACACAGTCCAAATTGTCCAAAATAGGAGGGGAAGAGATCCCATCTTGTCCAGTCTCCTAGGGAGGCCAACTGTTCAGGTCAGGTTTAGTAGACGGCAGCTCCACAAGTCCAGTCCACTTCCTGTCAGAGAGTGAGAGATTCCTGTACTTCCGGAGAGCTAAGTATTTATCCACTACTCAGGAGGGGGGCTTGCCAACTGAAAGTTCCTGCCCCTGTAAGCAGCTGGAACTGCCTATTCCCAGTTTCAGGTTTAAGGAAAGGCTAGGTCTTTATGTTAGACCTAACATTTACCCTGGTCTGTGGAATGGAAACATATTGAAATATCTGCACACATTGAAAAAGGAGGGGCGTGGGTGAAGGCCTGGAAATGGCCACGAGGAATGTCCATTACTTTCCCAGCAATGTATTATTATATAAATATAAATTAGTTAAATAGACAAATTGACCTAATCTTGTCCTCAGTGACTTTTTTCTCTAGTTGCCCTATCATTACTGAGAAGGGGATCTTATACAACTATGATTATATATTTGATTATATGATTATATATATGATTTATGCATTTGCAAATTTTTTCTAAAAATACTGTCCATTTTTACTTCAAATATTTTTCATCTCTGTTATGGGATGCATTGGTCTTTTTGATTAATTGACTCTTTTGTACATGAAAAGCTTCTTTTTGTCTATGGTTATACTCTTAGACTACTGTAGTATAAATATAGTTACATCAACCACCTTCTTATATAGTTTGCATGTTAAAACTTTTTCATACTTTTTCTTTCACTCTATATCTTTATATTTAAAATATGATTTGTTAAAGTTTACTTTTGTTTTTAAATCAATCTGATTATTCCTTCCTTTTAACCAGAGGTTTTAAAGTTAAAATAACTATAGATATAAGGGATTTTAGGCCTAATATAACAAATTCATTTTCTGTTTGTCCCATCAGTTTTTGTTCTTCTGTTTTTATTTCTTGATTCTTTTTGGTTAAATGAAATTCAAATGATATTTTAAAATTCTGTTTATTTTGTGGTTGATATAGGGCTGTCAACATGTATCAAAAAATTAAGTCTCCTTAAAATTAATAATGCTTCATGTAAAATGTAACAATATAATTTTATTTACCATTTCCCTGTTTGTCAGTCTATTTTTACTATATATTTCACTTCTCATACAATGTAAATTCCACAATCAAATATTAAATTTTTTCTTTAAACAATCACAAAGAAAAAAGAAAGGAAATATATTAGTTTATCTTTACTCCTATATTTACCATTTCTGATGCACTTTTCTTTTTCTTACAATCAGGTTTCCATCAGCAATTCTGACCTTTTAACCTGAAAAACTTTCTTCAGCATTTCTTATAGTGTAGTTATGATGCCCTTGTCCCAAAATTATCTTTCATCTTTCATTAATATTGTAATATTTTTATTTCACTATTTTGAGCATTGGTGTCTATTTTTAAATATATATTCCTATCTTGCTTGAAGTTCACAAGTTCCTTGGTTTCATAGATCAATGTTTTTCATTACATCTGGAAAATTCTTAGCCATTTGTTTTATAAAAATTTGTTTTTAACACCCCATTTTCTTCCTACTATCCTTCTGGAACTCTGAAACTGTGGAAATTTTCCTAGGGTTAAATAAGAATTTCTTTTGATGGTCTATGGTGAGAGAAGACATATAAGCTGAGAGAAGAGGATTGAGGTTCATTTATTCGTGCTGTAAATTGAAAGTGGACAAGTCCAGTGAATAGTCCAATGGACTATTCTTTCCCCACTAAATTCTTTTTGCACCTTTGTTGAAAATTAATCTAATCTCCAAAGATCTATGTCTCTTCTTATATCAGTACAATTATTCTAGGTTTACACTAAGATATGACTTAAGTCAAGAAGTCAGGCTATGTAAATCATCTGTTTGTTCTTTACTGAAATCATTTGGTCCTTTTAAAATGCCATATAATTTTTAGAGTCAAGTGGTCAATTTCTACAAAACACTGCTAGTATTTTGATTGGAAGCAAGTTTATTCTATAGAAAATAATCAGGAAAATTACCATCTAAAAATGGATTCTTCTGATTCATGTATATATCTTCATATATTTGGAACTTACTTAATTTCTCCAGAAATGTTTTGTAGGTTTTGAAATAAAAATCTTGGGTAACCTTTGTTAAATTTACCTTTATGTTTCATGTTATAGGTGCTATTGTAATTGTTATTATTTTATGAGGTTAAATATGTTAGATTTGTTAGCCTTTACTTTCTACTTTAATGTCCTATCACAAAAATGAAACAAATAAAAAATGAGCAATTGAATCCTACAATATATAAAATATATAAAAATGATAATACATCATAAGCAAGTTTATCATCAGAACACTTTTGGTTCAACACTTAAAATCAGTGTAATCCATCATATCAACAGCTTAAAGAAAACATGGTTACATTATCAAATGTAGAAAAATCTCTTGTAAAAAGTCAAAATCCAGTTCTGAAGTTTAAAATCTCAGGAAACTAGGAATTAAAATGAACTTTCTTAATCTGATTGATGCTGCTCTGGGTTTCAGAAACCAGAATGAGCAACACAAGTTGGTAATCTCAACTCCAGCCTACAGAGGATTGCTGCCCTGATTCTGGGCTGCTTGTGGTTGAGCCGGGCCTCCACCTGACCTAGATCTGGGAACACAGGGTGGCACCCAAAACTCTGGGCCCCCTGTTCATCTGACTGGAGATCTTAATTAGTGGAATAATCTTAGAAAAATAAATAAATGGCATACAGATTGGGGAACAAGGTCTAAAATTCTATTAAATTTCAAATGACATAATCAAATGTAGGAAAATCTGAAGGAATTTGCAGTGAAGCTACTAGAACTAAAAGGTGAGCACAGCAAAGTCACAGGATATAAGGCCCATAAAGGAAAAATTAATTTCATTTTATACACTAGCAACATTGGAAGTTAAAAATAAAAAGTGAAAAATTATGAATATTAAAACTAAAATTAAACTTACATTGAGAAAGAGTATTTAAATGCCACTAAATTATAAAATGGCTGAGGATATATATACACACATACATATATATGAGACATATATACATATATATGAGATATATACACATATATAAAAGATATATATATATACATATGAGAATGTGTGCAAGATGGGAAAATTGGAAAATATTTTTTAGAAAATTAAAAAATGGGAATCATAATATATTTATGGCTCTGAATCCCCAATATTATTGAGAGGTAAATTTTCCCCAAATTGATCCATAAATGTATTGCAATTCCAAACACCAAGCAAGCTTTTTTGATAAAATTGAGAAGCTTATTCTAAATTCATATGGGAATATAAAAGACCTTGACTAGCCAAAGACCCATGAAAATTTTTTTGAAGACATGTGCTACATGATTTCAAGATTCACTATAAAATACAGTACTCAAAATAATGTGGCAATGACATAAGGATAGAATTAAGTCCAGTGGAACAGAATAGAGTCCAGAAATGATTCTGGGCATATATGCTCAATCCAATTTTATACAGATATCAATTTGATTTAATTGAAGAATGTGTGGTCTTTCACAAATTGTAGTGGACCATTTGGATATCTGCAAAATTCATTGTATACATTTTTTGTGTCCATTTGTCACCATGTTATAATGAAATTAATAGATTTATCCTTTTCACTGATTTCTTTAGAATGGAAAATATCTCTCAACTTAGCAAATGTACATTTAAGAAAGATTATACTGCTTTTTGAGAAAAGCATGCCACCCATGAACAAGATGTGTATGTGGGACAAAAAGAAATATTGGGATTGGATTATGGTTCAAAATTACCTGAGTGGCCATGCAAATGAAAGGCATTCTAGATAACTTACCTGATGGCAAAGGCCTTCTTTCCATGGCAGGCCATTGCCTGCTTGCCCTCCTATTTATGTAGCACAAATGGGTTTTTCTATAATAAACTTAGTAATAATATTGAGAGAAATGATGTTTTTACCCATTTCCCCAAATACATCTCCAAAATATCAAGTTTTAGATTTATATAACTTTTTAAAAAATCACATCAAAAACATACGACAAAGAGATCTGGCTGGAGTATATGAAATGAGGATTTTCTCTGAATTCTATTCCAAATAGCTGTATGAAAAGTTGAGTAAGTCAATATATTAAGTCCTCTATTGACTCATTTGGACAGTGAGATAACACACTGGATGACTTCTAAGATATCCAAGAATGCAAGCACTCCAACAACAGAATGTTTTTAATTCTCAAGGATAATTAAATAAGCACCTAATTGAAAAGTCACTAGGTCCTCCTTTATCTTTGTTATAAATAGTATACTATTTTCATGACAAATTTAATAGCAAAACCACTAGTTTTAATATTATAAAGAAAAATATAGTTTGTTTCAAGAATTTCTAAATTCTCTAATAATCTAGTCCATTATTAACTTACTTGTGAAAAATATCAAATTAAATTAAGAAAACATCAATTGTCTTCATGATAAGTTCCTTCAAATTATAATAACTGGGATTTATTCATTTAATTGACAGATACATTTGTGAAATCATAATTAAAGCTTACTTTTGGAATGTTTGACCTTAAAGTAATTTGGAAATATTTTGTGGTATTGTAGAAATATGGGAATTATGCAATTAGTACAGGTGTACTTTTGGCTATTTTCCGAAATTAATATATCTATTATCTTTTCTAACCTTATTGAAAAGGAAAAAAAAAAAAAAAAAATCTCTTTCCCCTTCTCACACTGAGAAATCTATTGATGTAAATAAAAATGTTGAACTAGATCTCCATCATTCCGCATTGAGTTAATGCTGCCAAAATTACATTGCAAAAGAAAATTTTAAAACCAGCAATCTTTAGGGTCATGAACTTCTTCTCATTTAAAAAGAAATCAAGGCATTCATGAACTGCTCAGCAACATGGTACGGAGGCAGTGAAAGAATTTTGCTTTATATCCATGGTATATAATGCGAGACCACATTTCCCAGTTTCTCTTTTAAGTTTGGACATGGCCAAGTGACTGAGTTTGGAATGATGGAAAGTGAACCAAAGTGATATGTATCATTTCCTAGCTCATAAAAACTTTTCATAGTTTATACTCTGTCCACCATCTGCTACCTTGTTATTGGCACCAGGAATGGCCTAGAAATCCATGTGTTAAACATCTACACCACCTATACTTTAAACTTTAGGTAAGTGAAAATTGAATTTAAATTGATGTGTGTTGGGGACGATAATGGCAGCATGTTCATCTTCAGAGATACCGGTAACATATAACATGGCCGCCAGGGCTGAAACAACAACACCCTAAGCTACAGCTAGCCTTCTTCCCGGATGTCTTTGGCTCGCTCCAAAAGGCGCGAACCGTCGTCGCATCTGCCACTTACCCTAGCAACAGCAACCACCAATCCTAGACCGCCACCCGTCCTTAGTAGCCATTCCCTCTTCCTTTAGCATATATACCCTGCCTCCTCAATAAACTTTCGCAGCTTGATCAGAATCCTGTCTTGCTGTCGTTCTTCGTGTCTCTTGTCCCATACTATTCGTTGATCGTCCTGCGGGCCGGGACAGATGTGACTAAGATTTTGAGGTTTATCTTTAGTACTAGCCAAAATTACCTTAAATTATTCAAAAATTGTACTTTGAAATGGGGTGCTTCAAAATAAAATATATGATATTTTAAATCAGCAGTCACATGATGAATATTGATATTAGAGAACAGACTTTGGTTATGCATTGTAAAAACATTTGGGAAAACTGTTTCTTGTGAAAAGTTGAAAGCTGATAATATGTCTATTAAACCCATAGCTCTAGGGAAAGTGGCTGGAAAACAGATTGATAGTAGTGGGTGTGGGTTGTTATAACAGAGTTTAGGAAGTTATTAAATGAAAGAGATTATTTCAAGCAATAAATGGCTGGTTTTTAATCAGGAATGAAAAAGAATAGAGTCTAGTCCTTAGATAAGTACATCACAGCAGCACAAAATAAATATGGAGTAAGATGCCATTTGCAGTAAAGATTAAGGGTGAGTTTTTAAAGGCTACAAGGTAGTTGCTTTAATTTGAAACAAAAAGGCATTTGAACATATAATCAAAAATATAAGTTAAGTTTGAGAATTATGTTTAAATAAGAACTTTGAATGGAGCTACTGGTGCAAAGAAATGGCAGGAAGCCAATAGATTAGAAGCGTATAGAATAAGATTATATTATTGTTTAAGACTACATATTCCACAGTCATGTAAGAGGATTATGCATCTTGACTTTTCTTGTAATTTTCTTTGCCATCTTTGTATTGCGTACATCTCCTTACTCCAATAACAATGGGTTTGCTTGAGCCAATGAAATGTTAATGGAATTGACATATGCCCTGTTAGAACAAATGCTTTAAAAGATATTGTACATTCCAATCAACTCTTTTGTTATTCTACCATGGGCATGGTGTGTCCCAAATAAAGACTATTCCTTTAGGCTGGACTTTAGCATGAAGAAAACTGAAGCCTATCCAAAATCTATCTGTAACCTGGAGCAATATCAGAGCTGCTTCTAACTTACAGCTGAAATTTAATGTGATCAAAAATAAATCTTAGTTTTTAAGAACCACTGAGATTTTGGTGGCTGTTTTTAATCACAGCAAAATATGAATAATATAATGTAAATGTTAGTAAAATGTATTGCCAAAGAAACAATAAGCTTTTTTTTTACTTCATCTGGCATGCTCGGTAAAGGATATATATACCTTCCAAGGAACAGCAAACTCCACGTTACACTCATCAGTGGCTAAATAGTCTAAAAAAATAATACAGCACCTCCAAGAGTGGAGTTGAAGGAACCAGTGAACAATGGATAAGAAGGTTCTTCACAAAGAACAAACTCAAGGTCAAAGCCAGGAATCTCCTTCATTCACAAGGCAAACGGTTGTCAAAATATCTGCCTGTGACAATATCTCATTCTTCACTTTGTTTTTAATGTGAGTTTTGGTGGATAGGGGAGATGGTTGCCTATCCCTTTATCCCATTGTATATTTTGTAGGCAAATGAATTTTCCTTATAAAAGGGGCTGACAAACTTTTTATTATATGGCCAAATAGTAAATAGTTTAGGCTTCTGGGTCATACAGTCTTTATGTCATCTATTCAACTGCTCCACTGTGTCATTATAGCATGAAAGTAACCATGGGCATCTGTAAACAAATGAGTGTGGGTGTGTTTCAATGAAACATTATTTACTGACACAGAAACAAGGACGCAGGGAAGACTGTAGTTTGTAAATCCCTGCTTTAGAAGAATGGAGTGTGGGAATGGCATTTGAAACTGATGGGAAGAGTCCTACTTTATGTGGAAATAGTAGTTGAGGAAGGATGGCTGGCACCTTAAGTTTCTTTACTGAGGGAGGAAGGTAGAATGCATTTTATGTTTGGGAGAGAACAGTGACCAAAATATTTCGGTAAAGATTACCTAGAAATCTATAAGCTCATCTAATTTATCTACAGGGCACTCAGCTAGACTCCTCTGTTCTTTCTGCAGTTTGGTATGGCCATGTAACTGAGTTCTTGCTAAAGGAATGTGGGAAAAAGTAATGTTCACTTCTCCTAGGCTTGTAAAATAAAGAGACCCTTTATATCTTCCTTTATATTTATGAAGATGTTGACACCTTGATAAAATCAATCATGGAAGCAATAGGCTGAGGATAATGAAATTTTAAGTCATAATGTGTTCCTAAATTACAGTGTGGATTATTGAGTAGATCGGGATGGTGATTTAAGAGTTTATCAGTTAAGAAACTAATGCTACTTTAGATAATTCAAGATGATTCCTATTACTTATGCCTTGAACTTAAATACACATCCAAATCCTTAAAGTACTATCAATCAAAGTTAAAGTATTTGGGAAGTTTGCTTTGTTGAGCAAATGTATTCTTGAGATAATCTTTTGTCAATCCTCCAGGTAACAAGCACATTCAGCAGGAAATTAAAAGCAATTGTGAGAAAAACAGAAAAGCTTTTTTCCCTAATAGCCATGTTTGTTTTAAGCCCAAGTGTGATGTTTGAATGCAATGAGGAACACAGTGACTATCCTAATGTAAATGACTTTTAGAAATACATACATATGGAGATTTTAAGGAGTAGAAAATTAAGACATTATAAAGGTCAGAAAGTAAGTTGATTCTACTATGATTTGAATTTAGTTCTATATGATTGTACAATCTTTACTTATGCTATTATATTTCCCTAGTAAAATTATCATGGTTCTTATGCCCAGATTTTATATGAGAAAACAAATCATATAAATAGTACATGTGACTTTAAGAAGAATTTAGGTAATGAGGGAAAAATTCCAACCTACAAAATGTGGCATTGACCTCATGATGATATTTTATCAAATGAGTGACTTGGATATTTTGATATAAGGATATTTGGAAATTCTAAAATAATCTTGGATAATGTCAAAGGGGGATGTATTTTGTACTCAGCAATCTGATTAAAACCTCAGGGGGCCGGAAGGAATGGGCTCTAGGCCAAGAGAAGTATTACCAGTTGTTTGGTTCAGAGCCTGTGAATTAATATTTGTATAAATTCAACCATTCTGTATAAAGCAATTAATTTGTGGTTTTTCTTTCATTTTGCACATGCAACTACAACCTGAGATGTAGGAAGTTTCATAATCATACTGCAGAGCTGGAGGGTAACTTGTTAATTAGAACTGAGTCTCACCTTCCCGAAAATTATCATTTATATTTTATATATAATTTAATAAAATTAAATTATGCATAAAATATTTAAAAGGAGAAAATATTAGTTCGGGTTATTGTTTCAAAAGTGTAGAATAGGGAAACGGACGTGGCTCAAAGGTTCAGCGTCCGTCTACCATATGGAGAGACCAGGGTTCGATCCCCGGTACCTCCCGGTAAAAAAAAAAAAAAAAAAAAAAAAAAAAAGTGTAGAATATTATAAAAGTAAAGGTAGTCATCAATAAATGAATTTTTTTTTTTTTTTATTGATGACTACCCTTGTGAGTTTTTGCTCTTGTAAATGAGACTTAGCCTGCAGTTGTGGGGTGCCTAAGGGTTGCCACCTGAGAGCCTCCTTGTTGCTCAAATGTGGCCTCTCTCTAAGCCAAACTCAGCATATGATTGCATTACCTTCCCCCCAACATGGGACATGACTCCCGGGGATGAGCCTCCCTGGCAATGAGGGATTAATACCAAGTGCCAACTGGCAGCTTTGTGCAGTGGCAGTATCGTAGCCAATGAGGTTTATCTGAGGCACGATTATTGCTAATTGAAAACTTTTCCCAAGTGCCAACTGGCAACGCAACTGGAAAAAGACCTTGAATAAAAGGGGGAAACGGTAAAGACAAATGAGTTCAAGTGGCTAAGAGACTTCAAAGAGAGTCGGGAGGTCATCCCAGAGGTAACTCTTACGCACACCTCAGTAGGAGCTCATAGAACATCTAAGTGCCTATCACCCCACTCAGTGGGGTTCCTGAGAGCTCCAGAGACACCCTGGTCTTATATAAGGGGGGATAGCCCCAGAGACTGATGCCTTATCAGTGGGTTCTATTTTGGAATCTGTGCTCCTGAGAGTGACAGAATTAGACTCAAATAAGTCCTCCCTGCACATGGTTCACCAGTCCCTTCTATTCAAACCTACATGTGATGCTGGAGTTTCTTAGGTATACTTCCAGAGACTGGAGCCTCCCGCCTACCTATGTACCAGGTGTGCATGAAATCTAGGTGGTGCTGCAACTCCTACCCTACAGCTCAATGGACTCATCCAAGTCACCTGGTGAGGAGACAACGATGGGAAATGGCCATCCCAGGGAATGGAGAGGGCCTGCATCTGCAGGCAGGATCATCCCACCCACCATATTCATGGGATATAAGCCCTCTCTCACTTGGAGTGGAGTGGACATCACCATCCCAGTCGCCTCTGGATTGGGGGAAGAACTATGGACTAGAGTGGACTTGATGGTATTCTCTTGCTCACAAATGGTGATTCTTGCAATGCAAGAAATTATAACAATGAGGTGGAGCCAGTGGCCACTTGACAGTTTTTGGGTAGGGAGGGGATGAGCAGTTGAAATACAGGGGCTTCTTTGGGAGTTGGAGGTTGTCCTGAGTACTGTTGTGGCAATGGATGTAGGCCATTTTAAATCAGCATACACAACTCAGAACTGAGTGGGAGACAGTGTGGTCTACAATGTGAACTGTGGTCTATGGTTGGTGGCAAGGCTCCAGGATGCGTAAGTTCATTGAGGTTGGTGGACCACACTGTGGGAGATGTTTGTGTTGGATGTGGTGGGAGGTGTGGGAGGTGGGCAACATGGGAATCCCAGTGGGTTCCGTGTAATATTTTAGGTAATCTAAGCACCTCTTAAAATATATGTATATATATATATATAAATAACATTTTTGTAAGCAAATACACATATATGCATATATATTTATATATCGTTTTACAAATGTTTGTATGTATTGTGAGAATTTTGATTTTTACCCATAATAAAAAAAAAATAAAAAAATAAAGGTAATTTATTCTGTAAGTGAGAAAATCATTATTTAAATTAGCTGTATTATTTGGCATGGACTTGCTCAGAGTAAAAGGGTTAAGGACATTTTTGTCAATTTCATGTTTGATTAGATGGAATATATTTTGTGCTGTAATTATTAGCTCCTGAAACATGACAACTTAAAATTTGGGTAAGTCATGAATTGGTAAAATATATGGAAGTTTCCATTTCGATTTTTTGGTTAATTTTAACAATAGCTTGTCATTAAAATCTGAAAAAAGGTGCAATAGCTTTTATAAATAGATTTGCATAACAAGGATACTAATAATCATATTTGTGGCACCTATGATCCAAAAGTAGAAGATAATTATTGCTATAAAAAACAAAATAGTTTTAAAGTATTTACTTTATGAATAATTTATTCTCACAGTTAAAATTCTGACAAACTTCTTTGTAGATACGGAAAAGCCATCATCAAATTTATGTGGAACTGTAAGGGGTCCTGAATAGCTAAAGCCATCTTGAAAAAGAAGAATGAAGTTGGAAGACTCATACTTCCCCATCTTAAAAGTTATTACAAATACACTGTACTCAAAAAGGGACGATACTGGCACATGAACAGAAATATAGACCAATGGAGTTGAATTGAGAGCTCAGAAATCAACCCTCATATTTATGTCCAACTATTTTTGATAAGGTGGCAAGGACCACTCAACTGGGAACAAATACTCTCTTTAACAAACGATACTTAGAAAATTGGATTCCCACTGGCAAAAAAAGGAAAGACCCTTACTTCACACTTTATATAAAAACCAACTCAAAATGGATCAAAGATCTAAATATAAGAACCAGAACTATCAAAGTTCTAGAAAAGAACACCAGGAAGCATCTCCAGGACCTTTTGTTAAGCAATGGTTTCTTAAACTTTACATCAAAGAACAGGCAACAAAAGATATATCAGATAAATGTGACCTCATCAAAATTAAAGATGTTTGGTCCTTAAAGGACATTATCAGGAAAGTAAAACAACAATGGGAGAAAGTATTTGGAAATCACATATGTGATAAAGGTTTAATATCCAGTATATATAAAGAAATTCTTCAATTTAACAACAAAAAGACAATTCTAATTAAAAAATGGACAAAAGTTTACACAAATACACAAATGACATGAAAGCACATGAAATGATGTTCAACATCATTAGCCATTAGGGAAATTCAAATCAAAACTACAGTGAGATACCATTTTGCACCCTATACCATTTTGACTGCTATAAAAAAAATGGAAAATAACAAGTGTTGGAGAGGATGAGGAAAAATAGAACCACTCATTCATTGCTGGTGGCAATGTAAATTAGTGCAGCTGCTGTGAAAACAGTTTGATGGTTCCTCTGAAAGCTAAGCATAGAACTTCCACATGACCTGGCAATCCCACCACTAAGTATTATACCCAAAAGAATTGAGAGCAGGGGCTCCAAACAGATATTTGTACATTGATGGTCATAGCAGCAATATTCATAATTGCCAAATGATGGAAGCAACCCATGTGTCCATCAACTGATGAATGGGTAAATAAAATGTGGCATATACATACAATGGAAAAAACAAAAGTTCATTCTTGAAAATGAACAATAAAATTGAAAAAATTTTAGCTAGACTGACAAGAATAAAAAAGGAGACACAAATAATGAAAATCAGAATTGAAAAGGGGTACATTATTACCAACCCTGCTAAAATAAAAAGGACTGTAAAAGGATACTATGGAGACTTCTGGGAAAATGGTGTTGAAGTAGGTAGGGAGAGCCCAACTATCTAACAGAAAAGAAAGGAGAAAGGTCAAAAACCTCTCTGAGGCAGCTGCTTTGGAAATATATAGAATAGGAAAGTGTTGTGCATCATCCAGGAGGGAACTAAACAGATAAAGAAGCCAAAGGAAAGCCATGAGTTACTCGCCCTTATGGCTGGAAATGGCACAACATGTGCCACCCTCAAGGCAAATAGCCTTGGTGGAGCCCCTGGCTCACTGAAGCTAGCTGAGTGGAAGGGTGTGTTCCCTGGGAGGAGGGGGTCTCTGGCAGAAGGTGGAGAGTGGTTTCTTTTCAGTAAGTTTGGTCATCTGAGCTGCTTTAAATCTCGGAGGGGACTCTGACTGGCTCTGAGGCAGCCATGAAGAGAGGGAAGCAGGATCTGATCAGGCAGGCTGTCACACCCAGGTGCCTCAGGAGAGAAAGGAACTAGCTTAGAGAGGGGTAGGAGACAGGTGCCTAAGCAGCCTGGGGCTGGCAAACTGTTAGAAGCCTACCTCACCTCAGGGAAAGTGAGTGGATAGTGCCAGAAAAGTTTTTCTGAAGCCTATTTAACCTGCAGAGTCAGTGTAGCTCAGTGAAGAAATTCCTGGCTCACATATATGAGGTTTCTGGTTCAATTCCTGGGTCTTCTTAGAGACGAGATCTAAAGAGTGATCCACTGGCTATCAGGTACCTAGGCGATACCTTATGACAGGGAACATAAAGTTTTTTTTTTTTTAAGGTATTCTTGGATCTGTTATTTTTTTATAGGTTTCCTTTTTTCTTCTTTTTCTTCCTTTTTATTTCTCTTGCTTTTATATTCTATAATCCAGGACATAACCTGTGGAGGGCAGGCTGCAGCATCATTGTAGAGCACCAGGAGCCTGAGAAACTCTTTAGGGGCCTAAAAGGGAAAGCTATTATTCCTGGGTTTTGTTTTTTTTTCTTTGTTGTGTTTCCCCTTTCTGTTTCCTTTTGTTTTTCTCTTTTACTTATTTTTTCTATCTACTTTATTTCTTTCCTTTCTTTCATTTTTCTAGCTCCTGTTTTCTATTGTCTTTCTTGCATTACACTTATTTTTCTTTGGCCTTCTTTTTTTATTTCTCTCTTTTTTCTTTTCTTTTCCTTTCTTCTCATCATTCTAGCCTTTTAAATCATTCTATTTTTTTCTATATGTTTTTTCTTCTTTCATTTTTTTATTGCACTTTTTAATTCGTATTCCTTTGTACTTTTTATGATTTTTAACTCATATTAATATTTATTATCTTAGCTCTTGTACAGTTCCTCTTCTACCTTTTTTACTATTACTATAATTATTTTTCTCTTCTTATCTCTTTCCTTTTATCTTACCTAATTATTTTTCAAGGAAACACAGACAACTGCAAGGAAATAGAATAAGAGAACCAAGTGTCAAGAGGAATCTTACAACACACACACACAAACAACAAAATAAAATCTGAGAGTAGTAAGAGAAGCTAACCACCCAAATAAGCCCATCAAGATAAACAGATGCCTAGACACCAACAAAGAATTACAAACCATACTAAGAAACAGGGAAACATGTCCCAGTCTAATGAACAAACTAAAAAACAGGAGGAGAGGTAGAATGTGGAACAACTAATCAGGGATGTCCAAACAAATATCATGAATCAACTTACTGAAGTGAAGGAAGAGATAAAGGATATTAAGAACACTTTATAGGGATTATACTGAAGAAATTGTAAACATACACAAAAAGATAACGGATATGATGGTGATGAATGTCACAATGCAAGAAATCAAAAATACACTGGAAGCACATAACAGCAGATTTGAACAGACAAAGGAATGAATCTGTGATGTCAAAGATAGTATCTAAAATCAAACAGATAGTAGCATGGATAGATTAAAAGATAGAAAAAAATCCAGCAGGGACTTAGGGATATGAATGACAACATGAAATGCACGAACATACACATTATAGGATGCCATAAGGAGAAAAGAAGGGGAAAGGGGCAGAAGGAGTGTGGTAAGAAATAAAGTCTGAAAATTCCCCAATTCTTTTGAAGGACATATATGTAAATGTCCAGCAAGAGCAGCACAACCCAAAGAATATAAATCTTAAAAGACCTACCCCAAGACATATTCTCGTCAAATTGTCCAATGCTCAAGACAAAGAGAAAACTGAAAGCAAAAGAGAAATGAGATCCATCACATACAGGGAAGCTCAATAAGATTAAGTGCTGATTTCTCATCTGAAACCATGGATGCAAGAAGGCAGTGGTATGACATAGTAAAGGTGCTAAAAGATAAAAAACTGCAAGCCAAGAAATCTGTATCCACTAATGCTGACATTCAGAAATGAAGCAGAGTTCAAAATATTCACATATAAACAGAAATTATGAGATTTTGTTAAAAATAAATCTGCTTTCATGAAATACTGAAGGGAGTTCTGTTCTGGAGTTTGAAAACAAAAAAACAGGAGAGAGAGGGTTGAAAGAGAGTGTAGGAAGAAAAATTATTGATAAGAATAACTAAATAGATACAAAGAGAAATAAAAACAACATATGACACATATAAACCCAAAGAAAATATGGCTAATGTAATTCCTTGACAGTAATAGCATTGACTGTTAATGGATTAATCTCTATATTCAAAAAACACAAATTGGCAGAATGGATAAGGAAATATGACCCATCTAGATGCTGTATACAAGAAACTCACCTTAGACCCAGGAACACAAGAAGGTTGACAGTGAATGGTTGGAAAACAATTTTACATGCAAACAATAACAATTAGTAACTATACTAATAATAGGCAAAATAGACTTTAAATGCAAAACTACTGTAAGAGAAAAAGAAGGACACTATGTATTAATAAAAGATGTAATCTATCAAGAAGAAAGAACAATCAAAAACATTTATGCACCTAACCAGGATGCCTCAAAGTACATGAGGCAAACATTGGAAAAACTAAGTGAGGAAATAGATGCTTCTACAATTATAGTGAAGGAATTTAATACACCATTCTCACGATTAGACAGCACATCTTTACAGAGGATCAATAAAGGAACAGAAACCTTGAATAATACATTAGAGGATCTAGACCTAATAGACATATACAGAACACTACACCTAAATACAGCAGGGTATACATTCTTCTCAAGTCCACATGGATCATTCTCCAGGATAGACCACATGCTAAGCCACAGAACAACTCTCAATTAATTCAGAAAGATTGAAATTATACAAAGTAATTTCCCTGGCCACAATGGAATGAAGCTGGAAATCAGTAAGTGGCAGAGAAATGGATTAGGCTTAAAGATATGGAAGTTAAACAGCACATTCTTAGAGAATCAGTCGGTCAATGAGGAAATTGCAAAAGAAATCAGTGACTACCTTGAAACGAATGAAAATGATAACACAACGATGGGAGGTGTGGGAGGTGGGCAACATGGGAATCCCAGGGGGTTCTGTGTAATATTTTCGGTAATCTAAGCACCTCTTAAAATATATTTATATATATATAAATAACATTTTTGTAAGCAAATGCACATATATGCATATATATTTATATATCATTTTACAAATAGTGGCATGTATTGTGAAAATTTTGATTTTTACCCACAATAAAAAACAAATAAATTAAAAAAAAAAAAAACCTATAGGAAGCAGCAAAAGCAGGGCTGAGAGGGAAATTTATAGTCATAATTTCCTATATTAAAAAGAAGAGCTAAAATCAAAAGCCTAAATGAACAACTGGAGAAATTAGAAAAAGAACAATAAACTAAGCCCTAAGTAAGTAGAAGGAATGAAATAACAAAGATTAGAGCAGAGTTAAATGGAATTCAAAATAAGAAATCACTAGGAAAAATTAACAAAACCATAAGCTGGTTTTTTAAGACGATTAATAAAATTGAAAAACCGTTATGTAGACTAACAAAGAAAAATGAGAAGATGCAAATACATAAAATAACAAATGAGGAAGGTTTATCACCACTGATCCCACAGAAATAAAGAGTATCATAAGAGGGTACTTTGAAAAATTGTATGCCAACAAGATGGATAACTTAGATAAATGGACAAATTCCTAAAAACACAAAGTCAGGCTACATTGATGAAAAAAGAAATTGATGAGCTCAACAAATCAGTCACAAGTAATGAGATTGAATTAGTCATCAAAAACCTCCCAACTAAGAAGAACCCATGACTAGATGGTTTCACAGGTGAATTCTACCAAACATTCCAGAAAAAAACTAACAATTCTGCTTAAACTCTTCTAAAAAATAGAAATGTAGGGAACAAATGCCTAACTCACTCTATGATGCCAACATCACCATAATACCAAAGTCAAACAAAGATGCCATGAGAAAAGAAAATTATAAACCAATTTCTCTAATGAATCTAAATGCTAAAATCCTTAATAAAATACTTGTTATTCATATTTGACAACACATCAAATGAATTATATATCATGACTAAGTGGGTTTCATCCCTTGTATGCAATATAAGAAAATCAATCAATGTAATACACCACATAAACATATCGAAAGAAAAAAATTACATAATCATCTCTATAAGATGCAGAAAAAGCACTGGACAAAATACAGCATCCTTTCTTGATAAAAACACTTCAAAAGGTAGGTATAAAAGGAAACTTCCTCATCATGATAAAGGGTATATATGAAAAGCCCACAGATAACATCATATTCAATGTGAAATGCTAAAAGCTTAACCTTTAAGATCTGGGAAAAGACAACAATGCCCACTGTCACTGCTCTTATTTGACATTGTATTAGAAGTACTTGCTCAAGCAGTTAAGCAAGAAAAATATATAAAAGGCATCCAAATTAAAAAGTGTATTAGTCAGCCAAAGGATTGCTGATGTAAAATACCAGAAATCTGTTGGCTTTTTATAATGGGTATTTGGGTTAGAAGCTTAAGGTTACCAGGCCATAGAGCATAAGATTGGAGCAAGATGGCTGCCAATGTCTGCAAGGGTTCGGGCTTCTTCTTCCTCTTAAGGCTCTAACGTCCCAGCTTCTTCCAATATTAGCTATAGGTTGGGATAAGTCTCATCTCTCTCCCAGGGCTCATTTTTCTTTGGGCTCAGATGCTCTGCTCTCTCCACAAGGCCAGTTGTATACTATGAGGTGAATAGTTCATCTCTCTTCCTGGGGCCTCTGCCATGTCTAATGGAGCCTCCACTCTTTTTCCTCATGTATCTGCTTCTCTGTGTATTTACTTCCCAGGGCTCTGGCATTAAAACTCCAACTAACTCCTTTGCCTTGTTGTTTTCTCTGTGAGTCCCCACCTACCAAGGGAGTGGGGACTCAACGTCCTACTGTCATGGCCCAATCAAAGCCCTAGGCATAATTTAATTAAGTAAAAGTAAACCTCTGAATTCAATACAATCTAAGGGTATCACTAGCCCAGAGGAACAGAACAGTTTACAAACATAATCAGTATTTCTTTTTGGAATTAATCAATAATATCAAACTGCCACAGAAAGGAAGAAGTGAAAATTTAATTATTTGCAGATGACATGATCCTATACCTTGAAAGCCCTAAGAAATCTACAAGCATCTAAAGATTATAAATGCGATCAGTAAAGGGGCAGTATGTAAGATAAATGCGCAAAAATCATTTGCATTTCTGTACACCAAAAATGATCAATCTGAGGAGGAAATCAAGAAAACAAAAACCCATTTACAATAGCAACCAAAGAATCAAATACTTAGGAATAAACTTAACTAAAGATGTAAAGGGCTTGTATGAAGAAAACTATGGAACATTGTTAAAGGAAATCAAAGAAGACCTACATAAATGGAAGAATAATCCCTGTTCATGGATAGAAAGATTAAACATCATTAAGATGTCTATCCTACCCAAATTAATTTACAGATTTAATGTAATCACAATAAAAAATACCACAGCATTTTTCACTGAATTGGGAAAGCTAAATATGAAGTTTATTTGGAAGAGTAAGGGGCTCCCAATAGTCAAAGACATATTGAAAAAGAAAAACAAAGTTGGAAGAATCACACTACCTGACTTTAAAACAGACTACAAAGCTACAGTGGTCAAAGTACATGGTATTGGCACAAGGATAGACATACTTACCAATGGTCTTCATATATATGGTCAACTGATATTCAACAAGGCCACTAAGCCCACTCAACTGGGAGAGAATAGCCTCTTCAAAAAGTGGTGCTTGGAGAACTGGATATCCATATCCAAAAGAATGAGAGAGGAGCACCATATCATGCCTTATACAAAAATTAACTAAAGAGGAATCAAACATATAAATATAAGAGCCAAGACCACAAAGATCCTGGAAAATAATGTAGGGAAGCATCTACAAGATCTTATAGTAGGAAATGATTTCATGAACTTTACCCCCAAATCATGAGTAACAAAAGAAAAAATGGCAAATGGGACCTCTTCAAAATTAAAAAAAAAATTGCACCACAAAGAATTTTGTCAAGAAAGTGAAAAGGCAGCCAACTCAATGGGAGAAAATATTTGATAACCATCTATCCTATAGGGACTTAATATCCAACATATATAAAGAAATCCTACACCTTGAAAATAAAAAGACAAACAACTCATTCCCCAAGGAAGAAATACAAATGGCTAAAAAGCACATGAAAAGATGCTCAACCTCACTAGCTATTAGGGAAACACAAATAAAAACTATAATAATATATCATCTTATACCCATTAGACTGGCAGCTGTTAGAAAAAACAGAGGATTACAAGTGTTGGAAAAGATGTGGAAGAAAGGGAACTCTTATCCACTTCTGGTGGGAATGTTGAATGATGTAGCCATTGCGAAGGACAGTTTGGTGGTTCCTCAGGAAGCTAACTATAGAACTGCCATATGATCCAGCAATCCCACTGTAGGGTATCTATCCAGAAGTATTGAAAGCAGGGAAACGAACAGATACATGTACACCAATATTCATAGCAGCATTATTCACAATTGCCAAAAGTTGGAAGTAACCCAAATGTCCATCAACAGATGAATGGATAAGCAAATTGTGGTATATACATACAATTGAATATTACTCAGTTGTAAGAAGAAATGTAGTATTAACATATGGGATAACATGGATAAATCTTGAAGACCTTATTTTGGGTGATGTAAGCCAGGCACTGAAGGACAAATATTACTTGACCTCACTGATATGAATTAATCAAATTGAGTAGACTCACAGAGCTAGAGTCTGGAAGATTGTTTTACAGGAGACAGAAAGGTAGTAGAGGTTGGTGAGCCAATGCCCATATGGGTAAAATCTATGATAACGTGGAAGGGTGTAGTTGTGCAGTGGATGGGAGTGTCATTGGTTCAGTGATGCTATTGGTTTTTCAGTGCTTGTCTGTGGGGGGAGGGTAAGATGGCAGCATTGGGTTGGACTATCCATGAAACTGGAGAAGTGTCTGGGAAGGAGCAAGTGAACATGGGAATTTGCAAGTCTGTGGTTAAAACTACAACTTTGGGAATTTTCTTTTGGCAAATATAGCAGGGGAGGGTTACTGGTATAGGGTGTTGGATGTGGGGTCACACAGGACAGGGCACATATGGGGCAGGCTTCTGTGGAATATGTAAGTGTTCATCTTGTCATAGTGTATTATATCAGTAGTTGGAGACCCACACAATAAACAATAAAATATTAAACTCCCATCCTGGGGAGTCCTGCTATATTTTCAATTAGAACAGCAAGAAACCTTCGAGAACACAGCCAGTGTGTAATAAAAGAAAACAGACCAATATGTTATCTCCTAAGTATTATTTCAAGTAACTATGAATCTTATTCTTCAAAAAGTGAAATGTAGTGGTTACCATATGTCCTGAGAGGAGGGAGAGGGAGGAATAGAATAGACAGAACAGAGGGCATTTTTAGGGCACTAGAATTGTCCTGCATGATCTTGCTATAATGGATGTAAGCCATTTTAAATTTCATCAAAATTTATAAAAGTGCATAGTCCAAAATGTGAATGAATTATAATATAAACCATTGACCATGGTTAGTAGCAATGCTTCAGTATTTGTACATCAGTAGTAACAAATGTACCATCTGCATGTAAAATGTTATTAATAGGGGAGAGGAAGAGAAGGGGGAGGGCGTTGGGTATATGGGAATCCCCTATATTGTGTACATGACTTTTCTGTAACCTAAAGTTCTTTAAAGATAAAACGTAAGACACTGGGGGAATATATGAAGAAAATGTCACTGTATATACAAGAAAACAGATCTTACAGTGATGAAAGACAATGTCTAAATTTTTTTGATTATTTCAATTTTTTTAGTTTTTAAATTTTTATTGTTATTTTTAAAACTATGATTCCATTTTCTTATTAATTTTATCTGGTTACTTTTTAGGCTTCATTTTTTGGAGAGGTTTTGATCACAGAAGGGTCACCAGTGTGGCAGGGGAGGATCACTGGTGAGGGGTGTCGGTGATGGTGGGATGCACAGGAGGTTCACCTGGGGTTTGCCTTTAAGGCATATGAATGTGTTTAAGTCTTCATGGATCGTTGTCTCAGTGGGTGGAGATCCATACAATAATCAAAAGAATATCAAATTACCATCCTGGGGAGCTCTGCTACATTCTCTAATGGGAAAGTAAGAATTTCCTGAGTATAGGGGTGGTACCTTGTGAAGGAGGATAGACCACTGAGATGTGCCCTTCATATTAATGATTGTACTTATGAACCTTTTCTTTTGAAATTGAAACTAAGCCTAGTATTATAGGTTGCTTAAGACTTACCTTCTGAGGACCTCCTTGTTGTGCAAATGTGGTCTCTCTCTAAGCCAAACGGCGAATAAATGCACTACCTTCCCCCCCAGCGTGGGACATGACAGCCAGGGATGAGCCTCCCTGGCACTTAGGGATTATTACCAAGCACCCACTAGCAATGCACCCGAAAAAAGACCTTGACCATAAGGGAAAAATGGTAAATACAAATAAGTTCTAATGGCTAAGATATGTCAAAGTGAGTTGGGAGGTGATTCCAGAGCTTACGCTTATGCACATCTCAGCAAGATCTCATTGACTGCCACAGTTAATATAGCCTCAAATAGTAGGGCTCTTCTGGGCTCTAGAGACATCCAGAAACTATAGGCAGGATAGACAGCTCAGGATTTTGGCACCCTAGCAGTGGGCCTTACTTTGGAATTTAGCTCCCCAGTGTGACAGAGTTGGACTTATTTGTGGTTTCCCTACACATGGCTCTTCTGCCCCTTCTATTTGAACCTAGATTTAGTACTATACTTGATAGGTGTATGTCCAAGAGACTGAAATCTTTGGTCTGTCCATGTGCCAGTTGGGCCCTGAATCTCAGCAGAGTTGCAACACCAAGATAACTAACAAGGAGATGATGATGGACAATGACCATCCCAAGGAACAGTGAGTATGGCAAGTGCAAGCAAGACAGTTCCATCCATCTGTCACATGGGATCTAAGCCCCCTCTCATTTAGAAATAAAGTGGGCATCAACAACCCAAAATCATCATAATTGGACAATGAACAATGGACTAAAACAGACTTATTATTATTCTACTGTAGACTTATTATTCTAGCAATGGAAGAACTTATATCAGTGATATAAAGGCAGTAACCACAAGAATATCTGAGGGGAGGGAGAGGGAAGTATAATTGTAATATGGGCGCATTTTGGGACATTGGAATTGTCCTGCATGACATTGCAATGATGGATATGGGGCATTATACTATTTTGTAATAACTTATAAAATTGTGTGGGACAGAGTGTAAACTATAATATAAACTATAATCCATGGTTAGTGGCAACACTTCAATACTTGTTCATCAATTGTAACAGATGTTCCACACTAATAAAGGCTGTTGTCAATGTGGGAAAGTATGGGGGGGGGTAAGGAATGGGCCATATGGGAATCCCCTATAATTGTTATGTAACATTTCCATGATATAAAATATATTTTAAAAAGTATTAAAATAATACTAAATAAATAAAAAAGAGAATACTCTGAATAACTGTAAACTAGTAAATTAGATAACCTAGGTGAAATGGACAAATTCTTAGAAAAAAAAAAACAACTACCCACACTTCCTGAAAAAGAAATGGAAGATCTAAACAACCCAATTACTAGTAAAGAATTTGAGTCAGTCAATAAAATTCTCCCAATCATTCTAAGAATGATTGGAATTCACAGGGGACTTCTACCAATCATTCCAAGAATAATTAAATTTTCTGCTCAAACACTTCTGAAAATTTTAAGAGAAGGGAACAGTCCCTAATTCATTCTATGAGGCCAATATCACCCTCACACCAAAGTCAGATAAAGATACCACACACAAAAAAGAAAATTATAGACCAATATCTCATGCATACAGATGCAAAAATCATCAACAAAATACTAGCAACTCAACTCTAACAACATATTAAACATAATATACACCATGATGAAGTGGAATTTATCCTTGGCATGCAAGATTGGTTCAACATAAGAAAAGCAATTAATACAATACACTATCTTACCACAATAAAGAGGAAAAACAACAACCATGGTCATCTCCTTTGATGCAGAAAAGGCATTTGACAAAACTCAGAACTCCTCTTGATAAAAAATAGAACCTAGAAAGAGAAGGAAACTTCCTCAGCTTGATAAAGGGCATATATGAAAAGCTCACAGCTAACATACTACTTAATGGGGAAAGAGTGAAAGTTTTTCCTCCAAGATCAGGAAAAACACAAGGATGGCTATCACCACTGTTATTCAACATTGTAGTGAAGTTCTTGCCAGAGCAATTAAGCAAGCAAAAACAAAAGCATCCAAATTGGAAAGGAAGAAGTAAAAATTTCACTATTTGCAGATGACATGATCCTATATACAGAAAATCCTGAAAAATTCACAACAAAACTCCTAGAGCTAATAAATTAATTCAGCAAAGTTGCAAGGTACAAGATCAACATCCAAAAATCATTAGTGTTTATATACAAAAGCAATGAACAATCAGAAGAAAGAATCAAGGAAAAAATTCTATTCACAATAGCAACTAAAAAAATCAATTATCTAGGAATAAATAAAAACAAGCATGTAAAGGACTTCTACACAGAAAACTACCAAACATTGCTAAAATAAATCAAGGAAGACCTAAACAAATGGAAGGACATTTTGTGTTCAAGAATTGGAAGACTACATATCATTTAAGATACCAATCCTATCCAAAGTATTTTTCATATTCAGCACAATCCTCATAAAAAATCCAACAATCTTCCTTGAAGAAATAGAAAGGCAAATCATCAAATTTATATGTCCCAGGTTCAATCCCCAGACCCCATACTTCAAAAAAAAAAAAAAAAAAAAAAAGAAGAAGAAAATTGGTTCTGGGAACCCTGGATCTCCATATGCAAAAACAAAACAAAAATGAAGAAGGACCTCTACTTCACACAATACACAAAAATCCCCTCAAAATGGATCAAAGACCTAAATATAAGAGCCAGAACTATCAAGCTCCTAAAGGTAAAAGTAAGGAAAAATTTTCAGGATCTTGTGTTTGAAAGTGGTTTCTTAGACTTTACACCCAATGCAAAAGCATCCAAAGAAACAATAGGTAGGGACCTCATCAAAATTAAGAATTTTTGTGCTTTAAAGGAATTTCTCATGAAAGTAAAATGATAGCCTACACAATGGGATAAAATATTAACAAATAACATATCCAATAAAGGTTTAATATCCAGAATATATAAAGAAATCCAACTTAACAAAAAGACAAACAACCCAATTAAAAAATGGGCAAAAATCTTGAATAGACATCACTCTAAAGAAGAAAAGCGAATGGCCCAAAAGCACATGAAAAGATACTCAATATCTTTAGCCATTAGGAAAATGCAAATCAAAACTACAATGAGATAAAATTTCACACCCATTAGAATGGCTACTATTTTTTTTTTTTAATGTAAAACAGAAAGTATTGGAGAAGATGTGGAAAAATAGGAATACTAATTCATTGCTGATAGCAATGTAAAATGGTGCAGTCAGTGCGGAAGACAGTTTTACTGTACCTCAAAAAGCAAAGTATGGAACTACCATATGACACAGGAATCCCACTACTAAGTATATACCCAAAAGAATTGAAAGCAGGGACTTTGCACTCTAATGTTCATAGCAGCATTATTCACAGTTGCCAAAATATGGAAAAAATAGTGTCCATCAACTGGTGAATAGATAAATGAAACGTGGTATATACATACAATGGAATATTATTCAGCCATAAAAATGAATAATGCAAAAACATGGATGAACCTTTAAGACATCGTGTTGAGTAAAATAAGCCAGACACAAAATGGCAAATATTGTATTTTCTAATTATTTGAAATAATTAGCATAAGCTAACTCATAGAGTAAGAATCTATAATATACGTTACCAGGAAATGGGTTGGGCATAGGGAATTGAAAGTTAAGGCTTAAGATGTACAGGTTTCCTATTTGTATTGATAGAAGTGTTTTGGTAATGGATGGTTGTGATGTTAGCACATTGTGAATGTAATTAGCAGTAAGGAAATAAATATCTGACTGTGATTAAAATGGGAAATGTTATAGTGTATATATGATAACAGAATAAAAAACAAAATATAATCCATAGAACTATACTACACAGCAAACTCTAAGTTAAACAATGGCCTATAATTAATAGTACAATTATAAAAATGTGCTATCATCAATGATAACCAATGTTCCACACCAGTGCAAAGTGGTCTATGGGAATCCTATATTTTATGCATTATTATTCTGTAAACCCATAATTTCTCTAATAAAGTAAAACAATACTAATAATTTATTCTATTGCATTTCTTCTTTTCCCCCTCCTTGTCTCCCTTCTCTTTCCTCCCTCCCATATTCCTCCCTTCCTTCCTTTACTTTCATTTATTTTTTTGCACTGTTCTTTTTTTCCAAAAATTTTGGTCCTGCTTTTATTGGTTAGATTATATTCTCATTTTCTTCCAGAATCTAATTAAGTGGCATTTCTTTTATAGATTCTGATATAATCACTACAAGATTGAATTAAGCCTAAACTCTTCCATAGCAACACTGCCTACATTTAAATTATTTCTTGTACTGCATTATTAGATTTTTTATTGCCCATCAACCCCATTCAATTATGAGCATGTTTAGAGTAGGGATAGGTGCATGCTAATCATTTTTTCACAGCACCTAGCACAGTCTAAGGTACACTGTGGATTCAACAAGCACTTAATGAATAAAGATTTCCCATATACATTTATATTCTGAAACAAATATTTGATCGTTTCTCCATTCTCTCCATGAGATCCTGAGAATGCCAAAATTATGAGAACAAATATAATAAATATGGATATATTTAGAGATTAATTTAATATTGACACTACCCGAATTTGAGTTTTTATAAATAACTGTATATACAAATGGTATGCAGAGTAACATATTAATCTCTAGTATTTATTTATATAGCATTTATATATAGCATTTGTAGTGTTTTTGTATATATATAATTATTATATATGTATATATATGCATATATGTGTGTGAGTGTGTGTGTGTATATATATATATATATATATAGTATTTCTTATTGAGAAAGTTTTGTCCTTTCAATAAAATCTTTAAATTTCTTTCTTAATTTTATCCAGTGGTTTGGAAGAGTTTCATTTAGTACACATTTACTGAATTTCTTACAACTAAGTAATAATTAAAAAAGAACAGCCTCTAAAGGTACTTAAACTTACAATGTTTGAAATACAAGTTCCAGTTTCAGGGACTCCTGAAGAGCAGCAGATTTCCTACCTGCTGAATTTGCAGAAACTTTAAGACCCCTAAGAATAGAGTTTCTTTTCTTACAAACCATTTCCTTCAATTTTTATATTCCCAGAATTTCATATAGTACTGGGTTATAGAAAGCAGGTCTTAACTAAACCATTATTAAATTTGCAAAAATGAATGGATGGTTAAAATGCATTTTATATCCTAAAAGAAAATCATGGAATTTTAAAATTATATATTAAATATAGTTAGTGTAATTAGGTATACATATATGTCTTTATACTTACTATTAACTTAAAATGTATTAAATAAAATAAATATTTAAAATGTAACATAATCAACTTTCATTAAAATGGAGAGTTTTCTAATTCATTTTGACCAAAATGAATATACCCCATATTGATCCAGGTTATTTTGAATAAGATGGTTGATATTTTGCAATGGAACAAAAGATTTTTCCATAAAGATGTAGTTTTAAAAGGGTTCTGTTTCTATTATGCCTTTATTATTTATGTTTAAGTGATCCATTATAGAACTTGAGTGTCTCCTTTCATCTCTTTCAACCATGAATACTGTCATTAGAATTATTGATTATCCACTGTATGGAAAAAGACAAGAGAGGTTTGTTAATTAGAGGCCATTTATAATTTGACAACGCATAATTAAGTTAGTATTTGAGACAGCCTTGTGTCTGAGAGAGCAATAGGAAGTATAACTTTACTTGACATTTTTTATGTTAACAAGGATAAATAAGACAAAACATTTCCAAATTTACTCTAAAGAATTTTTTAAATGCACAAATATGACCTATAGTAATATAGATGTTTATGATATTCCAGTTAGAGTTGAACTGATTCATGTGTGCATTCAGAAACTTTAATCAAGTAATTGGAAATTGGAAGTAATTTTAAGACAATAAAATAATATATATTCAGATATTTATATAACAATACTAATTTTAAATGAGAATTAAAAATATTATAAGAATAATGTACTATTTTCAGCTTTTTATTAGAAAACTTGTAAGTTTACAAAACAATCATGTATAATATACAGGATTCCCATATGTCACTCCACCACCAACACCTTCCATTGTTGTGGAATATTTGTTACAAATGATGAAAGAATATCATCAAAATATTATATGCTAACTATAGTCCATAGTTTACATTTGGTGTATTTTTTCTATAAACCACCCTATTGTTAACACCATGTACTAGTATTTATATTTGTTATAGTTCATGAGAGAACATTCTCATATTTGTACTGTTAACTACAGTCCATTACCCACCACAGGGCTCACTGTGGTTAACAGTGAACGATATACATTTTAACTGATACACACACACATACACACACGCTCATGCACATATCTATCGTTAAATTTTCTTTTCCAGGATAACATTTTACTCACCTAAAAACAACCTTCCCTTTTTATACTTCTTTTTTTCATTTGTAAATTAATTATATATTGACTCAAGACTATTTTATTGGTCCTCACCTTTTTATCACCTTTCACATTCTCACTTCACTTCCCATTCTATCTGAAACAATCCAATTTTCTCTTTTGTGTCTAATTTTCTCCTCGCTGTATCCTTTGCTGTTTTCTATGATTATAACAATTGTCTAAACTATAACTTCCATGCCATTTATCAATTTTCTTAAATGTTTACTCCAGATTAATTTTACTTTAGAAAGTCCGACTGGATGGAAAATACAACTTTTGCTCAAATGATTATTTTATTAATTCTAGTTGTTCCTGTTTGAATTGTATGAGAGAAAATGGGCTTCATATAGAATAGGAAGCATTATGTTCACAGAGTAACTTACTGATTAAAAGATTTTGTTTTTGGTATTTTTTTTTTTATTTTTTGACATTAAGGAAACTTGTGATATCTAGTTTCCAGAAGGATTTTAAGAATTGAAGAGACTCATCTCTCTGATAGATTAAGTGCAATTTTGCCGGGAGGTAGGTGACAGAAGAGATAACCCATGTACTATGATATGAAATAAGGAATAATAGGTTTTGAGTAGCTATAACAGCAGTTCATTCATTTTTTTTTTCTCTCCTGAATTTTTTTAAGTTTTCTAGACATTGGTTAAAGAGTGTGGCATCAAGCAACTTTTGGATTTAACGAGAATTTCTACAGACATGGTCTTATCAGAATTTGTGAAATATTACACCACCTGATGCAGGTGCTAAAAGCATTTTTTAAAAGTAACTTAACTGTTGTAAAAGCTAAGTACAGATAATATTCTTTTATAACTAACAATTCTGCATAAAAATTACTAGTAAATCAATTTCCCCATAGGAACAACATATAATTAGATAACATTTTTATTAGTAAGTTTTAAAAAATCCTGGAAGATTTTCTTACTTTAGCCATTATTATAATTCTTTTTCATATTCTCTAACACCATAAATATGCATGCACCTTAATTATATTTCCTGTAATAACAGGTGACACAATCTTGAGGTTTAAAAGAGTTGGTTCTGGGAAAGAAGTCAAACAAAAAAATCTATAGTTTTGAATATCTGAAATAGTACAGACAAAAAACTGTTTAAAATTCAGAAATATATACTGCAACAGCAACATAAGAAATTTTCAAACATAACAGATATCATCATAATTTCAGAAAATGATGGTGAGGAAAAGAAACAGAAGATAAAAGAAGATTCCCATAAGGCTAATCTCCCAAACAAAACAATAGGTGTAAATAAAATAATGTGACAGAATCCTGAAACTTCTCATTAATGATTTCCAGTTGGAAGACACTGGGCTGAGAAGGAAGTATGTTGACAACTGAAGAGAAAAACTGAGAAAAGTCATAGACAACAGTTAGTAATACCTACCATATCAGCTGTAAGGAAAAATGTAAAATTTGATAAGGCTATCATTTTTATTTCTTCTGTCTGGAATTACATTGGAGAGAGAAGTTAGGACATATATAACTGCTCAGAAATATTATATTTAGCTTTGCACAGAAATCAGTATGGAAATTGTTGAGAAAATGAAGAAATTTGAATATTTCCACTATATTATATATCTTTTTATCAATTTTAAATCCATTCTAAATTTTCTGAATATTATTATGTTTATGTGAGGAAATATCTTTTTTGGGGAAATACATGCTGAAGTGCTTAGGAATGAAATATCATGTTGTATACAAATAGTTTTTGAAAGCTGTGTATGTGTGTGATTTTTAAAGAGACTCATGGGGGTCACAAATGTGGCAGAATTTGAATAACTTCTGAATTTAGGTGAATGGTATATGATAGTTCATTCTACTTGTCTTGCAGTACATCAACAGGGTTAAAGTTTCTTTCAAAAAAACTGGGTAAATCAAAAGAAAATGATAACAAACAAAGAAAAAGAATTGGGGAGGGTGAATATTGTGTAAGCTACAGAGCACGTATAAGGAGTTAGATTGCAAACCTAGTATGATAGTGTTTTTGGAATGTTTTCTATGGCAATCTGATTTTTTTTCAAAGATCCCTCAGTACAATAGAAAATGAATTTTATAGGAAATATGTCAGAATGCCAGGGAAGAAAAGACTTTTATAGACTGAAGTTGAAACAGTGGGGATGATGCAAAGCTTTTTAAGAAAATAATGATAAATTTTGGAAGTAAAACCAGAACAAATTGCTGATAGACTGTTTGTGAAAGCTTGTGAAAGTTTGGGAATTATTCTAAAGTTTTGCTTTAGAAAAAGCTTAGACAGATGTCCCATTAAGTGAGCTGGAGTAGACAATGGACAATATTGGAAAGTAACTGCCAGAATTCTGTATTCGCTGTGGTAATTTTCACATGCCTCTTAGACTTTCTGGATGAGTTGTAGGTATGGCAGTTTCTAATGAAGCAAGGAAGTAATCAAGGAGACAGATATTTGGGATTTCTCATCATAGAGCCGGAATTTAAACAAGACTCCTGGAGATCAAATATGGAAAAATCATGCAAGAATTAATATTTAAGGGCCTAGGAGCCAATAATACAGAATTCCAAAATTTAGAGAATAATCAAAGAAAAATATGTCTGAAACAAAATTTAGAAGAAATAGACTCTGATGAAGGAAAACAAGAACAAAAACAACAACAAAAAAAACACAGGAAAGATGGGGTTAGAAATTTCCAGAGAAGACAATGCTTCAAGAAAAATGGAAGGACTCTCTTACTGATTATTTTTATTCTCCAAAATATATTTTGGTTGCCTTTGGACAGATAAATATTCAAATAATCATTTTTGAAATAATGGTATTATCAAATTGCAAATATATCTCATTGCTACTTTACTTAAAATATCAATTATTTTAGATAATGAGGAAGAGATACTTCTTTACACTTATTTAACTTTTTTTTTTCAATTCGTCATTAGAACTTTTATATTTACTCCTAATTTAAAAATAAAAACTAATGTTGGTCGTTTTTTAAAATATGATTTTTGTGTATAGGATAACTTTAATTTTGATGTATTACTTTTGCACCAGCTAAATTATTATATACTATTATGTTTCCTAATATTATTCCAGATGATTCTCCAGATGAGCAACTTACCCTCTGCAAATAAGGAACAGAAAGTAAAAATAAGAGTGAATACATAATAATACCCATGGATGTAAAGAAATCATACATTTTGGCCCAGTCACAAATGACCAAATATTATTGGTCAATTCATGGCATTTTAAATGATTTAATTTCTTTTTATGAAACCAACTCAAGTAAATTTTATGGAATTTCCTTTATAACAGAGAATTTTAAAAACAGACAACATTCTGCCATGATGGATTTTAATGAATATATCCTTTTACTAATGGGGTTGAATTGTCTCAAGTTTGAGGACCTTTTATTGTAATGTGAGATTTAGCAAAGTGATAGTAATGAAGGAACAGCAAATATAAGAAGCACAAAATGAAACAGATAAAAATACGGTCATGATTGAAATTCAACGGAAGATGGGAGTCTTAGTTCTGCCTTAGTTGCTATCACAAATACCAAAAATGGGTTGGCTTAAACAACAGGAAATTATTCGCTCTTTGTTTCAGAGACCAGAAGTCCAAATCAAGGTAGTGACAAGACCATGTTTTCTCCCTGGCTCATTCTGATCCTGGCTTACCAGCAATGCTTGGTGTTCCTTGGCTTTCCTATCTCATGATGATTTCCTTTCCATGGTGTCTGGGTTTCCTTGACTTCCAACTTCCAGCCCCTCTACATGGCTTTCTCTCTCATGACTAAATTTTGCCTGTCTTTAAAAGACTCCAGTAATCCAGATTAAAACCATACCTCATTCAGTTAGGCCACACCTTAACTTAAAATAAAATCTTCAAGAGATCCTATCTACAGTGGGTTCACACTGACAAGAATGTGGATTAAGATTAAGACCATGTCTAAACTGGAGTACTGTTTTAATTTCCTAGACAGCTCAAGCAAATACCATGCAAAGGGATGGCTTAAACCCATGGGAATTAAATGGCTCATGGTTTTGAAGCCAGGAAAAAGTCCAAATCAAGGCATTATCAAGGTGATGCTTTCTACTGAAGTCTATGGCATTCTGGGGCTGGCTGCTGGTGATCTGTGGTTCTTGGTTCAGGCCTCTATATTCTCTTCCGGGTTCCAATGAATTTCAGCTTCTTACTTCCAATGGCATTCTCTCTATCTGTTCATTGAAGTATCCTCGTCAAAAGGTCCTACTTATAATGGTTCACACTCATAGGAATTAAGTTTAAGAACATATGTTTCTTGGGTACATATAGCTTCAAACTACCACAAGTATATAATTCAATCTACAATAACTGGTGAAGGAAGAAAAGGTATATTCCAATGCTGAAGGTAGAGAACATTTTATTTGGTAGATACTACTGGGGTTATTACCATTCAATTGATAAAAATGAAGAAATAGAATTATCCTTAAATTTTGTTATATGAATAATTTTCAAAAATATATACATTTTAATACCAGCTATTTCATCCTTAGACTTTATTTGTTCTTACTTTCTGGAATAAACATTTTGTTCAAATTTTAAAAAATATATAATGATCATATAAAGGTAAATTTCAATGAAGGTACACTCTAGTAATTACATGAGACAATTCTACCAGACACATTGTTCTTGGGACATTATAATGACACTTTTATTACCAGAGACTGGGTGTGTTTTGATCTTGATTTTGACTCTGATAAATTCTAGACAAAGATTTGATACTTTAGATCAGGCCTACTGTTGTTTGCATTTATCCAGTGCAGAAAACCAAAGAACATCAAGGGCTGAGCATTCCTCACACTTCTTAAAATTTAATCTTCTGAAATCTTAATGATAGTTACTAAGAAGCATATGTCAATACACATGGAAATTGTTTAAGTCAAAGATTCTTTCTGAGCCTTTAAAAATATCATTTTATCCCCCTCATATTGTAAACAAATCCTGATTCTTTTTCATTCTAGTTTCATAACATCACATGATATTGCTTGTTCAATTAAAGAGTTGTTTTATATATTGCTCTTTCAATCTCAATAAAACTTAGGAGCTAGTAAAATCCTAAGCTGTTTAGAATAAAAAATAAGTGAAATGCATAGAAATGGGAACGCATCATTGTATTATAATAGAAATTGCACTAGGATACAGGTATAAACATTGGACAATAAACTAACTTTGACATTCTATACACTTGTGACCTTGAGCTCATGTGGAATACCAGCATAGTGTGTTCTTTAATTAGATGTGGAAAAACAATATTCTCTCAATGTTTTATTTTGAGTTTTAAATGAAACCACATTCACAAAAAAGTATAAATTTTAAAGATGTTTTACCTAAATCAATAAGGCAATGGACTCTGACAGTACTGCATTAAAATTTTTCTTGAAGATGCCAACTTCAGGATTTTTTTTTTTTTTTTTTTTTTAGGCTAGAGTGGCAATCTGATCTAGATGGAAAAAACCTGGTCCCTCAACTTCAGGATTTCAATTCTTTTTAGGTTGCTTTTGGGCCTTGTGTAAAGGTGAAGCCAAACATCTGTCTTATAAGCATCAAAGCTAATTACAATGTTGCATGTTGTCATGTTAACAAAAGTTTAATATATTTTAAGTGTACTTCTACTTTTATAAGCTCTTGGATGTTTAAAATATTTAGTTCTTTCAAGTCTGTGAATTGCAGCAAAGAAGATATAATTTGGGATACTTCCATTTAGCGTGATTTCATTAGTTGAGTTTTCTTTTTATATGCAGTTTTCTTTTTTGTTGTTGTTGTTTATATGTACAGCAGATGGTGACAATCATAGAAATCAGTTCAGTAATCAAAGGGATCAGTGGCGTGATGCATCTTTGTCAGGGTCACAAGATGCACCCACTGGGAAAATAGCGGCAACATCTGACAGCAAGAACTGAACACTGTATCTGCTTAGTAATCAGACAGTCTCAGGACTGAGGGTGACCTAGAGCTGCTGAATGAAATAAAAGAGGATAAAAAAATGCCAGAAGTTTATTTGCAGCAAAGAAACTAAACAGGCAAAATTCATCCTTTTTTTTTTTTTTTTGATAGGTTAATGTCCATTGCATTCTTGATAATTTGTATGGTGGTTGCAGAAATGGTAATTTGTACCAGCCCAAGTTAAGACAGGCACAAATTTGAACAAAAATATTCTCAGCTTACTGATGAGAACATAATCATAAATTTTGAAATCCGAAAATTTCTAAGAAATCTTCTGAATTTGAATGGTGGTAGTAATTCTCACCATTTGTCTAAGCAAACTCATCATAGAAACACTTAATGAAAGTTATATTACAAATCTTTTTAGAACTTTTTAAATTTTTAAGAGATTTTAGTTTTGATATTTGATTTTTTGCAAGTCTTCCTTTTCTTTCTTGCTCTCTTTGGCCACCGACATATCCTACAAAATTAATTGTTTCACAATTTTAGATAATCAGTCTTCTCCTTATCTCAGTTTTTCACAAGCAGTGATATCATTCACTCTGAAATTTTCACCTTTATGTGTACAAGTCTTACTTGTTTTCTAGTTCTGACTTCTCTCTGTTATGTGATTTGAAAGGATTCACAAACCTAAACCAATAACCACCTGACATCAATTGCACACAAAATTATTCTATCTTTCTTATCAGAGTTAATATAAATTTACAGCAAGGATTCAGACTTCAAATCTTGTGCATTTCTAATGTATCCATCTCTCTTCCTCTGAATCCAAATATCATTTTTTATGTATAAAATTTTATTTAATCATTTTCTTCTCTATCCCAAGATATTTTTAATATCCATTAAAAATAAAACTGCATGATGGGTATCTGGTGTTTTAATTGCCTTAGTGTTTCAGATACATTATTGTCATAGAGATATCTCTTCTAAGGAAAATGCATGTGTGGACTGAAAGTCATCCACAAACAGAGTGTTATTGTTCTTGAACTGGAGAAAACAAGGGGGTTTCCCTCTTAATGAGAAATAATGACTTGAGACCTAAACTTAGAAACATAGAGGCAAGCAGAAGTTACCAATTGTGGAATGGAACTGTCTCTGCCCCAACAAAAGTCTTTCGGGAGTTAAACATAGACACTGGGGTTGTTTGTAATTCTATGAACCAAATGTAATAATGCATTTATTATTACATAATAAATGAGAAGGAGGAAGTCACTCTTTGTGTTGTACTTGTGTTATTATAATCTTCTGTTGAACTTCTCTGGGGAATTTTTCATTTCCTTTATGGTGGCCTTCAACTTTTGTATTTCTGCTTGGTTCCATTTTTATAATTTCTAACTCTTTACTGAAATTCTCATATTGTTCACTCATCTGTTTCCTGATATCCTTTAGTTTTTTCTCCATGTTTTCCTTTATCTTCCTTGTTTTTAATATATATATATTTTTAATTTTTAAAGATACTTAGATTACATAAATGTTACACAAAAAAATATAGGGATTCCCATATGGCCTGCTCCCCACACCTCCCAAATCCTCCCACATAAACAACATCCTTCATTAGTGTGGCACATTCATTGCAATTTATAAATGCATCGTGGGGCATTGCCTTTAAGAATGGACCGTAGTTCACATTGTAGTTTACACTCTCTCCCACACAATTCTGCAAGCTATGGGAAGATATATAATGGCCTATATCTTTCATTGCAATGCCGTTCAGGATGATTTCCAAGTCCTGAAAAATCCCCCATATTACACCTTTCTTTTCCTCTCCCTGCCCCAATAGCTGCCAGTGGCCACTGCTTCCACATCAATCCTGTAATTTCTTCCATTGCTAGAATCACAAGTCTATTGTAGAATACCAGTAAGTCCACTCTAGTCCATAGTTCATTCCCCAATCCTGAGGATTCTGGGTTGGTAATGTCCATTCCACCTTTAATTGAGAGGGGGCTTTGATCCCATAGAGCCAATGGATGAGACTCTCTTGCTTGCAGTTGTAGGCTCTCTCGTTTCCTTGGTATGGTAGTTATTAATCCTCACCTCATTGTTAGCTGTCCTGGGTGAGTCCAATGAACTGGACAGTCGGTGTTACAACTCTGCTGAGGCTCAGTGCCCAGCTGGCACATGGACAGCCCAAAGATTCAAGTCTCTTGGACATATACCTACCAACTCCAGCACCAAATATAGGTTCAAATAGAAGGGACAGATGAGCCATATGTAGGGAAGCCATAACAGAGTCCAACTCTGTCACTCTCAAAACAAACTCCAAAGTTGAGCATACTGAAAATCACTTTATAAAGTCTTTGTTCAAAGTCTGGTCATCTTCTTTGATAGTTTCTGGATTTGTATTTTGTTCCTTTGGATGGGCCATCATGTCCTAATTCATTATTTGTCTTATAATCTTTTTCTGCATATGGTATGTACAATTAATATTTAAATAGTTTTGCTAAATTATGTTGGATAAAAAATTTTCTGGTTTTTAAATTTGTTTGTATAGATATGTGCTAAGTAGTTGTAATGATTTTTCTTATCAATAATTATTTTATACTATGTCTCATTTCTCTTTCATGTTTAATTAGTTAGTAGCATGCCTTTTTTCCTAAAGAAAGCAGAGCTTAATATATTAATTATATATATATATACACTTCTCTAACTCATTCCTTCCTGCTTTAATTTTATTATTTCTCCCCATATGCTTTCTGGTATTCTATATAATATTTTTCTAATTTTTGAGTTGAAAGTTTAATTGATTTAATTTTATTCTTTAATTTTTAATTATATTTATGTTTATAGTTATGTCTTTTCATCAGACCATTGCTTTAAATATATTCCATAGATTCTGACAGTTTTGCACTATCATTAACTTTTTAAAAATCATCCAATTATCACTTCTATTTCTACTTCCACTCAAGAATTGTTTATTAGAAGGTTTCTCTTTCCAGGTATGAGGAGCTCTTTACCTTTTATTTCATTTTTAATTTATATTTTTGTGCATTGTGACCACAGAAAAATTGCCTTTTAACCATGCTATATTATATGGTAAAATTTTGTGGATATTTCACATATGCTTGAGCAGTATGTATATTCTCTATTACAGATTTGCATGGTCAGTATATATCCAAAAGATATAACTTATTGATTATGTTGTTTAGATCCTTGGTATTTAGGAAGTTTTGAATTTTAATTCTAATGGTTACTTTTTACCTTTTATCAGCAATAACAATTTTATTTGCCATGTCTGAATTTTTGTAGCAGTTATATATGGATGTGGTCTGTTTTTATCTACTTCTAGTCACTTTGAGAATGGGATTTCTATTTGTAGTATACTCATCAATTCAGTTTATTTTATAGAAGGTGTCATTGATGGTGGGATTGAGGGAATGGTGAGAATGTTTTGTTTCTCTTTTCTTTCTGCAAGATTTTTAACTTATTCCCATCTTACTTTTTTCCTTTACTTTCACTGCCTCACCTTCCAGGGGTTACAGCCACTCATTTACCTAATTCTTCATTGGATAAAGTTCTTCTACGAGGCTGTCACTTTTCATCCTTCTCAATTTCAAATTCCTTTCTCTTATTTAGGTCTATGGGATACCTGACCAGTGGCACAGTGACAATTATTGTTGTACTTTTCCAGGTTGATTTTGTCTGTGCTCCACATGCTCTTCTTCTCAGAGTCTTAAGTCTCCCTTCCTCCACTTTCCATATCCACTGGCTAGCAGGGACATATGGGCTGCATTTGTTATTCTAGAATATGGTTCTTTTTTGTCTCTTTTCAGGTAATTTAAAGGTTGTGGTCTTCTCTGTCTCTCAGAAATGCTGAAGGCATGGGTTTTAGCAGTATTCTTTTCTTGACTTTGATTCTGATTTATTTTTTTTGGGAGAATGGGAGATTTCTCCAGCTCCCACTCAGCTGGAGAAAGGAGAGAAGGAAAAACAACCTGGGGAAGATGGTGTCAGAGTAGTTCTCTTACAAAATAAGGGAGAAAGCATGGATGTAGTCTGAGGGAGCTGTTTGGGAACCTGCAGACCAGAAGAATAACACATGCATTGTCCAGGAGAGACTGGACAGGGAGGAAGAGACCAAAAGGAAAACTGTGAGCTGCCCCCAGTGGCTGGGAATGCTGCCCAGCACCCACCCCTGAGGCAAAGAGCCTTGGTAAAACCTGTGGCTAAATGGCCAAGGGAGAGGTGAAAAGGCCATATTCCCATTTTGGAAGAGGGAGGTGTGGCTGAGGGCTGAGTGTGATTTCTCTTCAGCAAGTTTATCTACCATAACCCAATTTTAAATTGCTGGGTTCAGAAAAGCCAATCAGTGAAAACAGAAGGATTCATCTCCTTGGAAAAGTTTGCTGAAATACATCACTTGTTAGCCAGCTAGGAAAGTGAAGGAAGACAAGGCCTGTCTCTCCCATTTCTTTCCCAGGCACTGTAGATCTGGTCTATGCCCCAAAAGTGGCTCCTTGCCCCAATTTGATAACTTAAACAGGGCAATCTTAAAGTTACAGAAAAAAATGAACCAAAAATTAAAGAAGAGCTATAAAATAAAACCACTGGGCAAGAGAGAGAAATTGATCAATAGAGAAAAATCACCAACACAATCAGATGCCTAGACATCAACAAAAAATAACAAGTTATACTAAGAAACAGGACAATATGGTCCAGCCAAAAGAACAAACCAAGAATCCAGATGAACACAGGATTTAACACAACTAATAAATGATGTCAACATAAAACTCCATAATCAATTTAAGGAGTTAAAGGGAAATATTAAGAACAATATGAAAGCCTACAAAAAAAAGTAATAGAGCTTATAAGAATGAGAGACACAATGGATGAGATTAAAAATACATTAAAGTGATATAATAGCAGATTTGAAATGACTTGAGTACAGAATTAGCAAATTGGAAGACAGAGCATTTGAACTTGAAAAGACAGAAGAAAAGAAAGAGAAAAGAATGAAAAAATTTAACAGGGTCTCAGGGAACTGAATGATAGCATGAAATGAACAAACATACACATTATAGGTGTCCCAGAAAAAGAAGAGAATGGGAAAGGGGCAGAAAGAATATTTAAGGAAATACTTACCAAATATTTCCCAACCCTAATGAAAAACATGAATACCAAGGATAGCATACCATGAACAGAATAAATTCGAATAGAACTACTCTGAGACATCTACTATTCAGAATGTCAAATGCAGGAGCTAAAGAAAGGATCCTGAAAGCAGCAAGAGAAAAGCAATGTATCACTTACAAGCCTCAATAAGACTATGTGCTGGTATCTTATAAAAAATAATGGATATAAAAAAGCAGTGGTAATATAAATTTATACTTAAGGTATTGACAGAGAAAAACTGCCAGCCAAGAATTCTTTATATGGCAAAACTATTCTTCAGAAATGAAGGTGAGTTTAGTATTCACAGACAAACAAAACCTAAGTATGTTATCAAGAGACTGGATCCACAAGACATATTAAAGGGTGTGTTAAAGCCTGAAAGGAAAAGGGTGAGAGGAGTGTAGAAATGAAGATAATAAGAAAATATAATAAATGAAGATAATAAGAAAAACTGAAAGAGTTACAAGACAGACGATAGAAAGTTATGACAACAGAAAGCCAAGGGATAAAGTGGATAATGTAAGTAATGTCTTTACAGTAGTAACATTGAATGTTAATGGATTTAACTCCCCAATTGAAAGGCATAGACTGACAGAATGGATTAAAAAAATGAACCATTAATTTGTTTTCTAAAAGAGACTCTCCTTAAACATATGGACACAATCAGATTGAAAGTGAAAGGTTGGTAAAAGATATTCCACAGAAATAATAATCAAAAAAGATCTTAACTAGTGATACTAATGTCAGACAAATTTGATTTTAAATGCAAAACTAATGTAAAGGATGACGAAGGTCATTGCATATTGATAAAAGTGAAAATTCACCAAGAAAAAATAGCAATAAGACAATTTATGCACCTAATTTATGCACTTAATTTATGCCCTGAAATACATGGGATACACACTGGCAAAGCTGAAGGGAGAACTAGATGTCACTACAATAATCGTTGGAAACTTCAACACATCACTCTCAGCATTGGATAGAACATCTTGGACAGATGATAAATAAGAAAAAAGAGAGATTGAATAAAATGATGAATGAACTAGACCTAACACTTATTTATAGAACATTTTACTTCCAAACAGTGGGATATGCATTAACTCAAGTGCTTATGGATCTTTCTCCAAGATAAATATGTTCGGTCCTAGGTCAGATCTCAAAAAATTTAAAAAGATTGAAATTATACAAAACACTTTCTCTAATCATCATGGAATGAAGTTGGAAATTAATAACAGGCAGAAAAGGGGGAAATTCACAAATACATAGAGATTTAACAATACACTCTTAAATAATCAGTGGGTCAAAGAAGAAATTGCAAGAGAAATCAGTAAATACCTCAAGACAAATGAACACAAGAATACAAAATATCAAAACTTATGGGGTGCAGCGAAGGTAGTGCTGAGAGAGAAATTTATAGCCTTCAATGCTTATACTAAAGAAGAAGAAAGAGCTAAAATCAAAGACCTAATTGCACAGCTGGAAAAACTAGAAAAAGAATAGCAAATTATGTCCAAAGCAAGCAGAAGGAAGAAATACCAAGACTAGAGCAGAAATAAATGAAATGGAGAATAAAAAAAAATAGAATCAACACAACTAAAATTTGGTTCTTCAAGAAGATCAACAAATTAGACAAACCCTTAGCTAGATTAACAACAACAACAACAAAAAAGATAGAAGATACAAATAAATAAAATAAAAAATGAAAAGATGGACATTACCACTGACCCAGCAGAAATAAAAGAGATCATAAGAGGATACTATGAAAAACTGTATGCCATCAAACTAGACAACATTGATGAAATGGATAAATTTCTAGAAATGCATGAACCAAATACATTGACCACAGAAGAATTAGTAGGCCTCGATAAACCAATAGCAAGTAAAAGAATTGAAACAGTCATCGAAAGCCTCCCCAAAATGAAAAGTCCATGACCAGATGGCTTCACAGGCGAATTCTATCAATCATTTAAAGATAATCTAATGCTAATCTTTCTCAAAGTCTTCCAAAAAATTGAACAGGAAGGAATGCTACCAAACTCATTCTATGAGGCCAACATCACTCTAATACCAAAGCCAAATAAATATATTACAAAAAAAGAAAATTACAGACCAATTCCTCTAGTGAATATAAATACAAATATCCCCAAAATACTTATTAACCAAATCCAAAAGCACATTAAAAAATATACATCACGATAAAGTGGGTTTTATACCAGGAATGCAAGGGGTGGTTCAACGTAAGAAAATCAGTGTAATACATAATAAATTTAAGGAAAAAATGATCACCTCAATAGATGCAGAAGTCATTTTACAAAATACTACATGCTCTCTGATAAAAAAAAAAAAAAAAACATTCTGAAAGATAGGAATAGAAGGAAACTTTCTCAATAAGATAAAGTTAATATATGAAAATATCACAGATAACATTGTATTCAGTGGTGAAAGACTGAGAGTTTTTCCACTAAGATTGGAAACAAACAAGAATGCCCATCCCTCCACTGTTATTCAATATTCTGCTAGAAGTTCTAGTTAGAGCAGTTAGGCAAGAAAAAGAAATAAAAGTTACCCAAATAGGAAAGAAAGAAGTAAATCTTTCACTATTCACTGAGATATGATTCTATCCTGAGAAAATCCCCAAAAAATCCACAACAAAATTATTAGAATAGAAATTGTAGAAAGGTAGGCAGACATGCCAGGCATAAGGGAAGCTGGGGCATCATGGGGGAAATGTCCAGGATGTGCTCCAAGCACAATAAGTCCTAAAAGACCTACCCTGAAAAACATATTTATCATATTGTTGAAAGCTCAAGACAAAGACAGAATCCTAAAAGCAGCAAGAGAAAAGATACACCACATATAAGGGAAGCTCAATAGGATTAAGTGCTGATTTCTACTCGGATTCAATGCAATCTCAAAAAAAGTTCCAACAGCATTTTTTAATGAACTGGAAAAGCCAATTATCAATTTATTTGGAAGAGTAGGGGGCCCTGAATAGCCAACAACATTTTGTAAAAAAAAAAAAAAAAACAAAACTGGAGGAGTTACATTACTGTCCTTAAAACATAGTACAAGTTACAGTGTTCAAAACTGCATCGTACTGGTTCAAGGAGAGACATACTGACCAATGGAACCAAACTGAGAGTTCAGCTATAGACCCACACATATATGGCCTTCTGATATTTGACAAGGCCACCAAGCCCACTCAACCAGGACAGAATAGTCTCTTCAACAAATGGTGCTTGGAGAACTGGATATCCATATCGAAAAGAATTAGAAGATCAACACCTTAGCACTATAGAAAAATTAGCTAAAGATGGATAAAAAACCTAAATATATAGGAGTAAGACAAGGTGTTGGCAGAGTGAGGAGCTCTAAAAGTCAGCTTTTTCTACAAGACAGTTAGTAATCACTGAGAGCTATCTAAAGCACCTTTTTGGGGCCCAGGAGAACAGAAGAGCATCCTGCAACATCCTTGAAAGAATATAAGGAGACTGCCCATCTGCAGTGAAGATTTGTGAGTAGAGCACTCCATGCCACAGAGGCTAATGCCCATCCTCCACTGGTGGAGCAAGCCACCACAGGAGCAATTCCATGGCAGGAGTTGGAAGGTCCATTTCCCAAAAATAGGGTTGGAAAATATAGTCAGTATTTTCAGCTATCGATCAGTAAATTTGGCTGGCAAAAGTATATTCTTAAGAACAGCTAAAAACCGAACCTGTCCAAGTCAGAATGAGGCCAGTAGCTGACATTTTAACTCTGCCACTGGCAAGAGGGGAAGTGGGGCTGACTGAAAATCACAGTGATGATTGGGACAGGCTTCTTTACCTAGATCAGAGTGCATCCCTAACCTAGGCCCCAGCCCATACTCCAGATAGGTGGGAAGCTGTGTTTCCTCAGCCTCTCTGGGCAACTGAAAGTGTTTTCGACATGCACAGACTGGTTTGTTGAGAGCTTTGATTCCATCCCCACCCCACAGGATATGAAGGAGCTGGTGTTTCTGCAGCCTTTCCGGGAAGCTTCAGGAGCTTTCGGCACATACTGAATGGATACTTACATACCTGTTGCTCCATCCCTGCCCTCTAACAGGATAGGAAGGAAGCTGTGTTGCCTCAGCCTTTCTGGGCAGTTTCAGCCCACACAGACTGGTTTATTGAATGACTGGCACTCTTCTCCCACTCCCTCTCATAGAATAGGAGGGAAGTAGTATTTCCTCAGTCTTTCTGTGCAACTGCAGGTGCTTTGGGCCTGCACAAATTGGACTGTTGGATGCCTGTGGCACTACCCCCATCCCTGATAGGACAAGAGGGAGGCAGTGTTCCCCTACCCTCTCTGGGCAACTGCAGATGCTTTAGGCCCACACAGACTGAATAGTCAGACACCTGGGCTCCTTCCCAACCCCTCCGACCCCCCAATAAGATAGGAGAGGAGACTTCCAGGCAACAGTAGGGACTTTAGGCCTGCACAGATTAGACTGTTGGATGCCTGTGGCTCCACCCAAACCCGGGTAGGAAAAGAGGGAGGTGGCATTCTCCCAGCCACTCTGGACAACTGCAGGTGCTTTCGACCCACACAGACTGAATAATCGGACACCTGGGCTCTATTCCAAACCCTCAGCCCCCAATAAGATAGAAGATAGAAAGGGAGGCTCTCTAGGCAAGAATAGGGACTTTAAGACTGCACAGACTGGACTGTTGTATGCCTGTGGATCCACCCCTAACCCCCAGTAGAATTGCAGGGGGCTGGTAATTCAGCCTCTCCAGGAAACACTTGGCCTGGATAAACTGGATTGTTGTGTGCCTGTGGCTCCACACCCATACACCAATAGGATAGGAGAAGATCTGTGATTCCTCAACCTCTCTGGGCCACTGCAGGTGCTTTTGGCCTGCAAGGACTGGCTGTTGGGCACCTGTAGCTCCATCCATACCTGTTAGAGGGCATAAGGGATGGTATTCCCTCAGCCTTTCAGATCAACTTCAGGTGCTTTTGGCTCACACAGATTAGATTGTTGGGACATTGGAGGGTTCATGCCCACAATGGGCAGGAAATGAGGGGGTCCAGAGCTATGTCAATCTACCTGGGCAACTGTGGTCAGTTTTCACCTGCAAAGCATAGCATGCTGCCCACACCTGCAGCTGCATCCCCACCCCAGGCAGAGGAAGAAGTGCAAAAATTCATCAGTCTCTCTGGACAACTACAGGCAATTTAGACCTGCCTGGCTTGGCCTTGTATTACTACACACAATTGCAGTTCCATCCCTATGCCTGACAGATGAGAGAGTTGGGAGAAGCTTCATTAAATCCAGGCAGCATCAGCCACCAGAGCTTAAAGTACCAACAACATCCTCAGCTTCAACTACACAAACAGCAAGGGAGAAATGGTAAGAAAGCCCTAAACTAAAGAGAGAAACTACATCCAGACAAAATACATCTACTAAGCCAGATGCCAATACACCAATAGAACATTACAATCCATACCAAGAAACAGGAAAATATAGCACATTCAAAGGAACAAGATAAGCCTGCAGATGACATGAAACAATTGAGACAACTAATCATAGATGTTCAAACAAATGTCCTTAATGAATTCAAAGAATGGCTAAAGAGACTAAGGATATTAAGAAGACATTGGGTGAACACAAAGAATTTGAAAGCATACATAGAAAAAAAAAACAGATCTTATGGGAATGAAAGGCACAATAAATGAAATTAAAAATACACTGGAGACATATAACAGCAGACTTGAGGTGGCAGAAGAAAGGATCAGTGACTGTGAAAACATGGTCTCTGAAAGCAAACATACAAAGGAACAGATAAAGAAAAATGGGAAAAAATTGAACAGGTTCTCAGAGAACTAAATGATGGCAAGAGATGTGCAAACATACATGTCATGGGTGTCCCAGAAGGAGAAGAGAAGGTAAAAGGGGCAGAAAGAATATTTGCAGAAATAATGGATGAAAATTTCACAACCTTATTGAAGGACATTTATATCCATGTCCAAGAAGCACAACATACCCCATCAAAATAAATCCTAGTATATCTACCCTGAGATACTTACTAATCAGAATGTCAAATGCCAAAGACAAAGAGACAATTCTGAGAGCAGCAAGGGAAAAGTGATGCATCACATTCAAGGGATACCCTATAACTTTTACTGTGGATTACTAATTAGAAACCATGCAGTTAAGAAAGCAGTGGTATGATATATTTAAGATACTGCAAGAGAAAAACTGCCAGCCAAGAATCTTATATCTGGCAAGATTGTCTTTCAAAAAATGAGGGCAAGTTTAAAATATTCACGGACAAACAGAAACTGAGAGAGTTTGTAACCAAGAGACTGGCTTTGCAGGAAAAAGTAAAGGGAGTGCAACAGCCTGAAAAGAAAACACAGGAGAGGGAGGATTGGAAGAGAGTCTAGAAATGAAGATTATATTAGTAAAAGCAACTAAATGTGTCGAAAGAGTGGTGAAAATAAAATATGGCAGATAAAACCCAAAGGTCAAAATGAGTCATGGAAGAACTTTCTTTACAGTAATAACATTGAATGTTAATATATTAAACTCCCCAATCAAAAGACACAGACTAGCAGAATGGATAAGAAAATATTAGCCATCTATATGCTGTCTATGAGAGACTCACCTTAGACCCAAGGATACCAATAGATTAAAAGTAAAAGCCTGGAAAAGGATACTTCATGCATACAGTAAACAAACAAACAAACAAAATAAATAAAAAATCTGGAACAGCTATACTTATATCAGTTGAAATAGATTTTAAAAGTAAAACTATTATTAGAGACAAGGAAGGAAATTATATATTAATTAAAGGGACAATTCACCAAGAAGAAATAACAATCATAAATGTATCGGCATCTAACAAGCATGCCCCAAATTACATGAGGCAAACACTGGCAAAACTACAGAGAGAAATAGATGTCTCTACAATAATAGTTGAGACTTCAATACACCACCACTCTCAGCTTTGGACATAACATCTGGACAGAGATTCAATAAAGAATCAGAGAGCTTGAATAATATGATAAATATACTAAGCCTAATAGATATATACAGAACATTGCATCCCAAAACCACAGGTTATACATTCTCCTCAGGTGTTTAAGAATCTTTCTCCAGGATAGACCATATGTTCAGTCACAAAGCAGATCTCAATAAATTCAACAAGATTAAAATTACAGAAAGCACTTTCTATGACCATAATGGAATAAAGCTGGAAATCAACAATAGGTGGAAAAAAGGAAAATTTCACAAATATATGGAGATTAAACAACACACTCTTAAACAATCAGTGGGTCAAAGAAAGAATTGCAAGAGAAATTAACAAATATCTTGAGATGAAAGAAAATAAGAACACAATGTATCAGAACCTTTGGGATGCAGCTAAAGCAGTGTTGAGAGGGAAATTTATAGCACACAATGCAAACATTAAAAAAGAAGAAAGAGCTAAAAATCAATGATCTAAATATACAGCAGGAGGAACTAGAAAAAGAACAGCAAACTTCCCAAGGCAAGCAAGAGGAATGAAATAACAAAGATCAGAGCAGAAATAAATGAAATTGAGAACAACAGCAAAAAAAAAAAAAAAAAAAAAAAGAGAGAATTAACAATTTCAAAAGTTGTTTTTTTGAGGTTAACAAAAATCAACATAACCTTAGCTAGACAGACAAAGAAAAAATGAGAGAAGATGCAAATAAATGAAATAAAAAATGAAAACAGGGACATTACTACTGACCCCATAGAAACAAATGAGATCATAAAAGTATTGTATGAATAATTGTATGTCAACAAACTAGGCAATGCAGATGGAATGGAAAATTCCTAGGAATGTATGGAGAACCTACACTGACACTAGAAGAAATAGAAGACCTCAACAAACCAGTCCCAAGTAAAGAGATAGGAATAGTCATCAAACAGCTCCTCAAAATGAAAAGCCCAGGACCAAATAGTTTTACAGTTGAGTTCTATCAAGCATTCAAAGAAGAGTTAATACTAATCTTACTCAAACTCTTCCAAAAAATTGAAAAAGAATGAACACTACCAAACTCATTCCATGAAGTCAATATCACCCTAATAGCAAAGCCAGATAAAGATATTATGAAAAAAAAGAAAATTACAGACCTATTTCTCTAATGAATATGGATGCAAAAATCCTCAATAAAATACTTACTAATCAAGTCTAAGGACACATTAAAAAAATTATTCATCACGATCAAATGGGTTTTATATCAGACATAAAAGGGTGGTTCACCACAAGAAAATCAATCAGCATAATACTTTACATTAATAAATCAAAGAAAAAAATCACATGACCTGTCAATTGAGGCAGAAAAGACATTTGAAAAAATACAGTAACTTTTCTTGATAAAAACACTACAGAAGATGGGGATTGAAGGAAATGTTCTCAACATGATAAAGACCATATAAAAAACCCCACAGCTAGCACTGTATTGAAAGATGAAACACTGAAAGCTTTCCTGCTGAGATCAGAAACAAGACAACGATGCCCACAGTTAACACTGTTGTTCAATATAGTGCTAGAGGTTCTAGCTAGAGAAGTCAGGCAAGAACAAGAAATAAAAGGCACCTGAATTGCAAAGGAAGAAGTAAAGCTTTTGCTATTCACAGATGATATAATCCTATATCTAGAAAGTCCTGAAAAATCTACAATAAAGCTGCTAGAGCTAATAAATAATTTCAGTTGAGTGGCAGAATACAAGATTAATATGCAAAAATCAGTAGTGTTTCTATATACTAGTAACGTGCAATCTAAGGAGGAAGTCAGGGAAAAAAGTTCCATTTACAATCGTAAACAAAATACTCAAATATTTAGGGATAGACTTAACCAAGGAAGTAAAGCACTTGTATTCAGAAAATTAGAATGCATTAATAAAAGAAAATTTTAAAAAGACCTAAATAAATGGAAGAACATTCCATGCTCATGGATTGGAAGACTAAATATTGTTAAGATGTCAATTCTACCCAAATTGATATACAGATTCAATGCAAATTTGCTAAAAAAATTCTACCAGCATTTTTTAAAGAAATGGAGAACAAAATTACCAAATTTATTTGGAAGGGTAAAGGGCCCCAAGAGCTTAAAAGGAAGAGCAAAGTTGGAGGACTCTCACTTCTGGACTTTAAATCATATTACCTCCCTACAGTGGTAAAAACAGTGTGGTACTGGCATAATGATAGACACATAGACCAATAGAACCAAATCGATGGTTCAGAAAAAGACCCTCACATGTATAGTCAAGTGATTTTTGACAAGGTTGTCTAACCCACTCAGCTGAGGCAGAATAGTCTATTCAACAAATGGCACTGGAAGAACCGGATATCCATTGTCAAAAGAAAAGAAAAAGACCCCTATCTCACACCTTACACGAAAATTAACTCAAAATGGATCAAAGACCTAACTATAAAATCTACACCCACAAAACACCGAGAAGAAAATGTTGGGAAACATCTTCAAGATCTGTTGGTAGGTGGTGGATTCTTAAACCTTACACCAAAAGCACGAGCAACAAAGAAAGCAAGGATAAATGGGATAAACCTCCTCATACTTTGGTGATTCAAATAACTTCGGCAAGATAGTGAAAAGGCAGCACACTCAATGGGAGAAAATATTTGGAAAGCACATATCTGATGTTTGATTTCCATTCTATATAAAGAGGTCATACAACTTAACAATAAAAGAGCAAGCAATCCAATAAAAAAAATGGGCAAAAAGTATAAAAAGATATTTCTCAAAGAGGAAATACAAATGGCCAAAAGCACATGAAAAAATGTTCAATATCACTAGCTATCAGGGAAATGCAAATCAAAACGACAATGAGATAACATATCACACTGCACAGAATGACCATTATTCAAAGCAAAACAAAACAAAACAATAAGTGCTGGAGAGGATGTGGAGAAAAAGGAACTCCTTCACCATTGGTGGGAATGTAAGGTACAGTCTCTGTGGAACACAGTTTGGCAGTTCATCAGGAAGCTAACTATAGAACTGCCATATAATCCAGCAATTCCTCTACCTAGAAATATATCCAGAAGAACTAAAAACTGTGATGCGAACAGACATTTGCACACTGATGTTCTTAGTGGCATTATTCACAATTGCCAAAAGATGCAAACCACCCAAGTGCCCATCAACCAATGAACTGACAAACAAAATGTGGTATATATATACAATGGAATACTATGCTGCTGTAAGAAGAAATGAAATTGGGACACACGATAACATAGATTAACCTTGAATACATTATGTTAAGTGAAATAAGCCAGATACAACAAGACAAATATTGTATGATCTCACTAATATAAACTACATAAGAAGAATAAATGCATGGAGTTAAAACCTAGAGTATAGATTATTAGGTGATAAGAGGAAGGCTGAAAAGGGTACGATGCATAATGTATGTAGAAGTTTTAATTAACTTCAATGTAAAGTTTGGAAATGGATAGAGCTGATGGTAACACATTATAGTGAGTAGAACTAATGCAACTGGTTTATAAATGGGATTGTAGCTGAAAAAGGCAGTCTAGGGATGTAAATGTCAATTGAAAGAAAATTGGAGAATAATCTAGGCACTGAAAAACAGAGTGAATCCGGAGGTGGAAAAGAATTGTGTTTAATAGTACAAATACGAGAATGTCCTTCTATGAACTCGAACAAAAACATCACTATTGCAGGGTGGCAAGAATGTAGAGGAAGCATGGGAAAAATATAATTAATGTAACCTATGGACTATAGTTAACTGCAATACTGTAATAATGTTGCATCGATGCCAAAGATGTGCTGTGTTAATAATAGAGGGGTATGGAAAAAATATACCCAATGTATGCTATGTATCATAGTTAGTGTTAGTAGTATGATGATATTATCTCATAATTTCTAACAAATGTTCTGCAACAATGTAGTGTGTTGGTGGAAGGGTGTTGTATAAGAATTCCATACATGTGCATGATTGTATTGTAAGTTCACAATTTTAATTTAAAAAAAGAACCCTTTTCAGATAGCTTATACAGGAAGAGCTCATCTCCTACACTGATGGCTAATAATCTAAAATGGAAATAACATAGGATGTATAAAAATTACTACAAAAAACATGATCTTTTTCCTTTTGGAATTCATAAAATAGCTTCAAACTGTCACAGGAGGTTAATGTTAATTGAACAATAGCTAGAAGATAACCTAGGGACTATATAAGAAAGTGATTTTGATGGTAGATGAGGATTGTGTTTAATAATATAAGAATGTTCTACGACAAGGTGTTAAGAATATGATTAAACATTTTTTTCTCTAATTTTCTTCATTAAACAGGAGACCTTGGTCCAGTCATTTAACTAATCTGCGCTTATCTGTGTATCTTTCTGAACACTGGAGGAACCATTGAGTTTGTTTTTAGGATTAGATGAAATAAATGTGCCTGGACAAAATTGTTTGGAGTGATGTTTCCATAATTTTTGAAGCTGCCTTTTTCCTATTTTATTTTTTGAAGTTGAAATAAATGTTACTTATTAAAAAAAATATATGATACTTGCAAATAAAAACTCATAGAAAAATATTCAAAATACATATATACGATGAAGGAGCTCATATAAAAATAATATCCTACAAAACAATAAGAAAAAGCAATACATTCAAATTAATAAATAAGCAAAAATTATAACAAAAAATGCACTTCACAAGTGAAGATATTGAAATAGCTGATAAGCATTTGATAGGATGCTGAACATCATTCATCATTAGGGAATGTTAAATAAAATTTATATACTTGACTGAATGTCTATAATTATAGATTCTGACAATACTTTCTAAAGAAGTAAAGGGTCTGAAATTTTGCCTCATTTTCAATCTAATAAGTTAGCCTGACTCAATTTCATGGATGCTCACAGAAGACACAAGACTCCTGGGTTAGAAACAAAGGACTTTTTTACTCTTAGCAATAACAGGAGCTAGATTGCCAGCATTTGTACCATCTTTCTGATCCCCAATTATTAGGAACAGGTGATGCTTGCTCATTTAGTGGATTGCATGAAAGGAGAAGAAACCCCATCTTGAGGAATCTGATCTTTTATAAGGGGCAGGAAACAAATATGCCTGACTTTTGCTCCAGAGAAAGAAACTATATCTCTCAAGGTTGTCAATTATACAAATATCCTTGAAAAGATAGTCTGAATCAACGAGGCAGATGGTGCCTTTGCTCCCAAGATTTGCAGGAGTATACAACCCATGGAGAGTTTTGGTTAAACAAATGCTAAATATTGGTAGATAGGTTGGATGTGTAAATTGGTAAAATCTCTTTGTACAGCTATTTTGCCATACCTAACAGATTAAAAATGTGTACTTAGTTTTATCTCTGGATATATACTAACAGAGATGAGTGCTCATGTCCATCAAAAGAAAAATAAAATAATTTGTATAGCACTGCATATCCTTGTTCAACTAGAGAAGCAAAACCTGTAGGATATATATATTACGGGATTTACTACAAGGAATTGAGTATACAAATTTCGGAACTAATTAAGCAAGTTCAAAAGTATAGGCCAGGCTGTAAGGAAGTGAAGATCAGAAGCAGGATGGAACCCCACAGGCAGGGGATGAAACTGTTGTCAATAGGCAATCAGAAAAGGAAGATCATGAGCAGCCTGGAACTCTAAGGGCAAGAGCAGAAGCCATTGTCCAAAGGTGGAAATCTCTTCTTTTCCGTGAGAAAGCTTCCAACTGATTAGGGCTGTCCAGTTGATTAAGTCTGGCCTACCCAGGATAACTTCCCTTACTTAAAATCAATTGAACACATTTTAATTACATCTGCAAAATCCCTTCACAGCAACATCTAAATTATTATATAATTGAATAACTGGAGGTTGTAGACTAGATAAACTAAAAAATAAATTTGAAATGCCATCACAACTACCTATTTGTAATAGGAATAGTTCAGTTACCTATTGATTTGCAACAAACTATAAACTAACTAACACTTAGTGACCAAATACCTACACTCATACCCACATCCACATATGCATTTTATTATAGCTCATGATTTTATAGGTTAGAAATTCAGAAAGATTTTTGCTTCTGTTATTATTGGCTTTGCTTAGAGGCAGTAGGTGGCACCCAGCTTGAAACTTATTTGGTCTGGAGAGTGGAAAATGTTTTTACTTACATTCCTTGTGCTTTAGTGGAGATAGCTGAAAGAGTGGGCTCAAATGGGCTAATCTCCCACTTCATGAAGTTTCAAGACTTTTTTCAGCGTTCTCTCCAGCTGGTTGAGGATTTCATAAATAGCAGTTTAGAGCTCCATGAGATGAATATAAATGCTGCCATTCCTATTAAAGGCTAACTGTGGAACTATTATGTTGTCATTACTGTCAAAGTCTATTAGTTAACGAAGTTACAAGCCTGCCCAGATTCAAGGAGAGAGAAAGACACTCTCTACATCATGAAAGGAGAGGGTCAGAGAATTGGGTGCATTTTTACTCCACCATGTGCCAAAATCTAGAATGAAATGAAATATTTGTTAAACAAGAAAATGGATTAAAATAAAATGATAGAATACTATTCACCAATAAAAAATATAAATTGCTGAAGTATGCAATGGCATAGATGAATCTTTAACACATAACATTAAATCAAAGTTGTTAGCAACAGTGAATTAAACAGTACCTATAGCATAATTTCATTTTTATGAAGTTCAGTATCAATAAATTATTTCAAGGGAAAAGATATTTTATTCAAAGTGTTTTGTAAAATTTGATATATTTTAACATGGGCCACACTCTATATTTTATTAAAGAGTACAGAAAAAGAAAGTTAAGTATTTTTTTTTCATTTGTGTATTTTGTTTTTCAATGTGGATTAGCATAAAGAACATAGAACCTGGAGTCCAGGAACTGAGTTTGATTAGTGCATCTACCACGTTCAAATCTAATAAAAATAAGAGACCTTCAGATTAATTTTTCTTATCATTAAAATGGGATTTAATATAATATCAAAGATCAATATTATGATATAGGAAGAAGCATCAAACTAATGAAAAATATTTTCACTTTTATAGTTCATAGCAATAAAGCCCAGATACATGTTCCTATATGTTTATGTATTTATTATGTTTTTCCATACTTACCTTTGTGTGCTAATTTTGGAGCTAGTGAAAACTACGTATTACTATTCTTTTTCATGCTTAATATTTTTACATAAAACAGAAAATACCGGTGCATTATAGTTTACATTGTACATACATTGTATAATGTGAAATGGAGATTAATCTTTAGTGTTGAACTAGTATAACATATTTAGATCTACTAGGAAAATTTAATATATTATAATATTCACTATTGTCTAAGTAATATGATTAAGTAGCCATAAAATATCAAAATGTGTTCTGACCAACAGGAAACTATAAGTTTAAGAGATGATCAAGTAATGTTATTTCTTGTAAGAGGAATATAACACAAAAAGCATGGGACCTGTTAACACTTAACATTTATTAGAAATTAAGTTCTTTGCCTGGATATACACAATCAGTTAGCTGTAACTCCATGAAAGTTCAATGCTCCAAAACGTACTTTTGTTTTCTCATTTCTTTTTAATTCACTGTTGCTGATACATTTGATAACTATGCAAACTACCACTGAGTAATATTAATATTAAACTTGGAAATAAGCACTTATTGAGAAGCAGGATTCAGTTTCTATAGCAAAAAGCATGAAAATTTAACATGGGAGTCAATTGTCATAGCAAAAATAATAATAAATGCTACTCACATATGTACAAATACTTATTAAATACTCTACTAGAGGCACTGACTGGGCTTTGGGAAAAGAACAGTGAATTAAGCAAATAAAAATCCCTGCCCTCCTATAGCTTAGAATCTTTTTCAAGAAACAATAAGTATGTAAGTATATAATACAAATGCACATCACATAAGTGCTCTGCTGCTAAATAGATCAAAGATGGAAAGTTGTGTGGGAGGACAGGGCCAATTTAAAGCAGGTGACATTTAAAGGCCTGAAGAGCTTAGGGAGTGGTCCTGGAGGTATCTGGTAGAAGAGTGGTGTAGACCCAGGGAACAGCAAATGTAAAATTCTGCTCCCGGTGTGTTCCAGGAACATCTGACTTGCCAGCATGTCTAGTGGAGACTTCTGAATGTGGAGAGCAGTAGAGACCGAGGTTTACTGATATAGAACAAATTGGCTACTGAAGTGACTTTGTTAAGTCTAAATTATATAGGAAACAATTGGAGGGTATTAAGGTAAGGCAATGCCATGATCTGACTGATATTTAATGGGTTCAATCTAGGAGCTGTTTGCTCAATTGTGTGTCCAGGACAAAGGTAGAAGCACTGAGGAGGTTATTAGAATAATCCAGGTGAAAGAAATTAGTAGCTTCTATCAAGGTGATGGAATTGAATTGGTGAGAACAGTGGAAAATTAATATGCTTTGAAGATAAAGACAACCACATTTACTAATAGATAAGATGTAGACTATGATGGAAACGGGAGTGTTTCCAAGTGTTCAAGTTTCCTTCCTGACCATTTGAAAGATGGAATTGCCCTTTACTTAGGTGAGGAAGATTGCTGATTTAGGGGCAAGGGAAAAGTAGGAATTCTCTTTAGCACACATTTAAAATTTTTCTTGGTTCGTCATCCAAGTAGAGATGTAGAGTAGGCAGTTGTGTATTTTTTTTTTTTTTTTCATTTGTCAGGCCTGGCCATGGATTTCCAATTATTTTCAATATTGCTAATATTTAAGAATTTTACGCATACACCCCAAATTCCAGTTCCTGGGTGAAGATGTGGTAATCAAGCCACGTAGCAACTGCCACTCTTGGGCAGGAAGGGTGTCCTGGTGGGATCCCACACTTCCAGCCATTCCATGCCTGTGTGGACACCACCTGCTATGGGGTCTCAGAGGACAGGCTCCATCTACCACCATATGCACACAGGAAGGCCCAACCAAGCCTCACTCACTGAGCCTCAAACGTGTATTATTCTTGCAGGCCACCAAGGGAAATATACTTTATCATGATATGTTCTAGAGTCCACCTCCCTGGTGATTCCCTGACAGATGGCAGCTGTGCCCGTCCTCATCTCAGTAGGGCATACCTGTCCTTCCCCAAATGGAGTCCTCCACATGGCCCCAGCAGTTGTCGCCAGAACACCCAGTCGGCTGAGGCTGCTTACTGGGGTGGAGACGGCTGACAGCTGTGTGGGCGGGTTGCGTCTGGGATTCCATGGGCACCTCAAGTCCTTGGAACTGGAGTGCCCTGGTGCTGCCCACTGCCTCCAGGGCCGCCTTGATCTTCTGGGCTTTGGTAAAGTTGACTTTGATTTCCTGGGCCAAGGACTCCAGCACGTTCTTTGCCTGCACATAGTTCTTGATTTCCTTGATCAGCTTTGCTTTGTTCACACGCTTCGCCTCTATTCTTTTCGTTTGGGGATTTTTCCTTCTTCTGTCACTTTGGGTGCTGCCACGGCAATGGAAGCACCAGGCATCATGCCACCCATTCGCATGAGTCTGAGATATCCTGGAGCATGAGGCCCAGATGATTGAAGTACAATTCCTGGGGTGTGCTAAGAGGTGTGTGGCGACGGCTACACTCCCTTCGGTGGCTGCTGCTCCTCATCTATCACCGGTTACCAACAAGTGGCACCAGTCGCCTGGCAAGGCGGAATACGGCGCCCGCAAGGCGGAGACCAGACCCCCACAAGGCCCACAGGCCGCCAGAAGCACGGGTTACCGGAAGAAAGGTCACGCGCGGGAAGGCTGGATGAGGGACGCTCTAGCCGCCACTGAGCATGTGAGGTGAGGACAGATTACAAGTAGTTTTGATGTGATCATACGCTGTAAGTCGAAGAAAATTTTTCTTTTATATTTCGTATATAATTTTTTCATACATATCTTAAAATTTTGATGTTGGGAAATACTTTTATCTCTTACTTGGTCTGTATTATTATTTTTTAATTTCTTGAATGCCCGTGACCAGTTAAAGCTAGTTTAAAAATTGTTATAGTCTAAGTGCATTAGGGATTAAAAAAAAAAAAAAAGTTATCATCATTACATTGTTTTGTGTCTCCAAGAAGAACTGTAAAAATCTAAACCATTGAGTCAGAAACGCAATATATAGGGTCACAAAGGAAAAACTAGATAAATCAAAGTTAGTTATCACCATCCATACACGTGCAGCATTTCACCTTCAAATGTCATTAATTTAAAATGAGATAGTATTCAAGTTTATGAAATGCACACATTAGACTACTGGGTTATGAAAGTAATGCATTAGACTACTGGGAGGTTAACAAAATGAGAAATTTCCTTTTAATTTCTAAATAAGTTTTATTGGGATTATGAGAAGCTGGCTGAGGATAGATGAAGACAAACTATATGCTGTATCTGGGCGTGTCCACTATTTACTAAAACATGTTGTAGCAACATATGGCAGTATGGAAGAAACTAAAACACACAGCTTTGTTGCAGATTGGTGACACTGATGACTGCAAACACAATATTACTATAATCACTCAAGCACAATTAATAATAAGAAGTGAACAGTGGCTTGTAATATTGATGTGAAACAGAGAATAGATTTCACAAGTTTCCAGAGAAAATTCTGTAAACAATTGAGAAACCCAGTAGATGTCTGTGTGGCTCACTAGTAATGAGTGTAGCTCAGTAGTTGAGTGAGTGCTTCCCATGTACCCTGTTCAAATCCCCAGTATTTCCTAAAAATTTTTTTAAAAGACAATTGTTGGAAATCACTTACCTGTGATCATTGCTGAGTTTAATTTGGTATAAAGAACATTCAAATATTTATTATTTGAAATATTATATTGTTTATAAGTCATGCATGTTTTCTCTATTGCTGAGCCCAAGGGGCATTTATTACAAAAATAAGAAGTCAAAAATGTAATTATCTACCTGCCTATTCATCTATGATTTTGAATGTATTTTTGTTCTTGCTGTTGTTGTCTGTTACTTGAAATGGAGAGTGATATGTTTATATCAGTGATAGTTTCATGGATTATAATATATGTTAGAAATTCTCACAGATTTTTACCAAAGGATTTGCCAGATGTGGTTAACAAAGTCTTTAGCAAATTTCAGAATTTTATGTGAGAAAAATTGTCAAAACACAAAGTCCATTTTATAACTCTTATTCTTTCCTAGGTAGAGACTATAGTTATGACCAACATTCTGTTTTGATAATTTAACAAACAATATTTTAATGTATTTTAAGGGAAATGGGATGAATCCTTCACACCTACATTTTCTTTTGGCATTATACCTAAATTACATCACCTAAAAAATTTCAGTGGATACATATTTGAATGTATACACACTGTGAATGATAAATATTCATCAAATAACCTCTTGGAAGCCATACCCATAGCAATGATAATTCACTAAAAAAAAACAAGCCCTCTAAAGCACTGGTAGGTTATAGAATAGGTTTGGGTTAGAATAATAGAATTAGAGACTACATCAAATGATATTTACTTCTTCCAAAAGCACAAATATGAAAACCACTTCACACACACAAAATATATCAATGACTGATTTAGCATTTAAATGAGAAAGGCAAAAATAACATGATTATGTTTTTATATTCTCCCTATTCTGATTCATAACTTTTAATAAGCTTTGAAATGAATTCTCATTTGGTTATGTTTCATATTACCAATTGTCTTAGTTTTTCCTGAGCTGCTATCATAAATACCACACAGTGGGTCAGCTTAAACAATAAGAATTGATTGACATGGTTTTGAAGGCTAGGAGAAGACCAAAATCAAGGGGTCATCAAAGTGATACTCCCCGTCCCACCCCGCCCCCCACCAAGTCTGTAACATTCTAGCTGCTGGGGATCCTTAGGGTACCTTGGCTTACATCTCTGCCTCACAACACAGGTAATGTCCTCTCCTTTCCCTTCCTGGTTCCATTGACTTCCATCTTCCAGCTCCTACTTGTGGCTTTCCCTTAATATGTCTGAATTTCTTCTGCTGATAAGGACTTTAGTAATGCAGAATAAGGCCTACCCTCAATCAGTTGGGGAACACTTTAACTAAATTAGTTAACCTTCACATGGTCCTATTTATAGTGGGTTCACACCTAAAGGAACATGGATAAAAATTAAGAACATGTCTGAATTGGGGTACATAATTCAATTTATCATAGTCTAAACTTTGGACCCCCAAGACACATGTTCTTCCAATTTGCAAAATATATTCACCTAAACCCAATATTCCAAAGGCCTTAAATTATTTCAGTAACAAGTCCAAAGCCCCATCAAAATAAATTAAGGGTGTGCTCCATCCTGGGACAAAATTCCTTTCATCTTTGGACTTGTGAAACCTAGTAAATTAGTTATCCCCTCCTAAAATACAATGGTGGGATAGGCATATAGTAGACAATCCTTTTCAAGAATGGAGAATTTGGAAGGGAAACAGGGATCACAAGTCCCAAGCAAGTCAGAAACCCAGCAGGGCAAACTCCATTAGATTTCAAGGTCTAAGAATCATCTCTCAATCGATGTTTTGTTCTCCAGGTCTACTGGAGTGGCATCTTCACCCTTTCCAAGTGCTTTTGCAGGGTCCATATTCTCCATGAATGCTGGGACCTAGACCGCACCATCTCTGAGCAAGTGGTGACTGAACTCTACCCCAACCCCACCCTCTACATGCAGTGGTGTGGGGCAACCATACTCTACCCATTAACAGGGTGGGAGCCCTACCATGTCCAAGCACCAAGGCATAAGGCCTTTCCCCTCAAGTGTTGGACAGATCAACCTTTTCTACCCACATGGGTGGGCTTGCTCTTCTGGCTCAGGGAGATCTCATCAGACCAGTCCATGGTTTCCATGATTCGGCCCATAACGTTATTCTTTCAATCCCTTCCTTCCCTGAAGACACTGACAGGAAAGCCAAGGAACCCCAAAGATTGCCAGCAAGTCAGGAACAAATACAATGCTTTACCCTTGGTATGGTTATTATCAGACAGGATGATTGAAATATTTGCTCATCTGTACACTAACAAGCAAGGGAAACTTGGTCAGCTACATGACAAACTCAAAAATATCAAAATAGGCATAGGAGACATTATCATTTTTTTCTACATTCCTTTCAAGAATACTGACCCCCTACTGCTATTAACATGGCACAACATATCCTAGAATTGATCAGTCACATTAGTATACCTCTTTCATGTTACTCAGGAATAAGAAGGCAAAAAAAAAGGGAGGAGTTGGAGAGATATATCACTGCACACACCTATGCATCTACACACACTAGTGCTTTTCTCATTAGTTCTTCTCTCACAGTCCATAATGATGTGTACATTTCCTCTATTCCTGTCTACCTGATGAATTCCTATACTTCCTCTAAGATCCAATTTAAACTTTATTTTACTTGTGAAATTTTCCCTGATGCCCAAAAACGCCTGAAAAGATCTCTTGCAATTTGACCTTCTGCTTCCATTTAGTCCTCGTTGAAAACTTCTTCAATCATGAGGCACACCAAACCATTCTAACCTTCCTGGATCTATCCACATTTACCTATGCTTTGAAGTTCTCCATGATCTTTCAAGCTCCTTTTCTCAGCATCTCATACATGTTTTACTTATTGAATTTTTCACATGAAATATTATATATGTTTTTTTAATGTTTTTCTTTAGAATGTGGCTGTTTGGTTTTCCTAATCTTCTTCTTATGTTAGACAAGGGCTGGGACTGGTCTGATTGCTGATGAAAGACCCCACTAGATAAATATATGTGTCAAAACTAAATGGATAGAGCCCAATGTCCCTGACATTTTATATATATATATTACTATGACTTATCGTAACGCCCGGTAAGAGGTAGATACTAAAAAAATATTATTTAATAAGATGAATGTTATTTTATGATTTTCTCCATTTTTCATATTGTGTTCTTTTGTGGTACTCTTTAATTTTTTCTGCTTGATATGATGTCTGTTATATTTCAAATCTTAAGTCAAACATCACTTTTCTGTGTAATGTTTACCTAACTATCTAAATAGTTAATTATCTCTATCTCACTTTTGCTACCATATCACTGTGTGTTAGCACAATTTTACCACTATTTATACTATACTGTAAACTTATAACGGACAATAATAAAGTTAAGAAATTGGGCTTTGAATTTAGGTATACAGGGGATCAAGATCTGGTTCTGCTGTGTTTTTGCTGTATAAATTCAAACCAATCATATAACCTTTTGTTACAAAGTAGTATTGGAATCAAATCAGAAATTTGATTGTTACTTCCTTACAATAAGTTATTTTTAGGCTAAACTAGATGGAAGTAATGTGTGGAAAGTGCTTAGAATATTCTCTGGCATGACATAGGCATCCAATGAATGGTTTTATGTTAAAGTTTAAAAAGTTTGAATGAGAAAAATTGTGAGTAATAAAATAGGGGATGGCAATATTCAGAAAAAACAAAAACACAAATAAAGTACCATTGTTATTATATCAATATTTGAACATTAAACCTGCATTTTTTGCTTCCATTATTTGAATCTCCCTTATTTGAACATCAAATTATTCTAAACATAATATGTAAAATTTATTTCTTCACTAAGGTAGTAACTAAAATTTTATGTGGGCTTCATTTTTTCTTTTAAAAGGAGATTACTGTAGTGGAGTGGGTGTAGCCAGTGGTTGAGCAAGTGTCTCGTATGTATGTTTATTTTGTTTGTTTGTTTTTGCTTTTTTAAGAGATAAATACACAAACCAACAAAGAAAAGTAAACTTAACCTGGGTTGTTTTTGAACAGTATTAATATCTACCATAATTTTTATTATGTTTTTCTATTTGGTATCTGTGTAAAAATAAATTAAAAAAATAAATGTTTCTTCTAGCAGAAGTTAGAGTTCAAGTCTTAGAACCAGAAATTCAAAGGTTATAGCCCAGTTCCCAAGTTAGCTTCCTGAAGGACACTGTGCCAAGTGCTGTCACTTAATCTGTGTGCCATGAACCCTAGGAACATTTAAAAAAGTAACCAGGAAGAAGATAAGGTAAAGAAAGAGACAACTGGGTTTTGTTCACAATATATGGTTGAGTATTAAATTCTTTCCTAAATCCTTTTCTGGTTGTCTGCCTTGTTTATAGGTAAATAAATCAAGAGGTACAGAAGGGAAAGGTATCCCTTTACTTCCTTTTCCACATATTCAGGGATAAATGGAATTTTTATGTTTATATTTAACAAGTATTTCATTAAGCCCCAAAAACTGTTGCATTTTTAGAGGTTCAAAATATTAGCAAAAATTCTCCTCATGACTCTTGGCTTTTTGATAAACTCTTAAAATGCAGATTTCATTCTTTCATTCTTCCATAATTCCATCCTTCCAGCCAGCAATGCATTTATTCAAAAACTTTGCATAATCACCAAATGCTAGACTCTGGAATAGAATGTTGAGTAAATGCCCTTCTTTTTTTTAAAAATGAAGATACTGAAATCCAGAAGGTAAATAGACTTGCCTAATAACACCTAAGAGCAGGGAGCAATATGCATTTATCCTGATTACTAGTCCAGTATGAGTTCCATAACATATTGCAGTCTATTAACTCATTACTCTTAATTTTGTTTCATTTTGTTTTGTTATTTTTTAGTTATTATTTACTTAATTACCTTAATGAAAATGTAGACTTTTCATTTTGGTCAATAAGTTGACCACACAGAGCAACTATTAAATGGTAGATTGATAGATCATTTCTCAACCGTTAAAGCACTTGCAAAACAAATAAACATCAACATGGTGAATTATAAATGCATATATATAAATGCATTAGGTAGATTCGAAATGACAAATATTTTCAGAACTACTTGGTATTAAGAAAATGCTAATTTTGAATGGTTATTAGAACAATCCCTCTTTTAATTATTTTATTTGCAGAGTCAAAGCTTGCTGATTCATGAAACAATCAATTTTCCAACTATATTTAGAGAATGAAAAATAGCTTCAGTGGAAAGTTCTCATAATCTCTACAAGGCATTTTAATGCTATAGAGAATTTAGTTTTTGTTAATAGTAATTAGCAACACAAAATCTACCCTGTCATACTCCACTAATGAATTGATCTTAAAATGTTTTTCACCATTATGTTTCTGTTTAAAATATAGCCTCATATTTGAAATGTTCTTCTTGCGTCATCTTTAGTCTTAGAAAATGCAAGTATTGCTCTAAAGAAAGACATGCTTATGGTAAGTTTATGATTTTGGTAAATAAATATTAATATTTCTAAGTAAACAGCATATATAATAGTTTTAAATAAACAGTATATGACTACTTGCTTTTCTCACTTCTTCCTAAATCCTCTCAAAAATATTCATATATGGACTTTAATAAGAGTCATTCTATACAACTCAGAGATCAGAAAAATTTACAACAGTTGAGAGAGTTTGAATAAATTCTGGAAGCTGGAAAGCAATTATCATAGCAGAAAAAGATGAGAACCTTGCCTGAAGTGACAAAAAACATTAAACAGTTTATGGCCTAGAACCAGAATATGCTCAGAAATTAAAGGAAACAAGTGCCTCTCAAGACAAAGGTTTGGCATAGCAATGAAAGTTGAATGATTGGTACAAAATCTGTACAAGGAAAAGAAATCCTAGATACTATACACCAAACTGTGCAGTCATGGAACTGTTGGTCTGTAATGAGTTAAATGGTGGCTCCCAAAAAGATATGTCCATGTCCTAATTGCTATATAGAGTAAATGTCAACTTATTTGGAAATAAATTCTTTGCAGTATAAATTAAGGGACTTGAGATGAGGAGATAATCCTGGATTATCTGGGTGGCCTGTAAATTCAATGCCAAGTGTCCTTCTAAGAGAAAGGCAGAGGGCAATTTGAGAAAGAAGAAAAACAGAACATAGAGACTGAGAAGAAGAAAGCTATCTGAAGATGGAGACAGAGAATGGAGTGATGCAGCCATAAACCAAGGAAGCCAAGGAGTGCTGACAGAATCTATACAATAAAAGGAATAGAACTTCACTGCTGCATCTGGAGGGAATGTGGCCCTGCTGACACCTTGGTGTTAGATTTCTGGACTTGAGAGCTGTGAGAGAATTATTTTCTGTTGTTTTCAGCCACAAAGTTCATGGTACTTTGTTACTGCAGCACTAGGAAACTCATATGTTTCCTCATCCTGGTAAATGAATGGAAGTTTATTTTCTTGGGAAGACTGAATCTGAGAGAATCAGAGAAGCAAAGCTGATGACAAGGAGATATAAAATAAAACAGTGATTAAATGAGAAAATATTCATACTGAACAATGAGGAAGTCTTTTCAATGCCACATTTCTGATAATCGTCCCTCATTAGGCTCCATTACACAGAAAGTTGGACAATTTCTTTCTGAAGAATATATCTGAGAAACATGTTCTCAGGTATTTCTCTCTGGGAAACATGATAAAACAAACATGTCAAATGTTATTGACAATCATTTTCCCTTAAATAAAATATTTGGTCCCAGTTTGAGCAATCTATGATGGTGTTGCCAATCACAACTCTGGCCACCAAACTTAAAGCTTTCCATTTTCTTATTATTGACACATTTTAAATATAAAGAGCCAACTGAGCACCAGTACATATTTGAGAAGCCTCTAAAATAAAAGAAAGAATAAAGCATATAAGCAGAAAAAATAAAGTAACTTAGAACAACTGAAGGCATTGCACAAGAAAGAGACTAAAATACTAGAAAAAACTAAAACAAAAAAAACAATAACAAACACTTCAGATTGATAGAGAGGTAGTGCTTCCATAACAGAAAAATATATTGTAGAATATTTTACAGAACAAAAAGAATCTATTGTGAATTAAAAATAAATTTTAAAAAACTTAAACAAATATTAGAATAGGTGGAAGATAGAGGCAAGTAAATCTCTTAAAAATTTATTGTTGCTGAAAGGGGTTGTCTAAGGATGTAAATGTCAATTGAGAGGAAGATAGAGGATAATCTAGGGACTATATAACAGTGATTTTGGTGGTGGATGAAGATTGTGGTTAATAATATAAATATAAGAATATTTTTCTTTTACAAAGTGTTAAAAATACGGTGATATATGGGAAAATTACAACTATGGATGATAGTTAACAGTAATATTGTAATATTTTTGTAGCAATGGCAAAGAAGATACTATATCAATTATAAGGGTCAACAGTAAGGGGTTTAAGGAGGTATGGGGCTTTTCCTTTTGGAGTAATAAAAATGTTCTAAAATTAACTGAGGTGGTGATAGCACAACTCTGTGATGAAAAAGAGAGCCCTTGAGTGTACACTTTGAATGGATTGTACAAGGCATGGGATTGTATAACACAGTGAATCCAGTGTTGGATGATGGACTGTGGTTAATAGAACAAATATGAGAACATTCCCAAATGAACTATATCACATATATAATACTAATATAGGATGGTAATAATAGGGTGAGTTTGGAGAAAAGTATACCAAAAGTAAGATATGGACTATAGTTAGTGGTAATATTTTAACACTGTTCTTTCATCATCTGTAACAAATGTTTCACAATAATATAGGATATTGGTGGTAGGGTGATGTATGGAAGTCTTCTATGCTATGCATGTTTGTTTCGTAAGTTCACAACTTTTACTACACACTTATTGTTTATGTATTTTATGTATGCATGATACACTTCAATAAACCTTTTTAAAATGAAAAAAAAAAATGTATACCAAAACAAAAGTTTTCGATTAGTGGAGTTAGAATATTGGACCAAGAAGTCCAATATCATTAAAAAAAACCTCAAAAATTGAGAATGGGGAAACAAGAAAAGAGAAAAATATCAAGTAATAAAATTACCACATATTGAAGGACAGAGTTGAATGGAAACAGTCCACTAAGTGTCCAAAACAAATAATTACAAACAAATCCATACCAAGTATATTTAGTCAGCCAAAGGGGTGTTGATGTAAAATACCAGAAATCTGTTGGCTTTTATAAAGGGTATTTATTTGGGGTAGAAGCTTACATTTACCAGGCCATAAAGTGTAAGTTACTGCCCTCACCAAAGTCTTTTGCCACATGTTGGAGCAAGATAGCTGCTGACATCTGCCAGGGTTCAGGCTTCCTAGGTTCTTCTCTTCCTGGGACTCGTTTCTCTTCAGGCTCAGCTGCTCTGCTTCCTCCATAAGGCCAGCAGTAGAATATCAGGTGAAAGGCTCTGTCTGTCTTCCCAAGGCCTCTGCCTGTGTTTAATGGAGACTTCTCTCCTTTCTCATGTATCTGCTTCTCTGTGTGTTTACATCCCGGGCTCCAGGATCAAAACTCCCAACTTTCTCTTCTGCCATGTCGTTTTCTCTGTCCTCCTGATGTGGCCCAATCAAAGCCTTAATCATTATTTAATCAGGTAAAAGTGAAACCTCTGAATCCAATCCAATCTGTCTAGAGGGACAGACCCGTCCACAAACATAATTCAACATCTATTTTTAGAATTCATAAACTATATCAAACTGCTACACCATGTGTCTTCATTTCCTGGCTACTAGAACAAATACCACACAGTAGATTGCTTTAAACAGCAGGGGGTTATTGGCTCAAGGTTTTGAGGCTAGAAGAAGTCCAAAATCTTGGTGTCTGGAAGATGAGACATTCTTCCCTAAGATTGTGATATTCTGGAGCTGGCTGTCAGGGATCCTTGATCTTTGGCTTTTCAGACACATGGCAATGCACATGGCAATGTTCTCCTTTCTCCTTCAGGTTCTTTTGTCTTCCAGATTCTTCTCATGGTGTTCTCTCTCTGTGTCTTAACTTCATTCTGTCTATAAAGGACTCCAGTAATATGAATTAAAGCCCAACCTGGTTCAGTTAGGTAACATCTTGATTGAAGTAATATCTTCAAGCTAGAACTTCTTGCACAATATTGTATAAAAGTGGGGAGAGGAGCCATCCTTGGCTTTTCCTGATCTCAGTGGGAAAGCTTTCAATCTTTCACCATTAAGTACAATGTTAGCAGTGGGTTTTTCATATATATATTTTATCATATTTAGAAAGTTTCCTTCTATACTGATCTTTCAGAGTGTTTTTATCAAAAAAGGATGTTGTATTTTGTCAAAAATCTTTTCTGCATCAGTTGAAATGATTATGTAATTTTTCTTCTTCAATTTATTAATATAGTGTATTAAACTAATTGATTGACTTATGTTGAACCACCCTTGCATACCTGGTATAAAGTCCATTTGATCATGATGTTTAATCTTTTAATGTGTTTTTTTAAAATTCAGTTAGCAAGTATTTTGTTGAGGATTTTTGCATCCATATTCATTAAAGAAATTAGTCTGTAACTTTCTTTTTTCATAACATCTTTATTTGGCTTTGGTATTAGGGGATGTTAGCTTCATAGAATGAGTTTGGTAGCATTCCTTACTATTTAGTTTTTTGGAAGAGTTTGAGAAAGATTGGTAGTAGATCTTTTTTTAAATGATTGGTAGAATTTACCTGTGAAGCCATCTGGTCCTGGAATTTTCATTTTAGGGAGGTTTTTGATGACTGTTTCAATTTCTTTACTTTTGATTGGATTAGAAATTCCAGCTAGAAAAATTAGGCAAGAAAAGAAAAACAAAGCACTCAAATGGGAAAGAAAGAAGTGAAACTTTCATTATTCACTGATGATATGATCCTATACTTAGAAAATCCCCAAAGTCCATAAAAAAACTGTTAGAACTTATAGACAATTTCAGCTATGTGGTTGGATATAAGATTAATATGGAAAGTCAATAACATTTCTATGTACTATTAATGAACAATTTGAGGAGGAAGTCAGAAAAAATTCCACTTACAACAGCAAATAAAAGAATTAAGTATTGGGAACAAGTTTAACCAAGGACATAAAGGACCTGCATTCAGAAAACTATAAAACATTGCTAAAAGTAACCAATGATGATCAAAATAACTGGAAGAATATTTTTTGTTCTTGGGTTGGATGACTAAATATCATTAAGATATCAATTCTATACCAAAACTGATCTACAGATTTAATACAATCCTAATAATAATTCCAATATACTTCTTTGTAGAATTGGAAAAACCAGTTATCAAATTTATCTGAAAGGGTAAGGACCCCTGAATAGCCAAAAATATCTTTAAAAAAAAGAACTAAGTTGGAGGACTCTCACTTCCAGGCTTTAAAGCAGGACTTCTTACAAGAGGTCCATTAGCTTCAATTTAAATGGAAGAAAACATTATTCTGGTGGAGATGTGTTGGTGCAGGTGTGACATATTTATTAAATAATACACTGTATAGTGAGGACTTAGTAAGGGGTCTGTGGTTTTCACCTGACTGGCAAAGGGGTCTGTGCATCAAAGAAGGTTAAGAACCCCTGCATTAAAGCATATTATCTAGCTACAGTGGTAAAAACTGCATGACACTGGCATAAAGATAGACAGAATGACTAATGGAATTGAATCAAAAGTTCAGAAATAGTCCCTCACATCTATGATCAAGTGTTTTTTCACAAGGCTATTCAATGAATGGTGCTGGGAAAACTGGATATCCATATCTAAAAGAAAGAAAGAGGACGCTTATCTCACACCTTATACAAAAATTAATTCAAAATGGATCAAGGACCTAAATATAAAAACTAGGACCAGAAACTCTTAAAAGAAAATGTGAGGAAACATCTTCAATATCTTTTGCTTGGTAATGCTTTCTTGGACCTTACACCGAAAGAAAGCAATGAAAGAAAAAAATAGATAAATGGGACTGCCTCAAAATTAAATGCTTTTGTTCTTCAAAAGACTTTGTCAAAGAAGTGAGAAGGCAGCCTACTCAATAGGAAAAATCTTTGGAAACTGTGTATCTGATGATAAGGGACTGATGTTATATAAAGAAGTCACAAAACTTAACAAAACGATAAGCAATCCCATTAAGAAATGGGCAAAAGATTTAAATAGACATTTTTTTGAAGTGGAAATGCAAATGGCCAAACACCTGAAAACATGTTCAACATTACTAGCTATTTGGGAAATGCAGATCAAAACTGCAATGAGATATCATCTCACACCATTCAAGATGCCCATTATTAAAAGAACAGAAAACTTCAAGTGCTGGAGAGGATATGGAGAAATAAGAACACTCCTTCACTGTTGGTGGGAGTGTAAAATGGTGCAACATTTGTGGAAGACAATCTGGCAGTTCCTCAGGAAACTAAATATAGAATTTGCATAAGATCCAGCAATTCCGCTACTAGGCATATATTCAGAAGAACTGAAAGCAAGGACGTGAACAGATATTTGCACATTGATGTTCAGAGTGGCATCACTCACAATTACTAAAAGATGGAAATAACCTAAGTGTCCCTTAACTGATGAATGGATAAAATGATGTGGAAGAGCAGTCCCAGGTATACACTGTGCTGCAGACCTGGAAGGCACAAAGCTCAGATTGGATTAAGAAGTGAAGCTGAAAATTATTGGCAGCAGATGAAGATTATCATTTAGTTATTTATAGTATAAATAAGCAAGTAAAAATTGAGCAAACATTAGCCAAAGAAAAAGCCAAAAATATTTTAAATGAAAGAAGATATATTAGTGATGGAGTTTCAATTAAAGGCCATGACTGACAGAAAGCAGGTCACCTTGGAATATAATAAACAAGCTCTCCAGTCTCATGCTCTAGGAGCTGGGTGGGGAAACATCCTGAGACAATGCCTGTAAATTTGAGAAATGTAAAAGAGCTGAGTCATTGACCTTTAAGACTTGTTGATTTCAGCTCATGTGTAACTGTTAAGTATCTATTACCCTTGCACATGTGCACATGTATTTTGATTGAAAACCAAATAAAAGCCACACTCTATAAGGTGGCTGGGCTCTTCTCTCCATATCGGACGGAGAGTTCTCTGATCCCAGTTTTTCTTCTCTTTGTCTTATTCTTTCTTTCTCATCCGCGGCACCGTTTTCACAAACCAGGTTCCTGAACGCCAACATATCAGAAGTTGACAAATCTCACTTGTGAATCATATCTAAATAATCATAAAGACAGGAATTTAAAAAACTTATTTAAACACAAATTGTGTTATAAGTGAACTGGCTAGATGTAGATGTAGAGGAATTTCATCCAGACATTCAATAGTATCTAGACAGTAGAAAATATGTAAAACAGAGCTATATAGCAATATAAATTTTATTTTGAAATCTGGAATTACAGACCAACTTCCATGAGGAATTACTAAAGAAATATAAATGGTTGATTCTGGGAAGAGCAGAGTTCTTCATTTGACTTTTAGAATTGTGTATCTGCACTTTTAAATTAGATATTTAGATAGACATTAGATAAATGATAGGTACGTAGGTAGGTCAGTAGGTAGGTAAATACTGATTTGATACATATTTTTAAATATTGTGTTAAAATACAGTGTCATAATTTTGCCACAGACAGTGTGGTAGATTGAATTATGTACCCCAATCTTAAATGCATTCCTGTGGGTGCAAACCCATTGTATATAGGACCTCTTGAAGATCTTAGTTTTAGTTTGAGGCTCAACTGAGTGAGGGTGGGTCTTAATCCAGCTTGCTGGAGGCCATATAAAAAGAAGAAACCTGATGCCATAAATTAGAGCTGTTAAGGTTTTCTTTTATTTTTCTATACTGTTTTATGAGAGAAATCTTTCCATCCTTTGTACAAGGGCAGGGGCAAAAAGTCACTGAACCATTTCACTTCAAAAAGACATAAGAGTATAGGGAGTATTGGAAGCTATAGGAATCTAACACTAGATGTGAATAGCCCCTCAGTGGCAAAATAGAAAATTGGCTACTTTTCAGCTATGTTGCATGTCTGTGGCTGTTTCCAAACAATTTTCCAAGGCAGGGTTTGAAGTATGAAAGAAGCAAACACGTGATCTGTCATCTTCCTCTTTTCCCTTCTGGTACAGGAAGGAGACAGCACAGCAAAGTTATTCTGAAATAAATGCTCAGGCTCGAAGAAGTAAAATAAAATTCATAATGAATGTGAGCAATGATCTTACTTGTCCATCTCTGTCTAGAGCAAGCTGAGTTTTTCCTGCTTTGTTTAACCATCACTACTGATAGGATTGACCATAACACCAGGTTTCTGGGAGCCAAAAAGAGAAGCTAGTAATTTCTCACTTTAAAGAAATCTTTATTTAAACCTCTTTTTTTTTCAATAAAGAGCTTCATGCCTCCCTCTGCTATGTCTAAAATCCTCAAGACCAGATTCTTTTTCACTAGAAATTTCAAAGAATAATAATTCTATCTCTTCTCAGGGCCAAGAATGTGAATCCATTCTGCTTAAAGCCCTGTAAATAGCAGTCTAGAATAAATATGTGACACTTATACAAACTTTCAGAAATTCATCCTCTTGTCATTCCAACTGTTCTTTCATATTGTAATAAAAGTGGGGCCACCTATTGCTTAGATTTTTTGGAAGTCTGTAGCACAAAATTTTCTCACTTCTTCAGCGTCCCTGTACTTATTCTGCTAATACAATAAACAAATCTCCATCTGTTTTCAAAAATTCCCAATTTGAGGCAGGCAGGAGTGCGTCTTTCATCAGTAGTGGCATCTCTTTTGTACACCTTATTCTTGAATGTTTGTATTATTAATTCATTTATTGTGGTTTTAGGTCTGCTATTGAAGAAAATACTGACAGGTTTATACTTTCAATTTTCCACATGTAATGGAAGATTTATAGTATTTTCAGAAACTGTACAACTTGATTTTTTTTTAGAATGTACCAGGGATTGAACCTGGGACTTTGTACATGTGAAGCAGGAGCTCAACCACTGAGTTATGCTCATTCCCCAACCTGATATATATATATTTTTTTAATTTATTTTTATTGTGGGTAAAAATCAAAATTCTCACAATACATACAAACATTTGCAAAATGATATATAAATATATATGCATATATGTGTATTTGCTTACAAAAATGTTATTTATATATATATATATACATATATTTTAAGAGGTGCTTAGATTACCCAAAATGTTACACGGAACCCACTGGGATTCCCATGTTGCCCACCTCCCACACCTCCCACCACATCCCACACAAGCATCTCCCACAAGTGTGGCCCACCACCCTCAATGAACTTACACATCCTGGAGCCTTGCCACCAACCATAGACCACAGTTCACACTGTAGACCACACTCTCTCCCACTCAGTTCTGAGTGGTGTGTGCTGATTTAAAATGGCCTACATCCGTTGCCACAACAGTACTCAGGACAACCTCCAACTCCCAAAGAAGCCGCTGTATTTCAACTGCTCATCCCCTCCCTACCCCAAAAGTGTCAAGTGGCCACTGGCTCCACCTCATTGTTATAATTTCTTGCATTGCTATAATCACCATATGTGAACAAGAGAATACCATCAAGTCCACTCTAGTCCATAGTTCTTCCCCCAATCCAGAGGCGACTGGGATGGTGATGTCCACTCCAACTCCAAGTGAGAGAGGGCTTATATCCCATGGATATGGTGGGTGGGATGATCCTGCCTGCAGATGCAGGCCCTCTCCATTCCCTGGGATGGCCATTGCCCATCGTTGTCTCCTCACCAGGTGACTTGGATGAGTCCATTGAGCTGTAGGGTAGGAGTTGCAGCTCCACCTAGATTTCTTGCACACCTGGCACATAGGTAGGCGGGAGGCTCCAGTCTATAGAAGTATACCTAAAAACTCCAGCATCACATATAGGTTTGAATAGAAGGGACTGGTGAACCATGTGCAGGGAGGACTTATTTGAGTCTAATTCTGTCACTCTCAGGAGCACAGATTCCAAAATAGAACCCACTGATAAGGCATCAGTCTCTGGGGCTATCCCCCCTTATATAGGACCAGGGTGTCTCCGGAGCTCTCAGGAACCCCTCTGTGTGGGGTGATAGGCACTTAGATGTTCTATGAGCTCCTACTGAGGTGTGCGTAAGAGTTACCTCTGGGATGACCTCCCGACTCTCTTTGAAGTCTCTTAGCCACTTGAACTCATTTGTCTTTACCATTTCCCCCTTTTATTCAAGGTCTTTTTCCAGTTGTGTTGCCAGTTGGCACTTGGTATTGATCCCTCGTTGCCAGGGAGGCTCATCCCCGGGAGTCATGTCCCACGTTGGGGGGAAGGTAATGCAATCATATGCTGAGTTTGGCTTAGAGAGAGGCCACATTTGAGCAACAAGGAGGCTCTCAGGTGGCAATCCTTAGGCACCCCACAACTGCAGGCTAAGTCTCATTTACAAGAGCAAAGACTCACAAGGGTAGTCATCAATTAAAAAAAACACATCGGTGGGTCATCCTATTTTGACAGGCACTGTCCCTACACTCAGAGGACTATTGTTGTTCCCTTGGAGACTGTGGCAGAGCTCTCCAGACTAGCAATTCAGATTCCCTCATTTATTGTGTGATTATCCACCCATCGTGACCATGCCCCATCCCCCGATCCTTTGAATGATTTTGTATATCTTTCATGTATATTCGGATGAACCAATCCCCACGAACCCCCCCCAGACACCCCCCCCAATAATCCCCCACAGTACCCATTGTAACCCCTCTGTGATCCAAATCCTCCATGAACATTTAGTCCATAAAATAATCAAATACACTTACTAGGAAAAAGAAACAAGTGTGATAAGCTTACATGCAAGAGACAAACATAAGGAAACTCAGGGGAAAAAAAAGAGAGAAGGATAAAAAACAATCAAACAAAGAACAAAACAAAATAAAATATAATTAGTAGATTGGGACATTCAAAAAATGGGCAAAAAAGCAAAGGAAATGCCTTAAAAATATATATATATATATATTCATTTTTTTTTCCTTTCTCTTTTCTTTTTTTTTTCCTTCCCTTTATCACTGTGTTATTGGATGTCTGGTGTGCCATGACACCTTCCTCCTCTCAATCCCCATTGTCTCCCAATTTTTCATTTAATTTTCAAAGAAGTTTTAGGTCACAGCAAAGTCACACACGGAGTGCCCGAGACTGCCAGATACCAAACCACCCCCCCCTTCCCCACCCCATATTTTTTGAATCTATATAAATGTCCTGGATTCCTGTCAATTTTAAACAGATTATCTGGAAGCACAACACAAGTGGATTTGAATTAACAGTTGTTATTTTATAACTTGTTACTAATTACAGCTCTCTGAATTTTTTATTAAAAATAAAAACAAAGTGTGTCTTGATGGTTATAAGAATAACTTCTTATGGAGTAAAACATCTGCTTTCTATAGCTTCAGGTAACAATTTATTTTACAATTTCTTTTCTAGTATTTTCTCTTTAAAACAAGCAATATTCCACAAAAATGAACAAAATCAAGACTTATGAGTCCCCTAGTTGCAATCCTCTCTCAGTTTGATACATATTGAAAAGCTCTGATTGTTTCTTTCCCTGAATACTCTTTAGCAGGGTAGATGACAGAGCATGAAAATGACAGCAAACAGGCTAAAAGTAATTCGCAATTTAGACAAAATGGACTAAATTGAATCAAACAGAAATTGTGAGATGCTTCTCATGCAATATGAAATTTTCACTAATGTGAAATTTTTCCAAGTTTATTGTTTTAGTTTGTCAAAAGGTTGCCAATGCAAAGTACCAGAAATGGGTTGTCTTTTATAAAGAGGGTATATTTGAGGTAAAAGCTTACAGTTCTAAGGTTGTGTAAAGTCCAAATCAAGGCACCATAAGAAGTGCTTTCTCATCTAAGTCAGCTCTTGTTGACCCTGTTGTCCAAGCACTTGGTGAAGCAAGATGGCCACCAATCTCTGCTGAGGTCTCAGCCTTCCCCTCCAGGCTCACAGTCACTCAGAGCCCAGCTTCCGGAGTTCAGCTGTGAGCAACCAGGCATAGGACTTGTCTCTTTCTGGGCTTCCTCTCTCAGTCTCAGCTGCTCTGCTTTCTTCCCAAGTTTTGCTGTAAGCTATTAGGCATATCTCCTCTGGAGCTGCTCCCCGTGTGTGCTCGGCCTCTTGGGGGCTTTGTGCTTAAATGATCCTCTAGTCCTCTCTCACTCACAGCAGGATAAAAAATGGTGCCTTCCTTTTCCTGTGGCTGTATTTTATCAGATCCAGCAAGAGGGTAGAGACTCAACCTGAGTCACACCTCACTGACGTAGTCCAATTGAAAGGGTCTCATACCCACTGGAATGGATTATTTCTCAAACATAATCTTTCTGTTTTCGGGGATTCATGAAAGAATTTCAAACTGCCACATTTTTTGAAAAGGATTTTTTTTTTTTTTTGCTTGAATTGAAAGAGATTGGTAAAAGATCTTAATATTTTAAAAATATGGGATTTTTTGTTGCAATGCACAATACACAATAACAGATCCAATAGCGTGCTTTATATTACCACAAAATATATCACAGAAATTGAATCAATTCTTATATTATCTCTATTCTACATGGAAGGACTTGGCACAAATGGGTCATGAATTGACCAGCGTTGTCTTGAGAGAAACAAACTGAATTTTTTAACTGCAATGAAAATTCCATACATATTTGAGAGCATTCAGTATCTCTGCATTGGTATATGGCCTTTTGGAAATTACATATTTCACAATATTAATTTGGGTGTCTTTTAACAACTTACTCATATTTATTCTTAATTTTTACTTCTGAGAATGTTGGGGGTTGAATTATGTACACCAGAAAACATGTTCTTAATCATAATTCATTCCTGTGTGTGTGAAACCATTTATAAATAGGACCTTTAAATATGTTGTTAGTTAAAATGTGCCCAAAGAATGAGGGTGGCCCTTAATCCAGTATGGCAGAAGTCCTTATAAGCAAAGGGTATTGGACCCTAAAGGAGAATCCATGGGGAGCCAGAAGCTGGAAATCAACAGAACCTGGTAGAGAAAGGAGAAAGGAGAAGATGCCACCATGTGCATTGCCATTGACATAAAAGCCAGGGAACCCCAAAGGTGGCCAATCAGCTTCCCAGGGAGAAGCAAGCCTTAGAACCTGTGAAACTGTTAGTCAATAAATTCTTGATTTTAAGCTAACCTCTTATGTGGTTTTTGTTTTAGTAGCCCAGAAAGTAATGCAGACAATTTAAGGCAAATATAATGTTTTATTTGTTTGTTTGTTTATTTTATATATGAGAGAGTTTGCTATGGTAGCTTGGGACATACAAACAATAATGGAAGAATAGATTTTTTTTTTATTGGAGCCAAGAAAAGCTCTTTAATGTTGTTATAATAGCAGGAGCTATTTTATGCAACTTAACTAATATTTTTATTTAGCATTATCCCCTAAGGCAATTTCAGAGGAACTTGTTTTATTCACATGGAAAATAGTTCTACTATAAACAGAACCAAAACATGTTAAAATTTATATAAATACAACAATAATCATAAACACTAATTGAAAAGAGTGTTCTTAATTGGCCAGAACATTCTCTTCCAATTTTATGACTGAATATTTTGGATAAAAATGGTGATAAAAATAACACTTGACTTTATGTTGCCAAAGTCATTCTATATATATATATTGTCTTAATGTGCTTCTCAAAGTAGCCCATTGACAGGAGTATGAAGAGTTTTATGATGAAAAAATTGGATTCTGGAGCCTTTAAAAAAAATTAAGAGGAAAGGAAGTGGCCGTTTTTCAATATTTTTCTTCTTTGTGTGAATTAACTATCACTAAAATATGAAATCTAGAAACCAAAACAAAAAACAAAGCAAATAAAGAGGAATCAGATGGCTTTATTTAAAAGTACTTACAATATTCACACTCTTAAGATGTACAGTGTGATATGCTAGTAATGACTGGCCACAAAAATCACTTCTCACTCTGCAGTGATTCTTGTTAGAATCAAAAGGTAATAGAAGGACAAAAAGTAACATACATTACTTATATTTTGTTTACAAAACATACAGAAACCACAAAATCAAAGACACATAAAAATGTGCTATGTATTTGGATTGATGAGAAGTGGATGGGAATAAAAATAAACTGGGAATAATTAGCTATATATAGGGTTACTATGGAAGGAATTTATGAAAAAAATAGGTACAAAAATACTGATCTTTTATTTAGAGATGAATATTTATAATGAAAATTTTGAATGCAGCTTCTTTATGTAGATTATCTCATCCTCCAACCTATGAACACAATTTCTATTAAGGAATTAATCAAATTCCGTGGCTATAATTCTGGTGCTATCAGAAATAAGACTAAATCACATATTATTAATAAAATAATTACAGTTGATACTGATTGAATGTTTATCATCTTCCAGCCTCTTTTCTGTGTAGTTTACATGTATTAACTTACTCAGTTCTCATAAATGCATATGGATCAATGAAATTGATTGCAATTATTCCCATTTTATAGAAAGGTTTGAGGTACAAAGATACTAAGAATTCTGTTCCAATTCACATGACAACCAAATAGCATTAGCAGGATCAGAATATAAGCAATATGGGTTCATACTCTCTAATATAAGCAACCATGAAGTAGTACATATATTCTTTGTTTTTACAATGTAGAGAACAGTGGCTATTCAATGCATTATACATCTCTTGTGTGTCAGACATGATGCTAAGTGTTTGGGATGCATTATAAAATGTATTTCCCCACATATCAAATGAGAGACAGAGTTTACACATTTTACAAATAATGGAAGAATGAAGGTTCAAAGAGATATTCAAGTTCATAGGACTAGCAAGGGACCAAACTGGAATACAAAGCCATTGGCCTTTTTTTATGTTTATGACTGATACTTTCAATTAGAGATATCAAAAGCAGCTGTATATGTAATCTCTTACTATGGTAGATTGAACCCCATTTTAGACATGTTCTTAATCTTAATCCACATTCCTATGCACTGTAAATAGGATCTCTTTAAGATGTGATTTTCCTTAAGGTGTGGTCCAACTGAATGGGGAGGAGTCAGAGCCTGGAAGTCAACAGAACTCAGAAGAGAAATGAGAGGAGATTTCCATGTGAAGTGAAGTGGGTATACAAGACAAATAACACCAAGGATCACCAAAAAACTGTAAATTTTGGAGAGAAAGCATTGCCTTGATGATGCCTTGGGATTAGATGCCTCTTAGCCTCAAAACTGTGAGCTAATATATTTTCAATTTTTAAATCAACCAATTGTGTGGTATTTGTCATAGCAGCCTGGAAAACTAAGACACTTACCAAGGCTTATCATATTCCAGCCCCTTGTCTGAGAAACTTTAGTGGTATACCAAGATATTTTCAAACTTTATGTTTCCTACCCTTGTTCCACATTCCTAATATAATTGTAGAAATGTACTAAATAATGTTGTGTATGTTCTTTCCTTTGTAATTTCAACATGTGTAACAAGAGGACAAAGAACAGGAAAAATGTAAGCAGCTACTCAAGATCAGTTATAGGCAGAAATTGATGTGTTTTTTTTTATAGACAAATGCATATACAAATGCATTCAATGTTTAACAAATATCAGCTGACCACTATTTACCATATTCTGATGATAACTAAACAAGATATAATCCTTGTCCTTGAAAAGTTTATTTCGTATCAGTTAATCAGGTATGGTATAAGTTGCTACAATGGTGTGTCATGGGAACACAGGTTGAGGGCACAACAGAAAGCTCAGCCAATCATCCCTTTATTGCTTATGCAGTATAAAGAGTCCAGAAAGGGAAAACCATCTCAATATCACTTATATGGCACAAAGAGTCCAAAAAAGCAAGAGAAGAAGTCCCATCATGATTGGTCTCCTTGGATGGCCAAAACTATTCTGAGCCAGCGTTGGTAGATGGCAGCTCTGCAAGCCCCACTTCACGTCCAAGAAGAGAGACAAAATCTAAACTGTTTGAGTGTGGTTTTTATCCACCTCAGGGGGAGGAGGTCCTACCATTGACAATTCCTGTTCCGATAAGCACATGGGACTGCTTGTTTCAAGTTTTTGGGTTTAAGGTATGGCTGGGCTTTTTCATTAGACTTAACGTCTCCCCCAATTTGTGGAATGGCACACAATAGAAAAGGAGGTAGGGGTATCACAAGGCTGGAAGATAACTGCTTAGTGAATGTTTGTGACTTCCCCAGAGAAGAAGATATGGGGATAGGTGAAGTCTCAGAAGATGGTGTCTTAACAAGTGTCTACAATTTCCCTAATATCAGATAATTGCAATACAGTGTAAGAGAGTAAAATGTATGGGTCTATGAAGGAATAAAAGAGAGACCCCTAAAATAACTCTGGGAATAAAGAAAAGCTTCTTCCATAAAACCATTTGGCAAACATTCAGGGCAAGGGAATGATCTCAGGAACTAAACTGTATATATTTGTAATTCATTCTTCTGGTGTTACATTAAACAAAACCCAATATTTAATTAATTAAAGATTTATTATTTCAAATTTTTAAAGAATAATCATGCATACCATACAGGATTCCCATATGTCACCCCACCACCAACACCTTACATTGTTGTGACACATTTGTTAATAAATGATGAAAGAACATCATCATAATATCACTGCTATCTATAGTCCTTAGCTTATATTTGGCATATTTTTCCCACAAAGCCATTCTATTAATTGTATAATAGAGTTCTTGAGAGAATATTCTCATATTTGTACTGTTAACCACAGTCCATCATTCACCATGGGGCTCACTGTAGTATATAGTCTCTTGCCTTGTACAGTCCATTCAAACTCAGTGGCTCTCAGGTTCATCACAGACTTATGCTGTCATCAGCTCAGTCCATTTCAGAATATTTTCATTACTCCAAAAGGAAAAATCCCATATCCCTTAAACTCCCCTATTGCTGACCCTTAGAATTGATGTTGTACCTTCTTTGCCATTGTTGTAAAAATATTAAAATATTACTGTTAACTATATTCTATATGTCACTTTAGTTGTATTTGTCCCATCTGTCTCCATATATCAACACCTTAAATAAAGGAACATTCTTGTATTTTTACTGTTAACCACAATCATGATTTTAAGTCAAATATTTTACAACCTCATTTTTATTTATGCAATCTGATAGGACCACAATCCAAAGTAAAGAACTATGCCATAATTGTAAGGAATTGGAAAAATGTATTGATGTCTGTTTTCTTTTAATCAACTTCAGGAATGTTATCATACTTGGGATCACATTCATTCTATTTATTTATAATTAAAACTTAATGAGTAAAACCCAATAAAAGTTCTTGTTTTTAAATTTTTTTAACTTTATTTTTAAAGAAGTTTTAGGTTACAGAAAAGTTACATAAAAAATATAGGGGATTCCTATATACCCCACCCACTCACCCACATATTCCCCTATTAATAACATCTTACATGAATATGATACATTTGTTACAATGATGAGCAAATATTGAAATATTGCTACTAACAATCATCGGTAGTATACGTTATAGTTTACACTTTGCACTGTACAATTTTATACCTTTTAACAAAATGTATAATGGTCTGTATCTGTCATTGCAAAATCGTGCAGAACAATTCCAGTGCCCTATAAATGCTCTATGTTCCACCTATTCTTCTCTCCACCTCCCCTCAGAATCTCTGGTAACCACTATATTTATATCAATGTTACAAGTTCTTCTGTTACTTCAATAATAATAATTCTACTTTGGTCCATAGTTGCCTTCCCCCGTTATGTTTGTTAATTCCTCAATCTTGAGGATTTAGGGATGGTGATGCCTACCCTGCTTTAAATTAAGAGGGTTCTTAGACCTTATGGAGGAGATGGAAAGAACTGTTTTGCTTGCAATTGTAGATATTCTTTGCTTTTTGGGATGGGAATTGTCTATCAACAGCATTTTGTTCATTGTCCTGGGTGAGTCCAATGAACTGGAGATTAGGTATTGGCTGCAACTCTGCTGAAACCCAGGACTCAACGGTTATATGAACCAACCAGAGATTTAAGTCTCTGGACAATATATTTAACAGATATAGTGCTAATTATAGGTTCAAATAACAGGAGTAGAAGAATCTTGTGTAGAGAAATTATAAATGGGCCTATCTCTGTTACAGTGAGGAAATAGGTTATCATATACTTCAAGGTAAGGTCCACTGTCAGGGTGCTGATTTCATGGGGTTATGTGCCTTGATTAGAGTGTTCAGATGTCTCTAGAGCCCTCAAGAACACTTCTATTTGAGGCTTTGCTTACTGTGGCAGTTAGTGAGATCTGCCTAACACATGCATAAGCATAACCTCTTGAATGACCTCCTGACTCACTTTGAAATCTCTTAGCCATAAAAATTATTTTGAATTTAATGCTTCCCCCTTTTGGTTAGGTCTTTTTCCAAATGCATTGCTGGTCAGTACTTGGTAATACTCCCTCAGTACAAGGAAGGCTCATCCCCAGAAGTCATTTTCTACGCTGGGGCGAAGGTAGTGAGTTTATTTGCTGAGACTGGTTTAAAGAGAAGTTAATTTGGGTAACAAATACCAGTTCTTTTAAAAAGCAATAACATAGGCATAGGATGGCATCTCTAAAGCAAACCAAAATTAATAAGTAAATAAGTCTTGGTGTTATCTGTTGCTACATACCAAATCACCACAGAAAGATGTGGCTTAAACACAATAATAATTTAATATTGCTAATGGTTTCTGTGGCTCAGAATTTTGAAGCAGCTTTACTGATTGGTTCTCTTAGGGTCTCTCATGAGGATTCTATCAAATAATAACAAGACCTAGAGTCATCTTGAAGGCTCTTTCACTCATATCTTTTCTCTGGACTGTGAGACTCAAACAGCTTGCAGCTATAGCTGCTTGGGAAGCTCTTTCAACACTCCTATATCTATGTGGTCTCTCCCCATGGTATCTTTTCAAATAAGCCAGACTCCTTCTATAAAGGCTTAGGACTTTTAAGGCAAATATTTAAAGAAATACATATAGGAAAAATCTTTCACTTGTTTTGACCTAGCCTGGAAAGTCATGGCATATTCACCTCTGCCACACTATATTTGATAGAAGTAAATTATGAAAGCAGGTCCATTTAAGAAGAGAGGGGGCTGAGATCCATCTTATTATGAGAGAAGAGACAAAGAATTTCCAGATATATTTTTTCTTTTTTAATTATTATTTTTAATTTTATTGAAGTATATCATTCATACATGAACATAGATAAACAATAAGTGTATAGTAAAAGTTGTAAACTTGTAAAAAAAACATGCATAACATCATACAGGGGTCCCATACATCATTCTACCACCAACATCTTGCATTGTTGTGAGACATTTGTTACAAATTATGAAAGAATATCATCAAAATATTACTGCTAACTATAGTCCATATCTTATATTTTCCCCCAAACCCACCCTATTATTTTTTTAAAATATATTTTTATTACAGAAGTTGTGAATTTACAAGACAATCATGCACATGTGTAGGATTCCCACACAACACCCCTTCGCCAACACATCACACCATGGTGGAACATTTGTTACAGATTAAGAGATAATATCATTAGACTATTACCACCAACCATAGTCCATAGCATACATTTGACACACTTTTTGATAGTCCCCCATTATCAACACAAAACATGTTTGGCATTGATGCAAGAATATTACAGAATTGCTGTTAACCACAGTACAAAGGTCACACCAATTGTAATTTTCCCATGTCTCTCCACATTCTTTCCACCTGCAATAGTGACTTATATCTGCTATACTTCACAGAAGAACCCATGCATCTGTACCATCAACAACAATTCTCATCCACCTCTCGATTCACTGTGTTATTCAGTTCCTAGATTATTTTCTAGCTTTCTTTCTATTTACATTTGCATAACAAGACTACCATTCCAGCCACATTCCCATTTATAAACCAGCTGCTACTCACTATAATGTGTTACCATCAACTCTATCCAATTCTACTCTTCTACAGTCAAGTTAATTAAAACTTCTACATACATTAAGCATCAGAATTCTTTCTCAGACCTCCTCTTATCTCCTAATAACCTATACTCTAGGTTTTAATTCCATGTGTTTATTCTTCATATTTAGTTCATATTAATGAGACCATGCAATATTTGTCCTTTTGTGTCTGGCTTAGTTCACTTAGCATAATGTCTTCAAGATTCATCCATGTTATCATATGTGTCCCAATTTCATTTCTTCTTACTGCAGCTTAGTATTCCATTGCGTGTGTATACCATATTTTGCTTATCCATTCATTCATTGATCAACACTAGGGTTGTTTCCATATTTTGGCAATTGTGAGTAATGACACTATGAAAATTGGTGTGCAGATGTCTGTTCATATCACAGTATTCAGTTCTTCTGGATATATTCCTAGTAGAGTAATTGCCTGATCAAATGGCAGTTCTATAATTAGCTTCCTGAGCAACCACCAAACTGTCTTCCATAGAGTCTGCACCATATTAAATTCCCACCAAAAGTGAAGGAGTGTTCCTATTTCTCCACATCCTCTCCAGGACTTATTATTTTCTCTCTCTCTCTTTTTTTTAAATAATGGCCATTCTATGTGGTGTGAGTTGATATCTCATTGTCGTTTTGATTTGCATTTCCCTAACAGCTAGTGATATGGAACATTTTTTCATGTGCTTTTTGGCTATTTGTATTTCCTCTTTGAAGAAATGTCTCTTTAAATCTGTTGCCCATTTTTTTTTTAATTTATTTTTATTGTGGGTAAAAATCAAAATTCTCACAATACATACAAACATTTGCAAAATGATACATAAATATATATGCATATATGTGTATTTGCTTACAAAAATGTTATTTATATATATATATATATATACATATATTTTAAGAGGTGCTTAGATTACCCAAAATGTTACATGGAACCCACTGGGATTCCCATGTTGCCCACCTCCCACCACATCCCACACAAACATCTCCCACAAGTGTGGCCCACCACCCTCAATGAACTTACACATCCTGGAGCCTTGCCACCAACCATAGACCACAGTTCACACTGTAGACCACACTCTCTCCCACTCAGTTCTGAGTGGTGTGTGCTGATTTAAAATGGCCTACATCCGTTGCCACAACAGTACTGTTGCCCATTTTTTAATTGGATTGCTTGCTCTTTTACTGTTGAGTTGTATCATCTCTTTATATAAAATGGAAATCAAATCCTTAACATGGTTTCCAAATATTTTCTCCCATTGAGTGGGCTACCTTTTTACCTTATTGATGAAGTCCTTTGAATTACAAAAGTGTTTAAGTTTGAGGAGGTCCATTTATCTATGTTTTCTTTCATTGCTCGTGCTTTCAGTGTAAGGTTTAAGAATCCACCACTTACCACCAGGTCTTAAAGATGTTTTTCTACATTTTCTTTTAAGAGCTTTAAGATTCTTGCTTTCATATTTAGGTCTTTGATCCATTTTTAGTTAATTTTTGTAAAAGGTGTGAGATATGTGTTCTCTTTCCTTATTTTGACTGTGGATATCCAGTTCTCCCAGCACCATTTGTTGAATAGATTTCAGCCTGAGCTGGGTGGGTTTGACAGATGTGAGGGTCTGTTTCTGAACCATCATTTTGGTTGCATTAGTCTATGTGTTTATCTTTATGCCAGTACTATGCTGTTTTTACCACTGTAGCTAGATAATATGATTTAATGTCCAGAAGTGAGAGTCCTTGAACTTCGCTTTTCCTTTTTAGGATGTTTCAGTCTGTTTGGGACCTCTTACCCTTCCAAATAAACTTGATAATTGTGTTTTCCATTTGTTTAGGGAGTAAATGTGGCTCAAGCAGCTGAGCGCCTGCTTCCCACATGGGAGGCTCAGCACCTGGTGTCTCCCCAAAAACAAACAAAAAAACCAACCCAGGGGAGCTGAGACAGCCCAGAGTCCAAGCACTGGCCTGCCACACATGAGGTCCCAGGTCTAATCCCCAGACCCAGTACTTCAAAAAATAAATAAAATAAAAATAAAAAATGCTGGTGAAATTTTTACCAGGATTGCATTGAATCTATATATCAATTTGAGTAGAATTGACATCTTAATAATATTTAGTCTTCCAAACCATGTAAGTGGAATGTTCTTCCAATTATTTAGGTCTATTTTATTCCCTTTAGCAATGCATTGTATTTTTCTGAATACAAGTGCTTTACATCCTTGGTTAAGTTTATTCCTAAATATTTGATTCTTTTAGTTGCTACTGTAAATGGAATTTTTTCCTGACTTTCCACCTCAGATTGTGCATTATTAGTATATAGAAATACCACTGATTTTTGTGTATTGATCTTGTATCCTGACACTCTACTGAAATCGTTTATTAGCTCTAGCAGTTTTATTGTAGATTTTTCAGGACTTTCTAGTTATAGAATCATATCATCTGTGAATAGCGAAGTGTTTACTTCTTCCTTTCCAATTTGGGTGCTTTTTATTTCTTTTTCTTGCCTGATTGCTTTAGCTAGAACTTATAGCACTATATTGAACAACAGTAGTAACAGTGGCATCCTTATCTTATTTCTGATTTCATTGGGAAAGCTTTCAGTCTTTCACCACTGAATACAATGTTAGCTGTGGGTTTCTTACATATGGCCTTTATCATGTTGAGAAGGTTTCCTTCAATTCTTATCTTTTGTATTATTTTTATCAAGAAAGGATGCTATATTTTGTTAAATGCATTTTCTGTGCCAATCAATTGGATCATGTGATTTTTCTTCTTTGATTTATTCACGTGGTGTATTATGCTGATTGATTTTCTTGTGTTGAACCACCCTTGCATGCCTGGTATAAAACCCTCTTGATTGTGATGAGTAATTCTTTTAGAGTATTGTTGGATTTGATTAGCAAGTATTTTGTTTAGGATTTTTTCATTAGATAAATTTGTCTGTAATTTACTTCTTTCTGTAATATCTTTATCTGGCTTTGGTATTATTGTGATATTGGCTTCATAAAATGAGTATGGTAGTGTTCTTTCTTGTTCAAATTTTTAGGAGAGTTTGAGTAAGATTGGTATTAAATCTTCTTTGAATTCTAGGGAGAACTCAGCTGTGAAAACATCTGGTCCTGGGCTTTTCATTTTGAGGAGTTGTTTAATGACTATTTCAATCTCTTTACTTGTGTTTGGTTTGCTGGGATTTTCTATTTCTTCTAGGGTCAGTGTAGGGTTTTCATATGTTCCTAGGAATTTTTCCATTTCATCTACGTCGTCAAGGTTTTTGGCGTACAGTTATTCATAGCATCCTCTTACTAGCTTTTTTATTTCTGTGATGTCAGTAGTAATGCCCCGTTTTCATTTTTTATTTCATTTATTTGCATTTTCTCTAGTTTTTTCTTTTCAGTCTATCTAAGGATTTGTTGCTTTGTTAATCTTCTCAAAGAACCAACTTTTGGTTTTGTTAATTCTCTCTATTGTTATTTTGTTCTCAATTTCATTTATTTTTGCTCTGATCTTTGTTATTTCTTTCCATCTACTTGCTTTGGGAGTAGTGTGCTTTTCTTTTTCTAGTTCTTCCTACTGTGTAGTTAGGTCATTTATTTTATCTCCTCTTTTTTAATGTAAGTATTGAGGGCTATAAATTTCCCTCTCAAGACTACTTTCACTGCATCCCAGAGGTTCTGATATGCTGTGTTGTCATTGTTATTCATCTGGAGATATTCATTGATGTCTTTCACAATTCCTTCTTTGACCCACTCATTTAAGTGTGTTGTTTAATCTCCAGATATTTGTGAATTTTCCCCTTTTCTGCCTTTTATTGATTTCCAGCTTTATGCCATTATTATCAAGAAAGTGCTTTGTATAATATTGATCTCATTGGATTTATTGAGATCTGCTTTGTGACTCAACATATTGTCTATCCTAGAGAAAGATCCCTGAGAACTTGAAACAAATGTATGTCCTATTGTTTTGGTGTGCTATGTTCTGTACATGTCTATTAGGTTTAGTCCATTTATCAAAATTTTCAGGCTCTGTTTCTTTATTGATTCTCTGCCCAGATGTTCTATCACATGCTGAGAGTGCTGTATTGAAGTATCCAATTATTACTGTAGAGATATATATTTCTCCCTTCAGTTTTACCAGAGTTTGCCTCATGTATTTTGGGGCATCCTGGTAGGAGCATATCCATTTATCATTGATATTTCTTCCTGGTGAATTGCCCCTTTTATTAAAATATAATGCCCTTCCTTGTCTCTAATAACAGCTTTGCTTTTAAAATCTATTTCATCTGATTAATAAGTATAGCATTTTTTTTTTTTTTTTTTTTGGTTACTGCATGCATGGAATTTTTTCCCAACCTTTCACTTTCAATCTATTGGTATCCGTGGGTCTAAGGTAAGTCTCTTTTAGACAGCATTTAGACAGCTCATATTTTCTTATCCATTCAGCCAATCTGAATCTTTTGATTGGGGAGTTTTGTCCATTTACATTCAATGTTATTACTGTAAAGGCAGTTCTTCCATCACCCATTTGACCTTCAGGTTTTACCTTTCATATTTTATTTTCACCACTCTTTTGGCACTTTGTTACTTTTACTGGTAAAAATCTTCATTTCTAGACTCTCTTCCAAGCCTCTCTTTCCCGTGTTTCTTTTCAGGCTGTAGCACTCCCTTTAATATTTCCTGCAAAGCTGGTCTCTTGGTTACAAACTTTCTCAGTTTCTGTTTATCTGTGAATATTCTAAACTTACCCTCATTTTTGAAAAACAATCTTGCCACATATAAGATTCTTGGCTGGAAGTTTTTCTCTTTCAGTATTTTAAATATGTCATATCACTTCCTTCTAGTCTACATGGTTTCTGATGAGAAATTAGCACTTAATCTTATTGGGTATCCTTTATATGTTATGGATTGCTTTTCTCTTGCACCTCTCAAGATTCTCTTTGTCTTTGGCATTTGACATTTTGATTAGCATGTGTCTTGGAGTTGGTTTAGTCAGATTTATTTGGATGGAGTATGTTGTGCATCTTGAACATGGATATCTGTGTTCTTCAATAGAGTTGGGAAATTTTCTACCATTAATTATTCAAATATTCCTTCTGCCCCTTTTCCCTTCTCTTCTTCATCTGGGACACCCGTGACATATATGTTTGCACATCTCTTGCCATCATTTAGTTCCCTGGAAATCTGTTCATTTTTTTCCCATTATTTTCTTCATCTCTTCTTTTGTATGTTCTCTTCAGAGCCCAAGTCTTCAAGCTTACCAATCCTTTCCTCTGCCTCATCAAATCTGTTGTTATATGCCTTCAGTATATATTTTTTCTTTTTTTTTTTCTACCAGGGGAAAGCATGAATGCAGTCACCTTCAGTATAGTTTTAATTTCATTTATTGTGCCATAAGATCCCATAAGATCTGCTATTTTCCAATGTATGCTGTCAGATTCTTTATGCTTAACCAGTGTCTTCTTAATATCCTTAATATATGTAGCTATCTCATTGAATTTATTAACCTATGATTAGTTGTCTCAACTCCTTTATGTCATCTGGAGGCTTAGGTTGTTCTTTTAACTGGGCCATATATCCCTCTTTCTTGGTTTGGATTGTAATTTTTTGTTGGTGTCTTGGTGTCTGGCTTATGAGATATTTTATTGTGGGTGCAGTTTCTCTCTTTATTTTAGGGCTTTCTTGCCCTTTCTCCCTTGCTGGTTGTGTAGTAGATGCTGAAGATGTAGTGGGTACTGTAAGTTGTGGAGGCTGAAGCTGCCCATGTTGCCCTAGGGACCGATTAAGCTTCTTTCACCTTTCTCCTTTACTGGGGTAAGGACATAGCCTCAGCTGTGTGTAACAATGCAAGTTGTGCAGGCCGAGACCATTGTAGTTGCCCAGAGTGAGTGATGAAGCTTCAAGCCCATTCTTCCCCTCCTTGAAGTGGGGATGGAGCTGTCGGTGTGGGCAGCAATGTATGCTATGTGGGTCCAAAATTACTGCAGTTGTCCAGGTAGACTGAATTACACCAGACCCCCTCTCCCTGCCAGAGGTGGGGATGGACCCTTTGGAGCACCCAGCAATCTAATTTGTGTGGGTCAAATGCACCTGCAGTTGCCTTGAGAGGCTGAGGGACTACTGTCCCTTCTGCCCTTTAGGGAGTGGGAATGGAAACACTGATGCCCAACAGTTCAGTCTATGTAGCCTGAAAGTGCCTGCCATTGCCCAGAGAGGCTGAGAAAACACTAGCCACTTCCTATCTTATTGGGTGGTGGGAGTGGATCCACGGGTGCCCAGCAGTTCAGTCTGTGTAGGTTGAAAGTACCTGCCATTGACCAGAGGGGCTGAGAAAACACCAGCCCCCTCCTATCTTACTTGGGGGCAGGGATGGAGCTATAGGTGTCTGACTATTCAGTCTGTGTGGGCTGAAAGCACCTGCAGTTAACCAGAGAGGCTGAGAACACAGAGCTTCGCTCTTACCCAATCGGGGTTGGAGGGGTGGAGATGAAATTGAAAGCACTCTACAAACCAGTTCCTGTGGGCTGAAAGTGCCTGCAGTTGCCCAGAAAGGCTAAGGAAACACAGCTCCTCTCCTATCCTATTGGGTTGCAGAGATGGAGACCCAGGTGTCCAGCTATTCAGTATGTGCTGGCCAAATGTGCCTGCAGTTACCCAGAGAAGCTGTTGCAGGTTCTGCCAGCTTCTGCCCTGCCAGAGGTCAAGCTGGAGTCTAGGCTAAGGCTGCAGTTCCACCTGCGTAGATAGAAGTCAGTCCCTAGCGTCACTGTGATTTTCAATCAGCCCCACTTCCCCTTATGCCAGGACAACTTGGACAGGTTCAAACTTAGGGATGCTCTTAGGGTTATACTTTAGCCAGTCAAATTTACTAATCAGTAGCTGAAGTCGGTGGCTAACAGTCACTTCCTTCCCCCTTTTTTTTAGAAATGGAGCTTCCAACTCCAGCCATGGAATAGCTCATGAAGTGGCTTGTGCCGCCAGTGGAGTATGGGCACCAACCTCCATGGAGTGGAGTATTCTGCTCAGGAATCTTTTCTGCAGGTGAGCAGTCTCCTCCTTCCATCCTTTCAAGAATGTTGCAGGATGCCCTTCTGGTCACCTGGGGCTCCCAAACAGGTGCTTTAGAGTGCTCTGGGTAATTACTAACTTCCCTGTAGGATGAGCAGACTCTTGGAGCTCCTTACTCTGCTGCCATCTTGCCAATCCTCTTCCAGATATATTTTTAAACAACTACAGCATTCTGATTACTGTTTAGGATGTAGAAATCTGGAAAAACCATCACTTCCCCCTTTACAACAACAACAATAGAAGTTGAATAAAAAGAAAATTCACATTTTTATTGAACCCAACAAACATCATAGAAACCAACGATTCCAAAAACTAAGGAAAGATAGGGGCTGGAGAGAAGAGACAGGTCATGAGCTTTTGCTTGCCAGGAGAAGAAGCAGTTGGACACCAGTAAGAAGAGTTCACCTAAAATTGTTAATAAATAAGTAAAAGACAATTATTGACTAACATGAGAGAAAAGAAGCCATGGGGGCTGCAGATGTATGAGAAATTCACACCCAATTGCAGGCTCTACCTCATGGATCCCCCTGGGTGCTCACAATAAAAAACTACCAAGAGCCCCAAGAAAGCATATAAATAACAGCATTATCACAAAGTATAAGATAGAAATATTGGGAAAATGTTAGTGTAAGTTCCTTAAAATTCATATAAAGTGGTATCAAATTATTTGAAAGTAGACTATGATAAATTACAAAGTATATTGTAAACTAAGGCAACTATTACATTTTTAAATAAGCAATGTTAATCATAATCCAATTATGAAGATAGAGTGAAATAATAAATAATACTAAATTTATGTAAAAGCAGACAGGAGAATAGAGGGAAAAACTCAAAGAACAGAATAATGAGTAGAAATCAACTAACAAGCTGGTAGATTTTGCCATGTCAATGATCACATTAAATGAAAATATTCTAAATGCACCAGTTAAAAGACAGATAATCTATATTCAATAAGAGAAGCAAGAACCAATTGTATGCTGTCTATAAGAAACCCACCTTAAATATGAAAGCATGGTTGAGTTAAAAGTAAAAGAATGGAGGAAGTTATACCATGTAAACATTATTCAGAATAAATATAGAATAGCTGTATTGGTATCAGACAAAGCAGACTTTAAAACGGGAATTTTACAAGGGATCAAGTCAGAGTTTAATAACAGTTATTCAAGAAAGCATAACATTCCTAAATATGCATGTACCTAAAAACAGAGCTTCAAAATTCATGAAGCACATTTTCGCTTTAGCAAGGAGATATAGAAAGCTTGAAAGACCAGTGTTCAGAATCTTAAACAAAAAAATAGTTGAAGAAACTACACATTACTTACTTTTCTTGAACCTGTCACAGAACTGAGATCACAGAGAAATAGCTAAGGTGAAATCTTGAGAGGTACTGTCACCTGCAAGGAGAAACAAGACCTGAGAATTTGCTTACACGAGACAAATTACCAAAAGCCATATAAGCAAGAGGGAAGAGTGAGCTAGAAATTTTTAACAAATAGCAAAAAGCATTACTTACACTGTTTACAGTGAGAAATCTAACCTCATCTTTTTGTTTCTGTTTGTGATGTGGGTTTTTTTTTCCCTCTACTTTTTATATTCCCTTAAGAACTGATTTTGAGCAATTGATTTGATATGTCTTCTCATTTTCTTCCTGTTTCTTGTGTTTTGGGTTGATTGTGGCTTTCCGGTTCTGGGGAATTTAATCATTTTTATCGTTTGACATTTTATGTTCGGTCATTAGGTCTTCAGTCAAATATTTTTCAGTCTCCCTTCTCAGTCATCTCTCTCAGTGACTCCAATTACTTAGACCAACATGAAGCTGTCCCATAGCTCACTGAAGCTATTTTTTTTTTAATTATATTTTTCTTTTTGTGTTTCGTTTGAAACGTTCTCTTCTACAATGTCTAATCTGTTGTAATTTTCATCACATACAATTTCGTATTCATCTTTAGAAGATTCTTTTGGATCTTTTTAATATTTTTTAGATCTCTACTAACCTTTTTGGCACATCAAATGTAGTTCTAATAACTTTTAATGACCTCTATGAATTCTAACATCAGTTCTGGGACTGCTTTTATTGATTGCTTATTCTCTGTATTATGGATCATATTTTCATTCCTTTTTTACATGTGTGGTAATTTTTCATTGGCTGCCATACAATATTTATTTTGCCAAGTTGAGTGCTGCATATTTTATATTCCTGAAAGTGTTCTTTAATTTTTTTTTTCTGAAGTGTAGTTATTACTTGAAAATAGTTTGATACCTTCATTGTTTGCATTTATAATTTGTTATCTGAGCTTAAAGAGTCCTCAGTCTTGGGTTAATTATTTTATACTACTTGATGTAAGATTTTTTGACATACTCTACCCAGTTCCCTGCAAATTATGTCGTTTTCCAGTCTAGCCAGTAGGAACCAGCACTAAGTGCAGCCCTGTGTGAATACTAGAGACTTGTTTCTTATAAATCATTTGGATCTCATAAGTCATCTTCTAATTCATGTGTTTATTTCTTTGCCCATAAATATTTCCTCCATATACATTATCAAAACAATTGAATACTTGACAAGAGCACTTTGCATATCTTTGTGCTTCTCTCTGTGCAATTCTATCCTCCCTAGTACACTGTCCCAGGCACTTTTATTGGTTGATCTTTCTTGACTCTCAGCTTTGTTTTCTCCACTCAAGGAATTTTCCAATTTCCACCTAAGTTACTCTACATGCCCCAAAACCTAAATACTGTCTGAACAAAGTAGGCTAGCAATTGTAGGGATCACTTTCCTTTATTGCCTCATGTCCAGTTTCTGGAAATTGTTCTTCCATATATTTTGTCTGTTTTTTGCTGTTGTTATTGTTGTTTCAGTAATGAGGGTAAATCTTATCCCTGCTCTTCCATCTTGGCTAAAGTGAAAGTGTATGGTGGTTAACTTTTACTGTATTCTTCATAATACAATATTCTAATTTTTATTGAATTTGAATTAAATAAATAAATGGCACACAAAATGAACATAGAGTCTAATGGGAATTTTGGTGATATTCTAACCATATTTAGTTATTTGATGCTGGCAAACCAAGTGTGCTATTAGTTAAAGGTTTTTCTGCAACAGTGTTCTAGTATATTGTCACTGCAAAAGTATCAAGTGGAAGTCATGATTGGGGTGGTGTCTGTGCCTTCCTAATCTCAGTTTTCTTATCTCAACGTCTAATCTTAGGAAGTGTGGTCTAGTTGACAGTTTACTGGTATTCCACGTTCATTTTCTTGGAGAGTTAATAGGCCCTCTGGCTTATTAGTTATGCCATATATTCTGGGTGAAGGCCAGTGAAAAGCTAGCATCCTTCAGCCATTCCATAGATTTTCTATGTACTCAACACCTTGTCTTAAATTTAATTCCATGTAAAATATGTGGAGTACTTTATGTTTCATGTGTTAAATTCTAATCTGATAGAATTTACAATGTATATTACCCAGAAACCTATCACGTCCAACCCTTTTCTAGATTTCTGACTTTCAAATGAATGTATTAAAATATATATTATTAAGATGGGAAGTGAGAGTTTGGTTAATATTCTCAAAGAAGAGTACTCATATATAATATATGGAAATCTTTTAAAGCAGACTTTTGTACGAAGGTTAAATGGAATTTATATCTAATTTAATGTAGTCAATTCCATTCTATTTCTATGCCCACATCTTACTATTGTGATTTTTCATTGCAGTTTATTTCCTCATATTTAGATGAAATCCATCCTAGATACTAGGGGAACATGTTGGCAATCAACCATAATTTTTGACTGGCAATAGTTGGCTTTATATTTTCATTTCCCTTTGGAGGCATTTTTGAAGAATATTACAAACACCTTACCCAGGAATTGCAAACCACATAATATTTCAGGTAAAACTGATTTAAATTATTGAAGTACATAAAATATTTGTTTATTAATTTCATGAAGGTTCTTGTTTTCTGGCTGCCAAAATTTTATAAGACCTTCAAGTGGCTTTCATACCATCAGATCATTTGTTTACTTCTTTTATATTTAATTTGTTTTCTACTTCTCATTTAGCCATTTAAAAATCTCTCCACTTGATTTCTGATTTGTTTGGTTAGGTGCAATGGATTTAGAGCATAGCACATCTATTTTGACTTGCGATTTACCCTGTAATTATGAAGATATTTCCCAGAATAAGTTCTTGAATGAAAAAACTTCTGATGTTAAAATGTAAAATTAAACATCTCCAATGCTGCATTTTCTCCATTATTTTTTACTTGCTTGATATTTCAGCAACTTCTTTGAATGATTAACATTTTTTTTCACTAAAAATAGTCATTTCTCTTTTGTTTTGTCTTCACAGGTGATGAGAATTTTATTACTTTCTTTTCTATTTTACTTCGCAATATTTTCATTTTATTAATTATGAATTATTTCACCAAATTTTATTTCACATTGTTATTAATCATTTTAAATACATTTAAAGACATGTTTCTATCATTTTTATAGTCAGTTTACACGCACATGTTCATATAGTCTCTATACACATATGTTAGTATATTTACTTCCAATACTTCATAAAATATAGGCCTTCCACCTATAAAACTCGTAGTATTTAATTGGAAAAATGGTTGTATACATATATTTACAAACATATACTATATATATAGTATATCTAGTATACAATAGGCAGTGTTCAATTGGAAAAAGAATGTATATTATAGATACTTGTATGTTTATATGTATAATTTTAATATAAATATTTAGTGTATATATACATAATACATACAATCCCCCCCTTCCTCTCACCCACCCTTACCCACCCACTTTCAGTAGCATCCTTTTTTATGTACAATTTGGGAGAAGACCTTTTCCAATATGTAGTCATAGATTTAGTCTGCTAATATGTTTGGTTTTCCAGATTCAAAGAAAGCAAAAAAAAAAAAAAAAAAAAAAAAAGTAGTAACTAAGTCTACATGTAAGGAAATGTGTTCAAGACATTTATGGAGAAAAAATAAAATTTATAGGGAACAACGAAAGCATAAATAAATAGAAAAGTATTACATATGAATAAGAAGAAAAATGTAAAGATACTAAATCTCAAATTGATCTATAGATTCAAAGAAACCACATTCAAAATCCCTATAAATTTGTGGAGCACAGGGAATTAGAAAACTTAAACTGTGTATGCATAGGCAAATTGCCAAGAGCAGAATAGAACACTATACCCTATTATATACTTAGGTTTTTAAATAATTTAATGGTAATTAAGATAGTGTGTACTAGCACATGGGTGGCCAAATTGACAAATGTAGTAAAAAAGTGGAGCAATTACACAAGGTCAGATAACTGAAAGGACTCATGAACCTCCACAGGATATACTCACATAAGGCATTAATAAAGGTAATGGCATGGTACAGCAGGAGAAAGAATGCCCAGGCAAACTCAGAGATTTCCAAGGTTTCCAGAAACAATCCCAGTATTTTTCTCAGTAGTATAGAATGTGTTTCATATATGGATTGTAACCACCAGTATATGAATAAGAAACTGACTCTCAGAGGACCATCAGTCTTATCCAAGAGAGGGATCTTTTACACCTTTCTGGTGATGGAGCTAAAGTCAAGTTGTATGACCAGATTCAAAAGCAGATATCAAGTTAACATAACAGATACTGGGTGCAAAACATGGATCTGTATATTTTCTATAAAAAATGCTGAAAGATGGTATAGATTGTTCCCTGGTCTGTCATGCACCATAAGACAGTATTATATTAATCACTACTAAGTTTTATTCAGTTTAGACAAAAATGAGTGCCATAGCTGCACACATCCTCAAAGATAAGCACAATGTTAGAAACGACCAGCTGAGAGAAACACTGTTGGCACAGATATCCACAAGAGAGAGCCACACATATTTAGGCCTTGTTACACCAAAATGGTGGTTTTGTAGATCAATGCTGAAAGATCATCTTTGTATGAAACAGTTTTTGGCAATTGGGCATTATTTGGAAAATCCTGAAATTTGACTCCTCCCAGATATCATATACAAAAATTAACTCTAGACAAATTAATGCTCTAATATGAAATGCAAATTTATAAAGCTATAGAATATAGAATATCTTATGCTCTCAAACTCTGGAAGTGTTTCTTTAAGCAATATAATGAAACAAAACAAACATATATCCTGAAGAAAATATTGGTACATTTGATTACATTAAAATGAAGAAATGTTCTTCATGCATAGAAAACAAAAAGTGAATGATAATACAATTAATATACTGTGAAAAAATAATTTTCAACACATAAAATTAAAAAGGATCATTATCCTTTTAAATGGGGGTGACAGTAATAAATATAATACCCATTTCTAGAGTTGTGAAGTTTAAATCATTTAATAATTGCAAGACCATTAGAATGGTGTCTGAAAGATTGTAAACACTGCATGCCTATTCCTTACCTCCAGTGGCACTAGAATTTCCCCTCACTATTCTCCGTTAATTTTGTAACACCAATTACTTTCTGATATTATATACGAGTATATTACACATACTCTTTATTATCTGCTACTCTCCACTAGAATGTAAAATCTCCAAGGATCCAAAATCTGCATTTGTTTTGTTTTCAGGTATCAGCATTTCAAGTGGCTTTTTAATATAAAGCAGGTATTCAATTTATATTTATTGAAATAATGCATAGATATTTACTGGCTTTTAAGCAAATACCACACAATGGTTTGGCTGAACCACAAGAATTTATTGGCTTACAATTTTGAGGCTAGAAGTCCAAAATCCAAATGTCAACAAGACAGTGCTTTCTCCCCAAAGACTGTGACTTTCTAGGGATGGCTATCAGTGATCCTTGGTCCTTGGTTTTTCTATCACATAGCAATGCATATGGCAATATCTTCTCCTTTCCTGGGGTGAAGATATGCTTTCCAAGACTTCATGAAACCATTGTAGTGGTAGAAATGTGTTTGAAGTATAATTTGCCAAGCTGTCTTCTCCAAGTTCCAGAATCATCTATTGTGACATCATGGTATGTTGAAGGACCCAGATCATGCTTGGTATCACATTCCTTTCCCAAAGGGGTTTTCCAAGGATTTGAAGAGCCACTTATATTTATATTTGATTTTACATTTCTCTCTGGATTGAAGAGAGGAAGCCAGTTTCATGGAACTCTTGTTTGGTCATCTTGCTTTGAGAACTTAGACTTATTCAAGGGCCATAGAATAAAGCTTCTTCCTGGAACAGTGATTTAGTAATGTGAACATGGCCTTTGAATGACAAAACAGACTGTACTGAATCAGAGTATTTTTCTTGGAATAATTTCTTCAATAAGGGTTCACTTTTTCCTTCTAGTCACTTGAATAAAATAAAATAGAGAAACCCACGTGGGGGTTGCTTCTATAGAAAACACTTTCGAACTTCTGAGCTGCCTGCAAATGATCTGAAAATCTTCATGTTTAGATTTATATTCACTTCCCTCCAGTCTATCTGCAACATCCAGCAGGAAAGTGATGATTTGTTTAACTCCCTTGGATCAAGTAACCTCTCGGGACAGTACTTTCAGTTCCACGATTTTGTCTAAAGTTAGGCACTTCCCTAGAGTCAGGGATGCCAAGATACACTGCAGCTTCATACTCTGCTTCTAGCCTCTCTCTTACATCCTTACACCATAAGCGGGGATCCCTTTTCTGGAATACCTAATTCAATTTAGCATAGGTGCTATTTATCAAGAATCTATATTGTGATTTGAGTACTGGAAAAATTGTTATATGTATACTTTCTCATTCAAACTTTGTCTATGGAGAAACCACTTCAGAGAATTAAATTATTCCCACAATTAATTTGTGATTTCAGCTCAGGTCTGTTTATATTACTGAAAAACTCATATTGTTAAACAAGCTAAGTATGAAATGGATAGGATAATATGTGTATAAGCCTTCCATTGCAAAATTGGTTAAAAACAAGGAAAAGAAAAATTTTCCCCTTTACATAGGAACTTCAGTATTTCAATAGTTCTTTATAGTAATAAAATTTAGTATAATGTGAATATTCTCGCTGTCGTGATTTTGTGATAATCAGGGTAGGCTAAACATTTGCTATATTTGAAACCATGCATGTGTCCCCAGATCTAGTTTTTCTCCCTAGGTCTGGTTTTTAAAATACTGGTGATAAACTAAGCCTGATTAATTATATGACCATCCTGTAGGGAAAATGACTGTAACTCTAGGTATCTTTGGTCAACCTTAAGAGATATAGCAGGGGGACGGATGTGGCTCAAATGCTTGGGCATCTGTCTTCCATATGGAGGGACCTGGGTTCAATCCCTGGGACCTCCCAGTAAAAATTTAAAAAAAGAAAAATATAGAAGGCTTGTGGGCCGCCAGACCCCATGTGCAGGTGAGCCGTCAGGCCCTACACAGCCACGCAGCAAGATGATGACGTACTAGGAGAGTGACACAAGGGAGAGCCAAGATGAGACATGCCAAAAAACTAGGAACTAAGGTAGCACAGGCGGTAGGACGCCTCTCTCCCACATTGGAGGTTCCGAGGATCGAATCCCGGTGAAGACAGGAGGAGAAGGATGAGAAGAGAGGGCAGGAAACAGACACAGAGAATCGCCAAGTGAATGGACACAAAAACAGCAAAACCAGGGGGGAGGGTAAAAATGGATAAAAGTAAACAAATAAATAAATAAATCTTTAAAAAAAAAAAAAAAGCCGCTTGAAGAAATAAAGATCTCCAGTGAGGATAAGGACACGGGTTAATAGAAATGCCAGTTCTATTGAACTTTTGGTTTGTAAAACTCCATTTTTTATTTCCTACAGGACCTAAAGGACAAATGCGTAAAATGAAATGTAATGATAAATCAGTGATTTGGGACTCATAATGTATAAATATGTAGCTTGTGACAAGAATTGTATAAAGGTGGAGGATGGAAGGGTATAGGGACATGTTAAATCTAAGCCCTGTGGTGACTGACAGTTCGGCAGGTTGGCATAAAATGACACCAGACACAGAGCCATCTAGTAAAGGTGACTCCATCATAAAAAAATAATTAGTATAAAAATATCCATCAGAAGGGTTAAATGTAGAGATAATATCCATATTAGAAATTTGATTGCCTTTTTATTTATGAGTCTAAAGGTAGACTCTTTTACTGATAAAGAATTGTTTCCTTCTTATCTTTTTAAGCCATACTACCTAGGCTTTTAATGTAGTTTTCTTATTAATTCCATACTAATAACATAATATTAGATTATATTCTTATTTCTTTGTATTTCTACATTTCTTAATTATATTATCTCCAATAAAGTTTTTATTTTATTAATATCCTTATTATATTATTTAAGTTGTTTAATTATTAAATACCATTACCTCATGTAATTATTAACTCAATTTGTAAGAAACATTAGCTTCACATTAATCATATAAATATACACATATGTGCATCACATAAACTAATTATATATCTTTGTATATATACATATATGAATAAATTAGTAATGGATAGATAGCAAGTAGCTACTGCAATAATTTTAGTTGGCTCTTTTCTTTTTATGTAGGTATGTAGAAAATTTACTGATTTTAAATTATTTGTTCATTTATGCTATTAAAATATAATATGGCATTTTGATGGCAGCATCAAAGTCAAGGTAGTAATTAACATAATGATTATTTCAGCTGCTATTATATGCATGCATATATATGATAGATGTAGGTTTTGATCATTGCATGTAATCATCAGGTTTTGTTTTTTGTTGTGTTGTTTTCAGTTAGCCCATGTTTTATAGAGCATTGTAAATCTTCTCCCACTTATCTTCTTTCTTTGATGGTTAATTTTTTGTTTCAACTTGGCTTGGTTATGACATTCAGTTGTTTGATGGAACATTGGCTTAGTTGTTGCTGTGGAGGTTATTTTGTAGATGAGATTAGCATCATAATCAGCTGACTTTAAGTAAAGGAGATTACCCCCCATAATGTGGGCTTTATCCTATCAGTTGAAGGTTTTAAGAGTAAGAAATGAGACTCCAGGGATCAAAAAATTTCTGCCCAAGGACTTCAACATTACCATTACCAGATTTTCCAGCCTGCTGGCTTGTCTTACAAAGTTTGGACTTCCTTGACCCAATTGCCTGAGTCAATACCTTAAAATAAATCATATATATGATATATATTTGATATATGTATATCCCTTAAACTAATAATTTTAATCAACATATAAACTTACCTTTATAAATACTTTGAAAGTTGTAAAGAGATTCACATTGAATTAATCTCTGATGAGTTATTTCAAATGTATGAGTTTTAAAGGTTTCTTAAAGCCATTTTAATATAGAGAGATCATGGCTGTATATAATATACTTACAATTTTAATGTTATTGTTTGCAATATTTATTTATTTATTTATTTATTTATTTATTATTTATTTATGTCAGAATTATCCTCTTTCTAGTCCCCATAAAGAAAATGTCTGCCTTTCTGTTATCCACAATATCTTTGCATCATTAAAATTGTTAAAATGTTACATTTGCTAAAAGTCCTATGCATTCTTTTAGTAGAGTAATAATGGAATAACATTTCCTTCTTTTAAAAGGTGAGTAGATGATATGTTGAAATGTAGTGGAAAGGAACAGTAACTTGGAGAGAGAGAGATATGGTCCTAAGTCCTGCCAATGACCCTGAGTTTGAATTTTGCCAAGTCATTTAATATCAGCAGGCCCAAATCTTCTCATTAGAAAAAGAATTTGATTATAGGATTTCCTGTTCTTCCATCTCTTTTCCATGCCTTTTTTACTCTCATAGAAAACAATTCAAGCTTGAAGAATATATAATTTTATATATTAAAGAATGTATGTGACATTCTTTGTACAGAACATAAATATATTTAAATAATATTACTTTCAATAAATGACAGAATCTTAAACTATACTTAGAAAAGCTGCAAACATATTTAACAAATTTTGAAATAACAGGAAAGGGCTTTACTAAAGTGATTTAGCAAAAATCATGATCTCATAGGTGGAAATGACAGAACCTTAACTTTAAATTTTAGTAGAGAAGGTAGGTTAAGTGCTGTATTTCTGGTTTTGTGGTATAAGGTATTTTATTAAATTGTACACAAAACTTCTTACATATGAAAACAAGTTTGACTGATAAATATATTATCATTGTAACTTAAAGTATTATTTAGCCTATATTAATATACTATTTCAAATATATCATTTCATTAATTTATATATTAATATATTAGAGTTTAAGACTTCTTTTAATCAAAATTAATTTTAGACTTTTATTTCCAAGAAAAATGAGTAACAGGGTCCAGATTTAATATCCTACTTGAAACACCGAAAAGAAAACAGACAATATAGATGAGAAAATGGTTTGCAAGAGTCTGGATATCAGGGGAAAATGGCAATAATCTTGAGAAATGGGAAACATTCAAGGTAAGTTCTACTGTTGTCTACATTTAAGGAAATTTCATGCTGTGGACATGAAGGGGGAACCCAGCTAGAGCATGTCTTATTCCCTGAGTTCAGGAAATAAAATTAAGGGCCAAAAAGATAATGGTTGCAAGAGTTTTCAGAACATAGTACCTCTCAGGAGGGAGCTAAACAGAGAAATATGCAGTGTCCCTATCAAGTATTCAGTTGAGTATTGGTCAGCATATAGATCTGAGAAAACTGCCCAATACTGGCAAAGAACCTCCTCACAGGATTAGAGCTAACAGTGCCTGGCAGAGTAGGACTGGTCCATGTTGCCACTAGCCATAACGGAAGACAACATTCAAAGGACAATAGGTCAACTACAAAGAAGAATCATGCTTCAGATATGGGGAATAAATAGCTCTACTCTAAACACTGCAGTTTTAACAAATCTTTCAGGCAAGACTTTAAAATATCACACTGTTTCCAAGAAACTTAACAATGTCCCAGACCAAATTCAACAATACTTAAAGGAATACAAAAATCTTGACCCAACAAGTTAAAATCACGTTGTCTGGCATCCAATGAAAAATCATCAGACAAACTTAGAAGCAGGAAAATATGATTCATAATGAGGAGATAAAACAATCAATCAAAATTGATAGAATTGACATAGATGTTAAAATCATAATGATATTCTATATATTCAATATTTAACTAGAGACATGGAAAATGTAAATAAGGCTCAAATAAAACTTGCTGAGATAAAAACTGCAATGCATAAAATGAAAAATACACTGAATGACATGAATGGCAGATTAGACATTACAGGAGTGACTAATATACTTGAGTCATAGCAATAAAATAGCTAAAATTGAGACACAGAGTAAAACAGATTTAACAAAATGAACAGAGCACCAATGAAGTATGGAATAACTTCAAGTGGCCTAATATACATATGATTAAAGTCCTGAAAGGGAATGAGAAAGGGACAGAATAATATTTAAATAAATAATGTTTGTGATTGTTAAAAACTCAATGAAAATTATAAAATACAAATTCAAGAAGCTCAGCCAACCCCAAATATAAGAAATCTGATGAAACTATATCAAAACACATAAGTAAATTGAAGAAGATCAATTATAAAGGGAAAATTTAAACCAACCAGCCTAATGTGTATATATATATATATATATATATATATATATATATACAGAGTACAAAAGGTAAAGATGACAGCAAAAACTAATAAACATTGATGAAAGGATTGTAAGATTTAAATAATGTAGGGATATACCGTATCTTATTGTGAAAATACCAATATTTCCCAACTTAATCAACAGATTTATTGCATCCAAATCCAAATCCCTACATGTCTCTTTGTAGACATCAAAAGCTAATTCTAAAATTTAAATGGGAATTTCAGTGAACTAAAAGAGCCAAAACAATTTTGAAAAACAAGAAAAAAGTTTGTGGATTCAAACCACCCGATTTTAAGATTTATTACAAAGCCATATTTATCAAAACACATAGTATTGGTGAAAACACTGACATCTAGAAATGAATAAAGAGCCCAGAAATAGATTCACACAAATATATCTGACTAAATTTTTACAAAATTGTAAAAGCAATACAATGAAAAAAATAGTATTTTGAGCAAATTTTAGAAAGGAAGATTTGTATGTCCATAAGCAAAAAAGTCAAACTTACACCTTATACTGGAACAATAACCAAACAAACAAGCAAAACAAATCTCAAAATGCATCCTAGATTTAAAACTGAAACTTAAAAGTTGTATAATTTGGAAAAGAAAACATAAGAGAAAATCTGTGTGTCCTTTGCTTTGGCATTGAGATATTAGATACGAATCCAAAAGCATGATCTCTTTCAAACAAAAAGTTGAGTTGATAAATTGGAATATTCAAAATTCAAAATTTGCTCTAAAAAGAAACTGATCAGAGTAGCAAGAAATAAGCCATAGAGCAAGAAAGAATATTTGAGCATCACATATCTGACATAGAGCTTGTAAATAAATAAAGAACATTTCAATCTCTACAATAAGAAAACTCAAATATCTGAAATATCTAAACAGACAATTTACCAAAGAAAATATAGGAATGTCAGATAAAAATATGAAAAGATGCTTAACATCATTAGACACTATGAGTGTACAAATATAAGCCACTGCACACCTATTAGAAGGACAAAATTAGAATGAGAAAAACAAAAATGAAGAAACAAAGCAAATGAGTAAACAAACAAATGACAATGAAGACATCAGGAAGCACCTGACAGCATCAAATGCTGGAGAGGATGTGAAACAACTAAAACTGTCATTCATTGCTTTTGAGAATGCAAAATGTTACATCCACTTCAGAAAGCGTTTTGGCCGTTTCTTATGAGTTAATCATTCAACTTACAATACAACCCACCATTCCTATTTCTAGGTATTAGATATATAATGTATTGTATATCCACACAATGGAATACTACTTAGCTATAAAAATGACCAGATTAACAATTTACACAGCAATATGGATGACTCTTAAGTATATTTTGATAAGTTAAGAGGCTAGGCACAAAAGCCATCATAATATATGACTTCTTTCATATTGCATTCTATAAAAAATATGAAAAGGACATTGAAATGGTGAGTGATTGCCAGGGGTAGCTGGTGGTAAATACAAAGGGGGTGAAAAGGGAACTTTTAATCTGATGGTACTTTTCTGTATTTTTCCCTGGTGGTGGATATATGACTATATGCCTTTGTCAAACTCATAGAAATATTAACCTGAAAGGGTATACTCTACTGTGTAGGGGGAAAAAAGAAAAAACAAACAAACAACAGCAACAACAAAAACCCACAATGTTGGATGTTGGGGGAACTTAGGATGGGCTACAGACTGTGACAAATATTTCAAACTTTATTTGCAGTAAAATAGTAAGGGAATGGGGGGAGGGGAGGAATTGACTAATAAATTTGAAAATATTATTTTAATTGAAAACTGTAAGTACCAAAACATAAAAGAACTATACACACTACTGCATCTGAGTTGGTAAATTTGTTTCTCACAAGGATATGCATTAGCAATTCTTATATCACTTTACATTTATTCTGTGATTACAAAAGTGAAAATATGTTGTAGACAAAGACATCCAAGCTTTTAGGATCTGCCTGGAAAAGAATTTGAAAATAAACAACAGGAGAAGGTTAGAATAAACCATGAGCAGCTGAGTAAAAGCCAACACTATCTCTATGAATTCTTGTTTATTTGGTTATATATGTGTGGCAGTTTGATATTGTTGATGATTTCACATCAGTAGGACATTGAGAAAATGACAAGGCAGAAGAGAAAGAGTTTTGGATGCTGGAACCCTGGGAAGTAAATACACAGAGAAGCAGATATGTGAAGAAAAAGAGAAGTCTACATTAGACAGGGAGAGGCCTGGGGAAGAGAACCTGATAGTTCACAGCTGGCCTAGGGGAGAGAGCACAGTAGCTGAACCCAGAGAAAATCGAGTGCCAGGGAGAGAGACGAGACTTATCCCAGCCTACAGTTGATATTGGAAGAAGCTAGGACCATGGAGCCTTAAGAGTAAGACAAAGCTGAACTCTTGCAGACGTTGGCAGCCATCTTGCTCCAACACGTGGCAACAGACTTTGGTGACAGAAGTAACTTATGTGTTATGTCCTGGTAACTGTAATCTTCTAACCCAAATAAATAACCTTTATAAAAGCCAAAAGATTTCTGATATCTTGCATCAGCACCCCTTTGGCTGACTAATACAATATGCTATACCCTATATCTACTGATATATATATATAAAATTTTCAGATTAATAGATACTTAGATATAGAGATGAGTCAGTAAACATTCATACATACATGCATTCATACATACATATATTTCCTATCTCTGTTTGATGAAGTCTTAGAATCAGTGGCATCCCAATAGCAATGAGCATACCTTGGTTTCTAAATACTTTTGTACAAAAAAAGAAACTAGGGCTCTTTGCATATGACTAATTCTCCAGCTGGGACAGAGAAAATACAAGATAACCTGAATTATTTTGCAGTGTTAGAAATAGTGAAGTGCTCAAGAAAAACACAGTTGTAGAAATGACAATGATTGAGGAACCAACCAGAAAATGCTACCAATAGCCAAAACTGGAAAAACTTGAGTAACAAAATAAATTATGATATTGATGGCTTTAATCCAAAGAAAAACTAAAAATTCATGAGTGTATATATTGTAAATAGTGTGTGTGTGTGTGTGCACGCACATGAGTTTGTGCATGTATTTTGGTGAATAAACAAATTAATGAAGGAGAATGGACAAACATATTTGCAAAGGATTCCTAATTGATAAATATTCAAATGAATGAGAGGAATAGAAAGTCACTTTTAGAACACCATTGTATTAATTGCTGCAAGCAAGATCCACCAGTGAATGCTAAAATTTGTGGGTGATACTTGAAGGAGAAATAGGATATTTGCATAGTCTCAAAGTATTCCACTGAATTATTTATCAGTTACACTAGGGATATTTTCATTATGTTCACAATTTTTTAATAATCCCCACTCTAGTAAGTAGAGACATAATCCCTTCTCCTTGAGTAAGGGATGGAAATAGTAACCTGCTGCAAATGAATAGAGCATGAAAAGGATTAAACAGTAATTTCAGCATGAAGAAACCAAGAAGACACCACTGTAACCAAGAAGACACCACTGTCACCAAGTGATCAAGGTGGTATTTGTCTATATACTTGTGTTACCTCATATGATGATATAAGAAGGTCACTTCATGTCTGCATTATCCAACCCCAAGATTCAAAACTCTAACCTAGTCATGACAAAAATCATGAGGAACATTCTACAAAATACCTGACCTGCACTCTTCAGCTATGTGGCTGCCTGGGTTGGAATCTTGGAACAGATGAGGGAAGTTAGTATAAAAATTGATGAGATTTGAATAAAGTCTGTAGTTTTGTTAATAGTATTGTACCGATATTAATGTACTTTTGTTTGGAGATAAATCAAGAATTGTTATGTAAGAACTAGTATTAGAAGAACTTGAGTGAGTAAAAGGTATACAGAAGCTTTCTGTATTATCTTTCAGCTTTCCTCTAAATATAAAATTATCTCACAAATAAAAGTTAAGAATTTAATGAAAAATTATCTTATGGGGACAAGAAGTTGAAATGTCCACATTTGACTGTCTTCATTTCAAAGACCAAGGAAGGACGAACAATTAAAAAGGCAAGTAAAAAATTAAAGCTGTTTCCATGATCTCTCAGGAAACTATAGGGAAAATGAGGAATTAAGATCTTTTTTCCTATTTGCTAGAATACAAGACGGTAAATGACAGTTTCTTCAACTGGGGTGGACTTGTGGAATATACCACCTTATGAAACACACAGAGATAACGAGCAGTGAATCAGACTATCATTCTTCCAGAAGACAGAAGAACTGAAATGCAGACTTTTCCTTGATGCTTGCTTATTGACTTGAGAGCTTTGCAGCAGTGGAAGCAGATTAAGCAGAGAAGGGGCTATAAGCATAGAAAGCCAAAGTAGGAGAGGATAAAATGGTAGATACCAAGTCAAACTTTAAGAGAAGTGTGTGAAACTTGTTAGACAAATCCTGAGGACAGCAAGAATACTGCTGGGAGAAACTGAGTATGGGATTTCTGAACAGTAATTCATGGTGGAGATAGAAATTTAGTGGTATGATTGATGAATACAATTGTAAATCCCTGTTTATTCGCTGATGAATATGGCCAGGTCTAAAATTTCCTTTGCTGAAAAGAACAAAAATAAGCCAAGTATCAATAACTAGAATAGTTGGATATGAAACCCACAGCAAGTGACAAAGAAATAAAAGCTTTGTGGCCAAAAGAGCAATAGTAAATAGTCTTTTAAATTGACTTGTGGGTTTTCGCTCTTCTTTTTTCCTAACCGTCCAGTCTCTTCTAGTATCTGCTGTATTCTATACATTTCTGACACCAGAATCAATAGAGAACAACACTGCCTTTCACTAATGCTGTACAGCAACTAGATCATGGACTCTTTAGTTCACTCACTGATATTGTTAGGAGTCACTGAATATTGATTTATAAAATGTGTTGTGTTTATTTGCCATATACCTGACATTTTTGTTACTATTTATCAGTTCAAATAAACAAAGAAGAAAAGTACAAAAACTGTATTATAATGAAAAAATATCTCAAAATGACACTTCAAAAACACTCACATTTTTTTGTTATGCTTCTAATTGCTCCATAGTCTAGTTATTTATCCTTGAATGATTTTATAGCACAATATCCTGAAAGTAAGAAAGAATTTAGTGGTTGGGAATTGAAGTGGCTCTTGAGTATTGTAAAATAACTAAGGGTTCTGTTTTGGGCAGAGTTGATGTACAAGCTATTTGGATATATTGTCCGTTTTAAAGCCTGCCACTAGAGCTAACCCTGTTAATCATTTTATTGTTCAAGAGCTTTGGATGACTAACAGCAAATAGCAAAGAGGTGAAACAGTGAAACACCACATTCATAAACAGTACCTTTGTTTATTGCATTTCAAATACTCTCTCAACAATGGAAATAAACAGTGCCTAGCAAATGGTTTCATTTCATAATGGTGACTGCCATCTATTTACAGAGAATGTAAAGGAAAGCCATCTTACACAGCTCAAATATCTGGACATCCAAATGAAACTGTATATATGAATTCATCAAATCTCCCCTCACCTATCATTATTGATATCAAAACAAAATATAATAGGGGACTAATTCAGAAGAGCACTGGTCTCTTAACTTTTTAGCAGTGAGATGATTTTTTTTTCTTCATGTAAAACTTTTTTGTTTCTTGGGCTACTCAAGCAAATACCATGTAATGGATTGACTTAAACTTTGGGGGAATTTATTAACTCATGGATTTGAGGCTAAGAGAAACTCCAAATCAAGGCATCATCAAGTCTTCCTGAAGACTGGCATAATGAGGCTGGCTGCCAGTGATCCTTGGTCTTTGCCTTCTCTATCACATGGCAGTATCTTCTGGCTTCTCTGTTCTCTTGTGGGTTCCATTGAATTTCAGCTCCTGGCTTCCTGTGGCTCTTTCTCTCTCTGGCTAAATTTCATTGTGCTTATAAAGGGCTCCAATAATAGGATTAAGACCCATCCTGACTGCACTGGGCCATACCTTAACTGAAGTAACATCATCAAAATTCCTACTTACAATAGGTTTACATTTACAAGAATGGATTAAGTTTTAGAACATGTTTTTCTGGGGTGCATACAGCTTCAAACCACCACAAAAACCTTACATAATATAGATAAAGGAAGTTGTGCTCTGGATGAATTGAAGATGTAGTACCTAAAGTACCTATTTTTTATCTAAACCACCAATCCATGATATGTTTTGAGGTACATTATTAGGACTTCAGAGCAAAATTTAAAACCATGCCTCTATTAAAATGTGGACAAAAGATTTGTATTTATGTCCCCAGAATACTGAGTGTCATTTTGTAAAGCATGCAGGTAAGAAAGATAGAAATTTGATGAGATGAAGCAGCGCAAAATATTTGAAATGATATTAAAGTGATAGTTTAGTAATATCAGTGTCAATATTTTAATGCATTTAACTTGGTAAACACAGGAACTCATGAAATCCATTGTATTCACTTCTGGAAACCCCAACTTAAAAGGCAATTAGTCATCCTGAAATATGTTGAGGAAGCAATTAGAATGGAGAGAGATTACAAAATGAAACCATTTAAGGAAATTTGGGGGGTGAATAGCCTGGAAAAAAAAATAAGGAGGACAAAAGAATAGTTTTCAGTTATTTGAAGAGCACTTATTTGGTTGGAAGATTTGTTTAGAGAATGCTTAGACCTAACAATCCAGGGAAGAAAGCAGACCAGATCGTACCCTCGATAGAGCTCATCAGAAGGGTGGCAGAAAACCAACAAATATTAAAATATAAATTATTAATATTTGAGATATTTGTTATGAATAAAATAAGAGACAGATATAGAGAATATCAGGAGAACCTACATTGGACTAGGTAGTCCTTAAAGATTTCCCTAGGAAGTCTATGTAAAATGTGTATCTTAAGGGACAGAATTGGGAACCTGCATGAGAAATATCTGTGAGGCAGTCCTTTTCCACTAAGTACAAAGTTCTTCATAAAAGCAGCATGTTGTCCCAGAAGGTAATCATGCAGAGTCACTAGATAAATTTAAAAATAAACTGGCACCAAGGGATTATTACCAAGTGCCAACCAGCAGTGCATGTGGAAAAAGACCTTGACCAAAAGGGAGAAATGGTAAATACAAATGAGTTTTTATGGCTAAGAGACTTCTAAGTGATTTGGGAGGTCATTCCAGAGGTTATGCTTATGCAAGTCTCAGCACAATCTCATCGACTGCCACAGCAAACAGTGCCTAAAATAACGGGGTTCCTGAGGGCTTTAGAGACATCTAGAAACTGAGCAGGGCAGACAGCTCAGAAATTCAGCACCCTGTCAGTGGGCCTTACTTTGGAATTTATGCTCACCAGGGTAATAGAGTTAGACTCATTTATAGGTTCTCTACACCTGGCTCCTCTGCTCCTTTTACTTGAACCTATAATTAGCACTATACTTGATAAATATATGTCCCAGAAACTTACATCTTCAATCTGTCCATGTACCAGTTGAGCCCTGAATTTTAGCAGAGTTGCAACACTTACTCTTCAGTTCATTTGACTCACCCAGGACAACGAACGAGGAGATGATGATGGACAACGCCCATCCCAAGGAACAGAGGGTATCTACAAGTGCAAACAAGATAGTTCCATCCGTCTGCCGCATGGGCTCCAAGCTCTCTCTCAATTAGAGTGGGCATAACATCCCCAAATAGTCAAGATTGGGGAATGAAAGATAGACTAAAGTGATTTATTATTATTCTACTATAGACTTATTAATGTAGCTATGGAAGAACTCTTATCATTGATATAAAGGCAGTGGCCACCAGAGGTTCTGACAGGAGAGAGAGGGAAGAATAGGTGCAATATGGTGGCATTTTCAGGACATTGGAATTGTCCTACGTGACATTGAAGTGACAGATAAGACACAGGCCATTGTATATTTTGTCATAACCTACAAAATTGTGTAGGGCAGGGTATGAACTATAATGTAAACCGTAGTCCTTATATAGTAGCAGTGCTTCAATATGTGTTCATCAATTGTAACAAATGTACCACATTAATGAGGGAATTGGTGGTGTGGAAAAGTGTGAGAGGGGAAGGGAGGGGGGCATATGGAAAAACCTTATATTTTTTAATGTAATTTTTATACAATGTAAAGCTTCTTTAAAAATAAAAAATAAAAATGAAAACCTGAAAAAGCAAAAACAAAATAAAATACATTTAAAAAAATCTAATCATCATCCCATGATACCTCAGTTATATCATCTGAGACTCTATCTGCCTTCTTGCTTCAGCAATGCCTATTTTTCATGTTTTCCCAAATACAAACTGCCTTTTAAGTAAGACACCCTCCTTCCATACTTTTACACTCTTAATGAAATGAAAATCTATGTGTGTTTTACAACTTTTTTCATTTGCACTCTCATACACATCATTCCATATACCACTTCATTATCTCTTTGTCCAATGATGTGTGTGTCTCTTTTATGGACTAGTCTGGTCCCTTAAATTTATATGTAATCAGGAAAGGGTCACTATTACAGATGATCTAGCATTATAAAATAATCTGGTTTTGAGTGATATGATTAAATATGAATATTGTTACCAGATTGTTTTTGTCATGGGGAAAATAAAAATATATATTTATAAAATATTCATTCAGAAAGTCAGAATCTGTCAGAATAATCAAGCCATATTATTCTTTGTGTGTGCTTAATGTTAACCTCTTATTATGTAAAGCTAGGAGTTCAGATCAACAGTGCAAGAAATAAAAGTTTGAATACTATGGGTTGCATCAATAAAAAGTAACTTATCTTGAAGTTATTTGGGGGAAAAATTATCTCAAACCATTTATGGTTTATGTACCCTAGAAAACATGTTGTTAAAGTTAATCCATTCCTGTGCATGTGAACCCATTGTAAGTAGCACCTTTTCAAGAGATTATTTCAGTTAAGGTGTGCCCCACCTCAAACAGGATAGGTCTTAATCCTTATACAGGAGTCCTTTATAAATGGAATGAATTCACACATGAGAGAGAATGCCACATGGGCAAGAAGTTGAAATCATCAAAACCCAGAAGAGAAGGGAGAGACCAGCAGATGCCACCATGTGCCTTGCCATGTAACAGAGGAGCCAAGAATGGCCAGGAACTAGTCTTCAGGAAGAAAGTATTGCCTTGATGATGACTTTATTTGGGCATTTCCCAGCCTCAAAGTGGTGAGTAACTAAATTGCCATTGTTTAACCTGACTTATTTAATTGTATTTGTTTAAAGAAGCCTAGGAAACTAAAACACCATTATTGGGCAATTATTAATCAACAGAATTTACTATAATAAAGTTGTAAATTTTCAACAAAGATTTAATAAAAGGCTTTTGAAAAAAATCAGAAACAATAATTTTTTCACAATATTCAAAACATTATTTGTTTGTATGGGTACTATAAAATAGGAGTTACTGCAATTGCTTCAGAGATTTTATATATAACATTAACTTGTAATAAAACAAAAGAACCATTAAATCAAATTTTGTGAAAATACCCATTGGGAACATGTCAAGATAGGAGATAGGAGTTTTACTTTCAGGATTTTATCAAAGAAAAA